>CM065133.1:15710000-16352500 GCA_033026305.1 Cirrhinus molitorella | reverse complement strand
GCAGGCAACACAAGTACCTACAGATTCTAGCTGAACTGGTGCATTTAATTATAAAAAGTTTAATAGCGTCAATGACACTTTAATGAATTGCTGGTCAACTCCGTAAAAGTAAAAAGTAAAAGTAATTCTTTCCAAATTTCCTTATAAAATCATAATTAATTGCCTTTTAGCTAAATTGACCCATTTCCCTTACACCTAAATGGCAGTGGAATAAAATATATATTCAATGATATTTTATCCTTTTTGGTGCATTATTGATTGTCAAAATGACATTATTTAATAGAAAAAAAGAAACTTCCTGAAACTTTTCCTTTTGTGTTCAACAGAAAAAAATACTCTATAACATCTATAATAAAAAAAAATGTAATGACATTTTTTACATTTAAATAAATATATATTTTTAAATATCAGCAT
Source organism: Cirrhinus molitorella (assembly GCA_033026305.1). Taxonomy (NCBI): domain Eukaryota; kingdom Metazoa; phylum Chordata; class Actinopteri; order Cypriniformes; family Cyprinidae; genus Cirrhinus; species Cirrhinus molitorella. The sequence continues at coordinate 16,352,086 of CM065133.1, read as the reverse complement.
ATACCAGCATATATAAAAGTAGGGCTGCAACAAATAATTCATAAACGCGATTATGAAAATAGTCAGGCCTGTCAGGTGTGCAGAGTAAGCATTTTTATGGCCAACACACAGAGTAAGTTACTCCATGAAATGTGTACAACCCAATAAATCAAAGTGCACAAACAAACGGCATTATCTCCTAAAAGAAAGAACCAGAACTGCCTGAAATGAGTCAGTAATTTCAGTCTTATTTTCTGCACAAACCCACATAGGTTGGAACGCATTTGCAAAATTGTCTTCATCAGCTAAACAGATTTGTATGTACTACCAAAGGATGAGGATGTGAAGAGTAAGTGGTTCAAATTAATTTTTACTGTTGACACCACAGCAGTATAAATCTAACCTTTCATTGTGTTACAATCATTTACTAATGACTGCTTTTCAAATCCTGTAGAGTTCAACACGGGATGTGCAAAATTATTATTCATTAAAGGTGGGCCTGTACTCACTTTATTTGGACCAATTAGTGCCTCTGGATCACAGCCTGTAATTAGGAATATGTATGTATTTTCTACAGAATGTTATATTTTCTACCGAATGCATAATTTTGTGTTTTACTCAGCATACATCCAGTTCACAACAGCAGACTCACAAGCATGTGTGGCATGACCTGTCAGGTGCTTTGACACATTTGCGAAATACGTTCTCCCAAGCACATAACTTGCATTTAACTTTTTGGTGTAAAAAAAATTCAGATTATTTTTAAAATAAAAATTTCTTTATACTTTTTTTTTTTTTTTTTTTTTTTTACACTTTTAAATCTATATTGTAGAAATAATAATTTAACATTCAAGCATTTAGCAAAATAATTGTTAGTTACAGCCCTACATGCAAGTAATATCCAAAATATGCATCGTTAACCTACTTTCTAAGAATGTTTGTGACCTCTTCAAAAAGCTCCTTCTCATCACTGACATAGGTCACCAGCAGTCCCGTCACACCAGATTTAAAAAGAAAGGGTGCTGTGCTCCTGGAGGCTAGGAGTAAGAATATAACAGGTAATAATGTTGCAACAAAGACAGACTAAACACTATATAAAATATGTAATCATGCACACTAGAACAAGACTAATAAATGTCAGAAATCGTGAATTATTGAAAAATAATACACAGAAATTAGAAGTAAAATGTAAGGCAAAACTTTATAAGTCAAGTAATGTGGCAAAAGTGACTACGGCATTTAGTAGAATTCTTTATAAGAAGTGAGTTCCCTCTCTTCTTTTATCTCACCTTTTTCTGTATTTATCTAGTTTACATTTTAAATTCTCATTGTGTGAAAAACAGCAGATGTATTTCATTTGCAAATCATTTTGGACAAAGGTATCTGCCAAGTAAATATGTAACTAATTAGGTAAAGAACTTGAACTACTTCAGTTAAAATTAAACAACTCCTTAGAATGTCTATCATCATCTAATCAAGTGTTATGACCTTGTCTAGAGAAAAGGTGCAACACGAAAGGACGACTTTCAAAACACTAATTCAATAATAAAGTCTATTAGAAGTTTAGGTTTGGGAGCTGACCAGGCCAAAATAACAAAACATTCTTCATTTTAATCCTCCGTCTTACCTTTTATGCAAAAATTATGCGCAAAAATAATCATTTGTGACCTGTGCTGGCAAAATTAGTTACAATGAGCACATTTTAACATCACTGTTTGCAAACAGCGAATTGGTCTATTGACAAAACTTATTGAAGAGGGAAAATAATCTCTCAGAGCTAACGGGACGAGTTCACACAGTATTTTCAAAAGACATATTTGTAACATCAGCTTATATAACTGTCTGCAAATCATAGCTCTTTTGTGGAAAACTTCTCATGACAAACACCTGACTGGTCAGACAGTTTACTTATGATTACAGAGTTCTTGATTTCACACACCAGAGCAAGTCCTTCAAACACAGTGTTAGTACTGCATCTGATCAAGACTTGCTGCTCAATAGATCCTGAGCTTATTGACAAACACTGCAAAAAAGGCTTGTCTTACTTAGTATTTAGTATGTTTTTAGTTTTTTAGTTTTAAATTCTTAAATTAAGATGCATTTACTAGATAAGCAAAATGACATAAGATATTCAGACTTGTTTTAAGCAAAATGCACATCATTTAGTTCCCCCTCAGTTGTTCTCTACGATGTTACTTCAATGACATAATAATGGGGATCGGCTACGAGACCCTATCACCTCTGAGCTTAAGAGAAAAAGCCAATGAGAATTGGCGAGTGGAATTTGCATGCCGCACCACTCCCCCGGACATACGGGTATATAAGATGGCGGCGTGCATCCACTCATTCAGATTTCTTCCTTCCCCTTCCCCCCTACGGCTGCCCCACCTCCGGCACGTCAGTTACTGCTCCGCTGATTCCATTGGCATGCAGGCTGGGAGCCTGGCTAGCGCTTCCCAGCCCGTCCCCTTGGTTGATCAGGACAGTACGACTCGGCTACGCGATTCAGTTCGCGAGACGGCCGCCCAAGTTCAGAGGTGTCCGTTTCACATCTGTCCGCTTGGACACGGATGCCTTCGGTTTGCTTTCGAGGGTCGGGCATATCAGTACAAAGTCCTCCCCTTTGGCCTGTCCCTGTCTCCCTGCGTCTTCACCAAGGTCGTGGAGGGTGCCCTGTCTCCCCTCTGGCGGAAGGGCATCTCTTTTCTCGGGATGGAGCTGGACTCCGTCACCATGACAGCACGCCTCACCAACGAGCACGTCCAGTTGGTGCTGAACTGTGAAGTTTTTCAGACACAAGACAGCGGTCCCTCTCAAAAATTTTCAGAGGCTCCTGGGGCATATGACAGCCGCAGCCGCAGCTACGCCACTCGGGCTGCTTCATATGAGACCGCTTCAGCACTGGCTACATGACCAAGTCCCGAGATGGACATGGCACCATGGCACTTTCCGGGTGGGTGTTACCCAGGAATGTCACCGCCTCCTCAGCCCTTGGTCAGACCCTGCTTTCCTGCGGGCCGGCGTGCCCCTATCACAGGTGTCGAGGCATGTTGTAGTCAACACGGATGCCTCCATGACGGTGGGGTGCTGAGTGCAACGGGCAGACAGCCTTGGTCTCCTGGACAGGACCTCAACTGCAGTGGCATATCAATTGCCTCGAGTTGCTTGCCGTGTTGCTGGCGCTCCGGCGGTTCCTGCCGTTGTTGCGCCACAAACATGTGCTTGTCCGCATGGACAATACAGCGACCGTAGCGTACATCAACCATCAGGGTGGTCTACGTTCCCATCGTCTGTCACAACTCGCCCGCCATCTCCTCCTCTGGAGTCAGACGCGGCTCAAATCGCTGCGGGCCATTCATGTTCCAGGAGAGCTGAATCGTGCAGCCGACGTGCTCTCACGACAGCTCACCCTCCCTGGAGAATGGCGACTCCATCCCCAGACGGTTCAGCTCATTTGGAGTCGATTCGGGGAAGCCCAGGTAGACCTGTTCGCTTCCCCAGAGTCCTCCCACTGCCAGCTCTTCTTCTCCCTGACTGAGGCCCCCCTCGGCAGGGACGCACTGGCACACAGCTGGCCTCGGGGTCTTCTCAAGTACGCCTTTCCCCTAGTGAGCCTCCTTGCACAGACCCTGTGCAAGATCAGGGAGGACGAGGAGCAGGTCCTGTTGGTTGCGCCGTTTTGGCCCACCCGGACCTGGTTTGCCAACCTTATGCTCCTCGTGACAGTCCCTCCCTGGAAGATTCCCCTGAGGAAGGACCTTCTTTCTCAGGGGGACGGCACGATTTGGCACCCGCGTCCCGATCTATGGAACCTACATGTGTGGCTTCTGGACGGGGCACGGAAGACCTCACTGGCCTCCCCCAGGCTGTGATAGACACTATCACTCAGGCTAGAGCCCCCTCTACGAGGCAGGCCTACGCCCTAAGGTGGGGTCTGTTCATTGACTGGTGTTCCTCTCGCCGAGAGGACCCACGGAAGTGCTTGGTCAGAGTGGTGCTTTCCTTCCTGCAAGAGAAGTTGGAGCGGAGACTGTCCCCCTCCACTTTGAAAGCGTATGTCGCAGCGTATCACGATGCAGTTGATGGGTCATCCCTAGGGAAGCATCACCTGATCGACAGGTTCCTCAGAGGTGCGAGAAGGATTAACCCTCCTCGATTGCACCTCGTACACTCTTGGGATCTCTCCGTGGTCCTCCAGGGCCTTCGGAGAGCTCCCTTCGAGCCGCTCAGTTCAGTCGAGCCGAAGTTCTTGTCCCTCAAGACTTCGCTCCTGACTGTGTTGGCCTCCATCAAGAGGGTTGGGGACCTACATGCATTTTTGGTCAACGAAGAGTGCTTAGAGTTCGGGCCAGGTAACTCTCATGTTATCTTGAGACCCCGGCCCGGTCCAAACAGAGGTTGGCTCATTGGGTAGCAGATGCCATCACCTTGGCATATGAAGCCCAAGGTGAGCCGTGCCCCCTAGGAGTTCGAGCTCACTCCACCCGGAGTGTTGCCGCCTCCTACACGCTGGCGCACGCTGCCTCTTTAGCAGACATCTGCAGAGCTGCGGGCTGGGCGACACCCAATACCTTTGCACGGTTTTACAATCTCCGCGTTGAGCCAGTGTCCTCCCGTGTGTTGGGTAACATCAGGTAATTTGCGGGAGGACGGCTCAGGTGTCGGCTTGCTGCGCCATTCCTCATGGATCCGTGCGCTATTTTCCCAGTTGTTCCCCTGAGTGAACTCTGGGTCCTCCATGCCCCGCAGTCAGGACTAAGCGGAGTAGTCCATACTATGCTCCGGAGCGGGGCCTCCTTCACCCCCCTCCGGTTGTGGCATAATGTCTCAGTATCTCCACGGAACCTTCCGTGTTTCCCCAGTCTAGTTAGACTTCCTTTTACATTCTCACATGACTTAACAGTCATTGTGCTCCGCCCCCCCCAACGGTTGCTTCAGAATCTGGCACCCCTGGTGGGCCACCACGTGGTCTACAGGGCGTTGGGACGGTTACGCATTGAGCCCCTTGCTCCGACACGCTTGCCTGCCGGCATTGGGTCTCAGCTGCGTAACGCAGTTCAGGATTGTGGCGTTTTCCAGAGGTCCCCATTATTACGTCATTGACATAACGTCGTAGAGAACGACTGAGGGGGAACGTCTCGGTTACAAAGGTAACCCCCGTTCCCCGAAGGAGGGAACGGAGACGTTACGTCCTCTTGCCACAATCCTTGACTGCGCTGAAGCCGGGTTGCGGGTTGCGGCTCGGCTCCTCAGCAAATCTGAATGAGTGGATGCACGCCACCATCTTATATACACGTATGTCCGGGGGAGTGGCGCGGCATGCAAATTCCACTCGCCAATTCTCATTGGCTTTTTCTCTTAAGCTCAGAGGTGATAGGGTTTTGTAGCCGATCCCCATTATTACGTCATTGACGTAACATCGTAGAGAACGACTGAGGGGAACGAGACGTTTTTTCCCCCTAGAGTATCTTCAAGAGTATTTTACTTGCCCCACTGGCAGATCATTTTACTTATTTTAAGCAAACTGCACTTAATTCAGATGTGCTCCCTTTACACAGAGTGCGCATGATTGCAAAATCGAAAGTGAAGAGCTTATTCAAAAGCTATATTCTCTTATTCAAAAAGTTTATTCAAAAGAGAGCTAAATACTCTGGTTCCCTGATGTGCGAAAATTATATCCAATATTAAAATGTTTGCTGGAGTGAGCTGAAGCAGGACACACACGTTGTGAGAGCGGGCGGTAATGGTCAGAAAATTCAGCGAGAGCAGGATCAAGAATACAGTCCCGTGCAGGGTTCTAACCTGCGCTCACTTGTGTGTAGGTGGCGGTGGCTTTTGTAGCCACCACTTGATTGCCACCAGCCGTGACCGATCAGCCCATAACGAGGTCTCCCAGGTACTCCTCGTGCGTTTCCAGGGCGACGCTGACAAAGGACTCGGAACACGCGTGAAGTGGAAGTCCTGGAGCGCCAGGAACCAATGGCTCACCCTGGCGTTGGTGTCCTTACCCTGGTCACCCACTGCAAGGGGGCATGGTCGGTTATTAGGGTGAATTTTCATCCTAACAGATAATACCTGAGCTCCAGGACTGCTGGACTCCAGGACCCACTTGATGGCCAGTGCCTCCCTCTCCATGGTGGCGTAGCGTTGTTCAGCTGTGGTCAGCTTTCGGCTGATGTAGACGACTGGATGTTCCTCACCGTCCTGTACCTGGGAGAGGACGGCTCCCAATCCAGTGTCGGATGCGTCCGTCTACAACAAAAAGGGGCAGTTAAAATCTGGAGCCCGTAGGACTGGCTCCGACATTAGTGCCTCCTTGAATGCCGCCTCCTCCAGGGGGCCCCAGGGTGTCTTATCTGGCTGCCCCTTTTTGGTCAGGTCTGTCAGGGAGGAGAAAAGTTAGGGATAAAACAGCGATAGTACCCTGCCAACCCCAGAAAAGCCCGTACCTGTGTCTTGGAGGTGGGTCGCGGTGCCGAGAGAATGGCGGTGACTTTCTTCTCCTGGGATTTTTATCAGGCCGCATCCCACCTGAAACCCCAGGTACTTGGCTTCAGCCCGGGCTAAATGGCACTTCCGGGGGTTGGCAGTGAGTCCAGCCCTCCGCAGCTCCATCAGCACCCTCCGCAAACGCTCAAGGTGGTCCTCCCACCGCTCTGAGTGCACCACGACGTCATCCAGGTAGGCGGCTGCTTGATGGGGCCGAAGTAGAATGTCTGTCATTCGCTGAAACGTTGCGGGGGCACCATGTAAGCCGAAGGGGAGGGTCCGGTACCGCCAATGGCCACTAGGGCTGGAGAAGGCGGTCTTTGGTTTAGCTTCCTCCGTAAGGGCAACTTGCCAGTAACCTCTGGTGAGGTCAAGGGTCGAAATGTACCGGGCCCTCCCGAGCCGGTCCAGCAGCTACCCAGGGTATGGGATACCCATCAAACTCTGAGATCTCATTGAGGCGGCGAAGGTCGTTGCGGATGCGGCTGCGTGATGGTTCAATTACCACTAACTTCAGCATCTCCTGGACTTCCTCCTCGATGGCGTGTCGCCGAGCCTCTGGGACACGATAAGGCCGCTGCCTCACAATGACTCCTGGTGGCGTGCGGATGTAGTGTTGGATAACATTGGTCTGCCCTGGGAGTGGGGAGAATACATCCGAGAACTGACCGACCAGGTGCTGCAGCTCTGTCTTCTGGGCGGCTGACAACTGGGGGTCCACGTCGACAACCACGGGAGTGGTGACAGCAAGGGCAGAGAGTTGGGCCGATTCATTTTTTTAACCCTCTGGGGGTCCTTGAGGTGTGTTGACATGTCCTGACATTTGTGATTATTTCAGCTACTTATAACATACTATTTGCCCATATATAATTTTTTTGTATTCAGCACAAACTGTGCTACAATAATATGTGAGAAAAATGGATGTACATGTTTGCATTTTGTAGAAAAAAAATATTTGTGGTTAGCACATTTTAGGAAAAAACATTTAGCTGAAACAAGGCCTTTAAACACAAATGATTTCGTCAGAACTTGAGTAATCAGTCTTGTAGGCTAGAATATTTACTTCACAATAATGTGAGAATCATTCTGACCACTTTATCACAAACAAAGATATAATGATTTGAATTTGTAAAAATGTGAAAGTACGTTTTTGGCCAGCATTGCCATATTCATGGGAGTGTTAATAGCTCTGAATATTCATGTAATTCACACAAGGAGAGACAAAAGACACTCCCACAATGGCTAATGTTCCCCTATCAAAGCTAATGTTCGCCCATCAAGTTGGAGTGCTGTGAAGAAAGAATGTGAGAATGCTCAAAGATTTTCATCTATTTCATTGTAATTCCTCTATGTGGAAAAGTGTTGTGCCTTGCTAGCAGTGCTAAAAATGTGAAGATATATTAACACTTTTCAATAGCAAATCTGTTAAAAAAAAAAAGGGTGCACTGCAAAAAATTCTTTTCTATCTTAGATTTTTTTTTTTTTTTGTCTTGTTTCCAGACAAAATATCTAAAAATTCTTAAATCAAGAAGGATTTTCTAGACAAATAAAAATTATTGTCTTGTTTTCAGAAAAAAATAAGTCAAAATTAAGTGAGGTTTTGCTTAAAACAAGCAAAATAATCTGCCAATAGGGTAAGCAAAATAATCTTATTTCAAGCAGAAGATTATTTTGCTTACCCCATTGGCAGATTATTTTGCTTGTTTCAAGCAAAAACTTACTTAATTTTAACTTCTTGTGTCTGAAAACAAGACATTAATGTTTACTTGTCTAGAAAATCCTTCTTGATTTAATTTTTTAGATATTTTGACTGGAAACAAGACAAAAAATTTAAGCTAGAAAAGCATTTTTTGCAGTGTGAGCATACAGATAACAATTAGAGAATCTATTTTATTATCACTGTTTCTGTAATGCCAAATAAGTACAAATACTGTTTGAATTATGACAATGTAAACATAATTACATCAGTAAAATATTAGATTTTTAGAAATATTTGATTACAGTGCACTTACAAATGCTGATAACAAAATAAAAAAGAAACTATATTATTATTACTAATATCAATCACTAATAACCATGCATAACAAAAACATTAGATTTTGTAACGTCAAATAAGTACATATACAATATTATGGCGATGCAAACACAATTACATCAGTGAATTATTGTATCTGTGCATTTACTCAATCGCAAAAACTAAACTACCCATGGTACTGCTGTAGAAATAATGTTAATAAAACTACCCCAGACTCAAGTGAAAGAGTCATATGTGATGCAGGTATGCGATCACTAAAAACAGTACAGTCCTATTACTTTTATATCGTATTTTGTTTTATATTATAGCCTATAGAGCATGAAAGCTTCAGTGCATCGTAAAAATTTAGATACAAATGGATTGTATTGTATTGTATTGTATGAATTGTACCCATCCTTTTCACTCGATTTCAAACCTTTTAGCCAGGAGTTATAGTTTTGGAAAAACCCAGCTATGTGTTCAAGTATATGTGAGAATACCACGTTAACTACTGCAAATAAGAAACATTACTTGCTCATCGGAACGATTGCCTCACATGGATCAGCTGCGCGTCACATTCTGTTCTTCATCTGAGGTGAATTCTGTGTTTAGTCCTCTCAGTGTGTTTTCTTCCATAAGCAAACATTAGCTGAGATGAACTCGATGAATTCTCAAGGTTGGTTTGCGGTGATGTGGGCGTTTACATCCCCGTGCGGCACACATGGCTAATTATCATATCAAAAGCTAAACTAAAGAGAGGGCGTTAACAAATTAACTTATAATGAACTCTGAGTGCAAAACTCAACATGCTGTTGGTTTCATACGGATTACTTTAGAACAGAACATTTGTTTTCGACAAGACTTGCTTTATTTAAAAGTAGAGATATTAAGCTTTCTATCCATGTATATTAACTGTGTGCTGAGCCTCCACCGAGTTAAAGAAATTTATTGAGGAGTTTCTAAATCGCAGTGCGCGGAGACGCTGAAGACAGAAAAAAAACCCCGTCTGTTTTCTTTATTTAAAAAAAGAACAAAGTTCAGTTGTTATTGTGAGTGTACACACACACAAAAAAAAAAAAAGTATACACTTAACCATTTCGAATGGTGTATAACTCTTATTTGTGTGACTAATCTCGACAGAGTATTTTTTTGTGTCTTTCGCACTGATCTTAAAAAAAAAAGTGAGCTGGTTGCGCTGGCGCGACAGTCGACCCCAGGGGGTTAAGCAGGTTGACGTGATATAGCTGGTCCCTTATAAAGGGGGTGAAGCCCGTGGAAGCCTGGGGGACCTCTCGGATGCTGAAGAGTACGTAGGGCAGCATCTGGTCCCAATCACGTCTATCTTCAGCCGCCACATGTCTCAACGTTTGCTTGAGGGTCTGGTTAAAACGCTCGACCAAGCCGTTTGTCTGTGGATGGTAAACGTGGTGCGCAGCTGTTTGACCCGGAGGAGTCGACAGAGATCCGCCATCAGCCGGGACATGAATGGTGTTCCCTGGTCGGTCAGAATCTCCGCTGGGATGCCGACTCGGCTGCAGAGGAGAAACAGCTCATGGGCAATGGCTTTAGCCGTGGCTTTGCGTAGTGGGACTGCCTCTGGATACCGGGTGGCATAGTCGACAATCACCAGGATGTGTTTGTGCCCCCGGGTGGACTTAGGCAGCGGCCCTACCAGATCCATCCCAATACGTTCGAAGGGCACCTCGATGATGGGTAGAGGTATTAACGGACTGGGGGGAGGTGTCCGTGGGGATGTCCGCTGACAGGTCGGGCTGGCTTGGCAGAATCGCTTCACCTTGGCATCCAATCCGGGCCAGTGAAAGCGATCACGGATCCGCTGGATGGTATTCTGAGCTCCAAGGTGGCCGGCCATTGGATGCGAGTGGGCCAGTTCCTTTACAGTTTCTGTCTTCGTCCGCGGCACTACCAGCAGTGTTTTCTCCTCCCCCCTCCGTGGTGCGACACAGTAGAGCAGGCCATTTTTGACAATGCAGTGTGGGACCGGCTGAACCTCCTTGCCCTCGATCACCCTCACTTGAGCCTAACAGTGTTTCAGACGGTCGCCCGAGGTGGTGAGCGAGGAGGTTCCGATGGCATGGGAAGGGCAGCGCTTGCTCCCCAGCCTCCCGGTGTTGGGCCACCTCCGCCAGCTCAATAGCCTCGACGAGCTCGCTGACGGTGGTGGGATTCCTCATCCCAGCTGCTTGACGGAAGGTGCGGGGCAGGGCTCGAAGGAGTCGGTCAATGACCACGCACTCCGCCACCTGGTAGGCCATGGGAGCCAGTGCTGCGTGAGATGGGAGAGTTCTGCCGCTTGGGTACGGGCTGGTCGTCGCGGTTTATATTCCCAGTCAAAGAACATTTGGGCAGCGGCGATCGGCTCCTCGTGGCCGGTGCGTCGTTCTGCTGTGGTGTTCCAGTGCCGTCATGTCCGTGCGGTGCTGGGCTGATCGGTCACGGGCTTTCTGTAGAACAGGGAGAGAGCAGGTTAGCATCCAAGCTTCTGGAGCGATCACTCACTTGTGTGGCTTTTGTAGCCACCACTTGATTGCCGCCAGCCGTGACCGATCAGCCCATAACGAGGTCTCCCAGGTGCTCCTCGTGTGTTTCCAGGGCGACGCTGATGAGGACTCGGGACACGCGTCACACTCACATATCACATATATAGACTGAGCCTGGTTTCTCTCAAGGTTTTTTTCTCCATTTCTTTCACCGATGGAGTTTTGGTTCCTTGCCGCTGTTGCCTCTGGCTTGCTTAGATGGGGACACTTAATTTTCAGCGATATTGTATACTATTTGAACTGAGCTGACATCACTGAATTCAATGATTTGACACAATTTGTATTGTAAAATGCGCTATATAAATAAAGGTGACTTGACTCCTCTCAGAAAATGTACAAATAAAGATATTTTTTTAGATGTTTAATTACTTTTTGGAGCATTAGGATGACTAGACGAGGGCTTAATTAACTAATTTTTGTGAAAAATTCAGCTACAATTGACATTTTTTTTGCCAGCCTGGGTCACATTTTTCGAGATAACTGGGTTGCCTATATTAGGGGTTTTCAAACCGGTCCTGGAGGCTGCCCTGCATATTTCGTATGTCTCCCTTATCAGAGACACCCAATTCAGGTCTTGCAGTCCCTACTAAAGAGCTCATGAGTCCAATCAGGCGTGTAAGATGAGAGAGACATACAGGGCAGGACAGGTTTAAAAACCCCTGGTCTAAGGGTGTACTCACAATAAGCATTTTTTGAAACGTGCCCGAGCACGTTTGACCCCCAAAGCCCCAAAGGCGTGGTTCGTTCAGCCGTCCCTGGCCAGGTTGGAAGAGGTGTGCCAGGGCACAGTTCAGTTGGGCTTGGGCGTGGTACACATGTAGTGTGAGAACTAACGGCTGGAGCTCGGAACATATACTATTTTGTGCGCTACTGTCATCATTACAACCGCAAACATATTTTATTACTACTACTACTACTACTACTACTACTACTACTACTACTACTACTACTACTACTACTACTACAACACTTTTTAAATAATTTAATTCAAATCAAGTAAATTTGGGTTTATAATGGGTTTGGTTCTCTTATTGATGAACAGGAATTGTAGTTTGCGAGCAGAAAACTGCTTACGAGTATTTGAGACATGGAACAATGCATTTAAAAAAAAAAATAAAAATTCTAATCACCACACAAATAAACTTACATTTTTCAAAATAACAGAATCATTGCACACACATGCAATAATCTTAAGTATACAGCCTCAAAATACTACAATGACTTCTTGTATGTAAAAAATTCAAATAATATTCCTCACACCACTGAAACTGACAAGTCAACCTTACCAATTGGCTAAATGGTTGTTGGACCGCTGTCACCTATCAAATTAAAGGGATATTTCACCCAAAAATTAAAATTCTGTCATTTACTCACCCTCAAGCTGAGTAGATGGCTAATTTTTCTTTTTTTGGCTGAACTATCCCTTTAACATCAACCAGCCAGATCAACATTAAGTTGATTTAGTCTGGTGCTTTTCTAAGTTATAATTGGTACACATCAGTAAATAAACAAATCCAACACCAATCTTACCTTGAGCTGAAGAACAACAATGTTTATCAATGACAATGACACCTGTCATCTGAGTAGTTTCAGAGTTTGGGAGAGTGACATCAGAACTGAGGCAGTAGAACAAGGCACAAATTGGGTCAAATTCAGGGTCAGGCTCAAGTTCACGACGAGTCCTTGCATGAAGCTCCATGCTTATCAGTGTGAGGTGCTGTACCTATAGCAGGGCAAGGGTGAGATGAGAATGGTTCAAATTCGATGAAATTCTAACTAATTTTTCTAACCATGTGACATGACATGAAGACAACATGTCTGTTAAAACAGAATTTAAAATGTTTATGTAAGTTTGATCAATCACTTATTTTAAAGAAAACTGTCCTTACTAAAACACAGTCAAAAACAGATCCTACCTCATGCAATGCTTTGGCATCCTTCAAGTTCTGCATACTGACTTTAAAGCCATATGAATTACAGATTGATGGTCCCTCAATCTGGGAGTTTTCTCTCTTCTGAACATTCACAGTGGTAAGCTGATTCTGTATAGGATATAATGAATGTGCTATAAAAAACCTTATAAAATACTAAGCAAGACTGAAACTATATTACAAGATTGAAAGTTAACTTTGACCTGACCTTCATTTGTGTAGTTAGCAAAACTCTCCGTAAAGCATTTTTGTTACCCTTCTGATGTAGCCGCTGTGATCTGGATTCTATGTCTGTACAAAAACAGATCCAAGAGTATACTAAAATGTAATTACCAAAGTAATAATAATAATAATATTATTTTTAAGGAATATACAATCAAGATTTTGAACAATTATTTATAAGCATGACTGCAAAAGATAAATAAGCATGACTGATTCAAAGTTTATCCTCATGTTATCTCCAAATAAAAATAACAAAATTTACAGCAAAACACTGCATTTGTATTTTTGTCAAATAAGATGCTGCACAACATAACTATACAAACTATAAACAAAAAAAATTCAAAATCTTGATTGTACATTCCTTAAAAAAAATAAAATTATTATTACATTTTAGGATACAATATTTCGGTCATAATTTCTTTAGGTGGTTTGCCAAAAAGATCTTTAAGTTTCACTGTGCATTTCATGGTAGTTTTTCTAAAATGTAACAGTGAAAAGCAACTGTCAGATTAGCTCTGGAGATGAAATTCATGTATTCATGTACTTGTTTGTGTAGCAGACAAAACTATGCAACTCATTCACAGAGAAACACAAAACATGCAGACGTAACATGCTGAACAACTTTAGTAGGGAATTCCAAGGAAAAACCATAAAACTATACCTTCATTTCTTATTGGACTGTGGCTAGATCCATCAGAATCAGTGTAGCTTCTCCGGTGGACGGGTGTGCTGTGGAGCTGGTAAGAGCATTTGACATCAGAAATTAGGTGTTTAACAAGACAAACTGATGGACTCAAGAGATCCTTCGACTGTACATTATCAATTGATGAGTCATTGAGATTTTGAGACTGGTCCATGCTGGGGGACTGTAATACAGTCAAATCCTCCTTGTAATCTTGTTTAATCTCAACTGGCCTTTGTTGCAATGCAGAAAGATCAGGAGAATGTGAAGAAGTGATCTGACAACCTTTGTTTGTCTCCATGTCCAAGATACATTTCACATTCTTAGGGCTATTGTTAGATAAAACTGCCCTAACTGGTGAAATATGGAGTGGTAAACTTAAGCCATTCCTACTGATACTCTGCAACTCTGAAGCCTTTTCACCTTTTTTCTCCCAAATTTGAAGCCTTTTATCATGATTCTCTGAGGAAGGTGAATTAAAGTCCTCATTTTGAGGTGAGTTCCTGTCACATGTACTCCGTTTCAGTCCCACAATTGTCTGGCCACCCTTTTCTTTCCTATTACTCTGAAGGCACTCATACTGTTTTTTGGCCTGCAGCCAGAGATGCACCTGTTCTCGGCTTGGGGCACACTTGCAGGGAAGCATGATAACTTTTTGATCACTGCCAGAAAATGGGTTTTGGTCCTTGGTCAATATTGAGGATTTACAACGATGGGTTGGTGCAGAGGTTTGACTTGTCATTGCAGAAAATGCAACTTTCCAAAACTGTAAGCCGTTTTGAGATAAGTCTCCATGAAATTCAACTAGTTCATTCGCCAGCCTGGTTTCCAAAATCAACTTCCTACCACCAACCTCCCTGGAGAAAAAAAAAAAAAAAAACAGGTTAGGGATAAATTCTTTTGATTTTATAGACCAACAATAAAGATTATACAAACACAAAACCCATGCGGGAGATCTATTATAAATATTACCTTGGCTTCAAGGGTGCATCTGATGGGTCACTGCAGAATGGTTCCTGGTAGGTAGTTTCTGAGAGGTCCAGATCCATCAGAGTAGCTAAGATTTCTTCCCGGGTAGGCGGGGACATGAGAGGTTTGAGAATGTGAGTTCCTCCACTCTTTACACTCTGACCTCCATTTTTTAGCTGGTACAGCGAGTTGATGGACTGTGGGGAACTGCTTGGTGTTGCTGAACTGCCATCTAGGGGATCACTATTTGGGGAAATACCATTATAAGTAAAAGAAGCAGAAGTAATGGGGGAAAAGGGCTCGGATTCAATCAGGACATCTTTCTTTTCACAGTGGAAGTCCTGAAAGTGGCTGAGGCCATGGATTTTACCTAAAGAGCCCCCCCAATCTTTGCTAAAGATCTTTTCTGAATCAAGAGATAGCTTACTGGGATAAACTCTGCCACTTTCACAAAATGTCTTATCAAAGAGTTCTGGACTAAGAGTCCCAGACTTATGCCAGTCCTGTTCTTGCTTGCTGTTCTCATCAACATTTAATACATTCTGTGTTCTGTCCTCTAATCCAACAAGGGCACTGATTGCCTCCTGACTGACATCACTGAGGAATTTCTGAGGCAAGTTCCTATCAGTTAAAACAAACTGGTTACCAGAATAAAGACTGGAGAACTCTGTTTGCCCAATGGCATTTATATCAAAGCTGTAATTGTCTGGGAGTTCTGGGGACAAGCTGTCCTCAATAGAGCAACAGCTGTCAAAGCCAGGATCAGAGAAAAACACCAGACTGTCATCTGATGAAAGATGGTCAATTCTCAAATCATCCTGATTAATTTTATTTCTTTTGATTTTGAACTGTAATTCTTTCGGCACTTTAGCTCTTGCACTCCTTGGTCTTCTTAAAGTTGATGAATGAGCTGTTTTAGGTTTGCCCGTTTTAGGAATATCAGTAGGTGGTAGAAGACTGGTAGAAGACATACCCTCAGTCACATGATCACTGTCATGTGATTCCTGTCCTGCCTTAAGTTGCCTCTTCTGGAGAAGCTCCTTCAAGACAACCAGCCCAGAAGGCAACTCGGCAAGATACATTTCTTTAGTTTTAGGTTCTGAGGACAATGTGAGACCTGTGTGAAATCCAGCTGTAATTGCACTCTTAGCTGAGGGTGTAAGGGAGGATCTACAATCGACAGACTCCAGTAAAGTAGTTGTTGTATCTTTATTTTTTATTTGTGGTCTTCTTGATTTTATGGTTTTGCTGGTTGATTGCAAATGCTGCATGGTTCTGGTGTTTTCTTCATGGCCCTCGACCTCAGATTTGAATGTACAGACATTTGTTGTGACAGTCTCATCTTTACTCATATTTTGTGATTTTGAATTAGAACTGCCGTATGTGATGACAGAACATGGATGTCCCACCGTTTTGGTGGATGGGGAAAGAATACGATTCAGAGATTTTTCAATACATGGATTGAGGACAATTTGTGAGTCTTTTTGTGAGTCATTTGAGGCAATGGCATTGAAGACAAAAACAACATCTTGATTAGATTTTTTTCCAGTGCTAGTGACCTCTGCTTGAGAGTCTGAACAACTGACAGTAAGATCTTTTTGACTACTTTTTAGAGAACTAAGACGTTGGAAAGGAGTTAAGTCATCAGATGAGTAAGTAATAGGTGCAGTGTTAACTGAATATGGAGCCTGTGAATGATGACTCTCCTCACCTTGGACCTGCTTTTTTCTTAGTGCTTGCTTCTCATTTAGCATTTTGTCTTTCTGAGAGGTAGATGTGCCATCTTCAAAAACAGTTCCTTCAATACTTTTACAACGTTTCTTATGCCTCCTTGAAGCCACTCGAATACTTTTTCTTTCTGAACCCTCAGTGTTCACAGAATCTTTGTTTACTAACTTTGTTGTAGTATTAGCTTGTCTTTTTGGGCTGGTAGCAGAAGTCTTTTTAGGCCCGGGTGTTCTTCTTCTATCCCAAAGACCTCTTTGGTATGGTTTTGGAGCTTGATAGGATGAACCTAGACATGGATCATTATGGGGGTTTATGAGATTTGAATTTGATTCCAGAAAGGACTCAGTAGGAGACCAACATCTAGGTGGGGTTGAATCAGTAGGACTTGAGGCTCTTTCTGACAAATAACCCAACTCCACCATTACATCAGAATACTCTGTACAGCAGTCATCAGTGAACTCATTATAACAAGGCCATGGAGCGGGTAATTTCGGTAAAGTTATCAGTGCTTTTGCATGGTTTGCCCTCCTAGTCTGACCAGCTTGTGGACACCTGGATTTTAGAGAGGTGCTGGCCCTCTTTGACACAGAGTTGACTTTAGCCTTTCGTTTGGGACATTTCTTTACTTTTGGCTCAAGCAGTGGGTACTTCACTGCTGTAGACTCGGGCACTTTAGGCCAGAATTCTTTGAGAGGAGCAAGCTTTTTGTATTGGGCAAGCTTTTCTGGTGTTAAAACTGTGCAAGTTTCATCAGCGTTAAGTTTGGAAATCTTCACTAACATATTCTTCTGACCTTTGAACCGGTTAATGATTATATATTTAATGATGATTGGCGGCTCTTTTTTAGTGAGTTTCCTTTTTTTTTGGCTAAAGACATGATCTTTGCCTTTAAGGCCTTCATGTTGCCCCAAAACTTGTTTGAAAGAATCAGAACTTGCCTGATCTCCATTTTCACGGTCATAACTCATTTTCCTTTTTGCCCGCAAAGTATATTTGCTACCCGGCAAACTGGACACCTTCATGCAAGAGATTTTGGTGGGAATATCTGCAAGTTCATCCTCTACTGAGTTCTCACTCAATCCTTCAATAGTTGGTGAATCTGAAGTTTCCATGTCAACCTCCTTATACATTTCTTTCTGATTAAGGGAGCCTAGAGTGTTAGAAATAAGTGCTGTGGCTTCGCCTTCCATGGGAGATGGAGTCCTCACAGGACTTACCTTTTTTTGACCAAATGTTTTTTTTTTGATCAACTTTAACCTTGACCTTCGCTGTTCAGGATGGTCCAAGGTAGAGCAACTATCCCCAGTCCTGCTTCCAGCCTGTTTTTTGATGGGTCTGGACAGGCAGTTAGACAGAATAACGCTGGGGAAAAATTTGTAGTGTGCCTCTTGTTGTGCCACAATAGTCCTCTCAGTTTTATTCTCTTGGTAATCCTCATATTTTATTTTCAGTTTGCTGACATCTTCCTCTTTACCCTGCCCCGTCTCACCTTCTTGAGAGCCCAAAGCTTGGCTCTCTTCCACAGGGCTTTGTGTCTGGTCAAAACGTACCACAGGTCTTCTGCAGTCACTTTGACAGAGTTCCATTTCAGTCTCGGTGGGGCAATTCATCAGCTTAGAGTAACATACAAAGAAGCTTTTGTGATTCTCTGGGATGGATAAGTGATTCTTGTCTACATTTTTAATACTGGCTGAATTTTTTATGCTTTGGGCAAGCTTAGAGTTTCCAAAAATTGAAACATCAGAATCTGGCTGATTAAGGCCAGTGGCTTGGTTTTTATCAGTGTACAAAGAATGCATACTTATTTTTTCAGCACCAAGTTTAGGTATATTTGCTGTGTTAAAAGGGATTGGGTGCTTAACTGGTGGAATATATGGTATCTCTTTGTTAACTCTTAATCCACTTGAATATTCATTTGTCTCTTCACTTTTTAAATGCTTATCTGCCAAATCTTCTTGGAGTTTCTGCTCAGCACATTTGTATTCAATAACAATTTTAGCAGAGGATGGTGGCTCCATATGAACAGCTTCACTTGGAAAAACATTTCTGCTACCAAGGATCTTGTCTGTTGCTTTTAGAGATGAGTGTGTCCGGGACTCTTTCTCTGTTAGTGATGAATCTACAGGAAACATGACAACAAGTAAGAATACACCATTGTACCTAAAGTTTTTAATTGTAGTTCATTCAATTTTTTGTTAAAATTCTGCTTACCACTATTCTCATCTGCAGCTCCATCTAACTGTGGAATGGACATATCAGTAAAGAGAGCACAGTTTCCCTTCCAATACAGCTCTTCATCTGATGAGGCCAGCTGGTCTTCACTGGAGCTTTCATTTGCTTCTTCCATACATAATCTGTGCAGAAAAGTAACACAGATTATGATTATCATGCTACCAAATAAAATAACTGACAGGCATAACATCACAGAGGCACCGTCTGCAGTGTTTTCCTAAGAGGTCTATTCTGAATGCTTGTTAAAAAAAGGTTTAATAAGTTGAGCTTTCTGCTCAAATGAAGCTGACTAACCATATAATAACTATGTAATAATGATATAATATAGTAAAAATTATAACATTTCATATTAATAAATAAAAAAAAAAAATTTACTACTACTACTACTACTACTACTACTACTACTACTACTACTACTACTACTACTACTACTACTACTACTACTACTACTACTACTACTACTACTACTACTACTACTACTACTACTACTACTACTACATAATCATGCAAACAAGAATTAAAAGCATATAACAAACAATTCTAAAAATACTAACAGAAAATCTAGTGACCTTTGCATAGCAGAGGGTCCTGGCATGTCACAGTCCCATCTTTGTGACATGATTCTACTGAGCTCCAACTCCTCTTTCTCCAGCTCAGGCCCAGCTTCCTCGTCATCACTGTTATAGATACAACTAGCAATCCCTGACAGCTGCTGGGACCCTGCTCTGGACCTGTCGACTCTAAATCCATCATCAGCCAATGCTTCAAACAGATCAACCATAGCCATGTCTTGACTGCTGTCTGTTAAAACATTGTGGAAAATGTAAATGTAAACTTATATACTTATATAATTAGAACATGCACAAGAGAAGAGGAATTATGCATATGTACACATACCGATCAGGCATAACATTTTGACCACTGACATGTGAAGTGAATAACACTGATTACCTCTTCATCACAACACCTGTTAGTGGGTGGGATATATTAGGCAGCAAGTAAACATTTTGTCCTCAAAGTTGACTTGTTAGAAGCAGGAAAAATGGGCAAGTGTAAGGATGAGAGTGAATTTGACAAGGGCCAAACTGTGATGGCTAGACGACCTAGTCAGGGCATTTCCAAAGCTGTAGCTATTGTGGGGTGTTCCCGGTCTGCAGTATTCAGTATCTATCGAAAGTGATACAAGAAAGAAACAGTGGTAAACTGGCAACAGGGTCATGGGCTAAGGTGACCAAACGTCACGTGCCATTTCCTGGGGACACTTTCAACACAGGATTTCTAAATTGCCTAAAATAACCAGGTGTTGGCAAATTGCGCTGCAGCGATTGATCATTGTACAACAATGTACCGCAAGAGTGAATCGAAAGCATAAGGAGCTGTCTGCTCTGTTCTCTATAGGACACAGTATTTTGATGTAATACAACAATCAATCTGCACATTGGAAACAGCCAACACCTGGTTATTTTAGGCAATTTAGAAATCCTGTGCTGAACGTGTCTCTGGGAAGTGCCACATCTGGTCACCCTATCATGGGCGGCCAAGCTGGCAGAAGCAGTGTGATGCTTTGGGCAATGTTCTGCTGGGAAACCTTGGGTGCTGCAATCCATGTGGATGTTACTTTGACACATACCACCTACCTAAGCATTGTTGTAACCATGTACACCCTTTCAGGAAAACTGTATTCCCTGGTGGCTGTGGCCTCTTTCAGCAGGAAAATGTGCCTTGCCACAAAACAAAAATGATTCAGGAATGGTTTGAGGCAGTGGTGTAGTGCAGTTCTAAATCCCCTCTGATGCGCATCATTCAGTAGTGTCCTGCATTAGCCAAAATCATGACAGTACACCACATGAATAGCTAATTCAGTCGCATGTGAATAAATGCAAATAAGACAGTGATGCGGTCAGGACAGTGACTTCCTTTGAAATATGTTTGATGATTACACCTGATGCACCCACTCCACCCCCCCCCACATCAACAAATTTGAGGTGTTGACTTGGCCTCCAAATTCCTCAGATCTCAATCCAGTCAAGCATCTGTGGGATGTGCTGAACAAACAAGTCCAATCCATGGAGGCCCCACCATCTGCTGCTAATATCTTTGTGCCAGATACCACTGCACACCTTCAGGGGTGTTAGGAAGGTGGTCATTATGTTATGCCTGATCAGTGTATGTAAAACAACATGCACAATGCACAAAGCATTGCAAAAAAAAAAAAAATAATAATCTGTAAATGTATTTTACAGTATCAGTATCTAAAACATGAGTTGAAAAGCATATAACAGATATTAACAGATATTAAAAGTTGTTTTAGGAGAATATATTTTGACAAAAACTTTTTACAAAAGGTAAGAGATGTTCCCTTTCAAAACTTTCACTTGTACTGTGTCAAAGATGCTATGGGGAAAAGCTCCCTTTTCATCAGAGACTGAAGCACTTTTTTAATAACGCAGTGTAACTGCACGGCCATTGGAAGTGCAGTGATAACGAAACGAACCAATGGTTTGGCAGCAGTGCTGTGTGAACCTATGGCAACGAAGCCCGCCAGATCCCGCCAGAATGAGCAGAGATATCTGGCTATATAAGTGGCTTTCTCGCCATAGGGACTCAGATTTCTTCTCCATCAGTGTCGACCATCATCTCTCGCTGACCTAAGAGACTAAAAGCCGCTCGCCGTTGACAAGCCTCGCAGGCGACAGAAGCTGATTCAGCAATCTGAGCCGCTTTCAGCGTCTGCGCTGCTATCAGCTCGTCCCTTGCTACTATCCGGTAAGTAATGACAATTTCTAAAGAGTAACTTTTCAGCGTTGTTACAAATGTCGCATTGCGAGTGTGGCTCATAGGGCAGTGAGTGCACTTTCACTGAAACAAAATGCTCTCTGAAGTATGAGTCTCTCTCTTCTCTACTCGCAGACCACAGCCCCGCTCTCCCGTTTCTCCTCTCTCAGCAAGGCTCATTGGAGTCAGGGAATTAAGCATTCAGGTTTGCGTGATCTCATGCTGGTGTTGAGTCTGCGTGTTCGCTCTCCCCACTGCACTTTGATCTGCCATTGTGTCTTATAATGAGATTCAGCGCTCCTCATTGCTAAGGGAGATGGGCTGCTTTCACTATGAAAGCGGTCTGCCCCTGTTCACTCGTGGAAGGCGCCCCCTGCCTTCCCCGCTCTCATGTTTCTCTCCTCCCAGTTACCTCGGAGGCAGCAACAGCGAGCCTGTGAATTGAGCAAACAGGCTTGAACATTTCATGTTGACACACCCTGCGAGCCTCACAAGATCTTCCAGGTGCGTTATACCTCTACTGCTGGCAGCTTTACGTTTTGTGTGTGCATCGATTAAGCTGCGTGTGTGTTTACACAAAGATCACTCCCCTTCTATAAGCTGTTTGATCTTTTTAGGTGGAAAATGGAAAATGCTGTCACTAATGATTATCATTATTGACGGCTTAAGATTGGACACATCTGGGCCACGCCCATGCTGGGGCAGTGCACACAGGGCTGACTGCTCTCCCTATGAGAGCATTAAGTCTAGCAAAGCATTTTTTGAGAGCACCCCATTCAGTCCAGGTGCCTAAGGCAATATGTTTGTTGTGAAACTGGGCCCATTCATGCATCCACACAACTATCCACTTTGATAGCGGGCTAATAAACTTAACATTTCAGCAGAGAGCAAATTTCCTCTCTGTTTATCACCAGTGTGGGGTTCCCCTATGGCAACCACCTACTTGAATTAATCCAACCCCCTTTTCACGCAGGCTGAGGTCTGGTAGGCCATCCCCAGAGTGTCAGGCTGGGTTTTGGGGATATTAAAACAAGACTATAATTTCAATTCCCTGAAAACCCCTGCATTTCAGTGTTTCGTCTTGGGTGTGGTCTAGTGGAGTATCCATGGCGGAAATTTGTTTGGCGACTGGCTGGGCCTCTCCGTCCACATTTACCAGGTTTTATAATCTGGATGTCCCGGCCTTACAGGTCCAGGTCCTTCTGCTTAATGGATTAATTAATTCCAGTACTGGCATTGCCTTCCGGTATGCTCTTGGCCCTCTGTTGAATTCCGAGGCTGTACTGACCCTCTGGACCGACATTCTGTTTTGGCCACTTAGCCCTGAAGTGCTAAAGTCGGAATGGTTTTGTCGTCCCCCCACTGCAGTATGGGAACGAGTCCTGCGTCACTAGCTGTGCTAAGTCGCTGCCGACTCGGTCGTCACTTCAGTCGAAGAGATCTGAGTCCTTATGGTGAGACAGGCGCTTATATAGCCAGATAGCTCCGCTCATTCTGGCAGGATCTGGCAGCTTCGTCGCCATAGGTTCGCACAGCACTGCTGCTGAACTATTGGTTTGTTTTGTTATCACTGCACTTCCAATGGCTGTGCAATTACACTGCGTTATTAAAAAAGTGCTTCAGTCTTGGAGAAAAAGGAGCTTTTCCCCATAGCGTCTTCGATGCAGTACTCGTTCCCGTATCTCAGGGAACCGAGGTTACGTGAGTAACAGAGTACATTTGCTTGTGGGAAGAAAATTGTTGCGATAATCTCAGTACCCAGTATTGCTGATTGGTTGGGTCTCTGAGAGAGAGGGAGGAAGGTCTGACTGTTTTCCAACAAACTCAAAATGGCCTCTTCATCAACAACTGCCACTTCAGCATCTTTCCCACCATGTCTTTTTGTGTCTATATGGTGAAAAGAAAAAAAGTGTAAACATTTAAGACATTACCAAGTTAAACAGGCACACCGCATACAGTCTCTTTGATTTTGCAGTTTTCTTTCCTCAGTATGACGTGTGGAATATAGCTGCTTGTCACCCGTTTAGTGACACTGAAAATGTGGGATGACTCAGGTTCTGGAAAAAGGGGTTCAATTTGAAAGGGGTCCCGTTATGCTTTTTTCCTTTAGTGCGTAATGTTGCCATTTGTGCATGAAAAAGATGTGCAAGGGAGTTAGTCTCTATACCAGTAAGCACCGTTTCTGAACTCCTACAAACATCTTAACTGCACTCCTGAGGTTTTTTTTTTCCCTGGAATGTACACGAAGCAATATACCACATATAAATAAATCATGATGATGAAGAACTGCAACGTCACAGGAGCGCAATAGAGATGATAATCAAAAACAAACAGATGGTTTGTTTGTTGTTGCCAAAGTAACCAAGGTATGATTTGTAAAGGCACAGCCCTGGAATGGGTGCACAAGGTGCAAAGCACAGGGTGCAGCAGCTCATGTACATTTTAAGAGATGCACGAAAAGAGCATATTTTTGCTTCCAGCCAAAAATGGACATTTACAGAATGATATAATCTGTGGGGTGTTTTGAGCATAAAGTTCAAAAGACGCAAAATGATAAAAATTCCAAATGTATGTTTGGGAGGAGCCTAGTCATTAAGTTCTGTCAATCATCATCATTACATGTCTATATAAGCAGGACTCATTGCACCATCCTAGCGTCAATTCTTCCGGTAGAGACCTCCCCTTCTCTATCTCTATTTTTGTTATTCTCCCTATAGGTAGTACTTCTATGGAGGGGCTGAACTCAGAGCTCAAGTTGAACCTTGGGTTCAAGCCTCCATAGAGGACTGCAAGTCTTGTTCATTTATCATTAACCTTCAGGACTGCATAGGCAGGCAAACTCCTGAATGAATAATTTAAAAAGGGGTTACGGCACGACAAATCTAACGGTCCTTAACGCTGTATCATTAAAACATCCTGCAAGTTTCATAGCTTTCACAACTTGCCCTCTTTAGCACAAAAGAACATTTATTTAAACTAAACTCCAAAATGGCTTATTTAGAAGTTGTGGACTGTGCAGCGTAGTGCAAAAATGACAACACCATATGCAAATGGTAGTGCTCACTGAGTCCAAATACTAGGGTGACCAGACGTGCCATTTTCTGGGGAGACTTCCAGGCCAGGATTTATAAATTATCTAAAATAACCAGGTTTTGGCTGTTTGGATTGCGCAGATTGATCGTTGTATGACATTTAAGTACCGTGAGAGCTATAGAGAGCAGAGTAGTTGTTAACAAACCTATGTCCCCCCCCTGCTCTGATGGAACCAGCCAATCACAGCATGGAAAAAGGGACGCGGCAAATTGCAATCTCATCCTCCTCACTGCTTCTGAGTCTCCCCTCCAGAGAGACAGTAACAGATCAACAAGTTCTGAGTCTGAGCCCCACAAAGGTGAGGCAAGAGCAGAGCAACCTTTGTACAGAGTCAGAGTCCTGTCAAGGAAATGACTGCAACAGATCATCAATGTTCTGAGTCTACTGTTCAGAGAGAGAGAGAAACAGACGCTCCACACTTCGAGTGTCCAGCTTTGAGGCAGCAACAGATACGACCACGTTCTGAACCTCCAGCTTTTGGGGAAAGAGATGCTCTATGCTCAGAGTCTTCATCCAGCAAGACAACAACAGATGCAGCACGTCCTGAGTCGCCATCCTAGAGAGACAAAGCGGATTGACCAAGTCCTGAGTCTCTAGCCCAGAGAGGTAGAAGACCAGATGCTTTTGTAGTGAATTTTGCTTTCGCCAACCTAGGAAGGTGAGATAGTGTAGTGATGAATACTCACGTCACAGGTGACGTTATGATTGTTGGGTCACGTCACTTAATGTAAGAAAGATTGGTGAGATCTCTAACTTGTAGAACCTCCTACTGTATTATCAACACAAGGAAGACACAAGTGTAATAAAATACATTTTATTACCAAAAGATAGACGAGTAATCAACAACTACTGAACAAATACCATGAATGGAAAGGAAATAAAGTGCCTAAGATGCATAAAATGCAAGTGATTCATTTGGGTGTTGCTATGTCAGAGCTATGTTATCTTATGGAAAAATAAATTATTGTTACTCTGAAACAAATAAGGTGAAGAACTTTATTATGTATCAAACAAATAAATGAGCAATTATTGGTTATCAATTGCAATCAGCTATATAATGTCTAATGTCAATTAGAAAAATCATATACTGATAATTTACAACAATGCCAAGGTCTCTAGAAGAGGTTTGGAAGCGATATTTACATTCTCTGTGGTTGAGTGAGCAGTCTGGTGGCGGCAAATTCTTCCACTGTTCCCACTGTCAGTGGGACTAGGAGCAGGAAATCAGTTTTGACAACCTTGAACATGAAGCGCTGTAGGATGCTGATCTCCTGGATCACCAGGGTCCTAAGATCTGGAACACGCAGATGTGGCCCTGGTGTAGGTGCTGAAGGCCCTTAGCTTGGAACATGCAAGCAAAAGTACCTGAAGTGAAAGTCTGCTCACCGGAGCTGCAAATGTCTGCTGGTCTTCTACCTCTCTGGGCTAGAGACTCAGGACTTGGTCAATCCGCTTTGTCTCTCTAGGATGGCGACTCAGGACGTGCTGCATCTGTTGTTGTCTTGCTGGATGAAGACTCTGAGCATAGAGCATCTCTTTCCCCAAAAGCTGGAGGTTCAGAACGTGGTCGTATCTGTTGCTGCCTCAAAGCTGGACACTCGAAGTGTGGAGCGTCTGTTTCTCTCTCTCTCTCTGAACAGTAGACTCAGAACATTGATGATCTGTTGCAGTCATTTCCTTGACAGGACTCTGACTCTGTACAAAGGTTGCTCTGCTCTTGCCTCACCTTTGTGGGGCTCAGACTCAGAACTTGTTGATCTGTTACTGTCTCTCTGGAGGGGAGACTCAGAAGCAGTGAGGAGGATGAGATTGCAATTTGCCGCGTCCCTTTTTCCATGCTGTGATTGGCTGGTTCCATCAGAGCAGGGGGGGGACATAGGTTGGCCCACCCTTCTTTTCTCTTGTAGAATTTATTTGCATAGTCCAAACACAAAGTTAGGAAAGTGTCATTAAAGTTTTACCAGTACATCTCTCACTTTCCAAATCACAACCAGAATACATACATTTGCCAATGTTACGAACACATTAAGTCCAAACACGATGGGAAACGATTGAACTGTCATGCATGCATGCATTCATTCATTTGTCCAGTAACAGCTGAGTTTGTGGAAGATGTTGCACTACACGTCGCGGTCACCAAGAATACTTATTTCTCTGAATAAGTATAAGGTGTGTGTTGATTGCATCAGTTCAAGGTTTGAAAACAGTTTTGAATGGATTTGGATGGATATCTGTGATCTCTCTTTTTTTCACCCACTGCTTTGGTGTAATACAATGATCGGTCTGCGCAGCACCGCTTTAAGTGGGACACACCTGATATGTACATGTATTTGCATCGCTATGACCATTCTCTGTAGATCCCTCTCACATGCCACGACTGACCGAATATGTACAATGTCTGCATGTTATTGGTCAAACTACTTTTAGATCATTACCTTTAGCAAGTATGAAAACAGAAAAACAAAGCCAAAACCTGGATTTTTTTTTTTGCAATATAGAAATCCTGGTCAGAACGCGTCCCTAGAAAATGGCACATCTGGTCACCCTAATCTTATATAGAATTGGTGATGGATTCAGACTATACCATTTTTTACAGAGGTGGCAGAAACACAAAGGAAAGGAAAGGAAAGGAAAGGAAAGGAAAGGAAAGGAAAGGAAAGGAAAGGAAAGGAAAGGAAAGGAAAAGAAAAAGGAAAAAGGAACCACAAATTTTACAGGACTATCAAGAGAATATTAACAATATAACAGGACAAAACTATAAGTTAATAGTTCCTTCCACTAAGAGTGCCCTCTAAGGTTTCACTGAACTTAAAATAACCTGTTCAAAGTAGATGTGCAACATGGAAACAAATGTTCTGGTATAACTTTTAAAAAAAATAAAGTAGATATGACAAAGATGACTTGTGTCTGGACATTAATTGAAATGACTGCTTCAGTGTGCAGATTTGAGTTGACAGATTTAATTGAAAATTATGTATGATGCTCACTAGCTCTGATTTTTTTTTTTTTCAGGTTATGATTCTATCCAGTTGGAGGATGTCATCATTTGATATTTTGAGCCACATATATATTTTTAAATAAATTATATAAATAATACTTTTATTTAGCAAGAATGCTTGATCAAAAGTGATGATAAAGACATGTATAATGTTAAAATGTTACAAAACATTTCTGCTTGATCCAAATGCAGTTTTTCTGCACTTTCTATTCATAAAAGAAACCTGAAAAAAAAAAAAAAAAAAAAATCTATTCAAACATTACAAATCTTACTGCTTAAAAACTTTTGCCTGATGCATACACCTGTATATTGTCTCCATGCTTGCCCTCTTGCCCTCTGTCTTTGTCAGACTATTGTGATGCTCACATCCACTTGTTTTCTCGTGCAGTTTCTGCTGTCTCCTGTTTTCCTGCATTCAAGTCTCCTGCCACTGTTTTGAATATTTTGGATAATGCACCCACGACATCTTGACTCTTGTGTTGTTTATTTATTTTGTTGGTTCCTAATAACTGCAAGTAAGTGAATCTCAACTTATTTTGTGTGATAGTTAAATATATTCTAAATAAAACTACTACAAAAAAAAATTAAATAAAATAATACACATAATAATAATAATAATAATAATAATAATAATAATAATAATAATAATAATAATAATAATAATAATAATAATAATAAAATACACATTTCTTTTGTCCTTACATTTTTGTAGCAATTCCCTCTCAGTTACACACCTGACTAAAAGGCTCATTATGGAGCTCATTATGTGGGTCTTTGTCTTCTCAGGTGTGAATCACAGCATTATTCATGATGATTCACGCCTCCTTGAATATTCTTTTTCAAAACAAAAAGTGACTTTAAAATTTACATCAATATATTGTTTTCTGAGAGCGAGTGAAAGTAATTTCAAATCATTTTGAAGCAAAAACTCTAAGCTACAATATTCAGTTCTCAAAAGTCCTGTGAACAAATGTTCTGTATGTGTTTTATGGCCTTACTTCAGTGACACTTCAGTGAAATTTTTGTTTTTCACTAACCACACATAAACGTTGCTTTCTCAAAAACACAATCATGTACATACATGCTGATCACATATTACTGAAAAAAAAGCACAATAGTCAGGGCATGTCAAAAGTTCTAATGGGCCCCAAAACACCCTCAGACCCCAGAGGGTTAAACAGGTGAGTTTTATCATTTTCAAACCCATTCAGTGGATCTCGGGGTCTGGCGGTAGCACTTTTAGCATAGCTTAGCATAAACCATTGAATCTGATTAGACCGTTAGCAACTCGCTCAAAAATAAGTCCATGGGTGCAGCAGGCGCAATGATATTATGCAGCGTCTGAAAAAAGTTCCCAGTTAGGTAACTTCCAACGTTACCTACACTAAGCTAATAGTAAAATAGCTGGGGACTATATTCAGGCACTGCATAATATCATTGCGCCTGCTGTACCCATGGTACAGCAGCAAAGTTCCTTGATTATTACGCCAGAATGATCCTATAGTTCCTATCCATATCAGCCTAGAAAATCACAACTTTTCATTTTCTGTCAGTCTTAGTACACAATGTAACTATGGAAGAGTCAAGTTTTAAATAGGAAAAAATATCAAAACTCTTTGGTAATTTTTGAGCAAGATGCTATCAGATTCAATGATTTATGCTAAACTACGCTAAAAGTGCTACTGCCAGACACGGAGATCAGATGAATGGATTCGAAAACGGTGAAACTGTTTAACTCTAGGGTTGTTGGAAAATAAGCCTATTTTCAAAAAAGGTGGAGTGTTCCTTTAAGACTGTGGATGCACCATCCTGGAAGAGCTAAACTAGTTGTGTGTGCAACATGACTGGGTTTCATATACTGCCTCATACAACACAGTGAGAAAGACCCTAACAAAGCACAAAACTAGAGACAAATCAGCAACTCTCTGTGGCCCAAACCTGCAAAAACCAAACAAGACTTCTTGGGAACACATCCACTGCAAAACTGAACAGGCCCTGGGCCATAACCTTTATTGCACGCAGCGCAAGTTCCATCACACTGTGCAGTTCCTTAAAGACAGCAGGGTCTGGGCCAGACTTGTCCTTGGACCGGAGGAGTTCGGACTGACCCGCTGCAAAGCAGACTTTGCCTGCTAGGGCAGGCATGGCTTGAAGTGGTGAACAGCCTTGGCTTTTCATCCCAGAGCCATGGGCAGGCAGAGATATGCAGTGACAGCTTCTTCAAGGGGAGGGGATCCTTGCCATAATCTGTTTAGTCTGCACCATCAACAGAGATAAGGGCAGAAGTGGCTGAACAGTGAAGATGGGCAGAGAAGGGCGTCCAACAATTTGGATAGTTCGTCATGATTGGGAAAGCAGATTATATTCTTACATATTTCATGGAAAGGACGAAGAAAATAACTGGGGGGGAAAGAATGCAGCAGACTGAAAAAAATACTTGCCATAGATCATGGGTGTCCAAATGTGTTTCTGCAGGGCCGACGTACTGCAGAGTCTAAATCCAGCCAGATTCAACACACTTGCTTAGAATTTTCTTGTGAGTCTGAAGACCTAGATTAGCTGGGTTCAGGTATGTTTAATTAGGGTTGTCACTAAACTCTGCAAGACAGTGGCTCTCCTGACATCTGAAATAGTACCTGACGGTACTAAATATGCTTCTGTGTACAATAATTTGATTTACTGTGTTTTTGTTTAGATTATCTGTCAGTTGGAACCGTCAAATCTAGCCCATTGGCAAGACAAAGCTGACTGCTTCTCACTAAAATGCACTTTGATACGTTCACCTAGTAAGTTTTAGAAAAGTTAATGGAAAAGTGCCACTGCAGCGGTAAAATGCAACACTGTTTGTGTTCCATCTGTATTACAGACTTTAGAAACTGTATTAATCTATTTTTTTTTTATAAAATGTGGCTGTTAAGCTTTTAAATGCTCTGCTGGGCTGTGACGCAAGTGAAGTGCTACTGGCTATTTTTTTTAAAAAGGGGATGAGCCACTAGTTATGCCTCACTCTAACTTCCCGTTTCAGTGGAAATTATGTTAACACAATGGGAGCATGTCAATCAGCTTCCTAGTCAGAACACTGATCAGGGAGCCAGACATTTTTATGGTTCTAACATAAAATACTTCCAAGTCACTGGAACATTCGTTCCCTGAAAAATCCCACAATGCCTGTTGTTGGTTAATATAAGCAGTGATGTTCTAAAACTTCCCAATGTGTAGCGAGTCAGCGTTCTTACTAGTGCCCAGATTACTGTACACAATATACTGATTCACACACTCAGGACCTAAAGAGCCGACTGAGATGCACATATTGAATAACGCTGTGCATTTCAAGGCATTTCAATGGGACTTTAACTTTAAAAATGCACAAAATTGTCAAAATTAAAGGCAAAACTTGTCCTGTATGCAAAATGTAAGGATCCATAAACAAAATTGTGACAGTGAGAGAGTACAGTGATGCATTTAAATACTAAAATGAAAAACAATTTTTGTTTTTACTATGATTAATTTTTATTAAAAAAAAAAAAAAAACGAAACAATGAAGACAATGAAGCAACCCGTGCTATAACCATTTAATATTTCAATAGCTGGAAATGAATAATTAACCCTTACATATTTATTATATCATAACTGAACCCCTGGCATTACTTTTTTTAAATTATACTATTATTTTTGATCACACCATGTGATTGTATGTGTGTTCAAGGGGTTAACTGAGACCTCACCTTTAAATTCATTTTGATGCACATCCACTTGGCTGGCTGGTATGCAAGGCAAGTCATCTGGGCTCAGCACAGGATAGAGTGAGAGCTCAGGGAAAGAGTCAGCTTCAGACCCAGTCTGAGTCCTACAAAACAAGATAAACATTAAGCCCTCTGCCTGCCCATCCTCAAGCAATATGCAGCATCCTTCTCCCCTCAGATCTCTGAATCATTCCCGAGAACAAACATCTTTATACCTTCATCAGAGATCATGGTGTGTGTGGGTTTATGCATGTGTGGGTGATGTTTGTTTGCGGACTAATTTCCCCTCATTAACCCTTTAAGCCCTGAGTGTCATACACAAAAGAATTACTCCAAGACTGTAGCAAGGAGAGTTGCAAGGTAGGTATCGTTTGATAGAAATCTTTCTATATTGTTAGGGAAAAAAATCTTTGCATTTAAATATTGTCATGTTGATAAATAGATGATAAAATGTAAGAAAAATTAGTGTGGCCAAGGGAAATTTTTCATGTCATTCTTATTTGACATTCAATATCTCATGAAAAAAATAAGGAGAAAAATTTGTTTTTGGTTATGTTCCCCAACATTTGTGCTGTATGCTGTATTAATTTTGTGGTGATATCATGAAGTTATTAAAAGTTACATAATTCTCCTAGCCATTTACAGTTTTGAATGTTATGTTGTTTTGAATTTGAAATAATGTCTCACTTAAATTTAGTCAAAGCCCCAAACAATTATTCTTGTTTTTTTCTACTCAATGAGACCTTTCAAATGACATATGACACATGACTATCTGAGCTGTATGTTTCTGACATATTAGTGTACATGACATAAAAATATTTTTCATAAATTATGAAAACTTTTTTTTTGCATCTGCATGCATTGTAAAGGTCAGACTCCAAGCTTTCAAATGACACCTACTGTATTTTGTGTTGATCAACGCAGTGATTTGTGTGAGTTGTGTGTTATAATTCGACGACCAATATTTTAAGATCTAAAAGACAGATTATGATATGTTTTTTTTTTTAACATTTATTTATTTATTTCACAATCTATGCATTTTTCGTGAAGTTACGAATACAAGCACAAAATGAAACTACAGTTGTTTGTCCTGCAACACCTCAAGCGTGTTTTATGTGTTATAGCACTATGAGCAATATCTTTAGATCTCATTGACTGGTATGTCTAGGCTCATTTTAGAGAATTTTCTGAAAATAATGTGTGGATTTTCAAGATCGATGCATGTTTCTTGAAGTTACAAATAAAAATGCAACATGAAGCATAGAGCTCTTTTTTTTTGATGCGCCTCAGTGCGCCTGTCTGGTTTATTGTGTTACAGCTCTATGAACGAAATCTTTTGATCTGATCGGCGGACTATGGTAAATGTAGGCTCTTTTTAATCAAAAGAATTTTCTGAAAATAATGCTGTGTGTTTTTTTCCAAGATCTATGCATGTTTTGTGAAGTTACAAGCTAAAACGCCAGAGGATTGCAATCTCTTATTTTTTTGCTAAACTAAAATGACCCAATTTTTTTTTATGGGTTACAGCTCTATGGACTAAATCTTTCAGTCTGATCGACGGATTATGGTAAATATGTCTTTTTAATCGGGAGAATTTTCTGAAAATAATGACGTGTCATATTCTATGATACATGCATGTTTCACGAAGTTACAAGCGAAATCGCCACATGACCGCTACCTCAGATTTTTTTGCTAAGCTACATGCTGTCTGTGCCAGTTTTATGCGGTTATAAATTCATTACGAATATCTTTAGACATAAATGACTGATTATAATGCCTCTTTTTAATAAGAAGAATCTGCTCTAAATAATGGTGCCCATTTTTCCCACAATCGGAGCATGTTTTACGAAGTTACAAGCAAAATGGTGAGATCAATATATTATTTTTATATGGGGCTAGGGGGTACAAAACTCCAAAACCCCAAAAAATTATACTCTCTGTATTCTACTCGGTGAGACCTTTCAAATGACATATGACACAGGCCGATCTGAGCTGTATGTTGTTTTTGAAATGGGTGGGGGTGGAGGCTCCCGTCTGCGGTATACTCCGGTTTAGAGGGACTGCTCAGCGCTCATTAAGAGTTGATATAAATAAAAATACATTCTTAAAAAAGCTGAGATTCTGAGCTTTAAAAATGATACCCATTTTGTGATTTATTTTCATACGGGAGGTCTCGGGTTTAAAGGGTTAAACTTGAGGAATTGCGTAATATTTTGTTTTCCCC
Organism: Cirrhinus molitorella; assembly: GCA_033026305.1. Taxonomy (NCBI): domain Eukaryota; kingdom Metazoa; phylum Chordata; class Actinopteri; order Cypriniformes; family Cyprinidae; genus Cirrhinus; species Cirrhinus molitorella. Next base: position 16,318,446 of record CM065133.1, on the reverse strand, counting down.
ACTATAAACTATAATTAAACTTTGCTCTTTACAACTGAAAGCTTTAAGACTAGACAGAGCTGTAATTTTTGTTCTTTTTGTTTTGTGTTAGACAGGAAGAAAGTTTAGCCGTTTTATTTTTATATATAATGGCTAGTCTGTGTAGACTTTTTTTATTATTATTATTTATTTATAGGTATCAGTGGGTTGTTTTGTTTATTTTGGCCTTGATCACTCCTGAAGTTTAATTTTGCTTTCTTTGTAAAAAAAAATAAAAATGGTTTCTTTTGCTTAGTAAATGTTTGGTCTGAATTTTTCTACTTCAGGTAATTCCTCCCTGCCCTTGGACTTTAAGGAGCACATAATGGTTAATTCCAGTGTCTAATTACACATCCTACTGTCTTAATGTTTAACTGCAGCCAATTACCTATTGCAGTTAGCTAGGCTAAACTTAACATTTGACAACATACCTAATTCCAGAGAAGATTGAAAGAGAATACCCAATTAATGCATATTATTTCAACTTTAGAAATGTAACCTCTGTCTTTCACAGTCACCTTTTTAACAGAACCACAACTTAGGAAATATACCTGTCAGGACACTGGGTAGTGATTAAAACATTGTATTGAAATGTTTTGTCCGTCAGTTTCTATTACACAATTTGTTAGGAATGCACATATTAATTATTACAAATTATTATTTTTTTTATTTGTTTTTTTTTTTTTAGAAACGTATGGAAAAATTCACTCACACGTCAAATTCATTTTCCTTGAGAATTTCCTTGAATCTCTTCATGAAGATTTTTTCACTTTCTGCAAACTCTACAAAGCCTCGATCTGAAAGAGTAGACATTGCACAAGATGGTAAATAATATTAATAATGGTGTTGCAAAAAAAGAAAAAGTTTTAATAATAGACATTTTCTCACCTTGTGATTCAGGCACGTCAACATGAGAGCTCTGACATTTCTCCTGTCGTCGCTGTTTCTCATCATCCCAGATAGCCTGGAGACCAGGGTTTCTCCCAATCTGATCTTAACACAGCAAGCAAAAAAAAAAAAAAAAAAAAGCATAAAATTTACTATACAAATAGACTTTACAACTCCAAGAAACTTAACGTGCACAGCTGAGTCAAAGTCTAAATTTTACCATGTTGCTTTTCTAACAACATGGTAAAATACATGACAGCACAACAAATACTGGGTGACAGTGCAAAATACTAGGAAAGTATGCAACAGCTAATTTCACTAACATTTAATCTTGCCTTAATAGTAACACTTCAGTTTAGGGACCAATTCTCACCAAAAACAAGCTGCTTATTAGCATGCATATGACTAGCATATTGGCTGTTCATTAGTACTTATAAAGCACATATTAATGTTACTATTCTGCATGATCATATTTTAGATCCCATAATCCAACCCCATATGTAAACTTGAAAACTACCTATACTATTAATAAGCAGCAAAAGTCGTTAATAGTGAGAATTGGACCTTAAAATAAAGTGTAACTGCCTTGCATTATAATCATTGTCTTCATTATAAAAAAGGATATATATTTATTTTAAAATGCAACGTGATGGTAATTTAAATTTAACATTTGTAAAACAAAGTAAATGCAAAAATGTGCAAAAAAAAAAACCCTAGTCGTTTTAGTAACAATCAGTATTTTCAAATCAACTAGCAGCAGCATTATGATTTAGTTTTCTAGTCTCACATTAGTACTAAATACAGGTGTCAGACGATGGAAAATGACATCCCAGTCAACCAATGCACAGGTTCTTCTGTCAGCAATTTATGGCTGCTAATTTCGCCAAAAAAAAAAAAAAAAAAAAAAAAAAAAAAAAAAAATATATCGCAAAATTTGGCACAATGATGTGTAAAGTTTAGTTTTATTACATAATTTCACCTCTAAAAGTAATATGTAGTAAAAATTTTAATCTGAAAGTGTGCCAACTCTTTTCTTTTTTTTTTTTTTTTACACCGATCACAAATTTAGGCAATCATGGTTGTTATTTCCCAATGTAGAGAGGGGTTTGCTCACACCAATCCTTTGCTCACAACCAATCCTTACTCTCAATTTCTAGACGGTTGAGAACATCAGCAGCCACGGCATCAACCTCCAGCTCACACACACTCATCCGTTCCACCTCCTCTATAATCAGAGAACTGCAAAAACACATATCACACATGAATTAAAATGCCATACAATGCTGGTATTGATGTATAGCAACAACACATACACACACCTTGGTATGCTGTCATCCTCCCACCGCATTGTATCTCTCAGCCTGCCATCACTGAGTTTAGACGAGCAGGGATTCTTCCATGGGCTGGTGCTATCCCCTCTATTTGACATATGCTCTCCTACTACAGAATCAGAAACAAGTAGCAATAAAAGGTGCAAGGTGTTGTCAAAAATGACATGCAATCAAGTCACGAACTGTTATTATAAGTTGTATATAATGACTGACAACTTAGTGAGGAAGTGAGTTGTCTTATTACTGACTTCTGTGTTTGATTCAGTCTGACTTGTAAACAGGTTTGACATGTTTAAAAAATAAAAAATAAAAATTGGGGCCCCTTTTCAGCACTCATTGTTTTCTGTCTTCCAGTTTTTATTTCCACAATGTGAAGGTAAGGTTCCTGCCTAAACGCCTACTCATATTTATGACATCCACTTCAAACATTACAATGTACATGATACCTTTCTATACCTTTCATAAGCATTTGAGCGAGTTTGACAAGGGCCAAATTGTGATGGCTAGACAACTGGGTCAGAGCATCTCCAAAACTGCAGCTCTTGTGGGGTGTTCTCGGTCTGCAGTGGTCAGTATCTATCAAAAGTGGTCCAAGGAAGGAACAGTGGTAAACCTTTAACAGGGTTATAGGCGGCTAATGCTCACTGATGCAGGTGGGGAGCGAAGGCTGTACCATGTGGTCCGATCTAACAGATGAGTTACTGTAGCTCAAGATGTCAGAATACACAGTGCATCGTAGTTTGTTGCGTTTGGAGCTGTATAGCCGCAGACTAATCAGACTGCCCATGTTGACCCCTGTCCACTGCCGAAAACACCAACAGTGAGCACATGAGCATCAAAACTGGACCATGGAGCAGTGGAAGAAGGTGGCCTGGAAGAAGCAGAGACAGTGTGATGTTCTGCTGGGAAACCTTGGGCCCGGCCATCCATGTGGATGTTACTTTGACATTTTGACATTTTTTGTACCACCTACCTAAGCATTCCCTGGTGGCTGTGGTCTCTTTTAGCAGGATAATGCGCCCTGACACAAAGCAAAAATGGTTCAAAAGAACGAGTTTAAGATGTTGACCTGACCTCCAAATTCCCCCAGATCTCAATCCAATTGAGCATCTGTGGGATGTGCTGAACAAACACCTCGCAACTTACAGGACTTACAGGATCTGCTGCTAACATCTTGGTACCACAGCACACCTCTAGGGGTCTAGTGGAGTCCATGCCTTGACAGCCTAGGGCTGTTTTGACAGCAAAAGAGGGACCAACACAATATTAGGAAGGTGGTCATAATGTTATGCCTGATCAGTGCACACTGTTAATGCGAAAAAATGTATTGCAATATTTGATTTGGGGGTTGTCTCACTGTTTCCTCTTCAGCACACCTCTTGTTACATTCATTTGCACCAAAGCAGATGAAACTGATTCACAAATCACTAATACTTTGTAACTGGAGAGAATGATATCCCTGATGTTTAACTGACTTGGTGTTATACTGTGATGTAAGATTTTGGCTACTTTTTGTGTGTGTGGTTGTGTGTTACCTGTTGCATGGCTTTTTCGAAACTTAACCGCAGCAAGGCTGATCATGTTCATGCCGTAAAGGTTGTAATCGATAAAGAGCTGCAGCAGGAAGGGTATATGAGCTTCATGGGGCTGAAAACTCTTATTCATTATAGCTCCACCCTGCAGGAGTTCACTCACCCTACAAAAAGAAAGCACATAATACAATCAACACCACCTGTCACATCCTGATATAAATATATATAATTTATATGAAACTTAAATTCAGCAATTACTCTTCACTTAAAAGACATTTTACGGTTCTTACGAATATTCCAGCAAGTGTGCTTGATCAGTTACCAAAAAAGAATGTTAAAATGACTGAAGATGCTGCATAATAATGAAGATATTCATTCTCCCATGGTGAAAATCCTTTAGTGGACATGCATTTCACCAATTCTTAACACTCTTAAGCTCCTTAAGCTACTCTTAAACTGAGCAACACTCCCCATTAAAGACCAGGGCATTTAAGGAGGTGTCCCTCCAGGACTTAAAGAGGACAGATGTAAAATTTGTCATAAACTTGTACATTCAGTGCCAAGAAGGGTCAGAGCAATAAACTTAAAGTATTAGAATATTACATTTTGTTGAATTAAATCTTGGGTGCATAAATTTCTGTAATCCCTCATTTAAACAGAATTGGCTAAGTTACTTCTTTTACAGATATTAATGGCACATATTTTCTGTTTTTATTAGGAATGGGTTTAATTTTGCCATCTCTCTATGAATTATATCAGTTATCATTAAAGAATTTTGTTTTTTTAATATTTAAATCATAATCAAAATCAAATCATTTATGCTGTGCACTGCACCACTCCTCCACACACAGAACATTTGACACCAAATCGCCAAAGGTTAGTCTTGCTCCAAATGTTCAGTAGTAGATACCAGTACAAGTGAAAGTTCATAAACTGTAATACCTCTTTTTGTACAGCACAAAAAAAAACTTCTGATATTTAAAATGTAAAATAATATTAATATTACATGAAAACAGTGCCATGTAACCAAGCTTGTCTCAATAAAGTAAACACTGCTTCAAGACAGGAAAGATAGTAACAGGAAAAAAAATAATTCTCCAATGCACTGCAATGATTCTTTAATGATTCTGAACAAATTCTTGGGTTTTAGCTGTCCAAGATCATTAATGCCACAGCAAATGCTGCTTGCTACTAATTCTACACAATCCACCAAAAAATAAATAAATAAATAAATAAAATTCAAATGCTCCAATTTTTTGGGGTGTGTGTTTGCACTTAAATTGCTTGTATGATGCATAAAGAATATAAACAGTATATTCAGAAGGGACCAAACATCTGATATGTTACAACAGATCTATGCAGTCTCTTACACATAGTGCTGTCTATGATGTCATTAACAACAATAATAATAGCATAATTTACAATTATTATTATAAACAATGCTAATTTACCTTTTAATAAAAGCATAGCTTCCGAAGGCAGGTTTACTAATGGCAGGTTTATTACTTGTACTGTTACTTGTATGTGAAGCTACATTTAGTTGAAAGTATTTTTATTATTAATCTGTAATCATTTAAAAAAAAACACACATTTTATTACTGTATTTTAATTTATTGCATTTCTCTTGTATTGAAATACAATCTCAAATGAAATTTTGGCAGTGAACTGGTATCAACTTGGGCCAGAAGTAACAGTACTTTATGACATCCTTTGACACACTCACATAGTATGTACGTACATAATACACACACACACACACACACACACACACACAAAGAAACAATGAATAGCAGATTGTTAGGACTCACCTTTTGACCATCTGTGGGTTGTACAGGTAAATCTTCATAAAGGTTTTTTCCTTCATATGGAATCCATAGAAAGGCCTAAGGAGAGATGAGATAGTCAGATCAACATCCAAATGTTTTAATAGGAGAGAGAGAGAAAGAGAAATTTGTGTCTGCACTAGGTGTTGCACAGACTGATTAATTCTGGCACCTATCAACACTTTAACTAGCTATGGATAATATGACTTCAGGTGCACTTTTTCGACACTACTTCTATGTGCACTATGGTAACTGAAGGAGAAAAAATTCCTGTCCACAATCTGTGCCTCAGTGATGTTGCATAAGATTAATTTTGTATAGCATTATTTGTATAACAGCCAAATAGTTGGAATTACACAAGTGAAAGTCGTTTGCTATTGCTGCAATGAGTGACAAGTTACTGGGGGTCATTGTCTTAGCCTCACAGCAAGACACAGAGAATAGAAGAGATGTCAGTGTAGGAGGAAGGAAGTTATTTTGATTAGAGATTACAAGAGCACATGAATTAAAAAATAAATAAATAAATAAATAAATAAATATAAAATTGTGAATTATATAATAATAATAATAATAATAATAATAATAATAATAATAATAATAATAATAATAATAATAATAATAATAATTCACAATTAACTCTGCATATTCCATAAAAAATAAGCAATGTAAATTTTCATTTTATTTAATGAGGAATTTAAAGACTCTAAAAGAGCTCTAATTAAAATTATATTCTAGAAAGATACTATTCGATTAGAGAACTCAACCTAGGAGATCTACTAGTCTCCAATTACTAGTATGAACTTAACTGCAGAGCTCTCTAATTGGAATTCTTAATAGTACATAACTGCAGAGTTCAATTGTAGAACTCTGCTATTACTATGAATGCATTTGCAGGCTGCGTGTCCACCAAAACATTGTTCCCCGTGGCTAGCATTTTTTTTTCTCAATTGTTCGCAAGTTTTTTTTACACACCAGGATTGTGCTGAGCACTGAGCGTTTGGCCGTTTTTTTTTCTCTCGGCAACGAGTTCAACTTTGAGTAAAACACTGCACTCATCACTGTCACTTTCTAAATGCTTTAGAAAAAAATGCTTTGGTGGACACACAGCCTTACTAGCTCAAACACAATCGTAAAGCTCTGTAACTAGTAAGTGTCTTTTTATTAAATTCTTTACCACACTGCAATAAAATAAATATATAGATTTTATCTTGTTTTAAAATCATGCGAGTACCCCAAGCAAGATGACGACAACCCATTTACAAATAACTATATAATAATAAAATATAAGATACACTTTCTGGTGTCAAGTCCGTTTATTGAATAAAAGTGTTTAGCTTGCTGGATATGTTTGTACACAACTTTGCCAACAGTGGTCATTTATGGAATACGCTAAGCTGCCAGAGAAGAAAAAAAGGAGTATGGCAGTGATGTGAGAATTTATCGAACAAGATTTATGTAGATGATGCTTTAAGGTAATTTCCTACAAAGGAGGAGGCAACTGACGTACTCAAAAGAGCAAGAGAGGCACTTGTGATCTCAAACCTCAGACTAAATAAATAGTCTAAAATTTCTGCAAACAAATGAAGACTTGTCCAAGGATATCAAATACCTTGACCTCTCCTCGGATTACTTACCTGATCAGAGAAGCTTGGGGCTACAGTGGAATCCAAAGGCATAGTATTGGTTTGAACATTTGGGGGGTTGAAGCGTGATCTGTTTTAGTGGAGTTCCAGGTCATGCTCCCTCACAAGGCTTATTTATTGGTTTGGTTGCTTAGGCTATGTTTATTTTTGTAATATTCTAGTTATCAATTACTCCAGTTCATCAGGCTCTTGGATTAAAGGCCAGGTTTTTCCATCACTCATCATTAGAACCCATTTTACACATGGCTTGTACTTGTTCTTATGAAAGTGTACCATATAGTTCTTAACTGTAGCATGTACTGTATTAATCATTACCAGGCCAGTAATGACCTTTTTTATTGTTAATCTATAGTCATGGCCAAAATTGTTGGCACCCCTGATTTTTTTCCAGAAAATAAAGTATTTCTCACAGAAAAGTATTGCATTAACACGTTTTGCTATACACGTTTATTCCCTTTGTGTGTATTGGAACAAAACAAAAAAAGGGAGGAAAAAAGCAAATTTGACAATGTCACACAAAACTCCAAAAATGGGCTGGACAAAATTATTGGCACCCTTAACTTAATATTTGGTTGCACACCCTTTGGAAAAAATAACTGAAATCAGTCACTTCCTATAACCATCAATAAGCTTCTTACACCTGGACCACTCTTCCTTTGCAAACTGCGCCAGGTCTCTCATATTGGAAGGGCACCTTTTCCCAACAGCAATTTTAAGATCTCTCCACAAGTGTTCAATGGGATTTAAATCTGAACTCATTGCTGGCCACTTCAGAACTCTCCAGCACTTTGTTGCCACCCATTTCTAGGTGCTTTCTGAAGTATGTTTGGGGTCATTGTCCTGCTGGAAGACCCAAACCCAGAAGATCTTGGACGCAAACCCAGCTTTCTGACACTGGGCCCTACATTGCGACCCAAAATCCTTTGGTAATCCTTGGTAATTTCATGATGCCTTGCACACAGTCAAGGCACCCAGTGCCAGAGGCAGCAAAACAACCCCAAAACATCTTTGAACCTCCACCATATTTGACTGTAGGTACTGATGTACTGAACAAGACGTTTTCCCTGTAGTCTTGCTTTTTTGTCTCTGTGTCAGCAGTGGGGTCCTCCTGGGTCTCCTGCCTTAGTGTTTCATTTCATTTAAATGTCGACGGATAGTTCGCGCTGACACTGATGCACCCTGAGCCTGTAGGACAGCTTGAGTTTCTTTGGAACTTGTTTGGGGCTGCTTATTCACCATCCGGACTATCCTGCGTTGCAACCTTTCATCAATTTTTCTCTTCCATCCATGCCCAGGGAGATTAGCTACAGTGGCATGGGTTGCAAACTTTTTAATAATGTTGCGCACTGTGGACAAAGGTAAAGCAGTTTTTGTCACAGACCCACGAAACTGGCATCAAATCGTGCGGCCTATACGGGAGTGGTGTGCTATGACTTTATAAACGATCGGGTGTACGGTGTTCGTACACGGGACGAAAAATCACCCGAAAAGTCCCATTGAAAATGAATAGCGGCAACTTTGACGGTTCGTAGTGCCAAGCGAGAATTTCATAGAAACGTGTGAATCACCACATTTGGAGAGGTTGCCAAGCTGTGCGAGAACATACCCCACAATGGGGTATAAGTTGTACCCCTGGGGCGCAAGAGCCCCCCAAAGTTCCCCATTGACTTACTATGGTGAGGGACGGCCCATGTAAAAGGTTTTTTTTTTCCTACTATGGTAATTTACATAGGAATTTTGCATTGAACATAACTTTGCATCACAATGCCATAGAGACTTGGGGGCGGGCTCATTTTACTCAGACAACCAATCAGACACTCAGGATTATCATTAACCAGTCAAGCCACGCCCTAGCAACCATTTAGGGCACCCTAGCAACAGATCCCATAGACCCCTATTAAAACAGACAAGATGGATATCTTTGGATCACAGTGTCATACAGATATTGGGGTTGGCTCGTTTGAATCGGGGCAGCAAATAGCCAATCGTGGATCACCATTAACATTCTTAGCCACACCCTAGCCATTATTGACCACCCTAGCAACCCAAACCCACACAGGCGTATCTTCAGATCTGAATGTCATAGAGACATGGGAGTTGGTTTATATCATTCATACTGACAAGCAGCCTTTGGAGTGTCATCATTGGCCGCTGTCAAGCCACTCCCTGGCAACCAAACAGAGTACCCTAGCAACCATTCAGCAAGACCTATATCTTTGCATCAGACTATCGTAGAGACATGGGAGTTGCTTCTTTTCACTCATGCTAGCAAATAGGACTATCAACATACATGCTAGCAGTGGATAGCTATATGCTAATAGTGATTAGCTAAGTGTTAAATCAGGCTAAGAACTCTACATAACTCCATTAAAACAATGTGTGACAATTAGTAACTAACTAGGAACACCCAAGCAACCACCCCAAGTACCCTAGCAACCACCCCAGTTCCCCTAGCAACTGCATAACAACACCTTAGCAACTACCCCAGTTACCCTAGCAACCGCATAGCAACACCTTAGTAACCACACTGGGTACCCTAGCAACCGTCCTAGCAACCACCCCAAGCACCCTAGCAACCACCCCGGTTACCCTAGCAACCGCCCTAGCAACCACCCCGGGTACCCTAGCAACCGCCCTAGTAACCACCCCAAGTACCCTAGCAACTGCCTCGCAACACCCTAGCAACCAAGTGCAGCGATTTGCCACTGCAAGCACCGTTCACATTTTCTTCAGGAAATGTACATTCTAGTTATTATTCATCTTCTTCCACCCCAAACTTGCGGGAAAGTTGAATTTTTGTTGTTTTGATAGAGGACAGTCTCAACATCAACTGTAGCAAATTTGGAGTCTCTAACTCAAACTCTGTAGCGCCACCACTTGTCCAAAATTTCACTTTTGATATGCTAATAACTTTTGAACCGCAAAAGCAGCAGAAAGTTATGGAATTCGTTTACGTATAACACGTGAAAGAATTCTACGAAACGCACGCAAAAATGCATGTGAGGCTGTATCTCCGCAACGGTTTGGCCTATTGAGACCAAACTTTGTGTGTGTTATAACAAGCATGACTTGAGACGACCTGCAGTGTTTCGGCACAGTGCCACCTAGTGGTCTGGAGATACAAAAAATTGCTTTTTTAGCTTATAACTTCTGAATGCTTTGGCCACAAATCACAAATTTTGAATTTAGTTGTAAATTGCTGTATCTTAAGAACGCATTAGCGGATCATTTCAAAAATAATTACAGAAATGTTCGGCTCCATGCCCTGAATGTACACAAATTTGGGAACAGCGCCACCTTGTGGTCAAAAGTTATAACAATTTCCAAAAATGCTAATAACTTTTGCTTACATTAGCCTATTGTAATAAAGTTTGTTATATTCCTTGGACCATGCCGAGAACACCAATGCCAATTATGCCAATATTGGCTGAAATTCCTGTCCACCATTTTGATTCATGTTGAAAACCTACTTTTTCGAACTCCTCCTAGACCGTTCGTCTAATTGTCACCAAATTTGGCTGAGATCATCTTCAGATCAAGCTTACAAAAAGTTATGGAATTTGTGTCGATACACGAAGCGGTTTTCGTTTAACGCATCAATGAATTTGCTAGAAAGATGCCAAACTGCATCGGAGGCTGTATCTCTGCAAAGGTTGGAGATATTTACACCAAACTTTGTATGTGCCGTTGTCACCTCAAAAAGACCGCGCCACATCAATCTGGTAACAGCGCCACCTATTGGTCAAAAGTAATGAACCATTCATAAACCATTAATTATGCAACTTTCAAAAATGCTAATAACATTTTGCATTAGCCTATTGTCATAAAACTGGTCTCAAAATTTTCCTTGGGTCATGTTGGGTCACTTTTTCGAACTCCTTAACCTTTTGTTTGATTTTTACCAAAATTGAATCATATCATCTTCAGACCATGCTTATAAAGAGTTACGGATTTCGTCTCGATAGACAAAACAGTTTTCGCACAGCACCTACAAATGTTAGGCATGTTGCCAAAATGACTTTGAGGCTATATCGCTGTAAAGCATTGACAATTACATCAAACTTTGTGTGTGCCATTGTCACCTCACACAGAACACAACAAAGTGATTTGATTACAGCGCCACCTTCTGGCCAAAAGTGATAAGCCTTTTAATCATATTACTGGAGGTTGTATTTATGATTTTTCAGCCATTTCAATTAGAATCATCCAATTATTGCTTTTATTAGTCATTGTTGCATTTGGTCTGATGCGCCAGTCCATGCTTAGCTCCTCATTTTGCCGCTTGGATGGCAGCCCATAAAACCGATTTCAGGAAAGTTGTGAAATTTGCCATACTGATAGAGGAAAGACTGCACAGTTATCAAAGCAAATTTGGTGTCTCTAAGTCAATGTGTGTATTATTGTTACCTCACACAGAACATACTACATCAATATGTACATCAACAGCGCAACCTATTGGTCGAAAGTGATAAGCCATTAAATCATATTACTACATGTTGTATTTATGATTTTTCCACCATTTTGTCTAAACTCATCATAAAATGGCTTTAATTACTCATTGCTGCAGTTGGTCTCATGCTTCCCTTGCCTTGTGCTTGGCCCCATAATTGCTGCTTGCAGCTATATTGGTCTTGTTCCTGTCTGCACACACCTGTCCACACCTGTCTGCCACCCTTTATAAGCCTGTTCTGTTTCATGTCTTATTGTCGGTTTTACTTTGTTACTAACTGGGTGCGTATGTGTGTTCCTGCTCAGTGGTTTGTGGATGTTATTAAAAACTTTTATACTACATTCTTCCTCACCGTCGCTCCTTCCTACACATACCGTGACAGAAGAACCGACCAACAGTAAAGTGGCATTCTACCACACAGTTGTTTTTTCTGTTTTCTCCCAGTGTTTGTTTTGTATTTTCCGGATAGCACTTCCCGGATAGCAGCCTCTGCAAGTTTTATTAAGCAGGACTAAATCAAGCCACCAAAGCGCTGCTATCCGGGGAGGGTCCTCAAGAGAGCTTCCAGTGATACGTCAAGTAGGTGCTGGCCACTATCTCCCATGACCATCGTGACCTTCGCAAAGGACGCCAGCCCTACTCCCGACCCAGAACCCAGCCTTCCATCACCCTACAGTGCATGGATTAAATTTATTACAATGTTGCATTTTATTCTTGGCGCAGTTCACGTTTACACTGCAACGTTTTTAAACAGACCAAATTTGTTAATATGAGTAAACTGTCCTCTCATTGGTCAAAGTTCCACGGTTTATTTTCCAGGATCCTGGTCATAGTAGTCATCCATGGAACGACACAGCTTAGCGGGCTTATTGTTGTTTTTCTAGCGGTTATATTAATTTATCATTTTGAACAGGAGTCCAGGATTTGTTAGGGAAAACATTTTTAAAATGCACCTCCTACGAAGAAGAGCAACATTAAAAAAAAAAAAGGCCCATTTTATTTTGAATGTCGAAGACGTAGTCATCCACATACATTCACAGTTTATTTTAAGAGGTATCAGCAAAAGAACAAAGCTACTGCTTTTCACAGAACTGTAATAACCCATTATACATTGAGATATAGATTGATTCCTTGGTCCATTGGATCGGATCACATTCTCACCACAAACGAACCACTCCAGGTTTCTTTTGTAAGAGTGCTGTAGCGTCTGGATCAGACGCAGTTATTTGTTACATTTAGCAAATCATCTTTAAAACCAGCAAGCTAGCTAAATGTTGGAGTTCTGGTTTTAACCCTCCAGAACAACTAACACCCAAAAGGGTCCAGTTGCCTGGGCAACAATCAGATAACACCAGTTTTACGACTGAAAGGAATGCGGGCAGATTCAGCAACTCTTGCTTCCTTTTGAAGTTACTGATTTACCTTTTGTTTCAGGCTGAATATCCTTATTCAGCTACACAATGTAATTAAATTTGAAATTTAATTAAATCAGCCTATTTACCTTCTTCTAGAGCTATAAGGACATTCTAACTTGACTTTTACCTTTTTTTTTTTTTTTTAGTTATTTTACCATCACCATTTTCCTTCCTTGTGTAGGATTACAGCAGTTCTAGCAACTGTTGTTTCCTTAAGGAATTATACAGGTTATTAGCAGCCTAATCCCTGTTACCCCTCTACCCCTCCTCGCTCTTCAATGCCAGGCCTAGTACATTAAAGTGCAGTGACTGTTCAACACAATGGAGGTGCCAGATAGAACTAGAAACACTTCCCATCGTTTCCTTTTCTCCTTTTGACCTTGGAGTATTTGGTGTTTGCTAGTTTAGCTAACAATCTAACCCTGAGTCTAATCGCAGCATCATCCACAAGTGACAACTGCTTAAGCATATCTCCTAGCTTAAACTAAATAAGGAAAGCATTTCTTTCCCCCTCTCTCTCTTTCTGATTTTATTTCAGTTTTTTTTTTATTTGACACTCTGGTAGTGACCAAACCTGAGAACCATCAGTGCGTTGAGTAATAATGTGACCACATGTACAGCACGGTCATTAGCGGACCCTTACTCAAACCACTATTTGTGCTCACCTGCATAAAATCTTAGGATCCCACCTTACTAGCTGCCCCTCACCAGCTATTCACCATACAGATAGCTTACCACCTGTCTGTACTTGCATTTGCACTTGCCTTCTGCCTCTCTCTCCCTTGTTCCCACAAGTGAACCAGCATGTCTCAGACATCCAGCACTGCCATTCACCAGGGCAACCTTGGAGACCCGGCAGAGCACTGCAATTGACATCCTTCAGCCTAAAGCAGCCAATGACCTGCAGCGGCCGAGAAAGGAACAGCGGGACTGTGACACAAATTGACACTTCACACCCAGCCTGGACAACCAGGAGCTGACCAGCACCATCTTCTCCTTGGCCCACACCCTCAAGGGCCTCAGACAGGAGGTAAATAAACTGAACCTGCAAGTCACCGAGTTCCAAAGGGAACTAACACCTGCTCAGACTTTAACAGCTGCCAGACACAGAAAACAGCTTGAAAAGCCAAGAAAAGACAAGACTTGGAAAAGAGAACTTTCTCACACAAAGTAGCATGTAGAACTTAATGAGAGAGACACCAGGACGAAGGCCTTAGAAGGCCATCTGCATGCAGCCAGAGCTGAAGTCCAAACCCTGACTCAGCAATTCTGCAACCTTAAAGAGGAGCTCAACATGGTCCAGAAAGAACTGAAACTGAAGTCTTACAGACTGTGAATGGACACAAGTAAATAACACCCTGCTACCTGTCACGAAGCCAGCAGTGCAAACCCTCACCCCTGTACAAGACACAAAAGGGGGGAGCCAAAGCCTTCTGCTTGACACTTCACAAGTCAGCTTCCTGAAAACTTCTGCAGCGACAGAAGGAAAAGGATTCATTCAGGTGAGCCCTGACACAGCACATGAAGTAACACTCTAAGACCTCAACCAATTGGCCAGAGACGTCCCTGCATTTACAACAAAACTTGTAGGAGACAATGATGTCTATTTCTACCTGCGAGACATTTGACTTTCACCAGCAATCTTGAACCAGTGTGAACCACCAAACATCCATCTGTCCTGAGCGCATGCACAGCATCCGGCGGGTGATTTACAATAAGCACTTATTTGCGCGTACACACGGCAAAGTTTGAGGGCACACGTAAATATCTGAGGGAGCACAGAGCCACGATCTCTATATAGGAGAGCAAGCCCGCTGCAAGCCGAGAGATTGCAATACGTGCACCCTCTTTCGTGTTACAATAATGCACTCTTGACATTTGCCATTAAAATAAGGCCAAAACCTGCCTCAAATGAACTATGAAAACGAAAATAAAGTCATACAAGCTACAATATATTTCTAATTGGTTAAAATGAACCGAGAATATCTTGTGTTTTTCCGTGGGTGCTTGATCATGAGCTCACACGGGATCGACACCTGTGGTTTGATGATATAAAACAATCTTCCATTGTGATGACCTGTACTTCTAAATATCTTTAGATCTTCACAGTGCCAGTGAACACTTCCGCAATTCCTGTGCACTGTGTAAACATGACATATAAGCGCAGATCGTTTCCGGCCCTTGCATATACTACGTCAGAGCGCGTACACGTCACAAGCTCGATGCTGTGCATGTGCTCAGAACAGATGGACGTTGTAGTGAATCAAATGTAAAAAAATTATATACATACTGTTCAGTTTCTCACACAAACCGATCGGTTCGTGCCTTAGGACATCAGTGTATCGTCACGAGCCGCAGGGTTTAATTTTTTTTTTTTTTTTTTACTTTCAAAGATTTGCTAGCCATTGACTGCCATTGTATGACTGACAGACTGCAACGGTTTGAGTTAAAAAAAAAATCTTAGATTGGTTCTACTGAAGAAACAAAGTCACCTACATCCTGGATGTCCTGGGGGTAAGCAGATAAACATCAAATTTTCATTTTGGGGAGAACTATCCCTTTAAGCTAACAAGACCAAGCGGCCCTTCAGCTTAGGCTAAGTTAACTAATAACGTCAGCAGCCAGCATTCACTTGAGGCCTTTAACTACAGCTTGGGGGCATGCAGTGCAAAGTGATCTAACCCACTGCCATTTAACCATATTTATGGTTCCTGATTTCTTACTTCTTCCCTTACTTTTAAATCTCATGAGCTAATTTCACTATTTTAGGTGTATCCCCTTCGGGTTCAACTTAATTTTACTGTTACTTAATTAAATCTAAATGTAATTACATGTAAACTGTTCAGTTAGACAATAATTTTCACTTTATAGATATTAGGAACCATTTAATAGCACCTTGGCTAAACTTTATGGAAGGACACACCCATGGTGTGGTCTTGAACATGCAGCAACGGTGACCAACTATGGTGTGATGATCAAAGCAAACCTAACAATTAATCAAGAGTGCTATTGAGTATTCCCAATTTCCAGTCACTGCGCTGTTTTGAATCACAAGTTTATCCTAATGATGATAGCAGTCATATATTCACTCATTTATTCTTTATCCATTTATTTACACTCCCCTGTTTTGTTCTAGTGTGGTCTCACTTCTCCATGGAGCTGGAATAAACCAGAGACACTTTTCATTTGTGATTCTGTTTATTCAGAGTGATATGATGCGTTTATTAAGAGCCATCAGGAGATTCTGAGAAATACTTTGACCATAAGAACAATCTTTAGTCATTTATTAAATCTTGGCTTATGCCCTTTAACCCTCTGGGGTCTGAGGGTGTTTTTGGGCCCTGAAGAAGTTTTGACATGCCTTGACATTTGTGCATTTTTCAGTATCTTAAAAATATTAAAAATAGCTAAAGTCAGATGATATTGTAATCAGCACAAACTGGGCTACAATAATATGCAAGCAACATGAATGTACATGTTTGTGTTTTTGAGAAAACAATGTTTATGCGTGCTTAGTGAAAAACTAAAAAAAATAAAGTCACTTAAAAAAGGAAATGAAACAAAGACAATATTTGTTCACAAGGCTTTTGAGATCTGGATGTGGTAGGCTAGAGTTTTTTCTACAAAATGATGTGAAAATCATCTCATTCATTTGTTCAAATAAAACAATAAATTGACGTAAATTTACCAAAGCATGTTTTGTGATGGAAAGAGAATATGCAAGAGATTGACAATGGTCATGAATATTTAGTGATTCACACCTGAGAAAGCCCTCCCCTAATAGCCCATCAATGACACTGTGACTGTCAGGTAAAAAAACAATGTGAGAAGATTCAAAGAATGGAGTTTTAGATTTTGTATTTTACTTAACACAGTATAATCAAAACATACATAATGAAGGTCAAAAACACATTATTAAGCACCCTGATCTACAGATATGAACAGACTTTGTGTCATTTCTGAAAACTGATTCTTTTCTGAATTCTGTTCAACAAGTGAAACAAGTAAATCATACCTGACATTTAAGTGCTTGCAAAACTCATCATCAGTAGTCAAGAAACTTGTTTTGCACTAGAATATCAGTGTAGTTGAACATCTGAAGTTGTATCTGAGTTTTACAGGTCCTTCTCAAAAAATTAGCATATTGTGATAAAGTTCATTATTTTCTGTAATGTACTGATAAACATTAGACTTTCATATATTTTAGATTCATTACACACAACTCGAAGTAGTTCAAGCCTTTTATTGTTTTAATATTGATGATTTTGGCATACAGCTCATGAAAACCCAAAATTCCTATCTCAAAAAATTAGCATATTTCATCCGACCAATAAAAGAAAAGTGTTTTTAATACAAAAAAAAGTCAACCTTCAAATAATTATGTTCAGTTATGCACTCAATACTTGGTCGGGAATCCTTTTGCAGAAATGACTGCTTCAATGCGGCGTGGCATGGAGGCAATCAGCCTGTGGCACTGCTGAGGTGTTATGGAGGCCCAGGATGCTTCGATAGCGGCCTTAAGCTCATCCAGAGTGTTGGGTCTTGCGTCTCTCAACTTTCTCTTCACAATATCCCACAGATTCTCTATGGGGTTCAGGTCAGGAGAGTTGGCAGGCCAATTGAGCACAGTAATACCATGGTCAGTAAACCATTTACCAGTGGTTTTGGCACTGTGAGCAGGTGCCAGGTCGTGCTGAAAAAATGAAATCTTCATCTCCATAAAGCTTTTCAGCAGATGGAAGCATGAAGTGCTCCAAAATCTCCTGATAGCTAGCTGCATTGACCCTGTCCTTGATAAAAGTGGACCAAGTGGACCAACACCAGCAGCTGACATGGCACCCCAGACCATCACTGACTGTGGGTACTTGACACTGGACTTCAGGCATTTTGGCATTTCCCTCTCCCCAGTCTTCCTCCAGACTCTGGCACCTTGATTTCCGAATGACATGCAAAATTTGCCTTCATCCGAAAAAAGTACTTTGGACCACTGAGCAACAGTCCAGTGCTGCTTCTCTGTAGCCCAGGTCAGGCGCTTCTGCCGCCGTTTCTGGTTCAAAAGTGGCTTGACCTGGGGAATGCGGCACCTGTAGCCCATTTCCTGCACACGCCTGTACACGGTGGCTCTGGATGTTTCTACTCCAGACTCAGTCCACTGCTTCCGCAGGTCCCCCAAGGTCTGGAATCGGTCTTTCTCCACAATCTTCCTCAGGGTCCGGTCACCTCTTCTCGTTGTGCAGCGTTTTCTGCCACACTTTTTCCTTCCCACAGACCTCTTGCTTGAGGGTGTCAGTGATGGCCTTCTGGACAGCAGTCAGGTCGGCAGTCTTACCCATGATTGCGGTTTTGAGTAATGAACCAGGCTGGGAGTTTTTAAAAGCCTCAGGAATCTTTTGCAGGTGTTTAGAGTTAATTAGTTGATTCAGATAATTAGGTTAATAGCTCGTTTAGAGAACCTTTTCATGATATGCTAATTTTTTGAGATAGGAATTTTGGGTTTTCATGAGCTGTATGCCAAAATCATCAATATTAAAACAATAAAAGGCTTGAACTACTTCAAGTTGTGTGTAATGAATCTAAAATATATGAAAGTCTAATGTTTATCAGTACATTACAGAAAATAATGAACTTTATCACAATATGCTAATTTTTTGAGAAGGACCTGTATATCTGAGGAACTAATTATTGTTTAGCACGTTAAGTCTATTCGCGATCAGAGTATTACTAATAAACATGGTCTAAACATACACTCAGTATAAACACGCATAGGCTATTTTTTTTTTTTTTTTTTTATTTATTACATTTTGCGATAAATAAAATACATATACAAAT
Source organism: Cirrhinus molitorella (assembly GCA_033026305.1). Taxonomy (NCBI): domain Eukaryota; kingdom Metazoa; phylum Chordata; class Actinopteri; order Cypriniformes; family Cyprinidae; genus Cirrhinus; species Cirrhinus molitorella. The sequence goes on along the minus strand of CM065133.1, from coordinate 16,299,517 downwards.
ATGATCTTATAGTCATAAACACAAGCATGTTTTGTATTGTATAATGCAATGCATGCAGTCTAAATATTCTTAGACTATTATTCAGTGTTACAGTGTAAACACTATTACTTTTATATCGCATCGTTATCTAGAACAATAAAAAAAACATCCTTGCGTCGTGAGACATTTAGATGCAATGAATGAATTACAGGATGCAATGAAACGTACATCATAGCGTTTCAATTTATGTAGTCAGCAATTGTAGTTTGAAAAAAAGTCTAACTAGTAAAATGTATACAGTTTAGTCTGTCACAGTAACGCAGCGAATGCAAGCAGGCTAATAAAAGAAAGACTTACATTACTTACGAACTAGACTTACGAATTTATTCTCTGTTGAATCTGCTGTGCGTTACATCGCGTTCTTCTTCTGATGAGGTAAATATAAGATTTATTCCTCTCAGCACGTCTTCTTTCAGAAACGAACAGTAATCCAGATGAATTTGACGAAAAGTCTTGCTGCTTTGTTGATGGTGATGTGGGCGTTTTCTTCCCGTGCTTCTCACATGGCTAATTGTAATATGAAAGCGAAAGTAACTTATGGACGTAGACAAATTAAAGTTAATAAGGTCCAAGGGGATAAACTGGACATCGCGTTGGTTTTATATGGATTACTTTATCAAAGAATATTTGTTTGACAAAACTTACTTAGTTTAAAAGTAGAAATATCAAGCTTTCTCCGGGTATATGTATAATTTATCGGTGTGCTGTTTTCGCCGAGTATTTGATCATTTAAGTGACGCGTTTCAAAATGAAGATCAGGGACACCAACGCAGCACACAGCACTCCCTGTATATTTTCTTTATTTATTCAGATTCGATTGATGTATTGATCTTATCTGTACGATCAAAACTGACAGAGCAGTTTAAGTTCTTTTTGCTGTCATCTAGAAAATATGCATGTGGTGTCGCCGGCGCCACCTTCGACCCCTGGGGGTTAAGAGATATATTTTTAGAACCACACAAATCTTAGCACCCTAGAATCCACAGCTAAGATAATCACAGAAGACACTTCACTAGCAAACTATGCCCGAAACAACAAACTGTATGTTATATTTCTAGCTGAACCATTAAACCTTAGGCTCTGAACTCTTTAGGGTGGTGCATTAGCCTCTCACACTTACCCTCACCATGAGCATGGCAACATCTTGCAGATGCTCAGCTTATTCTCCCAGCGACCTGAAGGACTGACTACCCAGTGCAAGGAACACCGTTCCGCCCAGGGGTGCCTGACAACCTACAGCACCAGAGGAAAATGCAACTAGACAGTGAGAGAAGAGGACCAACGACACCTGACCCAAGTCAGAGTTACAGCCATGCTGTCCCGCAAGGAGTGGACATATGCTCAAAGCCTCGCAGATCAGCTAGAGACTGAGACTCAAGCCAGAATTGAAAGATTTTAAAGGGCTCAGACAGCTGCTAAACAAGGAGAGCAGCTGGAAAGAGCAACACAAGACCAGCACAGAACTATTGCCATGGCAACAGCCCAGGTACCAAACACCTCTGGGAGAAGCCATGCAAAAGGACATCCTCATCCTATGAATGCCATGGTATGGTGTGTCTTCCTCCACACAGGTGCCAAATGGAGGCTGCACAAGGACAGCTGGACACGCCTACGTCTGCATTACAGGAGCTGCTGACACTAGCAAAAGGGAGGAGTATCCAGTAAAACCAGCCGACACCCCAGAAGCAGCCAGACAGTTTTGAATAGAACGACGGACCCACAGGCCCAAAAGCGATACCGCCAATATCAGACTTCTGGTGAAGTTTGAGCAGAACAGAGGGCTAACAACCACCTGCAGCCCTCCTGCCACCATCACTAGGTCAGTTTGAAACACTCTTCACACTTCAAAGTCTCCAGAACCATTCCCTGCGACCCCTCGAACCACCTGCTCTCTCATAAGTGAGCCCAGCCCAGTTGTTCCAAATCGCAAACAAAACATCCGCCACAACCAAAAACCACAAACAACCATCCGACCCTGACCAACTCACTTTAGAGTGACAGGTGGCACCTCCTCGACACCTGCTCATGTTTGAGGACCCTTTCCCTTTCCTTTCTCCATAGGAAAGACCAATAATCCCCATAAAAGTGAACTTTCCTCCACTCTACTCATAGACAAACCTTTCTATGAATAACTTACATCCCAGGACATTATGTATATGATTTGAACTGTCTTGTGCAGTGTCTCTTGCATTGTATTTTTGTTTTATGCATGCTTTATGAGTGAAGTACTAGTTAATATAATCCTACCCATGTTGTGTCTCCTTTTCTTTCTCTCAACTCCTAGCAGTTGCATTTTCACCTCTGGATTGCAGCCTGCAGTTCCACTGCAGCCCACAGGACACCAAGCCACGTGCTAGCTCAGGAGAGGGGACTCAACCTCCAACCACAACAAAGTCAAGAACAACCTGGAAGTTTCCAGTGACTGCAACTTCGGCCATCGAATGGAACCATCCAGATCTTCTTCAGCAGCTTCACGAGACACTCATTGCACAGCCACGGACATGGACATCAGACAGAGGTCGTACGCAAGCTATCGTATGCTGTTTTTTGAATTAGAAACTGATGGTTCTCTCAGATGGTCAACTCGGCCTCATCCCCCATACTTCTATCTGGTTCTATCATTCCATATACATATCCCATGTACCATGTATGCCCGATAAAACTTTTGTCCTAAAAAAGGACAATACATATGGAGTATTTGGTTCTGATTCTCTGCTTGCATCAAAGTCAATTTAATGATTTGAACTCATTACCTGCTCCGAGTAGTACTGTACCTTTAAAAAGGTATTTACTTACCATGGAAATTAACATTTCTTTACATTTATAAATAATCAATACTGAGCGTCCGCTGGACGAGCTGGTCAATTGATCGTAATGTAAATTCGGCTTTATCAAGCCAATTCTATTAAATTATCCAAATATTATAATTAATTATAACAAGTTATGATTAATTATTAATATTTCCCCCTTGAGCTAATTCGCGACAGTGCCAAGACCTCTTCAAGGAGGTCTCTTATGCTTGTTTGGTCCACTTTTGGCACACCCCAGAGTGTGATTGCTGCATTTTCACCTGCCCAAACGAACCGCACCAAACGGGGCAACGATCTCTAATGTGATTCAACCGAACTAAATAAAGCAGGTGTGAAAGCACCCTAACGCTGAAGAGCCATACACTCAAAGAGGAGTGCTTTCAACAGTGAACAGCTTATTCGATCCTCTTGGAATTCTACCCACAAAGTGGATCAGTTAGTTACCAAAAGATATTAGCAATTCTCAAACTGGACAACAGTCATGAGAGCCATAGCTCGACTCCATAACATTGCCCATTGTTTCACTAAACCAAGTGATGGTTGGCATTTGTTCTCAAAGGGCCCATCTCTAAGCAATCTTCTAAAAGCTGAGAAAATAATTATCAAGAGTGTACAGCATGAAGTGTATCAGGAGGAGATGAAATGCATCACTTCCTCAGGTAAAGTTCCCTCACATAGTCCACTTTTAAAATCAAATCCAATCAATCAGACAGCAATAGGTTGCTAAGAGTTGGCGGACACATCAGACAAGCAGAGCTAGGAGATAAAGAAACAAATCCCCTCATCATCCCGGCTCTCCATCACATCACAGTCCAACTGGTCAAACACTTTCATGAATGTGTGCATCAGGGCAGACATCTGACTGAGGGCAGCATAATGTCTAATTGCTTTCGGATAATTGGGGCTAAGTTATGCATTAACTATCATCCAGAAATGTGTCACCTGCCGTAAACTAAGAGGCAAAATAGAGGAATAACAGATTACCAACTTACCAGCGGAAAGACTGCAGATGGAGCCACACTTTTCCTATGTTGGCTTAGATGTGTTTGGGCCATGGGAGGTGATCACACGCCACACAAGATGTAGCCAAGCCAATAGCAAAAAGTGGGCAGTGTTGTTCACTTGCATGTGTACCAGAGTTGTTCACATTGAAGTGATTGAGACAATGACTTCAAGTCTTATTAATGCTCTCAGAAAATTTTCTATTAGAGTTCCGGCAAAGCAGCTACACTCTGTTGGTTGAATTTTGCTGGTGTCTCTAGAGAGCTTAAAATTAGTGAGATCGAACAAACAGCAGTGAGAAAAATACCTCCCTGAGCAAAGATCTTCAAATCACCACACTCTTCTCATATGGGTGGTGCCTGGGAACGTATGATTGGAATAAGACAAATCCTGGATTCAATGCTCCTAAAAGACAGGTACACACAGCTTACCTATGAAGTCTTAAGGCCCGGGTATACTTCTTTTTTTGTGTCCGCGATCGTATCGCGCGCGCGCGTTTTAAAGTATGCTCCACCCGCGGTTGAGCGCAGACTTTTGGGTTTGACACATGCGCAGTACAATTTCCGTTATATTCACCTCCTTACCGACAGAGGACAGCACAGAGTCACGTCGATTACAGGCCATTCACAAAATCAGGACTGAAGAAAAGGCTGCAATACAGGAAGAAGGTGCTAGCGCATTGTACAACAGCGAAAACATGGAGAACGAAATGCTTCTTTGCTTACTCTTCTTGAAAGAAGAAGAAAAGAAAAGAAAAGAAAAGAAAGAGGAACCGACGATGGTGTGTCAACGTGATGGTTTTGTATGATTCGTCCACACTCTTCTTCGGCAGTTGACAGTGGCAGTTGACTGTGGAACTGTACTTGTGTGTGTTGCCACCTAGTGGACTTTTCTGTCTAGACACTTTATACTCGCGCATGCGTCGTTGTACGCGGACAGTCCGCGCGGTCTCAAAATTTGGGCTGCACGAGGACGAAAATGACATCATGCGGATGGCGCGCGATCACAGACGTCCGAAGTATACCCAGGCCTTTAGTGACATTAACCCTTTAACTGCCATTAGCTATTCAAGAAGGCTGTTAATGGCAGTTAAAGGGTTAATGTCCGAGGTGACAGCCGTCATTAATGCACAGCCTCTAGTGCCAGTCTCCACAGATCCTGAATTCCCCTTCATCCTAACACCATCTATCCTTCTGGCACAAAAAGCTGGTAATCTCCCTACTCCTCCAGAAGATTTCAGCAAGGACATGCTCCAGTGCTGGTGGAAATGGGTTCAAGGCCTAGCAAAAGCATTCTGGAACAGGTGGAGGAAGGAGTATCTTGGAACTCTTCAGGTTGTTCTGGCTCTGCCTGTTTCAGCATTTTTGCTCCCCCTACTGGTCATTTTGTATTCTATGGCTTGAATTTGTGTTATTCAGCTTCCAGGTTCAGAAGAATAGTGTGCACAGCACAAGGTAGCGCATTTTATGTTGTTGCATCATTCCATCATATTAACAGCACTTAACAAGGCACTGCCTGTAAGTAAAGTTTGGTTACCGTTGATTTATGTTATTCTATATCTTTATCAAAGACTACATGTGGAAATAGTTGTTTTCATAATATGTGATTGTGAAATACATAGTCGTTTACATTATAGTATCTTTGAACTGGTTAAGGTCATATAAGCATTTATCTCCCAGTCCATTTATATGGTGTAAACATTTTGCATGATTCTCACTGACATGGACATTTTTCAAGTAGCAGTTTATTTATACAATCTTTGTTTTATTTTACAGTTTTACACATTTTACTCAGTAAATCATCTGAACTACGACTTCCTGGTGTCAAGTCTGTTTATTAAGCAGAAGTGTTTAGCTTGATGGATACGAGCCAATATACTTAGAAAGGTAGAAACCGTAGTTTTACCAGCACTGAGGAAGCGGAACTCTTTATCAGCACATTATGCAACAACGTGTCATAAACAGGTATGCCATTATGAGACAGTGATGCTTATGGATGATAAGGAATATATGAAAGTAAACAACAGGAGGAAATTAAACGCAAGTGGGTTTTGAGCTTTATATGGTATGCTGCTCGAGCAGCGTGCAGCTAGACAGTGACAGTCACGGCTGCATTGGGTGTGTCGCACGAACCAATAGGAGTTATTTTTTGTTGTTGCGTGTTATATTTGCAACACTACTGTTGTTTTCAGGCTTTGGCTTAAAGACCAGGGACTGGTCGGAGCTCCCAGTACACCTGCCATCATTTAAAGTACATCTGATTAACCCCAAAAAAAGTTCAGCTGTTCTAGTAGGCTTTTCCTAACATTTTCCTAGTCGCATCTCACAGCAAAAGCCATGATCCGCAGAGAGCTTCAAAGTATCAGAGGGATCTCATTGTTAAAAGGTATCAGTCAGGAGAAGGGTACAAAAAAAAAATTCTAAGGCATTAGATATACCATGGAACACCGTGAAGTCAGTCATCATCAAGTGGAGAAAATATGGTGCAACAGTGACATTACCAAGAACAGGACACCCCTCCAAAATTGATGAAAAGACGAGAAGAAAACTGGTCAGGGAGGCTGCCAAGAGGCCTACAGCAACATTAAAGGAGCTGCAGGATTTCTGGCAAGTACTGGTTGTGTGGTACACGTGACGACAATCACCCGTATTTTTCATATGTCTGGGCTGTAGGGTAGGATCACCCGAGCCCGGCTCAATTTTGCAAAAACCCATTTGAAGTCTTCCAAAAGCATGTGGGAAAATGTGTTATGGTCTGATGAAACCAAAGTTGAACTCTTTGGCTACAATTCCAAAAGGTATGTTTGGTGCAAAAACAACACTGCAAAATCACCAAAAGAACACCATACACACAGTGAAGCATGGTGGTGGCAGTATCATGCTTTGGGGATGTTTTTCTTCAGCTGGAACTGGGGCCTTAGTCAAGGTGGAGGGAATTATGAAGAGTTCCAAATACCAGTCAATATTGGCACAAAACCTTCAGGCTTCTGCAAGAAAGCTGAGGATGAGGAGGAACTTCATCTTTCAGCACGATAATGACCCTAATCATACATCCAAATCAACAAAAGAATGGCTTCACAAGAAAAAGATTAAAAGTTTTAGAATGGGCCAGCCAGAGCCCAGACCTGAATCCAACTGAAAATCTGTGGGGTGATCTGAAGAGAGCTGTGCATAAGAGATGCCCTCGCAATCTGTCAGATTTGGAGCATTTTTGCAAAGAAGAGTGGGCAAATATTGGCAAGTCAAGATGTGCCATGCTGATCATGCTGTCACAATAAAAGGTGGAAAAAGTTCAGAAATTATTTGTGGTATTTTCATTTTTTTAAAATCACATAAATCTGGCATTTTAACAGGGGTGTGAAGACTTTTTATAGCCACTGTATCTGCTAGGAAGATTGTAATTTTAAAAGGCAACAACTGCATAGTTCCACAATCCAAACAACACAATCAAAACACATTCAACACCCCAAACAAAGATGTTACTTGATCAGCATTTGTTTTCGGCAGGCTATAAAAATAAATTACAAAATGTTAAATGAAAATGTTTAGTGAAGCGAGTAAAACAAAGATTCTACAGCAGGTGATTTTTATATCAAATTAAGTCAATGTAATTTTAAGGTACAATAAATAAATAAAATAAAAGATAATCCTAAACTGACGTTTACTTCTGGCTTTTCAAAAGTGCTTTACAAAGCTTTACAAAAAAAAAAGCATCTCACGTTAATCCGTTTCGTTTCTCATCCAACACGCAAGAAGCTGAGCTAAATAAGCATTCCCCCGACGTGAGACTCCGCAATCTCTAATGAAATCGGTCGGGTTTTCTCTGTGTTGGGGCCATTTTGAACTTACTGTTTGAACTTATTAGTTTATAGGGTTCTTTAACAAAGTTTGGAGTGGTTTAGCCTAACCTTCACTACACCACTGATTAGACCTACAAATAGTATGTGCACGCGGACGCACTTTACGGAAAATTCGGCCGGACAAAAAAAAAAAGGGAAAAAAAAAAGGGAAAAAAAAAAAAAAAAAAAAAAAAAAGGGAAAAACCAGTCAGTTTCCCGATCGCGCATTATAAGAAAAAAAGGGCGATTCTGAGTTATGGCCTGTGAACCGGTGCATCCCTAATAAAAACTGTTCAGTTGTACAGACCAACAATACAGCGGTGACTGCTGCTGAATATTTAAATATAGTGGGTTTGGTATCTCGTGTCGCAAATCCGATGACAAAATATCTCGGACCAATCAATGCTCAGCAGTGTTTATACATAACGTTTTAGTATCGGTGCGGTACGCTTGGAACCTCAGCCGAGGTGGTACTAAAAAAAAAAAAAAAAAAAAAAAAAAACAAACAAAAAAAAAAAGTACCTGGTTCTAGGTACAGTACGCAGTAGAAAACCCTCCACAAGCGAGCCGTACCGTACTATGCAGTGGAAAAGCGCCATTAGAAGGCCAAATAACAGAACTTGCAGTCAGAAAAACTTTAGCTATTATGCAAAATAGAAAGTCAGCAGGGTTAGATGGGCTCCCGGTTGAATATTATAAACAGTATTTAGATTTTCTTGCACCCACCTTAACAAAAGTACATAATGAGGCATATGCTAGTGGATCTCTCCCCTCTTCTTTTAACAATGCTCTAATATCGGTGATTCCTAAGATAGGGACCCCAACGAAACCCTCAAATTATCGGCCAATAAGTTTGATTAATGAAGCCTGCAAGATCCTTTGTAAAATTTTTGCGTTACTGTTAGAGAAGTGTTATACAACATTATAAAACCTGATCAAATTGGATTTGTGATGAATAGGTCATCAACGGAAAACATGAGAAGGTTACTTTAATCTGGATAAACAGCGATAAAACTAACCCAATTGTCCCTGCTTCACTCAATGCAAAAAGGCGTTTGATCGGATTCACTGGGAATTTCTATTCACAACGTTGTCAAATTTGTGGTTTTGACCTTGTTTCATAAAGTGGGTTCAAACATAAAATGTAAAACACCAAAAGGCGTGATTACCAAGGGTAAAGTTTCTCCATCTTTTGACCTCACCAGAGGGGCATGACATAGCATTAGTGCAAAGCATTAAGCCTTTCACACAGAGATTCCGGAAAATACAAGGGTAATTCATTCCAGGAATTGTCCTGGGATTGTTTGATTTTGGTTCATTCACACTGGTAGTGATTTTCCAGAATCTGTGCTTTCGTTCACATGCAACCCATAAAGATCCCGTAAAGATATGTGACAATAGGACATTAGGCTTTAATGTGACGCACATCATTACACTAAACTGGCGAACGATCTCCGCTTCAGCACAGATAGTAAGAAGATCTGCCTTCGAAACATCCGGTAAAAGGGTCATATACAATAACATGCATTTCTACACAGCCTTTACGGCATTGGTTCTGGCTTTTGTTCACCCTACGCTCGTTCCGGGACTGATACCGGCAACGTTACTAGGTCCCCAACCCGGAATTGTTCCCAGAATTAATCCCGGGACATGTCTGCGGGGCTTTAGTGATTGTGAATCAGCTTCACCTGCTTTGGTGTACATGAACGCAACAACAGGTCCACTGAAGAGGCAACAGTGAGACAACCCCAAAACAGGGAATGGTTTTATAGGTGGTGGCCATAGACAATAGCTTTCTCCTTCTCCTTCCTGACTGATTTGTCTCTAGTTTTGTTAGAGTCTATCTAACCGTTTGTAGCATTGGGCAGTACTTGCAACCCCATCAGATTGCATAGGGAGTCCAGCTCCTGAAGGATGGAGTGTAAAAAAAAATAAATAAATAAAAAATAATAAATAAATAAATATAATTCCACAAATTAGATATCAGCTCAATATGAAGTGCCTATACAGAATTTTTTCTGGGTTGCGATAAGAACATGTGCAAAGTGCCCTTTGTTGAATGCATTTGTTTGCTTGCTAACTCTACGTCTCACTCCTCAGTTTCCTTTTTGTTTAACTGTCCTGTCTTAATAAAAAGGGCAAATGCTATGATGCACTTTAGCTAGACAGGAAGCAAAGTTCTAAACATGTAGGATGATTTTAAAGTTGGGGAAGAAAACACGATGGGAGTCCCAGATCACACAGACTGCGCATGCGCATCGCAGAGACGAGACAAGACGAGCATTTGAGGTTAAAATGTATATTAATTGTCAATTTGTTTTGAAAATGACAGATCGATTCACCCTTCTTACTCGGCTGGGATCGTTTAGAGCCCTTTGAAGCTGCATTAAAACTGCATTATGGAAGTTCAAACTTGGGGGCATCATACATACCCATTATATGGAGAGAAAATTTAGACTGTTTTACTAAAGAACCTATGGTGAAATAAGCTGAACAAACAAATAATTCTCTAAAACACTGATATAGCTTGAAAACAATAGCTGCTTCTATTTCTATTCTATTGTCCAAAAATGCCTCTAACACTAGCATCCTCTATTGTTTTTTATTCCATCTACTTGCTTTCTTTTTATTTATTATAAAAATGGCCTCAAACACTAGCATTCTCTATTCTGACTTTCTTTGTATCTATCATTTAAAAAAAATCTTTCTACGTGTACTACGATAGGCAAGCTGAGACTTGTCTTAGCCCATTTGTATGTCACTTTGGATAAAAGTGTTTGCTAAGTGATGTAAATGTACATATAAATAATAAACAGTCACTTTCCTAACATTAGAATCATTTAAAAGGTTATTTTTAGTCTAGTGATCCTGTCCAGTATTTTTTCTGCCAATACACACTAATGCAACAGTGGGTGGGTCTACGTGGCAATGAAGAAGGTGTTGACCTATGTTTGTGAAGGCAGGCTTCTGCAGATATATTAATCTCTTTTATGTAATAAAACCCTGAATCAAACCAGCAAAAAAATAGTAGAGGTCCAAGCAGACACCTGTGTGTCTTTCACACATACATGCCAGAAACCAGGACCACTTTAAAGATGTGCTGCACATTAGATGAGGGGTTTCCCATGCTGATGTTCAGGGCTCTGTCAATACTGTAGGCCACCTGCCGAAGGTAACGATCGGTTTCCTGTCCAATCCCATCATACGGCACATAGATGTATGGGAACACACCATGCAGATGGAGACATGTCTTCTGGCCTAGAAACAAAAGAGAAAGAATCAGCATCACCTTAAACAAGTGACGAAAGGGAAACATTTTTTAAATAAAGGTGCTCGGGAGATTTTGTTCACTCGTCAAATAAGGGGCTATACTGCAGGAAAAAAAAAATGGGGGGAAAACGGCAGAAAAAACTTCTTGCATCCGAAGAAAAAACTCTTCGGATGCAAGCATTAAAACAATGCCCTTACCATATTTCAACACAACGAAGCAGTCACTACAGCACAGTCAAGAATAAATTAAAGAGGTTGCCAACATTTATTAAACTGGACAATTTTTTGACTCTTGCTACAGATTTGAATCTGGCTATGCTGCCTGTTTTAAGTGTCGGTTGATTGCCTTTCATTTTTAAACCAGAAATGTGCACAGTGCTTTTCTGATTTTCATTTAAGTTTTCTGTGTCCTTTTCTTGTTTCACTTGAAATGTATCTGTTTTTATTTGTTGTTACTAAAGGTGAGGCACGTGAGGGGGGAAAAATAAACTATCAATTGTGGGACTGTTCTGTCATAAATCGCAGATAATTCATTCCTGAACTTTCTATCGTCCGTTACTGGAAATTAAATTAGACTACTGGTTGATGTCCCGATCTAAAAAGTTTACACATTTTTGGTCAGTGCACTAGATCTCACTTAGGACACGAGCTGTCTGTGGAAGTTTGGCCAGGATCTGTTTCAGAATTAATGTTGGCTTGAAATCAAAATTTACAATTACTTATATTTGAATGGAATACTGTAGTGTTTAATACAAATAATTTTTGTGTACACTTTATTATTTTCTTTTTAGGGCCCGAGCACCGCGGTGCGAGGACCCTCTTGGAATTGCTCCGTTTCTTCTTCTTCTTCTTCTTCTTAAGGGCCCGAGCACCGAGGAGCAAGCCAGAGGCTTGCACCGTAGGTGCGAAAGCCCTATTGTTCCCGTAAGGATTATTCTTATTAGGGCCCGAGCACCAAGAAGCAAGCCAGAGGCTTGCACCGTAGGTGCGGAAGCCCTATTGTTCCCGTAAGGATTATTCTTATTATTATTATTATTATAAGGGCCCGAGCACCGAGGAGCAAGCCAGAGGCTTGCACCGTAGGTGCGGAAGCCCTATTGGTCCCGTAAGGATTATTAGGGCCCGAGCACTGAGGAGCAAGCCGGAGGCTTGCACTGTAGGAGCGGAAGCCCTATTGTTCCCGTAAGGATGATTATTATTATTATTATTCTTATTATTAGTAGTAGTATTCTCCTTTCGACCTTTCGGGGGGTTTTGGGGGCCTTAACATGCTCAAAAACTCTTGAAATTTGGCACACATGCTGGAACCTGCAGCCATCAGGACAGATCAGAGACTGGGGCCCGGGCGTGGCACAGGGGCTGTACAGTGCCCCCTGGAAAAAATCCAGAAATCTTGCTGTCTAGCGCACACATACTTGCGTATATTCAAATGAAACTCAGTAGACATATAGAACTCGTCGAGCTGAACAACTTTTGCGCTCTATGTCTCAAGCTATACCCAACAGGAAGTGCGCTATTCAGGGCTGTTTAAAAAGCGCATGCTCTGGAATTTGATATACTCCTCAGAGGATTTTGAAACATTTGCCTCGAAACTCAGGGAATATGATCTAGAGACATTGGGGATGAAAAATTGCGAGGGGATTTTTGATATCTTGAACGGTTTGGCCGTGGCGAGGCGACAAAGTTATGGCGAGAAATGAGAAACAGGAAGTGTCTAATAACTTTAACTTCATGAGTTTGTTCGTTCTATGATGCTGATCACATAGGTGTGACTATTAGGAGTCAAAGTTATAGCGCCACCAACTGGCTGCAAGAAATGTGTCATTTTCTAAATGCTTTAAAATTCAAGATCTTAATTTTACTCTATTTGCTTCAAACTTCATCAGTATAATGTCAAAACACGGCCAATAAGAATCTGTAAACGGGTTGTTGATACATTAAATGCTGTTTCCATGGCAACGTGTCAAAGTTTAAAATTAGTTTCCTGTGTTTTTGAGGCACTTAAGATGCTTAGAATTCCATGAAACACAACACATATCAGCATTAATGACAGTTAGACACTGGCAAAAGCTCATAAATGGGCATGGAGGAGGCACTCTATAGCGCCACCTTTTGACAATATTTGGGGGCTCGTTTTTCCTACATTCACCAAACTCGGGACATATATTGTTCACTTCAATCCGGACAAATTTCTAATTTACATCCATTAGCTGTGACCAACAGGAAGTCGGCTATTTTGGTTTGAATGTGGATTTTTGGAAAAATCGGGCTGTGGAATTTTAAACACTGCTCTCAGGCAAACCAACAAATTCACACCAAACTTTTTCTGCATGATGCCAAGATACTGAAGATGCTAAATTGCGAGCAGATTTGGGATATCTGGAACGGTGTTGACGTGGTGATTTATTAAAATAACAGTAAAAAAAGAAAAACAATTTTATTATATCTTTAAAATGCAGCATTCAAACGCTTTCAAACTTTTTTCATACAGAGAACTAGTCATTCTCAATACTTATGCAAGAATTCAACCAATTCCAAGGTTCTATGAATTAAAGAAAATTAAAAAACAAGTAGAAACTTTGCCCGTGTTTGTGTGTTTCATCTAGGTGTGTGTGTGTGTGTGTGTGTGTGTGTGTGTGTGACTGTTAGAGTGAATGTGAGTGTGGAGAGGGGGATGGATGGCAAGAGAGAGTGGGAGACAAACAGGGGAAATTTATTCATTAAGATGTGTAATATTTCATTTTAAACTGTATGGCTATTCTTTTGTAAGGCATCATTTTAATTCTATTTTCTTTCTGCATCCTTCTCTCTGTCCTCCTTCTGGTTTTACACATAAATGAAGACTATAATACCCAGGATGACCACCGGATGGAGACGTAGGCTAAGATATCTTTTAACCCATCAGAAAGAAAAGTACTTTCACAGAATCAATTGATATGTACTGTCCTGTCAGTATACTTGTATATAATGTTTGTAGAAATGCTTACAGAGCATTAAAATATTTATTTAAAAAATCTTCTAAAGAGAAAATCATTAAAAGTTTTATATATTATACACTCTTTCACTGATAGGATGAGAAATGTTTTAAAATCTGACCGTTTATTACTCTGTTTAATTAATTATAATAAGAAACAAATATATAAAGTAAGTTAATATGATTTAATAAATAATGCAATATATATTGCATTATTTAAAATGTTTCTTATAGAGACCTTGTCCTCTGGTGTGACATCTTTTCATGTGGTGTGACAGTACAAGCATCACACCATAGGATGATTCGGCCTTTTATATTAATTAATGACCTTGCTATTCCATGCTAACCTGTCATTAGTGGTTATCAAGAGACTTCCATAATTTTAATAATGATAGATGTGCACAGTTTCCCTGAAGTTGTATATGAAGAGTTCAGATGATAAAGTTAGATAAATGAGTGAATGCTCTTGACACACATTATACATCCATCAAATACTTTGATTTCAAACCCAGTAAATTCCCAGCCTCAGTCCAATCAGGAGTACCACCATTTACATAGAAACCTGTACATCGGAGTCTGACAAAAGTGCATTTTATTTAAAGAAAGACGTCAGATGAATTTAGTGGCTTTTGCATCTGAACTCTTCATATATTGTTCATTTTTGTATGCGTGTGTTTAACTCTCTTGATGTCATAGTAGTAACCGTTTCATTGCTGTAACTATTAAAATCAGACAGCCAGGGCGATACTGTAAAGCAATGTGCCTGCTGTGCACTTTTTTCATTGATTGCACCAGGGTGGTGATTGCGCTGAGGGCGAGGGCCCGCACATCGCTGCTTGCAGCTATATTCTTCTTCTCCAAAATGAATCGCATTTTAGAGGGCCTAAACATGCTCGAAAACTCATGAAACTTTGCACACGCATCAGGACTGGCGAAAATTTACATCTGATATGTAAGTAGGTGTGGCAAAATGGCTCTGTAGCGCCACCTAGAATACTTTAACGGAGTGCCCCTCGAGCTACGTTTCACGTACGTGTACGAAACTCAGTACATACATGTATCACACCAATCCCTACAAAAAAAAGTCTCCTGGCACAACATCCCAAAACCAACAGGAAGTCCGTTATTTGTAATTTCCTGTACGATTTTTGTGCAGTTTTTGCCGTTTTCAGACCTCGTATTTTAACGAACTCCTCCTACAGTTTTTATCGGATCATCTTCAAATTTGGTGAGTGTGTTCATAAGGCCTTTACAACACTAAATTGCGAAGCTTTTGAGTTTTCGTCGAAGGGCGTGTCCCTGGCGGTCTGACAAACTTTGATGTTTCTGCATGAAACAGGAAGTTGCTGTAACTCAGGCAAGCAATGTCCAATCTGCCCCAAACTTCACACGTTTATTAACAGTGATGTCCTGAACACATGTCCATGCCAATATTTAGTAATAGCGCCACCTGCTGGCAACAGGAAGTGTCATGTTTTACACTGTAACAAACTACTCCTACAGATTTAATGATAGCAACATTATAATTGGTCAATCTAATCTAAAGCCCTGTGTGATGATAAATTGCGAAGATCTTGAGTTTTCGTCAAAGGGCGTGTCCCTGGTGGCCTCACAAACTTTGATGTTTCGCATGAAACAGGAAGTTGCTGTAACTCAGGCAAACAATGTCCAATCTGCCCCAAACTTCACACGTTTATTAACATTCATGTCCTGAACACAGGTCCATGCCAATATTTAGTCATAGTCATAGCGCCACCTGCTGGCAACAGGAAGTAACATGTTTAACACTGTTATGGTCTCCTAGCAGCATATTAAAAAGCATCAGCAAGTGTAAAATAGGCTAGCAAAATGTTATACATATTCTAAAACATGCTAGCAACACTTAGCTAAGTGCTAAAGAATCTTATTAATGCAATGAAACAGGAAGTTACTGTAACTCAGGCAGGCAGTGTCTGATCTGCCCCAAACTTCACATGTATGATAAGAGTCCAGACCTGAACGCATCTAAAAGCCAATACTCTGTTACAATCATAGCGCCACCTGCTGGAAACAGGAAATTGCTTTTTTTACACATGCAGTGTCCGATCCATGGGTTAAAGCAAAAAAAAAAAAATTTGACTGAAAAGTTTTCCTCAGGCAAACCCCAATTCATAACCATACCTGTCACACATTCAGTTTAAGAGCAGCTTTTCTTCTTGTAATCAGGATTATAGTGAGTATTCTGAACTGCATTTCTATTATTGTTTTTATATTATACTATGTCATTTCATACCTTTCTCATTTGTATGTTGCTTTGGATAAAAGAGTCGGCTAAATGTAATTTACACACTTTTATGAAATTTCAAGTTTGGTGTGAATTTTCAAATTTCAAAGTTTTCAGTTTTTATAAGACTTGAGTCTTTGTGTACTCATACTAATAATTAACTATTTGCACACATTTTTTATATTTTTTATTTTTCAAAAAATGCATTTGAACTGATTATCTATGTAAATTATAAAGCATATAATACCTTTCTTATCATTTTTTTAAACTATGGTTTATATACGTTTTTATAAGAATTTTTTAGCAGATAATGTATGCCTGAAATTTTTTTTACATTAATATTATAATTTTTCCACACTGCAGAATGAGCTCATATTTACTTCATTAAGACTCTGATGTGTTCCAAATTTGCACTGAATGAATCTATACAATTTTACATATTTATACGTAGGCTATTTATATTCGTTGGTAATTTATATTTAGCTAAAGATGACAGCATAGCACAAATCATTAAAAGAGTAGCCTAGACAAGCCTATTATTATTATTATTATTATTATTATTATTATTATTATTATTATTATTATTATTAGGGCCAGAGCATCGAGGAGCAAGCCGGAACGGCTTGCACCGAGGTGTTAAAGCCCTATTGTTTTCGGCATGTTTTTTCACTATTTTTATTTTTTAATTTTTTCAGTTGCAAATTTCACGCTCATTTTTAAGTGCTTTAAAATGGTTGAAAACTCATGAAATTTGGCACAGAGATCAGACCTACGAAAAATTTTAATGTTTAGTGCTGTGTAGTGCTTGAGCTTGGGCGTGGTCGAGGGGCTCTACAGCGCCACCAAATGCGAGCATGGGCCAGGATGAAGTTTCTCCGATCTGCACAAAACTCGGTATGGTCATTGGTGACGTCATGAAGGGCTAAGATCACTTGGTTTTATCTGACTCCGCCCAACAGGAAGTCAGCCATCTTGGATTGAATTTGCAGTTTTTTAATTTTCACACGCCATTTTGAGGGACTTTCCATGTTTAAAATTACACAAAAGTCAACTGAAAATTTTGTCTTACGGTATATTTTGATTTAGTAGTGCAAATTTGTAGAGACGTGTTTCATCAGCTCCATAGCGCCACCTAGTATGAAAATGCATGTTTCATACCTTTGGAATACACGAAAACTCACGAAAATTGGCACACTGGTAGAAGCTTAGCCACAATATTTAATTCTGTGGTCATTTGTTTTGGGTGTGGCCAGTGGACTCTGTAGCGCCCCCTACAATTTTCAAATTTTATTTATTGCTGTGGTTGCCACAGACTTTGTCTGGTCCTTTTTTTGATCGCTCAAACAGTGTTGCCACAGCGATGCGTCAAATAAGCATCAAAAATATGAAACAAGAAGTGGACTCTATCTTCTTTCTGCATCAAGTGATTTACTTCAAATTGGACACACATGTTTGGCTTTGTGGGCTGATCGAATTGATGTAGTTAATGTAGGTCATAGTTGTAGCGCCACCAACTGGTAAAATAAAGTAAGACATTAAATGGAGGCTAGGGTCAGGATGAAGTTTCTCCAATCTGCACAAATGTCAGTATAGTCATTAGTGACGTCATAAAGGGCAAAGTTCACTTGGTTTTATTTGACTCCGCCCAAAAGGAAGTCAGCAATCTTGGACTGAATATGACATTTTTCAATTTTCACACACCATTTTGATAGACTTTCCATGTTTAAACTTTCACGAAAATCAACCGAAAATGTTGTCTGACTTGGACACATATATGTGCCAATATACAGTTACAATCTTAGCGCCACCTGTTGGCAACATGAAAATCACTCAATAAGTCAACCATACAAGGTTCAATCTACACCAAACTTTGTATGTCTGATGACAGTGCCGACCTGAAGATATCTACATGCCAATATCCAGTTATAGTGACAGTGCCACCATCTGACAGCAGGACGTTGGGTACATAGAGAAGGAATATGTCAGTCATTTATATTTACCACATTAAATGCATGAATTGGTCAATGTTTGCTGCGTTTCTAAAGCCACCGGTCGGCGGTGAGCCCGGGTGTGAGGGCCCTTTCATCGCTGCTTGCAGCTTTAATTTATTCTTGCGTCCTTGTAATCGTTAAATCAAAAATGTTAACCTCCCCCTTAAAACGACACCTCTTCGCTTCTGGTCACAAGCTATGGCCTGAGGGCAGAGCTATCTGGAACTGCCAGCAGCTGCAGTGACATCAGTGACGTGAGGGGTAAACGGCAGGGCTTTATAGAGATCAATGCATTGACCAGCATTGACACCAGTCATGGGGGAGTACATTACCCTTAAACATTAACCCCCAGGGGTCGAAGGTGGCACCGGCGACACACATGCATATTTTCTAGACAGCAAAAAGAACTTAAACTGCTCCGTCAGTTTTGATCGTACAGATAAGATCAATACATCAATCAAATCTGTAAAGGGTCTACTTTTCTTTGTACAGACACATAATAACAATAAAACGGTGAGCTTTTGACAAATAAAGAAAATATACAGGGAGTGCTGTGTGCCGCCTTGGTCTCCCTGATCTTCATTTTGAAACGCGTCACTTAAATGATAAAATACTCGGCGAAAACAGCACACCCATACATTATACATATACCCGGAGAAGGCCTGATATTTCTACTTTTAAACGAAGTAAGTTTTGTCGAAAACAAATATTCTTTGATAAAGTAATCCATATAAAACCAACGCTATGTCCAGTTTATCCCCTTGGACCTTATTAACTTTAATTTTGTCTACGCCCATAAGTTACGTTCGCTTTCATATTACAATTAGCCACGTGAGAAGCGCGGGAGGCAAACGCCCACATCACGGTCAACAAAGCAGCAAGACTTTGTCAAATTCATCTGGATTACTGTTCGTTTCTGAAAGAAGACGTGCTGAGAGGAATAAATCTTATATTTACCTCATCAGAAGAAGAACGCGATGTGACGTGCAGCAGATTCAACAGAGAATATATTCGTAAGTCTAGTTCGTAAGTAATGCAAGTCTTTCTTTTATTAGCCTGCTTGCATTCGCTGCGTTACTGTGACAGACTAAACTGTATACATTTTACTAGTTAGACTTTTTTCAAACTATAATTGCTGACTACATAAATTGAAACGCTATGATGTACGTTTCATTGCATCCTGTAATTCATATAATTCATTGCATCTAAATGTCTCACGACGCAAGGATGTTTTTTTATTGTTCTAGATAACGATGCGATATAAAAGTAATAGTGTTTACACTGTAACACTGAATGATAGAGTCTAAGAATGTTTAGACCGCATGCATTGCATTATACAATACAAAACATGCTTGTGTTTATGACTATAAGATCATATTTGTATATGTATTTTATTTATTTATCGCAAAATGTAATAAATAAAATAAAAAATAGCCTATGAGTGTTTATACTGAGTGTATGTTTAGACCATGTTTATTAGTAATACTCTGATCGCGAATAGACTTTTAACTTGCTAAACAATAATTAGTTCCTCAGATATAAAACTCAGATACAACTTCAGATGTTCAACTCCACTGATATTCTAGTGCAAAACAAGTTTCTTGACTACTGATGATGAGTTTTGCAAGCACTTAAATGTCAGGTATGATTTACTTGTTTCACTTGTTGAACAGAATTCAGAAAAGAATCAGTTTTCAGAAATGACACAAAGTCTGTTCATATCTGCAGATCAGGGTGCTTAATAATGTGTTTTTGACCTTCATTATGTATGTTTTGATTATACTGTGTTAAGTAAAATACAAAATCTAAAACTCCATTCTTTGAATCTTCTCACATTGTTTTTTACCTGAGAGTCACAGTGTTGTTGATGGGCCATTAGGGGAGGGCTTTGTCTCTCTCAGGTGTGAATCACTAAATATTCATGACCATTGTCAATCTCTTGCATATTCTCTTTCCATCACAAAACATGTTTTGGTAAATTTAAGTCAATTTATTGTTTTCTTTGAACGAGTGAATGAGATGATTTTCACATCATTTTGTAGAAAAAAACTCTAGCCTACCACATCCAGTTCTCAAAAGCCTTGTGAACAAATATTCTGTCCGTGTTTCATTTCCTTTTTTAAGTGACTTTTTTTTTTAGTTTTTCACTAAGCACGCATAAACATTGTTTTCTCAAAAACACAAACATGTACATTCATGTTGCTTGCATATTATTGTAGCCCAGTTTGTGCTGATTACAATATCATTTGACTTTAGCCATGAATATGTTTTTAAGATACTGAAAAATGCACAAATGTCAAGGCATGTCAAAAATTCTTCAGGGCCCATGTGCTAGGGGCGTCGGAGCAGTAACGTGCCGCAAACATGTACAGTGAAAATACAGGGTAAGAGATTTTATTCATCATATAGTGTAAATGGTTTTACTGACTATAACGCAAGTGTTTTTTAAAAGTACATAAACTCCCTTTAGGCTATGCTAGTGCTGTTCTTTGACAAATATTCTTTGCTCATTTTCTGTAGTTGCTTTTTAAAATAACTAAGGAAATATAAGCATATAATATAGCTGCGAGCAGCGATGGGCAGGCCCTCGCTCTCAGTGCAATTGCCACCCTGGTGTAATCAGGAAAACGATGCACAGCAGGCACATGGATTTACAGTATCGCTCCGGCTGTCTGTTTTAAGGGTTACAGCAATGAAAGGGTTACACTACGATATCAACAGAGTGAAACACACACAGACACACAAAAAATGAACACTACAACTTTAGGGAAACTGTGCATATCTATCTTTACAGAAAATTATGGAAATGTCTCTTGATAACCGCTAATGACAAGTTAGCGGAATAAATGGAATAGCAAGGTCATTAATTGATACAAAAGGCTGAATCACCCTATAGTGAGCCCACCAGTGTGATATTTCCAAATATCTGTCCACTGTAGTGACCTCAATGTGCTCTATATTTCTTTGCGGCCCAATACCAATTTGAAAAACTAACGGAATGCACGGTTGAAAAAAACTACATGACATGAAAAAAAAAACAGAGGTGTTAATTATCGGTCCTAAACCCACTGCAAGTAGTAACTTAAAACATGGTCTAATACTTGATGGCTGCTCTGTCAATTCGTCATCATCAGTTAGGAACCTAGGTGTGCTATTTGATAGCAATCTTTCCTTTGAATACCACATTTCTAGCATTTGCAAAACCACATTTTTCCATCTCAAAAACATATAGAAATTACGACCTATGCTCTCAATGTCAAATGCAGAAACATTAATTCACGTGTTCATGACCTCAAGTTTAAATTATTGTAATGCTTTATTGGGTGGTTGTTTGGCGCACTTAATAAACTCCAGCTGGTCCAAAATGCAGCAGCTAGAGTTCTAACTAGAACCAGAAAGTAGGACCATATTAGCCCAGTTCTATCAACATTGCACTGGCTCCCTATTAAACATCATATTGATTTTAAAATCTTGCTAATTACTTTTAAAGCCCTCAGTGGTTTCCTCAGTACCTGAGTGAGCTCTTATCACATTGTAGTCCCTCACGTCTGCTGCATTCTCAAAACTCTGGCAATTTGATAATGGGCAGCAGATAATTTTCTTATTTAGTGCCCAAACTCTAGAACAATCTACCTAACATTGTCCGGGAGGCAGACACACTCTTTAAATCTAGACTAAAGACCCATCTCTTTAACCTGGCTTACACATAACACATTTACTTTAATCCATTAAAGGATTGTTAGGCTGCATTAATTAGGACAAGCTACGCAATATCACCTTCATTATCACAGGTGATACATATCGATAATGCATGCGAAACTGCGTAGCTTGTCAGTGAACTACGGCTCTGAGTAATAAACGCGGCTGCATGAATGAACACGTGACTGAGATTTACGACTTATCACAGAACCTGCATTACTGACAAGATACGCATGATAAATCGCATGCAAATATCGGCACAGCCCTACGTCTAGCAAATACTTTTACTTCAAACTCGCTAAAATCCCACCCTCAGCCCAATCAGAAGTACCAGTACTTTGTAGTGTTGGGCGATATGCTCAATATTCATATCCTCCTATCGCCAGCCTGTGAGATCACAGATACACAATACTATCGTGCTACTTTATTTAATTATCCATGTACTAAATTCCTTGTTCGTTAAGGGTAGTCTTGTTAATAGGCATGTGACTTGTGTTTATAGAGCGCTGACAGTAGCTCCGCTACAGTGGTTCCATTTTACTTTCAGTTTCATTCTCTGCGATCCACTATCTATCCTAAATGTGCGTGCATGAATGTAAATCAATTTATCTTTCTTTACCCTTCATATTGCGATGTTACCGCTGCATGTCTGATTGTTGTCATTAGTCCATGCTGTAGTTCAGTTCATATGGAATGTGGAGAAGCGATGCGGGTGAATAAGGAGCTAAGCGTTGCGTTTTTAAGCCTGATAAAACTGCATTTTTTAAAGAAAGATGTCAGATGGATTTAGAGGCTTTTGCATCTGAACTCTTCAAATGTAACCCTGAATATATAAGTAAATCTGAACATATAGTTATATGTCTGAATATATAAATGTAAATCTGAATTAGGGATGCTCCAATCAGGAGTACCGATTTCATGTAATGGTGATCGACAGATACAAATGCCGATTCCGATGCTTTGAGCTTTATATAACTGGCTTGTATTCACAAAACATCTTAAGGCTAAAAGTAGCTCATAACTTGCCAATTTAGAAAAAAATCTTAAAAATAATAAATTTAGGACTCAATTTTTGCTCTAAGAGCATTTCACAAAGCGTTTTAGTGCTAAATCTCTGAAACATTAGGAGTAGTGAAGAGGACTTCCAAGTCACTAAGACCAAATCCCAACTATTCTAAAATGGCTGTTGCTGGCAATCTGCCTCGAAACTTAAACTTTTTAGAAACACTCTGCATTTATTTGCTGACATATGCTTTCCCATGCAACTTTTTGGTTTTTGGAGGTTATTTCAACTACAAATTTTCCTTTAATTATATCCTTGTTTTCATTAATAAGTTTGGTAATAAGTAACCACTGTTCTTGCGTCCAGTTTGGTTTTCATTTACGTTTGCATATCTTACTATAAGCCATGATTATTCTGTTCCGTTAATAAAAAGGCCATTTATATGCTTCCCTTCCGAGGGAACTTGAACCTCTAGAGGTCGCTTTGGGGAACGTCTCCTTCGTGACCAGTGTCTGAAGCTTATATGCAAAAACTACAACAGTACCGGCCGGCGGCAGCCTATGACGTCATACTAGCGAGACCTCACAGTATAAAAGGGCGCCGGTCGAAAATAACCTCTTCTTCTTCAGCGACTGCTTTGTTTGAAGTTAAGTGTAATCTATAAACGGTAAACAATTTTTTTCTTTGTCTTATCATGGCTGGCACTAGCAAGACGTTTAAGAAGTGTGTGGACCCGTGCCCTCGATTTCTGGCACCTGGTGACACACACGATCTTTGCGTCATTTGTTTGGGCAAAGAGCACGCACGCAATGTCCTCGAGGGGGCAGTCTGTGTGCATTGCGAGCTTCTTCCTATGAGGCAGCTCCGCTCTCATTTGTCCATCTTTTTGAGAAAAGAGGGACAGCCATCTGCTTCCCGTGGCTCAGGACCTGCCGCTGCTGAGCTCATGGGGGTTGCAGGTGGAACTTGCTGATAAATTAAATAAGGGTCTTTCCCCTTCTCATTCATCAGTCGGGGACGAGAGCGAGCTCACTCACATCATCTGATCCAGCAGCCAGTGTGCTGCTGGGTTCCCCCAGCAAGAACAGGAGATGTTAGATGAGGAAGAATTTATTCATACTGAATCATCTCATTCCTCTTGTCCTGCGTATGAAGAGCTGTTGGAGGTTATGGATCGCGCCATGGTGAGGTTAGATCTCCCGTGGAAGCAAACTAAGAATGTGGCGCCGCGGGGTCGCCTCAACGAGTGTTACCTTTCTGACTATAGCCCCCCAGCTCAAGTGAGCCTTCCATTTCTTCCCGATCTCCACACAGAGGTCGCAAAGACATGGAACAAGCCATTTTCAGCATGCATTCGCAGGTTTCCACAAACCAGTTCTTCAAATATTGAAGCAATGCATGAAAATGGCTATGAGATGATGCCTCCGATAGAAGTGCTTCAGGCCTATCAGGCTGACCCTGCTGAAGGACCTGGATAAAGGCCAGGGGCTTTCGCCTGATGACATGGCAGAACTCCGCCAGACCACGGATTTGCCTCTCCGTGCCACCAAGCAGGCCGCCACTGCTATGGACAGATCTATGGTGGGCTAAGGTGGTAACGGAGCGCCATCTCTGGGTGAACCTGGTGGATATCAGGAAGAAAGGGCTTTCTCCTCGATGCACCGATTTCACCTTCTGAGCTTTTCGGTACTTCCGTTGAAGTTTAAGGAGATGGAGTGTTCTGCTGCCTACCACAGGGCTCGCAAAATCGCTAGCCCGACGTCCCGGGGCTATTGTGTTTTCCAGTCGGGCTACCAAAATTTTTCACCGCCCTGCCCGACGGGCTATCTTAAAGTAAAGGGCTCCTGCAGGTCCTTAAATACTGCTCAATTTAGTTGCATTAAATTAAAGGCCATAAAAAGATTTCAATACGTTATATAGTATAAGTCTTTTAATCATAATTTTAAGAGGTCTTATAGTTGGGGACGGAAAGACAAGAATCGCGATAGGGCTGGATTGAACTTCAAAAGGCAATGATGTCACTGAATAAATATGCGCGCTGCCCGTTTCAAAGTCAACAGCCCCAGATATATTTTATATATATATATATATATATATATATATATATATATATATATATATATATATATATATATATACACATATACATATATATATATATACACAAACACAATAGCCCCGGGTGGATGTCTTTATATGAATGTATCTGAAGGGAAACAACTGTCTTTAGAAACGTGTCCTTTGCAATGTCACTTCATCTTACCTATAATGCCTGATAAAACAGCGTTAATGAGCGCGGTGCTGCTTTGTGTACAGCCATTTCTATGGAAACCGTAATTTTTCAGCACTCCTAATGCAACAACTCGTGGCAGAGAATGAACTTGCATTTCCAATCATTTTTGGTCAGATTATTGCAAATATCGACCCATGTTTTTATGCAGCAAACACAGTTGTAAATGTGAAAGAAGTTAATGTGCCTTCTAAAAATCTAAACAATTAAGACAGTAATATGGTATAAAGGCTAAAATGCTGTTGTATAACGTGTTTTTTGTGAAAATCTGTATCTGAACTGTAAATCATAATTTCATGGCTCAATATGCTACCATACATTGTCAAACCCCACTCGTACAGTATTAAATTATTTTCGGGCTACCAAAATCTAAAGAGTACCTGCCCGAAGGGCTACCAGAGATTTTGAAATTTTGCGAGCTCTGGACCAGGTCTGAGCCCGAACAGAAAATGGGTCCTGGTCCGTCCCAGTCTGAGGATCGGAGACGGGAGCAGAAGACTAGTGTTGCGGCCCGCGGCCCGCGGCCCGCGCCCCGCGCCCCTCCTCCACCTCCTCCTAAACCCACGACTACAACAATATATGGTTTATCTGACTTCTTATTATAATTTTCCTTATAATACAGTATATAATAATGCAATGCCTTTATCACTGCACAGAATACCATTTGTGCCTTATTCTGTGTAAAAAGCTGTACTATCTCACAGAAAGATTTATTTCAAACACTCGACTGATATATTATAATATGAAGTGAGTTTGGAGTAAGTACGTTATTAAATGTGATATTTTCACATGCTTTCAGGTGTAGCAGCATGTCTACACAGAGCCGTAGTTCACTGAGAAGCTACGCAAACAGCTGTCATTATCACAAACGATTTCTTTCGATTTCATAATTGATCGATTAAATCGCTTGCGATAATAAACACGATTAAGTGTATCTTTTCTATGAAGTACGGCTCTGTGTATTACATGCCGTTCCACCTGAACACAGGTGCTGGAGATTTACTGCTAAATACACAACCGGCTTCACTGACAAAATGCGCATGACAATCGCATTCGATTAATTGACCAGCCCTAGTCCGGCCTTAGTTCTACATTACTACCAAAGACTGCGATCTGTGGGAATGGTTCAACTGACTGGAGGCTCTTAGTGAGTACGATACTTTACATTTATGTAAATTACGGTTGCACAATTTTGGAAATTTTCCATATTGTGATTATTGGGGTCAATATTGCGATATGCGATAAATGGTATTGGGGGCACAATATGGGGGTTCATGAATTATGAGCTTCTAGAACATTTGACCTCTTAACTGAAGTTCTTTTCACAAACTGAACAAATTAAAACAGTATAAACAACCCAAAAAATTACACAGTGAAAACTGTGCACAATAAAAACACAGTGCAAACAATAGATGCAGCCATAATCAAAGTAGGCTACTCTCCTATTATTCAAAGTGCCAATAGAGACCAACTTTTTCAAGCATAATACAGAGCTATAGACAACTACACAACCTATTATAGCTTACATACTAATAACAGCCTAGATGCCTCATGTAGCCTAGTTTGCGTGCATTGGCGCATCACTCTTTATACGCTGGGTATTATAATTGCCTTCTAATGCGCGTACGCGTTTTTCTTTCGGTTTCACTTTAACTGTCGCGGGAAACTCTCAGCGTACATTCTACAATAGACATTAACGCAAAGGTGGAGCGGACATGTCACTGCCCATCCCCAATGGAAATTACGCTCCTGTGTATGGACATCATGTCTTTTGCCATGCAGTGTGTTATGGAGTCTGTGATTTCATTATGTCTAAACGAAGACTTATAATATGGCGTGAGGCTCGCAATCACATCTGTAATTATGTTTTCTTTTGATATAAATTTGCTGTATTGCCACGTGATGTAGCAACTTTAATTTTGCAATCTTGCACAATACATATCTCTGCTCAGTGTCAGTAATCTCAAATCCAAAATATCGTCATATAACAGAGGTAGAGTTTTTTTTGTTTTTTTTAGCTACCAGATCAATTTCCTCTGCATAGGATACATCCGGTTTATGTAGGCACGCGATGATGATTACGTGAACATGATTGGATGATAACATTGATTTGAATGAACCAATTAGAGCGCAAATAGTGTATAATGGCTGAACTATTCACATCAGCTAATTGTTTTTGAGAAGCACACATGTAAAAGGCTGACAATCAGCTAAACATATACTCGTTTAATTAGTGACACTTAGCCTGCATTGTAAAATTTTTATTTGAATGTGGCAACTTTTTTTTTTACACAAATTTTTGTATATGAATATGGCAACATATCACGCTCTACAATATTTCTATGAACAAACCTCTGACAGAGACTCCTCCCCCTATCAGCCAATCAGTGTGTGCATAGTTAGTAGGCATGCTGAAATCATCCATAGCAACAAGGCCAACCCCGCCCTTACTCTTAGCTTAAGACTTCTATTCCTCAGTAAAAGTTTGTCTCAGCAGCTTTGTTAATAGGCTAAGAGAAATCTCTTAGCTAAAACTTTTACTGCCATTTAAGAGAACTTAAATGTTTTGTGAATACGGGCTCTGATACGTAAGCTCTCTGATCACCATAAACCTTTTTTCAGATAAAGCATTACTGTAGATGTTGCTTTTGTTATGTTTTTGTTACATTTTTACAGTAATTGTGTAATGTATTCCTGTCTGAAAAAAAACTCCAGCCAAAACCAGCCTAGGCTGGTTGGCTGGTCTTAGCTGGTTTAAGCTGGTCTCCCAGCCTGGCCAGGCTGGTTTAAGCTGGTGGTCTCCCAGCCTGACCAGCTAAGACCAGCCTGGCCAGGCTGGGAAAGTGGCCAAAACCTCTCTAAAACCAGCCTTCTGACCAGCTAAAACCAGCCTGGTTGACCTGGGTTTTTTTTCCCAGCAGGGTTGTTTTAACAGTAATAAATCACAATAATTATTCATTATACAGTGAACATTTTAATATGCCTTTAAAATGGGGTTTATGTGTAACTGTGCATATCTGGAAAAATAAATATACATCTAAACTCCTAAAAGAACAAACTGGAGTAGTTTGATGCAACTCATTAGGTTTCATTTAACATTGTCCAATGTTAGAGACTGTAACTGTAAAAATAAATGAGTAAATGCATAAAATTACAGAAAAAAAAAATAGATGCATAATATATTTCTTTACAGCAAAAGTGGCAGGCAACACATTAAAAGTCAGAGCTCAATAGCTGGCTGACAGTCAGTGCAGGAGGTAGTAACCCCACAGTCAGGATCACAGTCTGTTGTAATGGCAATAAAACTCCTTAAACCTTTGAGCATGTAAAAAAAAAAGTTACATGGAAAGATGCACAATAATAAATGCTATGCAATTGTTAGAGCACGAGTAGTAGCTCTACACATTTAATTCTGAGCTCAACCAGCAAAAAACTGAACTGCCACTCACTGCTTATCAGATGAAGGTGATTAGTTAGGGAGTAAAACATTTGATTGCAGGATGAACCAAATAATTATTCAATAATCCATTTTTAAAAATGGCTGTATGTTTCATGTCTTGTAAAACAATTTTAATTATTCTCAGGAGTACACTAACACTTTGATTTTTATTAGCATAGCATACACAGTGACAAAACAAATGATCCTCTGGATTTAGATCTGGACATATTGTAGTTATCATTTTGTCTAGTATATTTAAGTGTTAAAGTGCCTACGGAACACATGAGCGTTCATAAGAGATTTCAATATTTATCAACTTTGCTTTGTGTAAGTATATGTAGTTCTTAAAATGAAAGAAACGTAACGGGCTGTCAAAGTCTGATATGAGTTCAACATTTAAAAAAAAAAAAGAGGGAGAGAAAGAGGGAGAGAGAGAGAAAGAGAGAAAGAGAGAGAGAGAGAGAGAGATAGAGAGAGAGAGATTAAATTTAAGTTTCACTCATATCACTAAACCAGAACAATGACCCCCATCCCCCTTGCTGTCTTTTTCCCTGCAACCTTAAGCCTCAGTAAAGCCTACTAGTGTTACAATCACAAGATTATGAAATCAGATACATGAAGATTTGCGCAGATGTGATTTGTTTGTTTTCGTTAGATGTGGTTTTGGGCGTTATGCTAATAAAATACAAGAATGGCCAAGCAGAGATGGCTTATGATTTAGAGTAAGGCTATTCGGTCGGAGTAAACACGTCCACATGGCGGTCGGACGTGTTGACAACATGGCGCATAGAGAAAAAAAAAAAAAAAATCACTAGAACCAAAAACACAAAAAATGCGATCCTTCATCACTCCCTACCACATGCACAAATACAACAAACCCAGAAATTGCAAAAAGACAATGTCATTACTGTAGACCAGAATGTCTTCAACCGTTGATGTTTCACGCTATATGAACACACAAACGAATGCATGCATACCTGCTGGTGTGGCCCCAAAAATCCGCACCACGGGCACTTTCTTGACATCTGTCTCTCTGAACTCGGAGTAACACACGTCCAGCTCTCTGTTCGGATCGCTCATGTAATAATCCGCCGTGACAATCCGCACTGAAAACATGTTGCGTTCGGTTCTGCAGGGCAAGCATGAGATGATATATAATTACAGAAAATAATAAAACCACAGGCAGCAGTCGATCATAGCCTTCCCTTAGGGTGCGCCGATGTTTTGTGTTCTGCAGAGAACTGCTTGGACCGTGGCGGCTTTGAGCTAAGCGTAAAAAAAAAAAATAATACAAAAAAAAATAAGGATCGCGATAATCCTATGCTGCAAGTGATTGCCAAGATTACATCCTTAATTCCTACCCAAACGATAGTACATCATCAACTATTTTATTTTAAAATAAAAATCTAATGTACACTCTCACTAGTGCTATAAGATCACGACACCGTTGGGCAATCCTAATCATTCCCATTCCTCCCATATCCACATAGAGTGCACTGCAGCATTCCTTGCTCCCAGTCGCTAGGTCAGCTAGTTCACTTCACTTATGCTGAGAAAGGAAGCTACGCGCTGTCTCCGCTCTTATTGGTCCGCACCAAAAACAAGGCTGCTACGGATTGGTTTACAAGAAAATAAACGCTCTGATTGGCACATGTTAGGCGGAAATAACACTGAGATTACAGTACAATAAAAGCCTCAGATTATATATGGTTGAACAGACAGATACGACAAAATTATCCCTGAAATAAACGAGGGATCAGCTTTTATGTATTTTTTTTCTACTCAGTACGCGATTTTAGACGAAGCCAATATAATTAGACGTTGTTTCAAATTCCACCAAATTATCTTTTTTGTGTCAAAAGTGTCCCCGTAGTTAAAAAATAAATAGTACAATGGTGAGCGCGTCGACATCTGGTCAGTAAAAAAAAAAAAACGGTTGACATGTTCTCTTAATGTAGACGTGTTATATGCACAAAAATATATATAATACACAGTGACCTTCGGTGTGGGGTCAGAGCCCGGGGGCGGGGGTTGTATTGTGTATTTTTTATGTTTTAAATAATTAATTACATCTAAAATGTAATTATTCGCACCTTTACTTATCTTCATTTTTAAGTAAAAACTTTTTATGTAATTTTTTTCTATCAGTCAGTGTTGATTCTGAATGAAAACATGCAGTGTTTGTTATAGTAATTTAACTTTAGCAGCTTTCATCTGACTGACAGAACCGCACTTATGGTAATGGTTATTTTAGCAAATAATTGGCTTCGTAAATTTAGTTCAACAACATTAAGATAAAGAGGGTATAACTTTATCCGTCGACTGAATCTGCACACGCATTTAAGAAGGCGTTATTGCTCGTATAGTTCCTCCAAGCAATAAATGCGCGTCTTTGAATGAGAACTGTAATAGTTTTTAACCGCTCAGGTAATGTCAGTACAATCCATTTCAGGGGCTGCACCCAAACGTGCAGCATTTCAGCATTGTGATCCTCTTTTATCAGAGCACAGCAATACAATCGTTCATATATTCACGTTTAAACTCAATAAATATAAACAACGTAGTATTCAATGCATTTGACATGCATTTCTAGATTTGTATATTAAGTTGCTCAAGCAAGTTGCACATTTAAACACAGCACATAGCTTACTTTTATCACAAATATTTAAAATTAAAACTTACCAGACAGAAACTGTCGACTCTTGTGCCTTTCTTTTGCATTATTAAAAGCACTCCACAAGTGCATCTATTATGATGTCTTATTTAAAAGTGCACTTTTTAAGCGCTAGGGGTGGGCTAAGGGGGCTGAAGCCCCTAATGTTTTTTATTAGGCATGTCCTTTGCCCATTAAGAGTTTTCATGTGCATTAAAATGAATTCTATTAACCAGCACTTAAATGCAAAATGGCTTAATGCATTGTTTTGTGGAGCATTGGTGAGTGTTTGAACCTTCTGTACAGAATTATAGAATAGTTGCATATGAGTCCCTCAGTTGTCTTCAGTGTGAAAAGATGGATCTTAAAAATCATACAGTCATTGTTGGAAATGGTTGAAATACACAAATATTCTGGAAAAACAAAGAATTTGTGGGACCTGAAGGATTTTTCTGAAAACAGCGGGCAGTTTAACTGTTCCGGACATACAAGGGACTCATGAACAACTATCACTAAACAAAAAACAGCTGTAGCTGTAACAACACAATATTAAAAATAAAGTGTATGTAAACTTTTGAACAGGGTCATTTTTATAAATTCAACTATTAATTTGTCTTGTGGATTATATGTAAACGCTTTTTTTATGTAAAATATCTTATTCAGGTTAGTATAAATAAAAAAAAAAAAATGCATTCTGTATGATCCCTCTTAATTTGGTTGAATAATTAACATTTTGCAGATTCTGCAAAGTGTATGTAAACTTCTGATTTCAGGTATGTGTGTGTGTGTGTGTGTGTATATAAAAAAATAAATAAATATACACACATTTCTGTCCTTGTTTAATAATTTTTACACATACTATTATTAAACTCCTTTTCACTATTATTTGACTTAATTTACTATTCATTTATTTTTCATTATTGTCTATTATGTATATATTACATATTCGGCTTGATATTATTCATGTATTTTTATTCATTTATTTATTACGGTGTTATACAATTAATGTTTTCTTTTATAAATCTATTGTATTACTCATGCATTTGTACTGTTGTACTATTTTATTATATTATTCACTTTACTACAACATGTACCAACTCTGGACTTGGTTTACACAACAGAAAAAAATGCATACAAAGCCGAACCCCGCCCCCACCTCAGATACTCGGACCACATCTCTGTTATGCTAATTCCAGCATACAGACCACTTCTCAAACTTGCCAAACCGGTTCAAAAACAGATCACAGTATGGCCAGATGATGCTGCCTCTACACTACAGGACTGCTTTCAGTGCACAGACTGGAACATGTTCAGAGAGGCGGCCACCTACAACAACCACACAGACCTGCATGAATACACAGAAACAGTGACTGCTTACATCAAAAAGTGCATTGATGATGTGACAGTCACCAAGACCGTTACCACACGTGCAAACCAGAAACCATGGATGACAGCTGAGGTTCGTGGGCTGCTCAAGACCAGAGACGATGCGTTCAGATCAGGAGACAAAGCAGCCTTCAAAACAGCAAGAGCCAATCTGTCCCATGGCATCAAGAAAGCAAAACGCTTGTATGCACAAAAAATAAATAACCACTTTACTGACAACAAAGACATGCAGAGTCTGTGGCAAGCCATTCAGACCATCACTGATTACAAACCCCTGCCACAGGCCTGCGATGACGACACATCCCTCCCAGACGCACTCAACCACTTTTATTCACCGTTTGAAATGCAGAATGACACACCTGCACAAAAACTGCCCACACCACCCAACGACCAGGTGCTCTGTCTGTCTCCAGCCGATGTAAGGAAAACCTTATCTAGGATTAACCCACGCAAGGCCGCGGGTCCAGCCCGCTGCTCTTCACGCTGCGGACCCACGACTGCACTACCAAGTTCAGCTCCAACCACATCATCAAGTTTGCTGATGACACAACTGTGGTAGGACTCATCAGCAACAACGATGAAACTCACTACAGAGAGGAAGTAGCACAACTGGTCGAATGGTGTGGTGCAAACAACCTGTCCCTCAATGTAAGACAAAGGAGGTTGTGATGGACTTCAGGAGGAATTCTGCTGACCACCCCCCACTGACCATCGACAGCTCGACTGTGGAGAGAGTCCGCAGCACTAAATTCCTGGGGGTGCACATAACAGAAGACCTCACCTGGACCACCAACACCACATCAGTCTCCAAGAAAGCACAACAGCGACTCCACTTCCTGCGCCGACTACAAAGAGCAAGTCTCCCTCCACCCATCCTCAACACATTCTACAGGGGAACAATTGAGAGTGTGCTGACCAGCTGCATCACTGTCTGGTACGGGAACTGCAGTGCTGCTGACTGCAAGACCCTCCAGCGGACAGTAAACACAGCTGCAAAGATCATCGGTGCCCCTCTGCCCTCCATTCTGGACATTTCCTTGAACGATGCTCCAGTAAAGCCGCCAGTATCGTGAAGGACCCCACCCATCCCTCCCACAGTCTCTTCCAGTTCCTGCCATCAGGAAGACGGTACAGGAGCATCAAAGCCCGCTCTGCTAGGCTACTCAACAGCTTTTTCCCCCAGGCTGTGAGAGCCCTCAATTCCAGCCACCTCATCCCTCCTCTTATCCAAATGTAAACTGTTGAAAAACTCAAAACACTGTGCAATTCTGAATGTGCCACACACAGGTGAGTGGGCCGGACAAACCACCTGTAGAAACACTCTTCTCTCTGCACCAGACACTTTCATATTAACAATTCATGTTATAAGGACTTGAATGTTTACTTGCACCACAAATCAAATTGCACTATTTGGTTCCGAACCTTAAATACCTCTTTTGCACCTTTTTCACACTTCCGGGTTTTTGGCTTCCGGCGTGGCTGCATGCAGGGTAAAAGTATTTCCGGTAACAGTGATTGCGAGTCTAAGGAGCACCCGCTCGGGCATCAATGTCTTTGCAAGAATTAAATCTCATGTAAATGTTTAAACTGTCTTGGTCATTTATAGGTGAGACTACAAAGTTTTATTTCAGAACTAAATTTCAGCACTAATTAGAAGTGACGACGCGTATATTCGGTTATATCATTGTCCGTGTCTATTTGGTGCAGCCGTGCATTGTCGCACTCCATGAAAAAACTGTTTTTGGCGATGTGCTGGAGAAATCGACTGACAGCTCTGATCCTCCGATTTGCGAAAGAGCACCACTCGATCCCTGGATGCGTTTTTGCATTTCTTTCTGGATATATGGATCATAAACAGCACTTCTGTCATCTCGCAATGATGGTTCACTCACATTTTCTCCGCTCGTTATCATCTTCCCTTACGAAAATTAACCATGGTTTTATTATAGTGAAAGCAGATTTGTTTTATTACTATTTGCATAACCAAACAAATCAGATTTTGTAACAAAACCATGGAATAACTGCAATAACTGCCGTTTTGGTTTGATTCGTAGTTAATTTTAGTAAGGGCTAAGGTCTGTAATATGCACAGCATTAACAAACCTATTGTATATTTAGTTAATAAATATATTAACTCTAATTCAACTGATGTAGCTATACAATGAGGTCTTGGAAATAAATGTTTTATTTATTTTAGTCTCTCAGATATAGTTATAATGTGCGATTAATACATGGTCAACAGTTTCAGCGTTTCATTAGGTTGAGATAATCTACATATTGTTGTGAGTTTTTTTTAAAGTTACTCACCACTGCGTTTTTAAAATAATAGCATGTATTCGCGCAACATTATATCCCACATTAAAGCATAACTCATTCTGACACTGAATTTATATATTTGTTCCTATGTGTAACGGTGCATACGTACTTAGAATTTAGTTTTTACATAAATTAGGCATATAAATAAATGCTTGTCATATATTAAAACGAGCAAGGGAATTGTTGAATGAGCCTATATATAGGACAGCTGGTGAAATAAAACTACCCGCCGGTAAATTCTAAAACGATCTGAGCGGCCATATAAGCTACAAATAAATTTCTTTGTAGATTAATTTAGAAAACAGCCAAAATAGAAAGGGTAAGAGACGAAATTTGAGACAAGAGCATACAACATAATGTCCGCAGACCGCTAGCGGAACTATATTTACCCTGCGTCACGTGATTTCCGATTCTTGTGAAAAAGGCCTATACCATGCACAGTTATTATGTAAAGTACTTATTGTAGTCTGTCTTATGTTATGTGTATATAGTCAATTATTTATAGTATATGTATAGTTAGATTACCGCTTTCAGTTGGTTAGCTATGTATAGGTTTACATAATTGTTCCTATGTCTAGTGTTGTATGTTTATACTTGTTTATTTATGTAGCACTGTGGTCCTGCGAGACACGACATTTCGTTCCACTGTATGTCCACACATGTAGCGGAATGACAATAAAGCTCAACTCAACTTGAACTTGATGTAGCCTACTGCATATACTTTTTAATATTACAGTTATCACTTTTACTATATTTTTACTGTGCACTGTTTCAGTGCATAATATTTACCACTGTAACTGTAAGTTTTACTGGATCCGCAAAGGATGATCAGTTACATTTGTTATTACTTGTGGAGTTTATATCTGCATAGAATGCTATGAAAATAGAAAGCAAACTACCAGTGAATCACTTTTTGTTTTGTATTCACTGGTTTAATTCCATTTTCTCAATGATGGTAAATTACTAGTAATTAAAAATGTATTATTTAGATTTTGTTTCCAGTATTTCAAAGGGAATGAGCTGTGTTCAGACCTGAAGCACAAGAAAAGCTAAAATGTTGGAGATGAAGAAAGCAATGAAAATACTTTTTTAATTTTTTAATTCATTTTTTAATTTAATTTATTGTACATTAAAATTACATGTATATATCACAGACATATTACATTAATATTAGAACTGTTAACCGAAAAAACAACCAAATCAACAAGCATGACAAG
The DNA here is from genome assembly GCA_033026305.1 of Cirrhinus molitorella. Lineage (NCBI taxonomy): Eukaryota > Metazoa > Chordata > Actinopteri > Cypriniformes > Cyprinidae > Cirrhinus > Cirrhinus molitorella. The sequence continues at coordinate 16,263,327 of CM065133.1, read as the reverse complement.
TGTGATTTTTCAATTTCTTAAGAAAATCAACAATTTCCCAAGCCTAGCTAAATAACTGGAGACAGTTATGTTTAGCTCCATGTAGATCACAATCCACTGAAATAGTCTAATAAATGTAAACATTATCGTGTTTTTATCCAGAAAAAAACGCAGCTCCCTCATTTACCTCCATTTGTTTTTAAGGCAGTCTTGCCCGGACAAATATGGCGGACGTGTTAATGTATTGTAGCAACAGACCAAAGCCATATATGTCTATGGTCAGCCAGTTGTTTCCCATCGTGCTTTTGGTCAGCGCAGTCAGTGGAGAGCTACTGCGCCTGACTGCTTAATCCGACACAGCTGCCTCGCCGCCGTGAGTTTTTTGGAACAAGTCAGCATGACATCTGAGCAAGGCGAGCGTAACTCAGACACATTTCTAACCGGCATGCATCTTGCGATGACCACCGGTGATTGGTTCTTCTTCTTCTTCTTTGAGGTTTATCGGCGGCTTACATCCATCAGTGTTGCACTACCGACACCTTCTCGTTTATCTCCCTACAATGTTACCCATAATGATATATGGGCCCATAATGATATAGCCTACCGATAATCTATAACATTAACATTACAACATTACGTAGATATACTGTATATAGTTATAAACTATGCTACTAGCAATACTATTGGCAGCAAGACTCATTTTTACAACTGTAAAAAAAGTCTTCGGTGTTTTATGAGTGTTGTAAGGGGCCCACCTCCTTGGTTGTGTGACCGGGGCCCAACATTTCGTGCTGAGCCCCTGGTACCCAGTGATTACAGTGGCCGAGAGAGCTCAAAGCGCTGCAAGTTAAGAAAACACATGCAAATAGCAAAAGCACCAGCAAATTAAGAAAACATCTTCATCAGATTGACAGCACATGTGCTGCAAATACTCGCAACACAACCAAATACAGAAACACGCTGCAAAAACAGAAACGCACTGCAAACACCCACAACACAAACAAATTAAGAAACGCTCTACAAAACAGAAACGAGCTGCAAATGCAGCAAAATAATAATCCTCCTATGCCTATTGTCATTCCCAAAAGTATTCCTAATCTTGTCAACCATGTTTTCCATGCTCCTAGCTTTAAATCAAACCAATCCCACATTTTTTCATCTCTTCCAGCATTAGTCGCCATTTCTATTTGTAACTCTTTGAGTTTGGTCATGGCTTTTGTAAATGTTCCTTCTGGGGCTGTATTATTAGGGATATATGTACAGCATTGGTCTCCAAATAGGACACACACGCCCCCTTGCCGGGCCAAAAACCAATTCAGGGCTAGTCTATTTTGCCATGTCATTTTACTGGTTGCATCAAGTTGTTCTCCCAAAGCAATTAAAGCTTCATTGGTATAATTAATGAATCTTTGTTGATTGTAGTATATATAATTTATCCATTCTGTATTTTTATTTTGTGAAATCCAAATGAATATTGATTCAAAACCTGATTTAACTTCATCCCGTGCCTTGAATTGACCTGGTACACCTCTGGGTTGACCTATAGAATCTATATATACTTGGGGATCTGGTGCATAGCTTCTCTTAACTCTATGGTTAATTGTGTTATTTTTCCCCAGTGAGGATTCTGAATCCCATTCTATTACATGGATCTCTTGTATCAACCGTACTCTAGTACATTTTCCTTTCCATCCTAAGGGTAAGGAAGGTAAAAGTTTTCTTTTTCCACAAATCCAGAAAAAGTCTGCTAGTGCTACCGTTTGATCTTTATACTTGTCTGCTTGGGGTAATGTTATAGTTTGAGTTTCGCAAGTTTTTGCTGGACTTATTTTCTCTCCCTGCTTGGTTCCTGATGCCCGGAGTGGTGGGAAGTCCCTAGAATCATCAACATCTCGAAATATCATTGTATCTAAATTCCAAATGATACTGCATTTTCCTTTAAATTTTCCTACATTTATAACCCCTGTGGGTTTGATAAAGCATTCATATTCTTTACTATAATCTATGTTATACCATAGTGGAATTTCTATTTGGTCTGTTTGTGTTTTCAAGCCTTCAGTTAGGCCTAAGCTTCCACATTTAGCTCTTAATCGTGGTATATGTCGATAGAATGGTTTTTGTTTAGAATTGCTTAAGGAACCCAGACATTCAGCTGGACAAAAAGCTCTGAGTTCTTTTCCTAAATGACAAAAGTCTCTGTTGAATTTAGCACAGTGTTCATAATTGAATGGATTTGGGACTACTATTACTTGGCTCACTGGTGTTTTAGTAAAGAATAAGCAGTCTTTCTTTTTTATCTCTGTCGCTGTGAAGGTTGCCCATTCATACCATTGATTACTCTGTGCTTTTTCCCATAACACATCTAGTTTGGCATTGTCTTCATACATGTCATACATGTCTTCAGTGTCCCTACGTTGTTTTCCATATGATCCAGGTTCAGTGGTGTCGGTGTAGTTATTGAGTTTCGTTGCAGGCTGAAAAGTTGATGGTAGGGAAGTGTGGTAGGGAGTCTGAGTTATGGGGGCTGAGGTTGTATTGTTGATTGTACCTAGAGCTTGTGACAAGTACATGATGATTAGGCATATTGTCAGAGTTGTTATTTTAAATGTTTTGTTCATTCTCTTCTGCCCCATTTTGCACCTCATTATTTTCAGCTTCTGGATTTACTTGTTCGCTTGTTTCCTGTCGGTCTTCTCTTGTTTTTATGTTATCTTTAGGCACTCTTGTGCAGTGGTTAAGATGATACCAGGTGTTGCTTCCTTCCACTTGGACTGCCGTAGAAGTAGCTGCTGTCACTTTATAAGGTCCTTCCCTTCTTGGTTCATTCCATTTTTTCCTGAATACCCTCAGATAGACTTGATCTCCTGGGGTAATTGGGCAGGTGGTCTCCGTCTCGTCACACGGCTCTTTTCTCTTTTCCTGCACACAAATAGCTTTATGGATAGCAGTTAATTGTTTCATGAATGATCTTAATTCCATTTGCAATTGTTCTAAAGGGGGTCCTTTGTATGGGCCTCTGCTGTATGGTACAGGCATAGGTCGACCAGTAAGCATTTCATGCGGTGTTAGATGTGTGATTCTGTTAGTTTGCATGCGGTAGCTCATTAGTGCAAGAGGTAAAGCATCAATCCAGTTAAGTTTAGTACTCGCACATATTTTGTTGATCTTGGACTTGAGAACACCATTAAAACGTTCCACTTGACCTTGACTTTGAGGTCTGTAGACACACCCTAGTCTTTGTTTTATTTTTAAGTGTTGTAATACTTGTTTTACAGTTTTCTGGATAAAAGCTGACCCATTATCTGAACTTATTTCAGACGGGATTCCAAATCTGGGAAACACTTCTCTTGTCAGAAATTTAATCACTGTTCCTGCACCTTCATCTGCTGACGGTGTTGCTTCTACCCAACGACTAAATCGGTCAACGACCACAAGCATGTATCTCTTGCCCTGTACCCGTTTTATCATATCCACATAATCCATCACCAAGTGTTTGAAAGGTCCTTCAGGTACGGGTATATGACCTATTGGTGTTGTTATTCCCTTTGTAGCATATGGACCAATCAGACATACAGTTATTTGTTACATTTAACAAATAATCTCTAAAACCAGCGAGCCAGCAAAATGTGGAGTTCTGGTTTTCAATCCCCAAAGCAAATAACACTCAGTCGCCATAGCAACCACTGATAACCTCAGTTTTACGATGTCAAAGTATGCAGACTGCAACTTTTACTTACTTCCCCACATAGGAAAGACATTATGCTCATAGAAATGGACTCTTCCCTATTTATTCACAGACAAACCCTTCTGTGAATGAACACACATAGCCCATATATCACTATGTATGTTATGACTGTTCAGATACTTTGTCTTTTGTTTTATTAACTGTTTTATGCATGTTTTATGGTAGATTTCTATGTAGTATAATCATGTTTGGTCTCGTTGAAATTGTATTTTGATTATCTTAAAGATGGTGTGTATTATCTGTGTATACCTGTGCAACATATTAACGTTCTAAGAATCCTTAGTATTTTTGGCCTGAACCCCTATGGAGTTACATATGCAAACTGCCATGCCTCGGAAACAAAGGGCCATAAAATGAGAACCCAGGTTCTAACCTCCCGCTGAGAAATTCAGCCTTCTCATTGGTCGAACCCATTTGGGAAGGTGTGACTCTCTCCAGACTTTAAAGGGCTCAGAACACCGTTCTGCCTCTCTTCTGCAAAATCTCCGAACTGCTACAACACAAAAGCCCCCTCCAGCCTTAGGCCTGGGGGGGGGGGGGGGGGCAACACATGGAGTTGCCTGCATTTCCCAAGCCTGGGGAAAATGGCTCTTTGACCACAAAGAGACAAACCTGCAACACTGGAGCGTGGTTTCACTCAGCCCTGGAGCTCATCATCATGGAAATGTCCTCAACCAGACATTCCTTGCTCTACAGCGTCATCTCTGGATTGTGGCATCCACTGCATCCCACAATGCCAGCAAACCCCATTTCACACAAAGCCATGTGCTCACCCAGGATGGAGGTCTATCCGGAGCACAACAAACTTAAGGACAACCTCGGAGTTTCAAGGAATGGCAACTCCAGCCATCAACTGGAACCATCTGGACCTGTTTCAAAGGCTTCCCGAGACCCTCGTCCCACAGCCAGTTCAGATGCAAGTATAATAGTTGGTACTAGACATTGGTCTGATCTAAGCTATCGTACACTGTGCTTTGAACTAGAAACTGATGGTTTTTAGAGATGGTTAACTCTGACTCTCACCCTTTCCCTCGTTCCTTACCTTTTCATCCACTTTAACCTTCCCATGAATGCCTGATGCATGTGTGTGTGTGTATGTATATGTGTTGTTTAGATTAGTTATGTGTTAGTCTGTAGTTAATAAAGTTCTCGTGCACAAATTACATGAGTTTCTGATTCTGCATTGCAAAAATGTCACTTTACGATTTCCGATCAAAGCTACATGCTCTAATGCATTAGTATTTAACAAAGTTATTTTCTGCGACCAAGAAAATAGTTTCTCTGTGAATACACATGAATTTTCCCTGAATGTTCGCTGGCCGAACGGGTCAATTGATTGTAATGTGAATTTTGTTCATCAAGAAAATTCTTCTGAATTATCCAAATATTATAATTCATTATAACGAGTTATGATTAATTATTAATATTTCCTCTTTGAGCTAAATTCACTACACCTTTCTGACATTATATTTAGCACAGACCTCACATGTGGACAAAAATTCTTCTACTGTTGCATACAAATATGGAGACCAATACCCTTGTTGTTTAATTCTCCTTATTACTTCCCCCTTTGCACAATGGTCAAAACCATGTGCATCTGGAATAAGGATGTTTAAGAGTGAGGTTGGCGCAACTATATGTCCTTCATGTGAACGCCAAAGATTTTGGGGACTTTTTGTCGCTCCTCGTTGATGCCACATAGATTGCTCATATGGGCCGGCCTGATGTTGAATTCGAACAATATCTTCTAAGCTTGGGTGTGGTTCTATGAGTATTTCTGGAGCTAATATAGCTACTTGACATCCTGAGGCTTTTTTAGCTTCCAAATCTGCTATGTTGTTACCTTTGATGACAAAGTCATTTCCTTTTTTGTGAGCTTGACATTTAATGATTGCTACTCGTTTTGGTAGCATCATGGCTGAAATAAGTTGACTTATCTGTTCAGCATGCTGAATGGGAGTTCCATCACTTTTTTTAAAGCCTCTTTGTTTCCATACTGCTCCAAAAAGGTGACACACACCATGTGAATATGCAGAATCTGTAAAGATATTTGCTGTTTGTCCTTCTGCTAATAGACATGCAGCTGTAAGGGCTTTTAATTCTGCTAGTTGAGCAGAGCATGGCTGTGTGCAATGTTGAGATATTACAGGCTCAAAATCATTTCCACTTTTTCTTATTACTGCATATCCCGTATGGATTCCTACATGATCTCTAAAACTGGAACCATCCACAAAATAAGAGACTTCTGCTTCCGGAATCGGGGCAGATTCAAGGTCAGGTCGTAGTCTAGTGAATGCTAATGAATTAGCTACACAATCATGGGGTTTACCTTCATAAACCAATGGAATTAATTCAGCTGGATTGACAGTGTGGCATCTTTTAATAGTAACATCAGGATAAGTAAGTAATGTTGCATAGGCTAGAGTTCGGGCTGGCGTCAAAACAAATTTTCCTTGTTCAATTAACTCTGCCGTTTTATGATGTGTGTAGATGATAACAGGGTATCCCATAGTTATCTTAGATGCTTTTTCATAGGCTTGATTTATGGCTGCAAGACCCTGTTGATAACAAGGTGGGTATCCTTGCGCTACATTGTCTAATTTAGTACTGTAGTAGGCGATTGGCTGTTTTTTCCTACCACTACAGGTCTCCTGCATTAATACAGCAGATGCATATCCATCAGCCCTGTTAGCTACATATAGGTGAAAGGGTTTGGAATAGTCAGGAGTGCCCAAGGCAGGTGCCTTTTGTAACTCCTTCTTAATAGAATCAAACGCTATCAAAGCATCTGTTGGCCAGGTTAATGAGGCTTTCAAGTTCTGCAGTCCTGCTTGTTTCATTAGGTCTCTCAGTGGCGCTGTTTTTATTGCATAATCTTCTATCCATTCACTACTAAAGCCAGTCATTCCTAAAAAGGTCATCATCTGACCCACTGTTTGTGGCAATGGAGTTTTACTTATGCCTTCTAGGTGTGTTGGGGCTATGGCCTTAGTGCCATATGAGACTAATCGCCCCAAGTATTCTACTTGTGGTTGGCAATATTGTAGTTTGGTTTTAGATACTTTGTGACCTCCTTGGGCTAGTTTGTTAGCACTTTAATGGAGTCCCTATGACATTGTTCTCGTGATGTGGAACACAGAATTAAATCATCCATATACTGCAGCAATGTGCTGTCTAAGAGGAGGTCTTCTAAATCAGTTTTGAGAACTTGATTGAAATAATGGGGAGAGTGTTTAAATCCCTGGGCCAATCTAGCGTAACAATATTGTTTACCAGCATAAGTAAATGCAAACAGGTGTCTACTTTCTTCTGCTATTGGAATGCTGAAAAATGCAGAACAAAGATCAATTACCGTGAAGTATTTGGCATCAGGAGGAACATTTGTCAGCAGTGTGTGAGGGTTAGGAACATCAGCTGGCCAATCTTCTACTATTTCATTGATTGCTCTTAAATCATGTACAAGACGCCATTTAGTTTTATCTGCTTTAGGTATAGGATAAATGGGAGTGTTGCAATAACTGCTGGTTTCTATTAATACTCCGGCCTTGACAAGTCCTTCTATTGTTCCCTTTATACCTAACTCAGCCTCTGGGCTTAAAGGGTATTGCATTTTTCTGGGAAGACGTGCATTAGGTTTAAGATGCACTTGTACTGGACATGCTGATTTTACTAAGCCTACATCTGTTTCATGCTGAGACCATAGTTCAGATGGTACTTGTTTCTCAACTTCTTGTAAAAGTTCTGCAGTACTACTTTCTAGTTTTGGTGTTAACACTGTTTGTATTTGTTGTTTCTGGTTAGTAACTACTAACTGGGGGACACCTAGCAAAGATGTACCACACAAAATTTTTATGTAGTTCTTGTCATCAGAATGATAAATCAGTGGATTTATTGTAGGCTCCCATTTACCTTGTTTGGCTTTTCTCATCATTGGTCCTAGATCCTTTGCATCCCAATTTTTCCCTACATATAAAGATATATGTGGTATAGAGTCTTCTACCTGGAACCATCGTTTGATGAACTCATTTTCTATTAATTCCATAGCTGCTCCCTGTTTACCTATAATAATGCATTGCGAGATCATTTCAATTTTTTGCCCTTTAGTTCCTTCCTGCCATTCTTTTTCAAAGTCTGCATTTCTCAGGGGGTCATATTTCATTGTACAGTGAAATCCTGACTTGGGTATCTGTGATTCAGGTATCTGTGTTTCGATGAATTTACCCCATTTATCAATTGCCTGTCTTACATCATTTTCGATCTGACCTATCCAATAGACATTTGCTTTTGGTTCAGAAATCATCATTTGGGTTCCCTTCATATCTACATACACTCCCTCAGTAGAACACCAAATTTGTAAGCCCAATTTACACAAAGCATCTCTTCCTAATAAATTAATAGGAGTCTGATCTGATATCAGGATAGGCATGGTCACACTTTTGTTTTTTGTTTGTAGGCGAATAGGAGCTGTCATTGGAATTAGCTGTGTTTGTCCCGAGAATCCTACTGTCTTTACAAACTTTCCAGACATGGGGAGGTGTGAGGCATGATTTGATTTTATACAACTGAAACTAGCTCCTGTGTCTAACAACATTGGTATTGTTTTCCCTTCTACTTCAATTTGCATCACTGGTTCTTGATTTGCATTAGTAGTTAGGATTGGAAGTTGACTCTCCCCTATAGGATTCTCTGGGCACCCCTAGTATTCTTGATTTGGACCTACCCAGGGGTTCACAGGTCCACGAATCGGCGCCTGCCAACCCGTCCCCCTTCCAATCCCGGGGGTCGGCTGCCATGGATTAGTAGGGCAGTCTCGTCTGTTATGGCCACTCTGTCCGCATCCCCAGCATATTCCTGGTGGAAAGTTAATGGCTCTACCTCTGCCTCTTTGTCCTCGTGGTATCATTTTTCTTTTCCACTCAGTGAGCCCCTGTGGCTGAGCGTAAACATTGATGGTAGGGGCAGGAGGCTGGTTCAAATTCGGAGGGATTCCAGAGGGTAGAGTTGTTTGGACAGCTGGTTGGGAAGCATTTACAGAAGCCATCACAGTCATTTGGTTAGATTCATCTTTCTTTACAACGGCTTGAACCTTTTTCTTATGTTTGGCAGTTAATTCTTCAAGCTGTAATTGAGTTAGCTTTCTTTGTAGTTCTTTCTCTTGATTTTTGATCTTTTGTTCGTTTTGTCGGTGCAGGTTTACTGCATGAGTCACATGGTCGCAAAACTCCTTGTGGGTTTTGGAGTTTAGACCAACTACATCCTCCAGTTTGCTCTTTACAGCTGGTGGCATAGCTTCTATTATAGAATTTCGGAACAATATAGCCAATAGGGGGTCTCCTTCTGGATTCCCTTCAGTCTCTTGTTTCCATCGTTTCAATTGTCTCTGGACATATGTGACTGGATTGTCAGTTTCCCCCAACTGCTCGCCCTTTAACGCTTTAGGGTCGACTTTAGTTGGATATTCATCACGCAGTGCTTGCCACATGGCGGGGCGGTATATGTCAAAAATAGTTCCGTCCATGAAATGGGAGTCCACAGCTCTCTCTAAGTCAGATGCTTGAAGGATTTCTACCATCTTTGCCCCTCCTATGACTTTAGCCAGGAGTGCTTTGATGTCCCCCACAGCTAATAGCTTGCCCATCGTTTCCTCCTCAAAGGTTCTTATGAATTTGGCGCCGCCCTCGTTTATGTCTGGTAGACGAGCCACAAGACCCTCAAGGTCCTGTGAAGCCCAAGGTATATATTGTCCTTGTGCTCCTTTAACTAAAATAGGGAGTTGTTTTGTCAACGGTCTAAGCCGTCCTTCTACGTTTTCTCGTGACCACTTTCCTGTATCAAATGAGAGCTCCTTTTCACTTCCTTCTGTTCTACTTCCTGGAGATCCACTCCTCCTTTGCAATATTCTATCTGTTTCATCCACGAACTTTTCTGCTTCCTTAATCCTTCTGTTTAACTCTGCTTCTAATATCTTTGCTTCTGCTTCTAGTCCCTCTTCTCTTTTTCCTCTCTGTTCAGTTAAGTTTTTCCCACTTAGTAATTTTTGTTCATACTGTGTTTTTATTTTTTCCAAAGCTGTCTGTACTTGTTCATAACAATCTAATATTGGGCCTCTCTCTATAGTCTTACTTTGCCTGCATTTTGGTCTTGCATCTGGCCCCATCTGTTTTTCCTCTCCTAACTCCACATTTCCTTGCATCTGCATCTCTCCAGTGACCTCCACCATTCCCTTGAGTAAAGGAAATTGACCTTCTGCGGTCACATAAGGAGGGGGGTCAGCAAATTTCCCTTCCTTCTCTTTGGTTTCTCTGTCTGCCTCTCTTAAAATCTTTCTAGCTTGTTTTATATTTTTCAGTAAGTTCTCTCCTTCTTTTTTGAATAATGCTAACACTTCCTGTTCTCTTCCTCTTTTTCTTCCCTTTTTTCTGCTTTTTACCCATATCTTTAGCCTTGTAATTCTTTATTAATGTTTCCATTTCCACACACAGTGCTGTATCAAATGTTCCCTCCTTTGGCCATTTTGTCATCAGGTACTTTGTTCTCTTTTGCCATTTATTGGAGACCTTGATTATAAGTTCTTTACTCAAAGGATACTTTGAGCACAGAAAGTCTATTGGTGTTGCTGTCATAATTTTTCTTTTAGCAAACCTTTGACTTTAGACTGGTTTTATTCAAAACCTACAAATTATTAGTCTTACAAGTTTTTTCTTTATATCAGAGCGTTCAAGTAGTTTCAAATTTTTCACATCCAAATAACATCAAATAGCAATATCAGCCACTTTTCTTCAATCCTAAGTGAGATTTTCAACCAATCTTTTAGATAAAGTATTACAATTTTAAACTACATATACGATATACTTTTAATTACAATAATAGGCTTTTTAATGCAATAGGAATTTTGAGCAAGTAATATTCAACACTCACACAGTCCCTTTATTTTATATGGGGGGTCCCTTTATTTCAGGGCTCATTCATCCACTCAGTCCCTTTATCAAAAATAGGGCTCATCTGTTTCATACAAAGTCCCTTTATCAAAAATTAGGGCTCATCTTTTTCATACAAAGTCCCTTTATCAAAAATTAGGGCTCATACGCTCTTCTCAAGTGAGGTTCCAGCTGTTCTCTCACCGTGAAACACAGGAGAGGCAGACAGCCCCCGCTCATGAGATGCAGAGCTTATTTTCACAGGCAGCCCAAGCATACACACACACACACACACACACACACAGACATGCATTACACTCCAATTTCTCAGCTTTTTCCTTTTTTCTTTTCAACCTTTTCTCCTACTTATCTGTTTCACGTTTATTGCTATCCTCAAGGCCCACTTAACAATAACACAGATCAAAATATAATTTAAATACACAACTTAATATTTGTTGATACACTTCCTCAACACAACAAATAACCTATTGAGTTTGCTCTCTATCTCTTTAATTCACTTTTTCTTATGTGATAAGACAACACTCACAGGACTTTTCCTGCCTACCTCTGTAGGACTTCAGCCTAGGACTTTTCTCAGCGCTTCTCTCTTTTAACTCTCTTATTTTTCTAGTCTAACTCTACAATTAAAATATAAATTTGAATTCTCTGTTCTCCTCAAGTCCAACACAACAGAAAACACAAATCAATGCATGCATTTAGTGTTTTTTGGAATCAAAACCTTTTCTGTTTGCTTTTTTCTTTAAATTTTTATCCCCATTCAATTTAGTTCGATGAGTTCTAGAAGAACTTAAAGTGTCTCACCACGAGCAGACTCTGGCAAACAACACAACCTAACTATATAAGCAAAACTGCTTACCTTTTGGCCAATGTGTTGTGTTGCCGTCCAGAGCCAGCCCGCCGCGGTCCACCCTGCTGTTCTCTTCTACCCTGCCGACTACGCCAATTTGTTGAAGATTTCTCTTTTTCCCGCTTTGAAGAATCACTCGATACGCTCAGGTTTTGATGCCAAAAATAGACTTTATTGTTGGTACAATAAGCCGAGTTGTCTATAGAGAACTGATTTCTGTTCAGTCTGCAAGGGGTTTATATAGGGGTCTTCTCACGCATACCTGTCAACTCGAGTTATAGGGGGACCCTCGAAGTTACACTTATAATTTGAACCATATGTTGGTGGGCTTTTATCAAAACATGAGACCTGTCCTGGCTAGTGGGTCTCTAGAGACGAGCTAGCCAGACCCTTTACAAAAACATCCAATATCATGCCCACACACACAGTAACTGAGGAATAGAACTTATAATGGCCAAACAATACATAATTCCTTTATATTTATAATGGTAAAATAATTAATACATGATTCCTTCTTTTTATAGTTAATAAAATCTTCTTCAACATGCAATTTTTATACACTGCCCTCCCCCACCCAGACACACACATAATACATTTCACGAGTTCACACTTACATCTAATCTGATTGAGCAAAACAGAAAAGCATATTTTAGTTTGCTGTCCTGGGGGTGGGCTCTGGCCCCGGAATATAGACCGAACCCAGAGAACCCCCCAAAAACGCTTGTGTGCACAGGACAGCCACCAGAGAGCAAAATTTGTTGGATGCCCCCCCAAAATATGTGTGCTATGGAGAGATAAGGGTTATAAATTTTGTGAAAAAGGAAGGGGGGTGAAGGAAGCTGTGGCTCTGCTGCACTGGAAGGGAGAGTCCCTCTTGCAGTTGAATGAGAGACGCGGTTTGATGCATCGGACGAGGGCTCTCGTTGCGGCCAAAGGGAGCCGAGAGGGAGAACCCATCACATAGTGTTGAGGGTAGGAGCTGTATGGATCGAATGGTACCCTATGCGTAGAATTTGGATGCATTTTGCAAGGATGTCAAATGTTATAGGTTGTCTGGGATCCGATTGTTGAGAGCGCTGAATTCCTTTAATTAGAGGAAAAGTTTATTTATTTTGGGGGAGGGGGCACCGAAAGTTCATTTGTAAAAGAACTGGATGCCACTTAGGTAACCTTTGATAGATCCGGCTTGGAGGTTCTTAACGCAATTAAGGTAGGAAATAAATAAGGTAAATGAACTAAGATGCTGCTTGACGTCGTTTTTTTTCCCCACAAGAAAGCAGCGACAACTAGAGGATAGAGTTCGAACAGCGCTGAAGACTGGAGGGAGTCGAGCATCTGGGGGGGGCCATGAAGACGCGAACCAGCGTCTTTGGTGAAATCCTCCGAAACCAACGGATGGGGCTGCATCAGTAAACAGTTGAATGTCGCCGAGGAGAGAAATCAGATTAAAAGAAAGTTAAGCCATTTGACTGTTTAAGGAAGGTAATCCTTAAACTGAGTTCATTACGACATGTCTGAATTATTATAATTTGATCGTCTAAGACGTGCACTGAAGATGTGAGTGCGAGGAGATGAGAGATAAAAGGACGGCCTTGGGGGATTATGCGCATTGCAAAATTAAGGTGACCGAGCATGACAGGAGATCGCATTTAGAGCAGCTTTGGCCCTCTGCCAAAGAAGAAGCCACTAAAATTATTTGATAAATTTTTTCCTTTGCAGTGAAGCCTGAAATTTAATAGAATCTAGGTTAATGCCCAGGAATTCGATTAATTGGGTTGGTCCTAAGGATTTCTCCTGCGCAATGGGGCTTCCTAGCTCTGCGAAAACTCTTTGGACTGTTCTGATATTTGCGACTGGGATGGCGTCAGGAGGTGAAATGATAAGAAAGTCATCGAGCAGGTGGATTAGGTGAAGAATTGAATAATAATTGTTAGACAGAATCCAGCAAATTGCTTACTTTTGCATCCAAAGGTTAGGCGTACTGAGAAATAAAACTTCCCACGGCAGCTGATCCCAAACAAATGCCATGAATCTGGGTGGATAGGCATCACTTTGAAGGCAGCAGTGATATCCACTTTAGCCAGCCATGCGCAGCGACCTACAATTTAGATCAAAGTTATCACTTGATCTATGTCATGGTAGTGCAGAGAATATTCTTTGAGGGGTATGAGGCTGTTTATGCTAGAGAGCGGAGAATTGCTTGGGGCTGACAGATCAATTATCAAATGCTTTTTCCCTGAAAATTTCTGGTAGCTACTCCGATAGGGCTGATGCGAAAAATTTAGAAGGGGGAGCATAAAAAGGCCCGATCATAAAACCTGAATCAACGTATTTTTTAATTAGATTATCTACTGTATCTGGCTCTGCGAGTTGACTGGAGATTGTTACAAATGATGTTCTGTGAGAGTGGGCATGTTGTGCCAATGTTAAAGTCGTGTTTGAGGCCAGACAGTAGATAGGGTGAAGTTTGTGTCTGGGTGATGGGAAATTTCAGAGGATAAGCAAGAGATATTGACTGGAGTCGATATGTAGCTTCTAGATTTTTCATTGGAAGCTTTCATGACCGGACATACAGTACAGGAATGAGCCCTGCCACAATAATTACCAACATGAAGGAACTTGCATTGCTGTCTGACACACCTTGCTCTGTTAAAATTATCGCAAGTTTGCTGGTTGTTGAAAAATGAAACGGATCTTCCTCTCTGCATCGATGTTGGATTTGATGCAGAATGAGGAACGTAGCTAGTGGATTTGACTTGCGTTGGTTCTGGGCTGGGTATCATAATTTGGGGGCATGAGATGGTTGAGTGAGCAACTGACCTGCAGACGGTGCACTGAAAAATACTCTGTTATAGAGCTCAGAGCCCCAGTAGGGGCACTGATTCCATTGAGCCACACGGACTGCGCATTTGGCTGAAAACAGTTATTTACACATAACAGTATGATATGTGTAAAAATGCCATAAAACAGTGCGAGTTCTGTGATGATCGCCAGGTAATCATTAAGTTTGCGCCGTCTATGGGGAAAAGCCGAGCAAACTATTTCTGTGTAGCAACTAAACGCTATGGCGAATTCAGGAAATTAAAGGGTGCGAGATGGATTAAGAGCTGAGTTTTTAAGGATTACGAGAATTCTCCGCAATCTTTTTGCCGATGAAATTCGGCAGGAAGAAGCAGAGAGAGAAGGGACAAGAGATTGATGTCCGCACCTGCAAGAATCTGAGACTTGATGGTGTTAGGTACGGGAAGTGGATCCAGAGCAGTGGCATTTGGTGGAACAGATAGTGGGGTTGCTGTGGATAAAGTGTACTTTGGAGAGAGGGATTGGAAGGAAGAAGGTGCCGTAACTGTTTGCGGAGGCAGCCTCACGCATGGAATAGCCTCTGGTGTTTAGGGAATCATGTAAGAAGTAGTAGAGGGAAATGAGGGAGGAGGTAAACAAGTTTGTGATACTGGTTGGTGATGTCCTCCTTTGGACGTCTGCAGTAGGGGCTGCTGGCCATTGATAGGAAAAAGGGGTAGCAGAAGGGAAATAGTAAGTTAACTGAGCTTGAGCAGCTAACGGAGGCGGCCTCATGCTTGTGTCAGTTGACAATGGTTGAAGGAAGGGAGTGGGAAGGATAGGAGTTTGGTAAGCCATGCCAGAGGGCGATGCTGCGTGTGGTGCCGCGGCTGACGGTGTCGCTGCGATTGGTTGAAAGGAGGAGGGAGGTGGTGGAGGTGACTGGCGCTTTCGTGGATTAGGTGTGCGGGTATAGCTGGCTTTGTGGGCCCACGTCTGTGCACCGAGACCAGGGGCTCGGTTGTGGAGCCAGGCCGAGGAGAAAGTGCCTTAGAGCCAGCAGAAGGAGGTGCCTTTGAGCGGGTGGATTGCGGTGGAGCGTCCTGCTCGTTGTCAGATGAGGAGAGCTTGTTATCAGACAATTTGGCAGTCGAATGAAGCTTGATGCTGAAAAACTGTCAAAGGACAGAGGTAAGTGGCTGGCTATATGTATATGTGTGCTAATTAGGACGGCTAGCTAAACGAGTTACACCTGTACGAAATTGGCTGATTATCTGATCGTGCTCTTCCCGAACCTTGTTAATAAACCATCATTCGTTGCTAGCTGAGTAATAACATGCCTGTGTAAAGTTCAAAAGACATACACATAAGAACTGTTGTTTATGCACATGCACACATTCCTAAAGTTGTCAACTTTTAAGTACTTGCTAAAGACCAAAGATCTTGTTTTTTTACTTACCGACACTGCAGACAACAACAACTTTTTAGTAGTTGGCAAACAATACAAATGATCTTCTTATGTATGCTTCCTCCTGTTTCAAAATAAATGAGAATGTGACGTATTTGAACGGATGTGGCGGGGTTGGATGTCCACCTCAAGCTGCAGCAAGACGCTCCTCCCAATGCCTGTATTAGACCTTCAGAATTTGGATGAAATTAATAATAAAATTAAAAGATATATTTATAAAAACGGTATATTTTCAAGATTGAGATTGCACAACTATATATGGATCAAAATCATAGTCAGGAAATTCAAATATTTACAGATTAATCGAAAGATCCTGTTTCAGGAAAAACAACAGTTTCTATTTGCATTCCTCATTTTAAAATTAGGATTGCAAAAAGGAGAAGTAATCATTTATCAGTTTACTCAGCAGAAATGATAGCCATTCTGATGGCTCTTAATTGGGTCTAGGAAATACAGCCATTAAGAACAGTTATTTGCTCAGACTCTTATTCTGTGTTAATAAGTTTATTAAGTAGCAAGTCTACGACAGAACATATTATATGATATCCTACAAAGCATGTTCAAAATTTACCAATATAGATTAAGTATAAAATTTTATGGGTACCAGTACATGTAGGGATAGATGGTAATGAGGAAGCTGATAAAATGGCCAAGAAGGCACTAAAACAAACTGATATAGATATAAACATATCACTTAGTAAAGCAGAAATTAAAGGAACAATTAGAGGGGCAATGACTATGAAATGGCAAAAGATGTGGGATAAGGAGGTAAAGGGTTGTCATCTTTACAAAATTCAAAAACAAGTTGGTAATTGAAGGAATACATTTGGAAGTAGGAAGGAGGACACAATAATATCTAGACTCTGTATTGGCCACACAGCTCTTAATTAATCTGTATTTATCATTGGTAAACATGAATCAGGTAATTGTAATAGATGTGGTATACCAGAAACGTCTTGGTTACGTATGGTAACCCTCGTTCCCTGATGGAGGGAACGGAGACGTTGTGTCGAAGTGACGACTAGGGGTCGCTCTTGAGAGCCCGAATACCTCTGACAGCTTTGAGAAAAGGCCAATGAGAATTGGTATGCAGTATTTGCATAGCCCGCTCCGCCCCGGAGATCCGGGCATAAGAGGGGGGGGCTAGGCAACACTCATTGTTCTGATCTGAGGAGCCGAAGCACCCGGCTACACTCAGAGGCGGTCCGAGGTTGTGGCAAGGGGGACACAACGTCTCCGTTCCCTCCATCAGGGAACGAGGGTTACCATACGTAACCAAGACGTTCCCCGTCTGTCGTTCACGTTCGACGTTGTGTCGAAGTGACGACTAGGGGTCCCAGTTGAAAACGCCACAACCAGCGGACCGCGTCACGAGTGCATGGAGTGCAAATATTAACAGGTCTTGCGTGTTAGATAAATGTCACTCACCTCTACGTGACCTTCCAATGCCCAAGAGCTTCAGCCAGCCTTTCCTCACCTTTGGTTGAACATCTTGGAGAACATTGGGCCAGTGTCCGTCCTCCCCGGGGGGGGATGGGCACTACGGAGACCACACCCTGCCCGGAGGGAGGTATTTGTGTGGAGAATACACTTGAGGGCTCGCACTAGGGGAGCACAACAAGGGGACGATCCTGAGGCAGGCTCCGCATGAGGAGAGACTGCTGAGCTCAGGGTCGGAGACAAGTTTTGTCTTAAGGGAAACACCGCATCTCTGGGAGTATAGGTGGAGATACACACATGGGGCCGCATTAGGAGCCACTACATGTGGGGCACCAACCTAATATGAGAGTTCACAAGAGGCAACCTAACCTCATATTAGATTCTGATAGCTAGTTCCTCCGCTGAACATAGCTACGTTGCGGGTGCAACATGATGGAAATTGTCGTTCAGGGTTCACGCCAGGAAACTTACTGAACTGGGGAAGCGTCATCACCCGTGGGGAACGACGCTTCAGCAAGCTTCTACACCGTGTCAGCTTCAGGAGTTACTGGGCTTGCGTTCAGGACTCCCGAAGAGACTGGTTCTACACGCAGATTGTAGAACCTGGCAAACGTGTTAGGTGTAGCCCAACCTGCAGCTCTGCAAATGTCTGTTAAAGAGATCCCGTTCGCCAGCGCAACCGACGCTGCGACGCCCCTGGTGGAGTGGGCGTGCACCCCCAGCGGGCAGGGCACCCCTGTGGCCTGGTAGGCCAAACGAATCGCATCCACAATCCAGTGGGAAATTCTTTGTTTGGAGACAGCTTTCCCCTTCTGCTGTCCTCCAAAACAGACAAAGAGCTGACTCGACCGTCTGAAGCTTTCAGTACGTTCCAAGTAAATGCTCAGGGCACGGACTGGGCATAACAAGGAGAGGTTGGGGTCGCCTTCCTGAGAAGGGATAGCTTGCAGAGTGACCACCTGGTCCCTGAAGGGAGTGGTGGGCACTTTGGGCACATAACCGGGCCGGGGTCTCAGGATAACGTGAGAGTTAGCCGGCCCGAATTCGAGGCACGAGTCACTGACGGAGAGGGCTTGGAGGTCTCCCACTCTTTTGATCGATGTGAGCGCAGTCAGGAGAGCCGTCTTTTGGGAGAGAGCACTGAGTTCGACTGACTGGAGCGGCTCAAAGGGATCTGACTGTAGGCCCCGGAGGACCACAGACAGATCCCAAGAGGGGACAAGGCGCGGTCTGACGGGGTTCAGCCTGCGTGCACCTTTAAGGAATCGTATAACCAAATTGTGCTTCCCAACCGATCTACCTTCCACCAGGTCGTGGTTAGCGGCAATAGCGGCTACCTGGACCTTAAGTGTTGAAGCAGAAAGGTGTCTATCCAGTCCTCCTTGGAGGAAGGAAAGCACCGTTCGGATGCCACATCTCCGTGGGTTCTCCCCCCGGGAGGAACACCAGTTTGTGAATTTGCGCCATCTGAGGTCGTACAGCCGCCTCGTGGAAGGAGCTCTCGACTGCAACAGAGTGTTTACCACTGCCAGTGGGAGATCTCTGAAATCCTCCTGGTCGCGTCCAGGGACCATACGTGGAGGTTCCAGAGATCTGGGCGCGGGTGCCATATCGTGCCCTTCCCCTGTGAAAGGAGGTCCTTCCTCAGGGGAATGCGCCAGGGAGGAACGGGGGAGAGGAGCACCAGCTCTGAGAACCAAACCCTGTTGGGCCAGTAGGGGGCCACCAGCAGGATCTGTTCTCTGTCCTCCCTGACTTTGCACAGGGTCTGTGCAATTAGGCTCACTGGTGGAAACGCATACTTGAGGAGGCCCTGAGGCCAGCTGTGTGCCAGTGCATCTGTGCCGAGGGGCGCCTCGGACAGACCGTACCACAACTGGCAGTGAGTGTTCTCTATCGAGGCAAACAGGTCGACCTGGGCCTGACCGAAAAGACTCCAGATCAGCTGAACCGTCTGAGGGTGAAGTCTCCACTCGCCCCGAAGCGAAGTCTGTCGGGAGAGCGCGTCCGCTACCCAATTGAGTTCGCCCGGTATGTGGGTGGCTCGTAGAGACTTGACATTGTTTCGACACCAAAGGAGGAGATGGCGGGCTAGCTGTGACATGCGAAAGGAGCGTACACCGCCCTGGTGATTGATGTAGGCTACAGTCGCAGTGCTGTCTGTGCGGACCAGCACGTGTTTGCCCTGAACCAAAGGTCGGAACCTCTTCAGGGCCAAAAACACTGTCAGCAGCTCGAGGCAATTGATATGCCAATGCAGCCGAGGGCCCGACCAGAGCCCTGCAGCTGCTTGCCCATTGCATACGGCGCCCCAGCCTGTGTTGGATGCATCTGTCGTAACCAAAATGCGCCTGGACACTTGTCCTAAGGGCACCCCGGCCCGTAGGAACGAAATGTCTTTCCAAGGACCGAGGGTTTTTAGACATACGGGTGTGACGTGCACCCGGTATGAACCCTGGCGCCATGGCCATCTCGGGACTCGGGAACGCAGCCAGTGTTGTAACGGTCTCATGTGCATCAGGCCCAGCGGCGTGACGGCGGCTGCGGATGCCATGTGACCCAGGAGCCTCTGAAATTGTTTGAGGGGGACCGTCGGGCTGCGTGAGAGCTTCTGGACGCAGCTCAGCACTGACTGTGCACGCTCCGGGGAGAGCCGTGCACTCATGGCAACCGAGTCTAGTTGTATACCGAGAAAAGAGATGCTCCGTACCGGGGCGAGCTTGCTCTTTTCCCAGTTGACCCGAAACCCCAGATGGGCCAGATGGTTGAGAACCACATCCCTGTGTTTGCATACCAACTCCTGAGAGTGTGCTATGACCAGCCAGTCGTCGAGGTAATTGAGAATGCGGATGCCCCTCTCCCGGAGAGGGGCAAGGGCTGCCTCTGCGACTTTCGTAAAGACGCGGGGAGACAGGGAGAGCCCAAATGGAAGGACTTTGTACTGAAATGCTCGACCTTCGAAGGCAAACCGCAGGAAGGGCCTGTGTCTTGGAAGAATCGAGACATGAAAGTACGCGTCTTTCAGGTCTATCGCCACAAACCAATCCTGGAATCTGATGCACGTGAGAATGCGTTTGAGCGTTAGCATTCTGAAGGGGAGCTTGTGAAGGGCCCGATTCAGAATCCTCAGATCCAGGATTGGTCTTAAACCGCCACCTTTCTTGGGTACAATGAAGTAGGGGCTGTAGAACCCTTTCTTCATGTCGGCCGAGGGGACCGGCTCTATCGCGTCCTTCACCAGAAGGGTCGCGATCTCCGCCCGAAGAACCGCAGCATTCTCGTCCCGAACCGCGGTAGAGAAGATGCCGCTGAACTTGGGCGGGTTGCGTGCGAATTGGATAGCATAGCCGAGTCGGATGGTTCTGAGAAGCCAGCGAGAGAGGTTGGGTATCTCGAGCCAAGCTGTAAAACTCTCTGCCAACGGTCTCAGGGGGACCACCGACGTACCTCGGGTGGGTACGGTGTGACTGAGTTGTGGTGAAAGCCCTTTGTTCGGGGGCGTGCTGTCCCGGAGGACACAAGGTGCTTTGATCGCCATAACCGACATACAAGGATCCGTGAGAAGATCGCCTGAGCTCAGGGGATCGACTGACGGATGCGCTTGTTTCTCTGTCAAAGTATGCAGAAGCGCAAGTTTTGCGGTTGAGCATGCTTTGATGTGTTTTGGTGGCTGGGTACCCCGGAGGGACCCAGCCATGGGAGGATCGACCATCGGAACCGACAGACAAGGATCCATCAGAAGATCGCCTGAGCTCAGGGGATCGACTGATGGATGCACTTGATTCGTCAAAGCATGCCGAAGCGCAGGCCCTGCGGTTGAGCATGCTTTGACATGTTTTAGTGGCTGGGTACCCCGGAGGGACGCAGTCACATAGATTTTTTCGCCCAGAGAAGAAAATTGCTCTTTTATTGACCATGTGGTGGCCGTCTGCCGAGAGGCAGACAGCCGGGGTGGAGCCGAAACCCACACTCGTCCCCTCGCCGAGTGTGGATCCAGACAGGTCAGCAGATCTCTCTCCTCCGGGCTGCTCGTTTCAGGAACGCTTCGAAGCCTGACGAGGGTTCTTAGCGGCCTGAGACTGAGCTAACGGCGCCACCTTCTTGCGAGAGCTCGACCGCAAGGCTGGTTTAGGTGCAGGACCAGCCTGTGGCGGGCCCTGAGCCGGTCTGGAAGGCGGTCGTCCTCGGCGTGAAACAGGCGGAGGCTGCTGCCTCGGGGGTGCGGGCCCGGGGGGCGGCGCCCGACGAGGCAAGATGTGTTTGATAGCCTCCGTCTGTTTCTTCACTGCGGAGAACTGCTGTGCAAATTCCTCGACAGTGTCGCCAAAGAGACCAGCCTGAGAAATGGGGGCGTCAAGAAAGCGAACCTTCTCAGCGTCCTTCATTTCCGCCAGATTCAGCCAAAGGTGGCGCTCCTGGACCACCATAGTGGACATCGCCCTCCCCAGAGCCTGCGCCGTGACCTTCGTAGCTCGTAGAGCATAGTCAGTCGCCGAGCGCAGATCCTGCAAAAGCTCTGGTTTGGGAACACCCTCGTGCAACTCGCTAAGAACCTTGGCCTGATAGACCTGCAGGACGGCCATAGCGTGAAGGGCGGACGCAGCTTGTCCAGAAGCAGCATAAGCCTTCCCCACGAGAGCGGAAGAAGCCTTACATGCCCTGGACGGGAGTTTTGGGCGGTCCCGCCAGGTGGCGGCGGTCTGCGGGCAAAGATGCACCGCGATCGCACGTTCCACGGCGGGAACCTCCGTATACCCCTTCGCTGGACCTCCATCGAGGGTGGTGAGAGAGGAAGAACCGCTAAGACGCGTTCTGGCTGAAAAAGGAGCCTTCCACGACTTAGTCAGTTCCTCATGCACTTCCGGGAAGAAAGGAACTGGGGTAGAACGTGGCCGAGAACCACGGTCGTTACCCAGATACCAATCATCCAGCCGTGAGCGCTCAGGATGGGGCGGAGACTTCCACTCAATCCCGATTGCTTTGGCCGCCCGTTCGAGCATGGCCGCCATTTCCGCGTCTGCTACTGACTGAGAACCCGCCCCCGCAGCGGGTGCCTCAGATAGCGCGTCTGCTTCAGATGGCTGCCCACTCTCCGATGCTGCAGACACTTCTTCCTCCCCCGCAGGAGCCCCGAATAACCAATCCAACCCGTACTGAGACGAGTTTTCAAAGTCATCCGAAAGCTCGACCGGCAGACACACAGAGCGCGAGGGACGCGGGGAATTACCCGGCGAAACGCTCGCGCTCTCTCGCTCTTCATCAACACGCGCCGCGGCAGCCTCGTACCCGGAAGTAGAAGGACGAGCCGCGGTAGCGGTTGATGCGAGCCGCGGTCTTTTAGTAAAGAACGCGACTCGCGAACGAAGTGTGCTGAGGGGCATGTCCTCGCAAGCAGGACATCCGCCCTCGCCGAACGCTGCTTCAGCATGGTCACGACCCAAACATTGAAGACAGAGCTCGTGCCGATCGTTTTGGGAGAGAAAGAAGCCGCAACCAGAAGGACACGGAAGGAAAGGCATAGTAAACACACAAACCCACCGTGTCTGCACTCTTTTAGAGAAATTTGCTCTTTAGATTTTATTAAGAGGAAATCTGCTCTTCAAGATTCGCCGTCGAAGCACCCAGGGGACTCTCACTGCTACTGCGTTCGAGAAGGAAGAGACCGCTGCCCGTGCCGTAGATCCAACGACGAGAGAGGTGAGTAACGCTGCTTCTCAATGAAGAGACGCTGCATTCGGCTCCGAAGAAACAGAACAATGAGTGTTGCCTAGCCCCCCCCTCTTATGCCCGGATCTCCGGGGCGGAGCGGGCTATGCAAATACTGCATACCAATTCTCATTGGCCTTTTCTCAAAGCTGTCAGAGGTATTCGGGCTCTCAAGAGCGACCCCTAGTCGTCACTTCGACACAACGTCGAACGTGAACGACAGACGGGGAACTGTGGAGCATATACTTTTACATTGTGAAGCATATGAAAGAGAAAGAACGTGATTAATGGAAGAGTTAAGTTTGTTGAATATTGAAAATATTACAAATAAAACAATATTAAAGAATGCACCAGCACAGATCACAACATCACAAATGTGTGAATTAGTAACCTTTAACCTTTAGAAACAATAATTTACAAAGTTTTATATCGACGTCTAAAAGCTACATAGTTCAATGATAGTTGGAAACTCTTCCTCTCGAGTTGTATGATGTAATGGCAGAAAAGAGACGAGAGAGAATTACAGACAAAGGAAAGTTGGTCTTGGAAGAGATTGTTCTGCTGACCACGCTGATAATCAAAAAATTGATGTCATGGAGACGCATTCTTACGCTCACTGCAGTAGTCCAGAGCTAACACCATGAGATCAAACAAAACAGAGAATGCATGAACTCTTTAAAAGAAAGCCACTGAATTTCTCTTCAAAGAAATGTATGATGTTAAAAAAAAACATTGTGACTCTTAAGGAAGTAAACGAAGCACATCAGAAGAGAATATCAGAGTTGGAAGAAAGCGTAAATGAAGCTGAAAGGTACCAAAGAAGATGGAATCTAAGGCTTTATGGTCTAGCAGAACAAGAAGGAGAGAATGTAAAACAACGAGTGATTGAACTATGGCGTGCCGTGGTACCGGAGGCTGCAAATAATTTATCGCACCAGGAGGAAAAGCACCGAGAAGGTTTGACCGTTCATATTGTGATTTACAGCGAGATCAGCCAAGGAGCTTCCGTGGAAGAGTTCGAAGGGATCCGAGTATGTTCCATCCAGAGAATTAAGGTTTGGAGAGGACCTAACAAACGAAAGACAAGGACACATGCAAATTGAAACTACACGAAAACAAGAGAAATTTGTGTTTTTTGTTAGTGCCAAAGCTCTTTAATGACAAAGAAGTCTCTGGATAAATTATGACTGATGTTGAGGTTGTTTAATTTTTTTTTAGGTAAAGGGTAACGGTTATCCTTTCTAATAGTCTTGAAAGGAAAAAGTAACATTAAACATTTGTCTTTTATAAGTGTTACAATATTTGTGTAGCCTATATGCTGGATAGTATAACTAGTTAGAGGCCAAGCCCGAAGGGCTGTAGCCCCTATTGTGTCGGTACGTTTTCTTTATTATTAGGGGCCAAGCCCGAAGGGCTGTAGCACCTATTGTATCTGTACATTTTCTTTATTAGGGGCCAAGCCCGAAGGGCTGTAGCCCCTATTGTATCTGTATGTTTTCTTTCTTCTTCTTCTTCTTCTTCTTCTTCTTCTTCTTGGCCAATGGGAGTCTATGGCAGCCCTATGAAGGGAACATAGGAAAATTATGAAATTTGGCACACTTGTAGTGATGGCCATGAATAGTGACCTGACCAACTTTGGGGTCTCTAGGTTCAACTCTATAGCGCCACCACTAGTCCAAAATTTCAACATTTAAACTGTAATAACTCCTGAACCCCTAAAGCTACAAAAATAAAACACCTGATTGCTTTCCTCATGCTGATCACATTCAATAGCTTACATTAAGACTCCGCCCATTACAGTAGCAGCCATTTTGAAAAGTACAGTATTTAGTCTAAATGCTACTCCTCCTTCAAAATTGATCCAATTCTTCTCAAAATTGGCTCAGATGATCTTTGGACTGAGCTGCACAGAAATGACTGAACCGATTTATTTTATTCATCTTTGTTCAAAAGGTATGATGTCACAAAATTAACGAAGTTGATCCAAAATTGGTTCAGAGGCTATAACTCGGCCAAACTTTGATCAATTGACACCAAAGTTGGTACACTTCATCTACATCATGATCTGAGGGTCCATACCAAAGTTGGGAACAGCGCCACCTACGGGTCGTGAGATAGCAAAAATGCACATTTTTGCTTATAACTACTGAACAGCTGATCAGAAAATAATATTCTTGGAGTCTATGGATTCCCTGGGTCATGCCGAATCTGATGATATAAACTGATCCAGGATCAACTAAACCACGTGACTGCCATTTTGAAACATGTCATAAATTGCAATATCTTTTGAACCGTTTGACATATCTGCACAAAAATCGGTATGCATCATCGACAGCATGTCCCCTAGGCACCTGAGAAGTTTGAATACAGCGCCACCTAGCGTTCAAGAGATATAATGACTGTGGCAAAAACGCTTATAACTTCTGAAAACATTGCCCAAATATTATATTGATATCATTTATTTTGATATCATTTACTTCCCTGGTTTATGCGGATTCAGATGATGTCTCATTTGTCATTTTTCATGAATGTGTCTGTCAGCCATATTGAAGTAAATGAAAAACAGTGTTTTTGCTACTCTTCCTTCAGATTTTGTTCCATTTTGTCCATAATTTCACCAAATAATCTTTGGACTGAGCAGCATAGACGTGACTAAACGAATTTTTGATATTCACTACCGTTCCCGAGAAATACCTCTCCAAAATCAACCGTGCCTGTGTTTGGTGATTTATGCTAGTTAGCTTAGCTTGCTAATGGGTTAGCATGCTAACTGGCTGCCATTTGTTCTAATGTGGCTATCAGGTTAACCATAAAGTACTTTAATTTTAAATTAGCTTAGCATGCTAATCTGACTAATATACTAAGTCATGGTTTTTTATGACCTCATTCTCACACCTAAACTTCTCTTCCAGAGCCTGTTGAAGGTGTGTCAACTGAGTGGCACACTTGGCTAAATCACTGGTTTTGAAACCTGAAGCCTGTTGTGATGTGGGTTCAAATCCCATGTAATGCAACTTTACAAACCTCTGTATAATGTTGTGTTGTTTTGATTAGTTTATTATCTTGATCAGCATTATACAAATCGTATTGCTCCTGACTTAAAAATACATGTGTTTATCTGTTGCGTTCATTTTCTACAGCTATCAGGTTAACCATAAAGTACTTTAATTTTAAATGAGCTTATCATGCTTACCTGTATAAATGCTAAGTCATGTTTTTTTATGACTTCATTCTCACACCTAAACTTCTCTTCCAGAGCCTGTTGAACATGTGTTGACTGAGTGGCACACTTAGATAAACCACTGGTTTTGAAACCTGAAGCCTGTTGTGACGTGGGTCTGAATCCCACATAATGCAACTTTATAAACCTCTGTGTAATGTTGTGCCGTTGATTAGTTTGTTATCCAGATCGGCATTGTACAAATCCGTATTGCTCCTGACTTAAAAATACATGTGTTTATCTGTGTTGTGTTCATTTTCAGTTGACATCTGTTCATTCTTAGTTCATTCTTGCCGATAGTTCTGAAGCAGCTGTTTTTCAGATTCATTCTATTGCTGCGATTTTTGTTAGTCCTGCGCTCTGCACACGGCTACAGCCCTTCTTGGGCTTGGCCCTGTAATCGCTGCTTGCAGCTATATTTTTTTAGTTACTTTTTGTTTTCTTTTACTTCCAGTTCAAAAAGGCTGAATATGCTTTTTGGTGTTATTTGTAACACTTAGGTTATTTACGTAAATGTTCTTAGGTAAATGAAAAACACTTCACTTCAGTGGTTTATTAAGAAAGTATGTCTTTATGTTTATATATTTTTTTTCTTAAAAGATTTAAGGCTAACTTTTATTTTTTGCAGTAAACTCATGCAGTAATGTCTGATTTTGTTTTTTGAAAAAAAAAAAAACAATGGGGTAGTGATATCTGGTTGGCATATGGGAGTAATAAATCAGCAGGGGTCGCAATTCTGAAAGTCTAATTATAAAGGGAATATTCTAAAAAGTAAAGCTCACTCTTGTGGAAGATGGTTGATTTTGTTTGTAGAAGATGAAGATAATGTTTTAATTTTGGGGAACATTTATGGGGACAATTATACTCTACAATACAGATTGTTATTACAAAATTTTAGAGCGTTTATAAGGTCAGGGAGAAAGTGGTTAGAAAAAGGTGAATCAAATTCAAAATCAAAGTATTTTTTTTTTTAAATCTTGAAAGGAAAAATGGAGATTTTTCATCATTAAAGAAACTTAAGATTAATGATTCACTTACAGTGGACCCAAAATTAATATCTAATTTTGTTGTTAAATTTTATGAAACTGTAAGGCAGGCAAGGCAGAAGCAGAGTCTGAATCCATTTGCAGAAGTTTATTGAAATGGTTCCACAAAACAATAGGGTAGTGCCAACTCAGTGTCATGGTCACAGGCAATGAGGTCAACAACAGAGAGTCAGTCCAACCTTGCATCAAACAAAGGAGCAATCCAAAAGAGTAATCCAAAAGACAGGCAGAAAATCCAAAACACAAAACAGGCAGTCCAAATCTGGCAAACAAATCGAAACAGGAATCCAAAAGAGAAGGTCCAATAAAGCAAGCAATAATCATACACAGGCAGGCAAAAAAGACAATAGAAAGAACACTCGGTATGCAGTGAAACTGGCAATACTTTGCATTGAGCACATGGTTAGCCTAGAAGATAAAGCTACCAAACAGGAAACAGTTGCAGAGGGAGAGCTGGTGGCTAGAACTCTGGTGAGGGCTCCCTCTGCTGGCCTGGCATTACAGAAACATTATATACACAAAATAATAATATGCTGCTCTTTTTCTAGATTCACATAAAAATGCAAAAAGTATAGATAAACATTCCAATTACAGATGTGATCAAGACATAACTCTTGAAGAAATTTATAAAGGTACTGAAAAACGTAAAAATAATAAAGCACCAGGTAGCGATGGGCTGACCTGTGAATTTTATAAAGAATTCAAAGAAGATATCTCAGTTTCTTTTATATGTTTTTAAAGAAATATTGCAAAATTAAGTAATGTTGCCAACTACACTGAACAAAATTATAAACTCAACACTTTTGTTTTTGCTCCCATGAGCTGAACTCAAAGATTATTATTATCATTATTATTAAGACTTTTTATTAAGACTTTTATTAAGACTTTTGCTATGTACACAAAAGGCCTATTTCTCTTAAATATTGTTCACAAATCTGTCTAAAGCTGTGTTAGTGAGCACTTCTCCTTTGCTGAGATAATCCATCCACCTCACAGGTGTAGCATATCAAGATGCTGATTAGACAGCATGATTATTGCACAGGTGTGCCTTATGCTGGCCACAATAAAAGGGCACTCTGTGCAAAATGTGCAGTTTTATCACACAGCACAATGCCACAGATGTCGCAAGTTTTGAGGGAGCATGCAATTGGCATGCTGACTGCAGGAATGTCCACCAGAGCTGTTGCCCGTGAATTGAATGTTTATATCTCTACCATAAGCCATCTCCAAAGGTGTTTCAGAGAATTTGGCAGTACATCCAACCGGCCTCACAATCGCAGACCACATGTAACCACACCAGCCCAGGGCCTCAACATTCAGCATCTTCACCTCCAAGATCGTCTGAGCCCAGCCACCCGGACAGCTTCTGCAACAATCGGTTTGCATAACCAAAGAATTTCTGCACAAACTGTCAGAAACCGTCTCAGGGAAGCTCATCTGCATGCTCGTCGTCCTCATCGGGTCTCGACCTGACTGCAGTTTGTCGTCATAACCGACTTGAGTTGGCAAATGCTCACATTCAGTGGCATCTGGCACTTTGGAGAGGTGATCTCTTCATGGATGAATCACGGTTTTTACTGTACAGAACAGATGGCAGGTCAACATTGTGGATCGAGTGGCCCATGGTGGTGGTGGGGTTATGGCAGTGGTGTAGTGGTGCCTGGAGAAGTGGGTATACGCCCTGCTCACTCTGTGTTATTCGCGAAGTCTTGTATTGCCCCGGCCTACAATTCCAAGTGTTATTATTCCTGTGTTTACTTTCCCTGTGGCTGACTCTGTTTGTTTATCGCTTCTGATTGTTATCCGCCTGCCTTTTGACCCCTCGCCTGTTTACTGGACTATCCTTGTGCTGCTTGCTGCCCGCTTCGACCTTTGCACGGACTCTGACCCTTCTCTAGCCTGCGTTACTGTTGTTTGCTGTCTGCTGACCCCTGCCTGCTGTACCACGAGTTGTGTGTTTAATAAAAGCGGCAAATGGATCCCTATGCCTTTGACTCCATGTTACAATCTTGATATGCTGATGGATGGATTATCTCGGCAAAGGAGAAGTGCTCACTAACACAAATTTAGACAGATTTGTGAACAATATGTGAGAGAAATAGGCCTTATTTGTACATAGAAAAAGTCTTAAAACTTTGAGTTCAGCTCATGAAAAATGGGGTAGCAAAAACAAAAGTGTTGCGTTTATAATTTACTTCAGTGTAGAAAATTGTAGACCTATAACTCTAAACAATAATGACACTAAATTATTTTCACATGTATTTGCAAGTCAATTAAAGTTAGTTTTAAATGAAATTATAGATGATTGTCAATCTGGTTTCTTATGTGGTAGATATATTGGCAATAATATTTGATTAATTTTCTGTTAAATGATGACAGTTAAATTTTTTTATATAGATTATTATAAAGCGTTCGATACTGCGAACATGTAAGGAAGCTGAGGCGGAAGCCGAAGGTGAATCCATATGCAGATGTTTATTAAAGATGTTAGCAGAATGGTGATCCATAATCAGAGTTGTGTAAACAGGCGAAAGGTCGATAACAAAAGATCAGCCTAATTGTGCAACACAACAGAAGGGCAAGGCAAAAATCAGTAGTTGAAAAACCAGGCAAAAATAGTCAGAAAACAGATATCAGTCCAATCCAGGCAACAAGCAAAAAGGGCTAGACAAAAAGGCAATAATCAGGATATTCAGAAATGCTCAGTAGTCAGTAGTTAGTTGGCAATGCTTTGCGAAGCTGCCATGCGAACAGGAAGTTCAAGGGTCAGCAGATGGAGCGTAAACAGTCAGTACTCAGGAGAGGGCTCCCTCTGCTGGCGTGGCGTTACAGAACCATATTTTTTTTATGTGAAGTTCTTGATTTTTTTGGTTTTGGCAACAACTTTTACTGCGCAGTTCAAACATTATATAATAATTGCAATAGTTTTGTTAAACTACCCTTCAGGACCACTCCTAGATTCAATATAGGTAGAGGTGTTAAACAAGGAGCATCACAGCAATATTTGTCCAACTCCGAATAGTGATGCCCTTTGCGCCGTTGAGCCTGGCAGTAATACCTTCCAGCAAGGCAATGTCTCTGAAGTATGATAGCCAGGTAAATGTTGTGGGAGTGAATGGTTCTATCCATAAGTTCAAAATAGTCTTTTGGCAGCAGTACTTGCAGCTGACAAGGTCCTTTTTTGATGAGTATTCAACTGGAGAGCGGAATTGTCTAACAATAGAAAAAGTAGAGGATCTCGAGGTATATCTAAATGCAGAAAATCCGAAAGAACAGAACATACAAATTTCCAGAAAAGAACCACCAATGGGCATTCCCAGAACATGTGCAAGTATGAGCCTATTGAAGTGCTATTATATAAATGACAGTAAGGATCAGATCTAACCTTCATCTTGTATAGTACACTGGGACTGATATAGGCCCTATTGATACATTTATAATGTATCATCTGATGTGCAAGATTCTTAGAAGCAGTAAAACATCTGGCCCATACCACGTCCCAATCAGGCTGACCAAAACCATTCCTTTCCCAGGAGTGGATTGCTGGAATATAAGTGTAGTGCAGTAAAAGGATTGAATTATACATCTTAGATACTAAACCACTAGAAGGAGTATGAATGTTCAGCCACTCCCACAGAGGATGTGGGAGCACATTAGTGGCCATAGAAATGCCGTAGGCCTTTAAAGCTGACCTCAGTCTTAAATATAAAAAAAGAAAATCCAGGTAAAGAAAACTCATCAGACCAAGCTTTAAAAACAAAAGGTTTGTTACCAGTGCAAAAACGATTATTATGCCATAATGGAGTTGTCTTAGTATATAAAAAGGGGCCACCTGTAATTTTCTCAACCTTTTTCCATGCATCGAGTGAATATTCAATAATTGGTCGGTAAGTTTTCTTTAAGGAATTTAAAATACCTGAAAAGAAGAGAACTTGTAAGCGGACAGGATGGATAATATTTGCCTCCAGACCTCGCCATGGAACTGAGGAATCTGGATTAAACTAGGTTTTGATTCCCCTTATTTGAAAAGCTAAATTATATTTTTCAGAATTAGGAAATGACAGACCTCCATCTAAGTTCTTATGCTGCATTGTCTTAATTTGGATTCTAGGTTTTTTCTTCATCCATATAAATCCAGAAGTAGCCGTATTAAATATGCCTTGAAAATACCTTCAGGCAGTGGAAGAGGCAACATGGAGAATAAAAAATTAACCCTGGGGAGTACATTCATTTTACATTTACATTACATTTACATTTAGGCATTTGGCAGACGCTTTTGTCCAAAGCGACATACAGTTGGGAGAACATTGGGAGGGAGAGCGATTCTTCTTAAGGAGACAAACAGACACAGGCAGTGCTATAATACCAGATTTCAAGTGGTGCTTCAGACAAGTACAAGCTAGAAAGGGAAGGAATAAAGAGATTAATTTTTTTTTTTTTTTTTTTTTTTTTTTTTTTTATGGTAACAGCAAATAGAGTTGAAAGAGATGAGTTTTAAGCTGTCGCTTGAAGCTTGTCAGGGAATCAGCATTCCGGATAGGGGTAGGAAGATCGTTCCACCAGCCAGGAACAGTAAAAGAGAATGTTCTGGATAGTGATTTAGCACCTCTCTGTGATGGTACCACAAGGCGTCGCTCACTAGCAGATCTCAGAGTTCTGGAGGGGGTGTAGATTTGCAATAGCGAGTGCAGATAAGCAGGTGCAGTAGCTGTGGTTGTCCTATATGCAAGCATCAGAGTCTTGAACTTGATACGAGCCGCAATTGGGAGCCAGTGCAAGGAGATAAAGAGAGGTGTAACATGGGCTCTTTTGGGCTCGTTGAAGACCAGCCGTGCTGCTGCATTCTGAATCATTTGTAGAGGTTTGATTGTGCATGATGGAAGACCAGTCAAAAGAGCATTGCAGTAGTCCAGTCTGGAGATGACAAGGGCCTGGACAAGAAGTTGTGTAGCCTGCACTGTTAGAAAGGGCCTGATCTTTCTGATGTTGTGCAAAGCAAACCTGCAAGATCGAGTAGTCTTTGCAATATGATCTTTGAAAGACAGCTGGTCATCAAAGATGACACCCAGATTCCTGATTGAGTTTGAAGAAGTGATTGTGGAAGAGCCCAGCTGGATGGTGAACCCATGCTGTAAGTTTGGAGTGCAAGGAAAAACAAGAAGCTCAGTTTTTGCCAAGTTAAGCTGGAGGTGATTTTCTTTCATCCACGTTGAGATGTCCGCCAAGCAGCCTGAGATCCGTGCAGGTACTGTTGGATCATCTGGTTGAAATGAAAGATGGAGTTGTGTGTCGTCAGCATAGGAATGGTAGGAGAAGCCATGTGACTCTATGATGGGACCCAGTGATGTTGTGTATATGGAGAAGAGGAGAGGACCAAGAACTGATCCTTGAGGAACCCCAGTGATCAGTTGATGTGTT
Organism: Cirrhinus molitorella; assembly: GCA_033026305.1. NCBI lineage: Eukaryota > Metazoa > Chordata > Actinopteri > Cypriniformes > Cyprinidae > Cirrhinus > Cirrhinus molitorella. The sequence goes on along the minus strand of CM065133.1, from coordinate 16,230,739 downwards.
TTGGATACCTCTCCTCCCCAGGTTACCGTGAATGACCTACCGGTGAGATAGGATTCAAACCAGCGAAGCGGAGTTCCTGTGATGCCCAGCGATGAGAGGGTGGACAGGAGGATCTGATGGTTGACGGTGTCAAAAGCAGCGGATAAATCAAGCAGAATTAGAACTGATGATTTAGAATCAGCTTTTGCTGTCCGCAAGGCTTCAGTAACTGACAGTAGCGCAGTCTCAGTTGAGTGGCCCCTCTTGAAACCTGACTGGTTAGGATCCAGTAAGTTGTTCTGTGAAAAGAACAATGATACCTGGTTGAAAACAACTCGTTCGAGGGTTTTTGCAATGAATGGAAGCAGAGAGACCGGTCTGTAGCTGTCAAGAAGTGAGGTGTTCAGTGTTGGTTTCTTAAGCAGTGGGGTTACCCGAGCCTGCTTAAAAGAAGTTGGAAAAGTGCCTGTGAGGAGTGATGTATTTATGATGTGTGTGAGTGCTGGTAAGACAGTAGGAGAGATTGCTTGAAGAATGTGTGAGGGGATGGGATCAAGTGGGCATGTTGTAGGGTGGCTGGAGAGGAGAAGTTTTGATACTTCTGTCTCAGTGAGGGGACAGAAGGAGAAAGTGAGAGTGTTCGAAGTGGGTGTGGTGGGTTGTAAGTCATGTGTATGAGGGGCTAAGAATTGTTTGCTGATTGTTCGAGTTTTGTCTGTGAAGAAATGTGCGAAATCATTAGCTGTTAGTGTAGTGGTGGGTGGTGGTGGAGGGGGACAGAGGAGAGAGTTAAATGTTTTGAAGAGATTGCGCATGTCAGAAGCACTATTGATCTTGTTATGATAATATGAGGATTTGGCAGTGTGGAGTTGAGTAGAAAAAGCAGAAAGCAACGATTGGTACATACTCAGGTCAGACGGGTGTTTAGATTTGCGCCATTTTCTTTCTTAATTGTAGATATTATTCTACAGAGCTAAACATAAAGGGGACCACCTGTCCTAAGTCTTCCTTGATTCAGGAGAGTTTTATCATTACTATAGGAATCAGGGGAGGTAAACTATTCGATTCTTGTCTAGCTGCCTCATTCAGAGGCATTAAAGCTGATTTATTCCAATTTGTTTTGTAACCCGAAAGACTACCAAACATGTTAAAAAGGTTTAAGCACTCAGAACACGGACATACAGCAATTTTTCTTAAAGCCATAAAGGAATTAAAAATGGCTCTTGAGTGTCTCAATGAATTTAGTATCAGGGTTAGTTAATAATTATAATAATATTAATTAAATTCGAAAGAAATGTAACATTTGGCTGATGACAGACCTATCTTTAAATGATAGCGTTTCAAATGATATAAGAGATCATTGTGCTGTTGGTATGATTAGAAATTGCATACTTAAAAAAGTAGTGCCACGAATTGTGGAGAAAAGGTATTTTAAATTATTTGATCAGCAAGCTTTTATCCATGATGTTTTTCATTTTGATTGGAAAAAGGTTTGTTTAATTCCTGATGTTGAATTGGCTTGGTCATATTTTAAAGATTCATTCATGGTTTTTTAAATAAACATGCACCCTTGAGAAAGTTCAAAGTAAAGGGGAGGAACAATCCCTGGTTTTCTGATGCATTATCCACTCTTTTGAATGAACGGGATCTGGCCTGGGCAAAGGCAAGGAAATTTGGGCAAGAAAATGACTAGGTAAATTTTAGATATTTAAGAAAAATGTACTACACAAATATGTAAAGCTAAGTCACAGTTCTTTCATGAATGAGACAACAAGAAATTAAAAAAAAAAACAGCTAAATTTCGAAAAATTATAAATTCAATGAAAACTGTACAAAACTCTTCATTTTCAACACTTCCTAAACTTTTACATTTTTTTGAGTAATGTACAAATCACTGAAAAAATATATATAGATGATTTTTTTAACAGTCACTTTGCCTCTGCTGGACTCCTTTTTAAGTCAGAGCTAGAACATCTTTCATCTCCAGGGTTTTTCAACCCCAATGTTTGGGGTTCGAACTTCTTTACTTTTGTGCCAATCTCAAGGGAGAAAGTTTCATTTGCATTACGAAATATAAATTAAAAAAGTCAGCTGGTCCTGATGGGCTTGACCCTTTCCTCCTGAAACTTGTGGCTAATGTTATTGTTGAACCAATAACATATATTTTTAATTTATCTTTGGAACAAAACATTATACCCCGATCTTGGAAGACAGCGCATGTAACACCACTTTTTAAAAAAGGGGATCCAACTATTATGGACAATTATCAACCTATTTCAAAACTCTCAGTATTAGCTGTTGGCTAATTTTTAAGTCATTGGTTAGTGAGCAGTTAAAGGATTTTTTAAGTAAATAATATTCTTATTCCTTCTCAATCAGGTTTCAGGAAAGGGTACAGCACCATCACAGCCACAATGGTAGTTGATGATATTGTTAGTACTATTGACTGTAGAGAATTCTGTGCAGCATATTTATTGATCTTTCAAAAGCCTTTGATACGGCTGATCACACAATTTTGTTACAATGTTTGTCTAAAATTGGGATGTCTGATAATGTTATTGAATGATTTAAAAACTATGTGTCTAGTAGATATCAGTTTGTCACTTGTGAAGGCATTAAGTCAGGGAAGACAGAACTAATAGTTGGAGTCCCTCAAGGTTCCATATTAGGGCCTTTGTTGTTTACAATCTACATAAAAGATATTTGTACAAATGTAGATGCAGCTGTACATCTCTATGTGGATGATACTATAATATACAGTACTGCTAGATCTCCACATGAGGCATTAAAGAAATTAGAGGATGCTTTCACAGTTCTACAGAAAAATCTACTTGAATTAAAATAGGTACTAAATTCTAAAAAGACAAAACTTATGTTATTTACTCACCCTAGCAATGTACAGGATTTGCCTCCACTCTCTATTCATAGACAGCATCACTGGTTTATCTTTATTTATAAGGCAGTGATAGGATTGCTGCCTTCTTATTTATCAGTTTTGTTTTGTGTAGAAAACAATAGATATCATCTCAGGTCTAAAAATAGCATTCTTTTACTATAACTGCTGTAAAATTTGGTAAAACTGACTTCCGTTTCAATGCTCCTTCAACTTGGAATGCTTTGCAGAATCAGCTGAAGTTAAGCACTGTTATTCCACTTAATGATTTTAAATTATATGTCACAGAAACCTTCAGCTATAAGTGTGATTGTACATAGGCTGCTGTTTTTGTTGTGTTTTCTGTTTGTATAGGATCCTGTTGTAGGATGTCCTGGTTATGTTATTGTGTTATATTTTGTTTGTTGTTTTATTTAACTCTTGTCCTTGTTAGGTGTTGTGGTATGGTTTATGTGGTGTTAACATGTTATTGTATAATGTGCTATGTTCTGTTTGTTGTAGATGAGTTTTTTTTCTCCTTTTCTATTTCTTCTTTTTATTTTTATTTACAGTTTTTAAGTGCTGCCTTTATTGGCCAGGGATCATTTGGAAAAGGGACTATAGTCTCAATATGACTTCCCCTGGTTAAATAAAGGAAAATAAAAAATAACATAATTATCAAAATCTCATTAGGCTAGTTTGCACTGCAATGGCTATAGACACTTCAAAATAATAAGATAAATAAATTTATATATAAAATTTTATTTGGAAAAATAAACATCATTATTTGATTTAAAAAAACAAAACAAAAAAAAAAACTTTGTAATCCATTTTGAATTCTATTTGTTCAAAAGATAAGTTATGGTATTACATCCCTAATAATATTATTATTATTATTATTTTTTTAATTTGGTATTGCATTTCTCCTCGATTGTAATTTTAGTATTAGTAAGCTTCCCATAAAACCCATTCCCATTTTTTTGTTAACTTTGGTTTCACAACTTTTGAATAGTAATGGTCACAAGCTTACCTTTAGGAAAAAAAATATTTTTATATACCTGTTAAGGAGTATGTGATGGTAATTAATGCCATTCCCTCAGAGCTTAGAAACTTATTAGAAAATGATATAGATGAAAAACCAAATTTAGATTTCAATCTTATATTGGAAGGTATAAATATAAAAGAAAAAATATATTAATAATTATCTTAGAAACATTTGTCAGTTGGAAAGAAACCTTTAAGACATTTTTGTATCACTAATAAAATTAGAGAGGTATCATTCAAGATTGTTCATCGTATTTATTCTGTAAAACAGGTAATTAATTGCAAATAATTAAATTGCAACTCAAAGAAAAGGATTTTATTTTTTTATGAGTATTTATTCACAAATGTAAATGGACAGTGAAAAAAAAACAAATTTTACACATTTTAAAATAGAAACAGGTCAACTACCTGATTACATTAAAAGAAACAAGAAATAACAAAGAAAAAAAAACTAATTACTAATTAACTTAGTATCAACTAAGTATCGCTTAGAAACAATTCTTTCTTTCTTTGTTTCAAAAAAAAAAAAAACCCTGAATTTAAAACCTATATATATATATATATATATATATATATACATATATATCCTCCTGAGACCCAGCCCATTGACTTGTGTCCTCTGTAGTGGACAATGGGTTTTCATGAATGTTCTTTGTATTTTTTGAGATACTCTGTAAATTCCTGCTGTACTGTACAGAGGACATCCTGGGCTTTCTAATGATATGTCGTTTGATTGGCTGGTGTGTTAGGAACTACTTCTTACACTGCATCCAAAATGGCTGGCATACAAAAAAAGCACATTTTACAGAAAGAGGAAATGTATGTAAAGTATAGCTTTTTAAATGTTTTTCTACAATGTTTATCCAATATATATTTGTTTATTAAAGTGTCATGAATAATAAATGTAGCTTTCAAAGCAGTTAAATTGTTTGAGTTTTAAAATATTATGCTTTTTATAAATGTCAATTATAGTGGACATCAGGACCATCTTAATGTATTTAATGACTGCATGTTGTCTGAGTTTGGCTGTCTTTTCGAACAAAATGGTCCTGTGGTCCACTACAGTGGACATTCTGTAAACTAAAATGGTCCTGTGGTCCACTACAGTGGACATTCTGTAAAAAAAAAAAAAAAAAAAAAAAAAAACATTAAAAACTCTAAATTGTAGAATTTTTTTAACCCAAAAAGAAGTAGGAAAACACACACACACACACACACACACACACACACACACAAAAAAATGATGACACTTTTTTTCCTCGGGTCTCAGGAGGATATATTTAATAAATTAGGTTTAATATTTTAAGAGGGTTACCAGCGGGTATGTATACAACTGAAGAAAAAAGTGTAAACACTAAACGAATACACATTTACTTAAAAAATAATAATATACAGAATTCAATAGCAAGTGCTATTAAACATGAGCCGATAATACGGTAATACATGTATACAAAAAATAAATAAAAGAAAAGAAAAGAACACAAAAAACTATAGATCCTATAAATGCGGTCCTGAAACTACAGCCTCCGGTTGTGCAGGAACACTCTTTAGAATCAAGAATCAACACGTATTTGTATTAATTATTAAAAACAGCTTTAGCTATTCGGTCAACTATGTTATAATGAATTTTCATGTTTACTCCACCCACTGGAACAGTTTGTCACAGGAACTGAATATTACAACAGTTCCCGTTGTTCTATATCTTGATTGGATGGCTCAGACGTTTCGCTCCTCAGTATTTGCATAAAGAAATTGTGGACTTCCCCTAATTTGAACAAGACAACGTTTCCTGAACAAACCGAAAGCAGGTGTGCCGCTTTACAGGAAGAGACAGGCTCAGAACAGGTAAGGAACAGACAAAAACATGTAATTAATGGTTATGTTTAAACATAAAACATTTAATCTATTTAAACCTTTTTTTTATTATTATTGTTGTTGAATGGAACTTTATATTAGGCTGCTATATATTTGTTTACTTCGATGTTTCGTAAAGAAAGACGAACGGTTTCACCTATTGCCTCACACGAGGCCTCATGAACTTGGCTAAAATCTGCTTCTTAGAACTTTCTATTGTTTCCTCTCTAACTCCCTACGTTGTTTTGTGTTTTTCCATAAGATTTCGCAATCTGAATTCAGGAATACAGGAAAAGCAATGGAATCATTTCCAGGTAAAGAAAAGTTTCCACATTTCGTGAAATAAGGGTTAAAGAAAAAAAAAAAAACATTAAAATGTTTTGTGGGGTGAAATAAGACCTACAGTGTAGTGTTTCTCAACTGATTTTGGTTTTTCAGCGACACATTGCAGAGGCTGCGTCCTCCAGAGGTCGCATTTGAAGGCTGCATACATAATCTGGGCAGTCTTGTTTAAGTCCCTCTGTAGTGAAAATCAAGCTTTAAATGTTGTTTATTTGTGGTGTTTTTAATATACTGTTAGACAAGCCATGTTTGACAAACCATGTTTGTCCAATACATTCATCAACAGCATTGCTGAGAATTTTCTCCTTAAAACTGTAGTCTCCCAAAGGCTGTCCCAGAAATACAGTTTGAAAGAGCCCTTTTTTTGTTACATCACAAAATCAACAAACAATCATATCATGTCAAGGAATCCTATTATTTGCATATCATTAACTGTGCCGCAAGCAGGGGGTCTAGTGAGAAGACAGCCAGGTTAATCCGGTATATTTTTCTGTAGATGTTTCACTAGCTGTTGATATTTTGTAACTGTTTTCATGCCGGCATGTGCTGTAACCGCTTATTTATCGTATTAATAACCACTAACTTTAACAGTAACCCACGGAAGTGGCGGTTCTAAATTGAATTACTCCCCGGGCGAGACCCCCTCTGAGCAAATTATAGGTCCGTGTTTAAAATATTATGAATGAAATGTACGTTATTTGGAAGAAAGTCAAGGTGTCACTGACTTAGTTTAGCCTACTAAGTGGATGCCCCCCTCCTTGTCCGCTCCATTTGGGAGAGGTGAACTGTCGCCCGCGCCCCCTCCCCTCCCCTTTCCACTTCTCACACAGCTTCTGTGCAAGGCACCTTCTCAGCAAGCAGGGGCGCCACAGTTATATGACAGATAATAGAAACCGTTTAGCGGCGCAGATGATTTTTTATTTTTTTTCCATCCTTGATGGCGTATGCAGTCTACAAATGCGACCTCCGGAGGACGCAGCCTACGAAATGAGAGGCAACTGTTACTGTAGATATTTACAGTGTAATTTATGCCGACCCATCACAGTACCAAACAGGAGCGTCGCTAAACTTTAGATTTAGTAAGACTAAATAAGACTTATTATACTATTACTATAATAAGATTGTCTCCTCTCCACATATACTATAATAAGACATACTACAATAAGATTCTTTCCTTAAATAATCTTTAAAAGTACCACTCCACCTGCCAAATAATAGTTTGTGCAACAATAAAACCAGTTGAGAAAAGTTCTGGGGCTGGTTGCACCAGCTGTGAGCAAGTTACAACTTAGCCTAATTGTGACGTAACGGGACACTAAGTTACAACTTACACACTACTAAATATTTTTGGGTTGCACCATTAAACTAAAATATTTACGTAACCTAAATATTTATGGAAGCGTATGGTCAGGAGTAACAGTTGGAATAAAATATCACTGCATCAAAATGCTCTTCTCCCTGACATTTACACTCACGTACATATGAAGAGAGACAGCAATATGTGAATAAACTTTTTTAGTGCGTCTTCAACACCCCATATAGCTACTGTGCGACTCTGTGCGTCTGTCCATGTTGCACAGATGAAATAATAAATGATGTTTCTTATGTTTTTTTTTTCTTTTAGTATTTATTGACACTGGACCACAAAAAAACTTACATATAATACAATAATGTTACTGTTGTTTTGTTTTCAATGGAAACTTGTTTTTACTGTTTATATACGTGAGGCAAAATAAGTTAGAATGAAGGTGAGGTTAAAAATTAATACTTAAATACTGAAAAAAAATATTTCATATGCGCAACACGGACCGAAGCGCACAGAGACGCACTGTATATGGGGTGTTGAAGACACGCTAAAAAAAGAAACAAAGTACGTTTATTCACATATTGTTCTCTCTCTTTATATGTAAGTGAGTGTAAATGCCAGCAGGATCATATATGCCTCAAAGAATAAAGGGTGTCGGTTAAAAGAAGAGCATACTAATGCGGTTCAGTCAGTCTGCTATTTTATTCCAACTGTTGCTCCTGACCAGATGCTTCTGTAAATATTTAGTTTAAACGTAGAGTTACGTTTAAACTAAGTTTAATTGTGCAACGCAAAAATACTTAGTAGTACATAAGTTGTAACTTAGTGTCTCTTTATGTCGCAAATAGGCGCACAGCTGGTGCAACCGGCCCCACGGCCGAAGAAAATGTAAGAAAATGTCAAAATGCTAACTATGATTTATTTATTTATTCATTCTGTTTTATTTTAATCAATTGACCTTTAAGAGCCATCAGTTGCCCGTCTTGTTGATTTTTGTCCTCATTGATATAATGAACAATACGTCTGTATACAGTGCACAGCATAAGAGGGAGCAAACCTTCTCTGAACATAGAGATATTTTTCTATTTTAATGATCACTGTGGATTGTGGGACAATGACAAAATACCAGCAAAACTGAAAAATTGAAGATTCAGGGGTGTAGTCATTTGTGCTGTGTGCTCCAGTATACAATATGGTCCTCAACAGTGTTGGGGAAAGTTACTTTTAAAAGTAATGCATTACAATATTGCGTTACTCCCTAAAAGAGTAACTAATTATGTTACTTAGTTACTTTTTATGTAAAGTAATGCATTACATTACTTTTGTAAGTTGCTTACAAAAAGTAATTGGTGTTACTTTTTTAACAAAAGTAACTGAGATATTTTCTTGTAAATTAAAAAGTAATGTGTTACTTTACTAGTTACTTGAAAAAAGTAATATTATTACTTGAGTTACTTGTAATGCGTTACCCCCAACACTGGTCCTCGAATCTGAGTGGACAAGAGGCCTTCCAATCATCTGTATCAGTGCCGGGACTTTTCATTGTTTCTTCACTGTGTCTTTCTCTTTACATCTTACATAGATGTCTTTACCCACTCCTACACTTTGTCAAACCGTGATGCCCCTTGTGTATTCAATACCTTGCTTTGTGGATAGACTAGAATTCATTTCTGAAAGATAAATACTGTTTAGTTGCTGCAAGGGACATACTGACAGGAAATAATTACTATCAGCAGCTGTAGCTGCCCAGATGGCTTCTGCATATTGTACAGTTGGCTTGATCAGTCTCATGAGCAGTCCTAAACAATGCAACAGAAGATTGGACCTGTCCACTTGTGGTCTTTGCACTTAACCACTTGTCTACTTACATGATGTATTTCCTCTATATGGCTTAAGTATTCAAGTGGGCGTGAAGGATTACCAAATGGAACACATTTACAGCCAGTGTTGTGCACAGACCTCCGGAGGAGCAGGGAAGAAATTACAAGGGCAGTAGCCGTCTGGGCAGTGGCAGTTTGGGTCCCCCTCAGTTAAAATTGTGGTTTGGGGACATGAACTGGACTGAAAGATGCAGGTCATGCTATTCTAAGGTTTCTCCATACACCAATGTATTATCCATATATACTCCATCAAGCCCCTTTAGTGTTTTATTAGGGCCCGAGCACCGCGGTGCGAGGACCCTATTGGAATTGCTCTGTTTCTTATTCTTCTTCTTCTTCTTCTCCAAAATGAATCGCATTTTAGAGGGCCTAAACACGCTCGAAAACTCATGAAACTTTGCACACGCGTCAGGACTGGCGAAAATTTACATCTGATATGGGTTTCAGAAGTGGGTGTGGCAAAATGGCTCTGTAGCGCCACCTAGAAAACTTTAACGGAGTGCCCCTCGAGCTACGTTTCACGTACATGTACGAAACTCGGTACATACGTGTATCACACCAATCCCTACAAAAAAGTCTCCTGGCACAACATCCCAAACCCAACAGGAAGTCCGTTATTTGTAATTTCCTGTACAGTTTTTGTGCAGTTTTTGCCATTTTCAGACCTCGTATTTTAACGAACTCCTCCTACAGTTTTTATCGGATCATCTTCAGATTTGGTGAGTGTGTTCATAAGGCCTTTGTGACGCTAAATTGCGAAGCTTTTGAGTTTTCGTCGAAGGGCGTGTCTCTGGCGGCCTCACAAACTTTGATGTTTCGCCATGAAACAGGAAGTTGCTGTAACTCAGGCAAACAATATCCAATCTGCCCCAAACTTCACACGTTTATTAACATTCATGTCCTGAACACATGTCCATGCCAATATTTAGTCATAGTCATAGCGCCACCTGCTGGCAACAGGAAGTAACATGTTTAACACTGTTATGGTCTCCTAGCAGCATATTAAAAAGCATTAGCAAGTGTAAAAAAGGCTAGCAACGTGTTATACACATTCTAAAACATGCTAGCAATACTTAGCTAAGTGCTAAAGGATGCTATTAATGCAATGAAACAGGAAGTTACTGTAACTCAGGCAGGCAGTGTCTGATCTGCACCAAACTTCACATGTATGATAAGAGTCCTGACTTGAACACATCTAAAGGCCAATACTCTGTTACAATCATAGCGCCACCTGCTGGAAACAGGAAATTGCTATTTTTACACATGCAGTGTCTGATCTGCCCCAAACTTCACTTGTTTGATAAGAGTCCTGACTTGAACACATCTAAAGGCCAATACTCTGTTACAATCATAGCGCCACCTGCTGGAAACAGGAAATTGCTTTTTTTAAACATGCAGTGTCCGATCTGTCCCAAACTTCACTTGTTTGATAAGAGTCCTGATTTGAACACATCTAAAGGCCAATACTCTGTTACAATCATAGCGCCACCTGCTGGAAACAGGAAATTGCTTTTTTTAAACATGCAGTGTCTGATCTGTCCCAAACTTCACTTGTTTGATAAGAGTCCTGATTTGAACACATCTAAAGGCCAATACTCTGTTACAATCATAGCGCCACCTGCTGGAAACAGGAAATTGCTATTTTTACACATGCAGTGTCTGATCTGCCCCAAACTTCACTTGTTTGATAAGAGGCCTGACTTGAACACATCTAAAGGCCAATACTCTGTTACAATCATAGCGCCACCTGCTGGAAACAGGAAATTGCTTTTTTTAAACATGCAGTGTCTGATCTGTCCCAAACTTCACTTGTTTGATAAGAGTCCTGATTTGAACACATCTAAAGGCCAATACTCTGTTACAATCATAGCGCCACCTGCTGGAAACAGGAAATTGCTATTTTTACACATGCAATGTCCAATCTGCACCAAACTTCACAGGTTTGATAAGAGTCCTGACCAGAACACATATATGTGCCAATATACAGTTACAATCATAGCGCCACCTGCTGGTAACATGAAAATCACTCAATAACTCAACCATACAAGGTTCAATCTGCACCAAACTTCATATGTCTGATGACAGTGCCGACCTGAAGATATCTACATGCCAATATCAAGTGATAGTGATAGCGCCACCATCTGGCAGCAGGAAGTTATATATATAGTTATATATAGAAGGAATATGTCAATCATTTTTTAATTTGCCCCATTAAATGCATGAATTGGTCAATGTTTGCTGTGTTTCTAAAGCCACCGGTCGGCGGTGAGCCCGGGTGCGAGGGCCCTTTCATCGCTGCTTGCAGCTTTAATTTGTCTTGTTTTGGAAGATTACTAGAGTGCTTGTGATGCCAAATGGAAGGTATATCTGTGTTATAAATGTGGTTCACTTGATGCTTTCTGGCTGCAGAGGCTTCTTCCAAAGACTGATGAAAGAAAGCATGAAAATCTTTAGGAGGGACTGACATAGCCTTGTTTAAGTCTACACCTTGCCATTCTGTTTTAGGGCTGGCAATATGGACGCATAACAGTAGGGTCAGTCACTTGCTCAACAACCCCCATTGTCTTCCATCCATTGTCGCTCCTTTTTCACTTTTGGATCAGTAGCAGTGAAACCATACATACTGTGTGCACTGCACATGGCTAAGCATTTCCATGCTCACCAAAGACTTTGTGGATTTTTTCAGTGCATTTAACTAGCCCCATTGTGAATACTGTGGCTTGGCTTAGCAAACTGTTTATACTTTAGCCACAGACAACATACGCTGGGAGCGTGTACGCATTTCTTTTGTATGTTGTGTTGGCTTAAGATTTCCCCAAGCAGTCTTGTTGACCACCAGGGCTACACAATATGACATTTCTCTGCTGTAAATCTCTCTCTGGAATTAGCGAATTGAATCTCTCCTCAGATACAATGTTTCTGGTCAGTTTTAAATAAGACTGCTGTTATTACAATGTAAAAATGTACAGTCCATTGTTCATCATCTCTGTGTGAATCAACAACAGCACTCAGGAAATATGGTGTCTTTGTAACAGTCTCTGTTACTTCCCTCTGAATTACTGTGACACATTCTTTCCCACTGACCTCAAAGTCTCTTTCAAGGAAAATCTGTTCACGCTGTGGCCACATTTGCAATGCATCTGGGCAGCTATTTTGGGCATCCAAGACCAAGTCCTGTCTACTGAAATGGGGAAATCATGAAATCTCAAAAGCTGCTTGCCACACTTACATTTAAGTAACATATTGCAAACCAACAACAAAATCTGTCATGAACTGTCCCCTAAATGTTGTTTCTTATGCTCAGATAGCATTAAAAAAATGTCAGGTAGGACATTTGCATGTGTAGCCCTAAGCCCATATGCCAACAAGCTTCTAATAATGGCTACATGACGTGATGACTTTAACAATTGGGAAATGGCTTATTTATTTAGAATGTGGTGCTTTGTCCGCCATATTGTGCTTTGCACTTTCTTCCATTCGTAGCAATGACTACCATCTTTGGCATATATAAAGTCTTTTCCTACTTATTTACGTTTGTTGAATGTAGATTTCATTGCTCAACTTTTTCCTGTAGTTTGTGTATATTTTTTCCACATCTTCCACACTGTGGTTCTCTTTGTTTTCTGTTATTTTTTTCTTTTATGTTTCCATTTCTTTCTCTTGTCAGCTGCCTTCCCATGTTCAACCTCCTGCACTGAAGCACATTGAACTTTCTCTTCTCATTGTTAAACACTGAATACTTAAGGACAATGTAAATCAGACATTACCTTCAGTCTATGTTGATAGACTGTTATTTCAGCCTTTTTACTGGGCTACTGCATGTTCTGATAGAATCAAGCTTGTTTGCTTATTACATTTTGCCTGGACTAGAAATACTTTTTGTATTTTCTTAACACAACATTGCTCTTTTATCCTTGTTAAAAGTGAATTTGAACCTTTAAAGGCCGCATTACAACGACAAGGATCATGCAAGTTTGGAATGCACAACTTCAGGAAGATCAAGCATGAGCGTGCTGCACAACTTCTCATGCAGGCCTTTGCCATTTCTAGGCTGGACTATTGCAGTGCTTTTATGGCTTCATGACTTCTATCATGTCCAGTCAAACATTTACAAATTATTCAGTATACAGCAACATGACAGGTATTGACTGTGATTCATTGAAATTGATTCAGACAGAAATATAGGCAGTAGAAGAGATTAGTAGGCTCAGCAGATGAGTTGGAAGTAGTGGAGAAGCTATGGGTCGACCCAGGTGGAATGCAGATGACTTTCAAAGCTTGACAAAATAGTAGATATCGACTGGTATGTTTTTTTCTATAACCGATGCCGATGTTTAGAGGTCAGGGCCAGCCAATATGTGCTGCAGTTTTTTTTGGCAGATTTTGAGGGCTGATATCTTAAGTTGGCTCTGTGAAATGCTTCCATACTGGATTTGATTTTTGTTCCGCCATCAGACAGCAATTACTAAACAGCAGAAACATTCATGGTTAGCATTTTAGTAGTGCCTTCATCTTCAATTCAGTCTATAATTCCAATATTCGATACACATTGAAACATTTACACTCTAATTGAAAAAAGTGTAAAAGAACCAAAACTATTCACTAATGTGTTGTAAACAGATTGCTTGCAAGTTACAAACCAAATTACATATACAATTACAATAATAATAATAATTACAATTACAATAATCTAGTAATCACGAAAAAAAACAACAACAACAAAAGGACAAGGACAGTGCTAAAATCTTAGTGATTTCTGACATTCTTGACGGTTAAGATTAGACAGGTTTAATGACGATAATAACTGCAACACACACACACACACACACACACACACACAGGTGCAGCTCAAAAAATTAGAATATCATGAAAAAGTTCCTTTTTTTATTGTAACTTATTTAAAAAGTGAAACTTTCATATATTCTAGATTCATTACATGTGTAACAAACGGGACGCGGACAGTAGGATCCAAATGCAAGCTTTTATTGAAGACAGAAATCGTAGTACAAACAAGAAGTGCCAGTATCCGAGCGAATAGTCAGGGCAGGCGGCGAGCTAAACAGGGTAATCCAAGGGCAGGCACGGGGTCGGTAGGCGGGTGGAGGAGACTAGGGAAACCAGGGAACAAACAGGGTCAATAACAGGAAAAACAAACACGGGGAAAACGCTTGGAATTGACAGGAGACTGAACAATACTTCGCGATCTGAACAGTGAACAGACCGGGCTATTTATGTAGTGAAAAGCAAGATGGCCGACAGGGGTGAGAGGTGACAGGAGGGGATTATGGGTAATGTAGTGAAAATTTACCCAGGCGGGGCAGACAGGATGGGAGCCCTCCAGATCGGCACGGAAAGCCCCAAAGTAGGAGCAGACAGGACAGGAGCCCTCCAGTGCGGAACAGAAGCACCCCAGGGCGGAGCAGACAGGACTGGAGCCCTCCAGGGCAGAACGGAGCAGCTGCGTCGAAGACACTTGACTCTGGAGGAGGAGCAGCTGCGACGACTGGGCTTGACACTGGAGGCGGAGCAGCTGCGACGACTTGGCTTGGCACTGGAGGCGGAGCAGCTGCGACGACTTGGCTTGACAGTGGAAGCGGGGCAGCTGTGAAGATGCTTGACTCTGGAGGCTGAGCAGCTGCGATGACGCTTGACTCAGAGGGAAGTACAGCTGTGACAACGTGACTTGGCTCAGTGGGAGGAGCAGCTGTGATGAAAAGACTTGGCTCTGAGGGATGAGCTGCGGCAATGACGCTTGAAGCTGGAGGCGGAACAGCTGCGACGACGACGCTTGACACTGGAGGCAAAGCAGCTGCTAAAATGATTGACTCTGGAGGCAGGGCAGCTGCGACGGCTTGGCTTGACTCTGGAGTCAGAGTGGCAATGACACGTGACTCTGGAGTGAAAACTGCTACATAATTCAACTCTGGAGCGACGGCTGTGACTTTACTTGGCTTTGATGGAACAGCTGGAACTTGACTTGGCTCTAGAGGAACCACTGTGACTTGACTTGACACTGAAGGAATAGCTGTGACTTGTCTTGGGTCTGAGGGAACTGCTGTGGCTTGATTTGGTGCTAGAAGGACTGTTGAGGCTGGACGTAACTCAGGATGGGCAGCCATGACAGGTGCTGACTCTGACACGGCATCCATCTTGTCGGGTGCAGACTGTGGTGCTAGCAGCGGTGGAAGGTCTTCCATGCTGACAATCAGTCCGTGGAGAAAGCTGTCTCTGGGGGAAAACGCAGCCTTCTTGTTCTTGTGCGCTGGTGCGGCCGCCATTTTGTGATCACGCGCCGGCCGACGCCATTACGGTCAATACAGAGTCCCCACACCACAAAGCATAATCCACATAGTCCGAAAAACATGTACGTGGACCCTCAAGTCTCACCCTAGACTTGAGAGGCTCATCAGGACCGTTGAGGAAAATGTCCATAAAATAGTCCTCATCATAAAAGGGGACTTGGTTAGATTACAAAACCTCCAAACATAATCCTTAATGGTCATACCTCCTTGTTTGAAGAGTAGCAGGCAGTCAAAGCGGTCCATGGCTGAGCCGGGGAATGAAAAAAGCTGCTGGATCCGGGGTAGGCGAAGTATTCTGTAACAAACGGGACGCGGACAGTAGGATCCAAATGCAAGCTTTTATTGAAGACAGAAATCGTAGTACAAACAAGAAGTGCCAGTATCCGAGCGAATAGTCAGGGCAGGCGGCGGGCTAAACAGGGTAATCCAAGGGCAGGCACGGGGTCGGTAGGCGGGTGGAGGAGACTCGTGAAACCAGGGAACAAACAGGGTCAATAACAGGAAAAACAAACACGGGGAAAACGCTTGGAATTGACAGGAGACTGAACAATACTTCGCGATCTGAACAGTGAACAGACCGGGCTATTTATGTAGTGAAAAGCAAGATGGCCGACAGGGGTGAGAGGTGACAGGAGGGGATTATGGGTAATGTAGTGAAAATGGGGTGAGTTAAAGTCCATAGAGAAATGAAGGCTCCCTCTGATGGTGAAGGGAGGGAGCCACAACAGCACAGTTCATGACAACATGTAAAGTAAAACATTTCCGAAGATTTTTTTTATGATTAGAGCGTACAGTTCATGAAAGTCAAAAATCCAGTATCTCAAAATATTAGAATATTTACATTTGAGTTTCATTAATGACCATAAATCTGTAAGTGTGAACTTGTGAAAGAACAGGAGTCCGATGACAGTCTGTTATAAACAGTGTGCGAACAGTTGTGCTGCGCTCACTTTTCTAAATGTAAACTACTACTACAAGGTACATTATTTGTGCTATTTAAACATACAAGGGGTGATCAAAAGTTCGGAGACTATACCTATGATAAACAACATTAGTCTGTTTGTGTAATGATGCTCTTGACATCTCTTGTTAAACCCGTGAAGTGAAAGTGAAAGCCGTCTCACTTTAAACCAGTTTTTCTTAAAATTCATTTCCCGGAAATCATAGCTATCAGCCAACTTCAGATAGCCATAACTGTCAGATCACCATGTGTTGGGTTTTCCTAGATTGCATCACATATATATATATATGTGCAGCTCAAAAATTAGAATATCTTTATTAGAATATTAAAATTCTAAATTCTAAAATTAAAATATTAAAATTAGAATAATATATGGCTTCATGAAGTTGTTTGCTTTAAGTTGGTTTGCTTTTTCCCTCTTTTCCTCACTATCCTTTGCTTTTTAAATAGCTTGTAAAAGCGTTGTGTGCATTTTACTTTAACTTTCAAATAAGCTGCAGTTTGATCCATCAACACAGACTATCGCAGCAAGCCTACCCACAGTGCAGCAACCACTTTGCAAGTAGTTTGCTGACCATGATATTACTGTGCTTTATTGACCAACCAACATGCCTGACCTGAACCCCATTGAGGATCTATGGGATATTTTCAAGAGAAAGATGAGAAACAGTCAATCCAACAATATACAGACGATCTGAAGGCTCAATAGTGCTTCAGCAGTGCCATAGGCTGATCACTTCCTTGCCACACTTCACTGATGCTGTAATTTGACATTTGCTGCCGACCAAGTATTGAGTGCATAAATTAACATACTTTAAAGAACTTGAACTTTTCTGTTTTGCAAATCCGTTTTTTGATTGATTTTTGAAATATTCTATTATTTTAAGATACTGGATTTTTGACTTTCATGAGCTGTAAGCTCTAATCATCAAAGTTAAACCAAAAAAACATTTGAAATATTTTACTTTACATATAATGAATCTAGAATATATGAAAGTTTCAGTTTTTGAAATGTTACAATAAAAAAATTACCTTTTTTGCGATATTCTAATTTTTGAGCTGCACATATATATATGTGATGCAATCTAGGAAAACCCAACACATGGTGATCTGACAGTTATGGCTATCTGAAGTTGGCTGATAGCTATGATTTCCGGGAAATGAATTTTGAGAAAAACTGGTTTAAAGTGAGACGGCTTTCACTTTCACTTCACGGGTTTAACAAGAGATGTCAAGAGCATCATTACACAAACAGACTAATGTTGTTTATCATCGGTATAGTCTCCGAACTTTTGATCACCCCTTGTATGTTTAAATAGCACAAATAATGTACCTTGTAGTAGTAGTTTACATTTAGAAAAGTGAGCGCAGCACAACTGTTCGCACACTGTTTATAACAGACTGTCATCGGACTCCTGTTCTTTCACAAGTTCACACTTACAGATAATAAAATGAATAAAAGGTTATGCGTATTTGGCTTGCTGTCCGGGAGAGGGCTCAGTAGTCATTCCAGAGCCAGGGGCACTCCCCCTGCCCAGGGAGAGGGGTCCGAGCTCGGTATTCAGCCCGAACCCAAAGCGCTCCCCCCAGAAATGGGCTGAAGGTGAGGAGACGGGGTGGTGGAGGGATGCTGAAAAAAAGAGAGAAAAATTAAGGTAGGACGGCTTGGTTATTTAGAGGGATTCTCTCTTTGTGCTGATTGGATAGGGAGTGTGATTGCTGATGATGAATTGGCCATGTTAATTATCTGCGTGTGCTCCTCCTGAAATTTGTTAATAAAACATCACTTAGTAAATTAATTGCCCGATCCTTCATCTCTGGATGTGAAATTATCCATTATGACATAATTTAGGGCACCGACATCACCAGGATTGTGCAGATTTAGACGAGTAAGATCGTTTGAGAGAGCGGCTTCTTCCGACTGCCTTGATCTCTTGCGCGCTGCCATCTCACGGTATTAAAAAATAAATAAAGAAATAAAGAACGTTGCTTGCCGTAGTTTACACAGGACTGGCAGGGAATGTGCATTGATACACCTTTGATACACCTTCCGGTAGGAGGCACCTGCTGAGTGTTCAGGTGTTGGATGTGAATTTCCCCATTTTTACTAGCTGTTTCCTATTTGTCAGAAAGCTGGTGATCCATTGACAGATAGAGCTAAGAACAGGGGCTGGGTTAAATTAGTCTGAAGGAGTGCTGGGATGATGGAGTTGAAAGCTGAGCTAAAGTCCACGAACAGGACCCTGCATAAGTTCTTGGTTTAACCAGATTTTGCAAGATGTAGTATCTGTCTGCCATATCTGAACTGTTTGCTCAGTAAGCAAACTGAATGGGTTTCATCAAGGGTCAACTGTAATGTAATGTAATGTAATTCAGGTGGGCCCACACCAGTCTCTCAAATGACTTCATGACCACATATGTTGGTGGTAATGAGTCAAAACTTTAAAAAGTCTAAACTGGATTTCCCAATTATACTGCTACAGTTTTAATGAATCTAGACTGTCAAAGAGACCAGACTACATGCAGCTGATGAGTTTAAAGTTTGGAAACTTCTGAACCAGAACCTTCTGAGATTGTTAATGTTAATGTTAATGGGATTGGGATCGGAAGAAAGGTGATATCACTAGATGTGACATCATTATGTTTATATTTTCCTTTTGCAATTTATCCTTTGTTTTGGTTTTGTTAAATCAAGTAAGAGCTGCAAGTACATCCCTATTACCTCTTCCTTGCTAATTCAAGTCATGAAACTGACTTGATCCCCTGTTCATCAATTAATGCTAAAACACTGTTCCCATAAATAAAGCCAGCAGTACCAGTTAAACATAAAGGGAGTTTCACATGGGACATGGAAAGGCAAGTGTCTAGTTCATTTTCAATGAGAGACACACAGAAAGCAGGTGGTTTTGGGTAGCATTGAAGACAGTGTGCAGTATTATAAATATATACATTTATAATATTTATATTTGCCTCAAAGAGCTGTACACACGCATTCAGTGGGGTTTGGGGTGTAAGAGCACACATCCGACTGCTTGCACATCTCTTCAGGGCCGGAGTGGGACTCCTTTTCAGCCCTGGAGTTTCAAGCCTTAGACCGGCCCACTTTAGTTCACGACTGACTATATTAAAATAACGTCATTTCCAATTCAGTGCAAATACAGTAGCCTAAGTGTTGCTTCACAGTGAAGATTTATTTGAACAGTTAACACAATGTAATGTTTAACAGTATCAGAATCTATTTTCTATAAGAATTAGTGCTCATAAATAAACTGGACTAGAGGCTGCTGCTGCTGCTGAAGAGCTACAGTACAAGAAAAAGTTTGATACATAAACATGAACGGTGGTTTGCAGACATCGTTGTTTTGCACTGCTCCTAACTAGCTTAACGTTAACTTACCGGCTGTTTCATCATCTTCTTGTGTTGTTGTACTCTCGCTGCCGCTGGTTTTAACGAAAAATTTACTCAGCTTAGTACATTTGGCCGCGTCAGTTTCTAGAACTTTCTTTTTTTTTTTAATCTGGCAGCGCCACCTTTGCACTTTTTATTATCCATTCTTCATCTCTCGCGTATCTCTTAACAACTAATTTTGCTATTGAGCAAGGTGCCGCTGTCGGGGGAGTCGAATGATAATTACGTCATCATTAATTCTGCTCATGGGGCTGCAAGAAAATAAATAAAAAGAGTGGAGCTGCGGTAAAATAATGAATAAAAAGAGTGAGGCTATGGTAAAAAAATAAAAAAATAAATAAAATAAATAAATCAATAAATAAAAAGTGCGACTGCTGTGAGTGCAGGCAGCTAGGGACACCGGCCCTCGCGGCCAAAAAACGGACCGGCCCACCGGGAATTCTCCTGGTCCTCCCGATTAACCAATCCGGGCCTGCATCTCTTTGTTGTTCTAAATATTACTAAAGTGCCCCTACTATGCCTATACAAATATTACTTTTCATGCTGTGTGTCATGTAGCTGTATGTGAACATAAATTACCTGCAAAGCTGTAAAGCTGACAATGCACAATAAATAAAGTTATTGTCTATCAAAAAAAAAAAAAAGAGTCTGCTCGTAATCGTTTAAACAAGTTGTCAGGAATTCAAATCTTCTTCTGTTACGGCCGGACGTCACAAAGGGATACATTTGCATAATGTCCACCCACTGTTGCGAACAACTTTTCCACCCACAAACACAGTAACATTTCCGTGTGGTTCACATCCTGTAGAGAAGATGCTGTATTCTACGCTGTGAGAGTAAATTTGTTTTATTTTCACTTCCAAAAGATGAAGCTGCATCAGTGGTTAACATTCATTTTTTCAACAACACCTCAGCAGTACAATTCCAATCTTGTGTTGTGTGCCCGTCATTTTACTGACGCCTGCTTTTCCAATCTCGGGGAGTTCAATGCGGGATTCACCGAATCACCACACGCTTTTAAAAGATGGATCTGTGCCCAGTTTATTTGGACCTGCTTGCTCCTCTGAACCTCTACCTGTAAGTATGATTAATAATTGATGATTGTATTTTCTAGCGATCGTTCAAAATACGTAGTTGTGTAAACCCTGTACTTGTTTTGCTAACAGGCTAACTAACACGGTGGTTTACACAGTGTAATGCATTATATAATGTTGAAGTTTACAACATAGAGGTGTGCCTGGTTCGCTTACGTAAGCAAATTGCGAGCACTGTCCATGGTAGTCCGAGCTAACTAGTTTAGGTATTCTTTCTGAAGAGAGAATGTCAAAGATTTTACTTTTTGGGTAAAAAAAAAGTAAGCCACTTCAACTGTTTCGTCATCAGACTCCGGCTCGTAATAATAAGGTAAAATCGATACCATCTTTTCTATGTATTGACAAGTCTCCAAGGCTGTTATTCATTATGGCAATGGGCGTTTCATACACGCGCTGAACACGGTAGACCAATCACAATGGACTGTGCCATCTGACAAATCACAGCACTGAGGCTCACAGAAAGGAGGGGTTTAGAGAGATGATTCTTCGAACTGCTTTGCACAAGTCATTTAAGAATCATTTAGAAATAAGGTAAAATTAAATCTATATTTGGAGAAAACTAAAGTGCTTTTTGACCTTGCATACATTTAAACCTGTTTTTAGGAGACAATATTAGCAATTTTAAAAATGGCATAATAGGGGCACTTTTAAATGTACCAGGGTACCAGAAACTATTTTATTTTTTCTCTTTGTTTAGAACTACAGCCTTTGTTTTTTCAAATAGAGTAAAGGTGTCAGACTCTAGGGGAAGTGTTTTCTACCATTATTTGGGTTTATGGACACAAATATAATTGATGTAGTAAGGAGATTCATGTTTAATTAACTTTTTGTTTTGGTAAAAGTGAGTGACTTTTGAGTGAGTGACTTTTTGTCACTCAAAAGCAAACTCTTAAAAGCAGGGGTGGGCAAACTTTTTGACTCGAGGGCCACATCAAGTTTTCCACATTAAGTGAGGGGCCGCATAATATGTTTAGGACGAATTAAGCTTTTTTTATTCTAAATTAACACTCACTTACTGATGTACTATGTTTTGTACCATGTTTTTTTTTTGCTTTTATAAGTTGCATTAAGTTGCATTATTGTACAAGTCGATTGATGTATAAGACACATTTTATCATTTCATTCAGAAATAATGTAAAATTAAAAACGTATTATATTCCCCTCACTCTACAAAAAAATCCTGTAAATTTAGCAGTGTTCAGAACAGAAAAAGGAACAAAAATGTAAGTAAAAAAACAAACACAAATTAAACATTTATTATAAATGCCCAGCCTAAATATTTAATTCGAAACTGAAACTAGTGATGTGGTTGCAGGAAAATCCACAATACAAACTCACTTGCTTTTCCTTATTCGTCACCAATTCTAATTGACATTGATTGCTCTATAAATCACCTTGGAAATTGCAGCACGTTTCAGGAACGGCAGCTTAGACCCCTCCAGCCAGTGCCGCCACTCCTCAAAAGCAGCTTTTATGGCGAGGAGTTCTTGGTTTCCTACATCATAGTTCTGTTCAGTGGGTGTCAGTTTGCGGGAATAGAAGGCGCAAGGGAAGAGCTTAGGTGGATTACCGTGTCGTTACGATAATACAGCTCTGATGCCAGTGTTGGATGCATCAATCTCGGTGGGGAATTCAAGTTCTGGATTGGGATGATGAAGGATGGGTGCTGTGGTGAAACACAGTACTGAAGTACTCCCAGTACTGAAGTTCCTGATAAAAATTCTGTAGAAATTAGCAAAGCCCAGAAAGCGTTGTAGTTCTTTGATAGTAGTCAGTTGGGGCCAGTTGAGCACCGCTCTCACCTTCCTATCATCCGTAGCCACCCCCTCAGTACTGATGATGTAGCCCAGAAAGGAAATAACTGACTGATGAAACTCACATTTTTCTAGCTTGGCATACAACTGGTTGTCGATCAGGCGTTGGGGAACTGCTCGGACGTGTTTAACACGTTGATCCAGGGTGTCGGAGAAGATCAGGATGTCGTCAGTGTAGATTATGACCCAACGATAGAGCATATCTCTGAACACGTCACTGATGAACATCTGAAAGACAGACCAATCCGAAGGGCATATTTATAGTGGCCAGTCGTGGTAGAGAAGGCTGTCTTCCACTCATCTCCCTCCCGTATACGAATTAGATTGTAGGTGCTGCGAAGGTTGAGCTTGGTGAAGAACTTGGCGGATCGGAGCTGTTCCACGGCGTCCAGGAACCAGGAATATCGGATATCGAAATTTGATGATGATTTCATTGAGATTGCGATAGTCGATGCAGGGGCGGAGTCCACCATCCTTATTCTTCACGAAGAAAAAGCCGGCTGACGCAGGTGAAGTGGAGAGTCGGATGAACCTCCTCAATGTATGATTTCATGTCCTCAGACTCAGGTTGTGATAGAGGGAAGATTCTGCCTCTAGGGAGGCTTGAGCCAGGAACGAGGTCTATGGCACAGTCTCTAGGTCAGTAGGTGGTAGTTGGGAGGCCTTTACCTTGCTGAAGGCTTCAACGAGATCTTGGTACTCGACGGGCAAACCCACTCTTGGTGTCAACACCTCCGACTTGGTCATCCCTTGAACTGATGGTCAAGTGCAGGGGTTACACAGGTTCCTAGACAGTTATCATGCCACTGAAGGATCTGCTTGGTTATCCACGAAATACAGGGGTTGTGGTTCTCCAACCAGGGTAATCCCGAGTATAACTGGCCTCTGGGGGGAAACAGCGGTGAACAAGCGAATAGTCTCTGTTAGGGCTGCACGATATTGGAAAAAACTCACATTGCGATATTTTGTTTTTCTGCGATAAATATTGCGATATGAAAATAAAAAATCATCAGATTACTTGAATAGCTCTTTGGAAAAAAATGGGATGATTTTATAGCTGAGTAAATCAGCATTGAAAATAAACAAATTACAAACATAGATAAAGTTAATAGAACAAAGATACAAATAAAATAAAACACTTTATAGTCTAACAGTATTCAGGTACAGAAATTGAATAATCAAATGTAAAATTGCACTGCATATTCTTCACTGTATAAATGTAATCTAATAAATCTGTGTCAAAGCTAAAAAGTGATTTTTCTCTGTGTTTTGCTGTTTGATTAACATTCATGACACAGAAAGCCTCAGGAACATTAAACTGCTGTGAACCTGTTACACATCCATTTTCTTTCTCAATTGTTTATCTTCACTTAAGCAACTGTGTTTACAAGGATACTTGCAGAGACCTGTATTTTTACATAATTTCGCGTGTATGTGTCATTTCAGGCATAAAATAGCAGCGGAATGAACGGAATTCCGTGTTCACTTGCATCTGTGTGGCTTTCACCATGTCAACACCGGGCGCGAGCGTCGTGACGCGCCAAATGCAGTAGAGCACATTATAATCAGTGATGCTGTCTGCACTGGACATGAGCGGCGCGACAAAATACTGTAGAAGTCATTATAATGATGCTCCCTGCACTGGATGCGGCGCGGCACGTCAAATACCCGAAAGTAAACTGCTGCGTTCCATTTATGTGTACTCACACAAAATTAAAATGATATGAATTAAAATGATATGCAACAGTCGCTTTTGTCGTGTCCAGTGTTTAGACAGACTTTCACTTTACAGGCAGCGCGACACGACAGCTGTCGCGTCCGGTGTAGACAAGGTGTCTGTGTGTAAGCAAAGAAAAGACGATCAGTAGCCTATAAATAAATATAGCGATCAGTATAGGCTACTAAACATCGCATGTCCTGCGATGTGAGCACATCGCAATATCGATGCTGAAACAAGTGACGTGACGAGACGTGAGGCCAAGTATGGTGACCCATACTAGGAATTTGTGCTCTGCATTTAACCCATCCAAGTGCACACACACAGTAGTGAACACACACACACACACCATGAACATACACCCGGAGCAGTGGGCAGCCATTGCATTGCTGCGGCGCCCGGGGAGTGTATCAATGTACCGTGCAGCCCTAGTCTCTGTGTGCAAAGCCCCTGTCCTAAGTGTTAGATCCTCTGTGATGAAGTTGATCCTTCCAGAGCCCAGCGGTCGGCCATCTAGAGCTGCCACAGCCAACCAGGAAGTACGTGGAATGAGAGGAACACCATGAGTTTCAGTCAATCAGAGCCGAGGTAACAACAGATTTACCAAAAAACATCAATGTGACAGGAATTTCAAGTGAATCATTCTGGTTGGAAATAGCATTACCCACAGGGGAGCCTCTAGATGGTGATCGAGTGGGACAGGAGACCCGCATGTGACCGGGCTGACCACAATAGAGTAGGGGTGCTCCGATCAGAATTTTTGAGGCCGATCGCCGATCACAGAAAGCAGTATCTGCCGATCCAGTCACAGATACCGATCTTTTTAAAGCCTTCTTTTTATCATGTAAAATTATTTATAGTGATACTCCAATCAGGATTTTAGACATTTATTCAGGGCCTCAATTGTTTTCTTTGTTTTTTCTCTGAAAATAGGGGAATTCGCCTCTAGAGATATTAATTTGAGGGATGGAGGGGAGCTTGCTTTTTTTGACATTTTTCAAAAATATATATTCTTCTCACCTAAATGTTTGATCATGCAGTGCATTTGTTTTTAGAATTGTGCAACTATTGCACTATAGCTTACACACAGCACAAGCCTGATTTCCACAAACACATTTAACAAACATTGTTACTGAAAAGGCTTTTTCAGCAATGTTATTCTTTTATTACACAGTACAGTAATACAGTACAGTAATCTTTCATGTTCAAATGCAATAAATATAAGCAACACATTATTCAGTGCTTTTTACTTTTGCATTTACTTCTAGATTTATATAATAAGTTGCTCAAGCAAGTGGCAAAACATTTTTTTTTTGTTCTTTTCTTTGTTTTCCTACCTAGTGCCATCTATGATTGCCTTTATCTAAAAGTGCTCCTTTCCTTTAAACCTAGCCAAAAACCAACATGTGTTAACTGTGAAACACAGCAGACTTTATTTATATGCATTTATGGTGTAAATATGACATTTTTGTGTCAATTCTTGCTCATATTTACCGCAAACAATGCGCTGTCGCTTTAATTCTGCGCGTGCGGAAACGATCTCGCACCGCTCTATAAACGTACTGCCAGACCTCAACCATGCGCAGCTTGAACGCTTTAATCCGTTAACATGAGCATGGGAAAAAATATGCACTGACAACGGAGTTATGTGAACCTGGCGTTATGTGTGTGCGCTTTGAGTGCGCATGAGCGGCCAGTCTTAAGGAGAGCACGCGGTTAATGGTTAAATACTGAAAATAATTCAAAAGAAATGCAATTTATAAACTTTAGCGACAATGCGACACTGTGTCTATTGTGCAAGCAACAATTCCTGTGTCAACTGTGCAGCGTTATAGTCAGACGTGATGTGGTAATTGGAAGCCATTTCGCACTTTGAGAGAGAAAGAGAGAGAGAGCGTGCGGTCATTTACTCACGCTGTTTGTGAAATTATGGCTCATATAAGGTTTTCAAAAAAAAAAAAACCTTTTTGAAGTTATTTGATGAATAAATATGAATTGTACCTCACCGTCAGCATTATAATTGTTTTACCCACGCCGGACAGAGACTGAGACGGTCCTGCTGAATGTCGTGCCAAACCTCTCATGGCAGGCGCGTCATCAGCTTTAGATCGGTTTTGTGTGATCGGCGTTTTTAGAGACCGCCGATCAAACATCCCAAAGCGATTAACGACCGATAGTGATCGGTAGCCAATCAGTCGGAGCACCCCTACTACAATAGAGACATAGATGCTGTCGAATCTGTCTCTCTCTCTCCTCCGAGCTCAGGCGGGTGACACTGATCTGAATGGGTTCAGGATTGAGGGGAACAGAGATGGCTTGACTGGGCGTCAAAACTTATTTCGAAACTGGTATTTGTTCTCTTACTGGAAAGTCTGCAGAGCATTTTAAGCATTTTTAAAACATACCAATCCAAGGCATTTTTCAAAACAAATAAACACTTTGACATTTTTAAAACAAGTAACTTATTTACAATTTTGCAAGTTTTGTAGGGTGTATATTTTGACCTTTTATTTTGTATTTGCTGTGTGGCTTGGATGCGGCGTCTGTCAAATATTGACTAAGTGACTATCTTTAGCGAAGCAGCGTGGAGACCCGCTTCTGTAACTTGCGTGACGGTGTTTATACACGACACTGCTCCACTGATCATGTGCTGGTTACTCCACTGCACACTTCGGATCACTTCCTCCTTACTCTTAACCTCAACAAGGTTCCTGAGACAACACACACCTCTCCTCATGTCGTCTTTCAGCCAGCCTGTTCCACCCCTTCTGCCCCTTGGCTGTCTGATGTTCGGCGCAAACATCAATCTAAGCTCAGGGCTGCTGAAAGGGTATGGCGCAAATTTAAAAATCCTACTGACCTCAACGTGTATCAGTCACTCCTCTCTTCCTTCTCTGCTGATTTATCCACTGCTGAAAGGACATACTATCATAACAAAATTAACAATTCATCCTACTCTCGCATGTTCTTTAAAACATTTTCCTTTGTCCTCCTCCTCCCCCTCCTATTCCATCTAATCTCCTTTAAGCCATTTCTCCTACAGTTATACCTGCACTCGCTCACATCATTAACACATCCTTTCACACAGGTGTTTTTCCCTCTGCATTTAAACAAGCTTGTATAACCCCTCTACTTAAGAAACCCACTCTGAAGCCATCTCTTTTAGAGAACTACAGACCAGGGGAACTTCTTCAAGTTTCATCACATTCAGCACATCAACCATAACTCCTTCAAAAACAGCCAGAAACCTTGGCGTTGTGATTGATGATCAAATGACTTTCTCAGACCACATTGCTAAAACTGCCCGGTCCTGCAGATTAGCTTTATTCAACATCAAGAAGATCCAGCCCTTTCTTTTGGAACATACTTCACAACACACAAATTTTCAATGAGCCGAAAAGAATACACGTCACACCTCTCTTCATTAATTGGCACTGGCTACCAATAGCTGCTCACATAAAATTCAAGGAATTAATGCTTGCCTACAAAACCACCACTGACTCTGCACCCCTTTACCTAAATTCATTACTTCAGACTTATGTGCCCTCTAGAAGCTTGCGTTCTGCAAGTGAACGGCGCATTGTTGTGCCATCCCAAAGAGGCATAAAATAATTTTCACAGACATTCACATTAAATGTACCCTTCTGGTGGAATGACCTGCCCAACTCACTCCGAACAGCTGAATCCTTAGCCATCTTAAAGAATCTTTTCCATCTTTATTTGACCCTCTAATTCTAGCACCCTATTTTCTAATTCCATTCTTAAACAAAAAAAAAAAAAAACACTTTTAGACTTATACTCCAATTTACTTACTGCTTGTTTTCTTTAAAAAAAAGACTAACACTAGTTTCTCTCTATAAAATTAACAAAAAAAGGCAAAAAAGAAGGCCTCTAACACTTGCTTGCTTTTTCTTTTTTATTCTATTTTATTTTTATTTATTATATACTTTGCTACACGTACTGTGTTAGGCTAAATGAGACTTGTCATAGCATTTGCATGTTATTGCTCTTATGTTGATTTTGATTGCTTCCAACCTCCTTTGTAAGTCGCTTTGGATAAAAGTGTCTGCTAAATGTCTAAATGTAAGTGTAAATCAGGGGTTATATACCGCACTACAGGCTACTATTGGATTTTACTAATATTGCATCAAATGATCCATTTTAGACCAACTGCATCACGGATGAAAACGCCCGTACTTCCCCTTGAGTTGTTTACTACGCCGTTACATACATGCTTGTGACTAATCACCTTGTGCTCACCGTACTTTAACCTATTTTTGTTTTATGTCATTCTTTTAACACTTCCAAACCTCTCACACAGTAAAATCTGACCCCATTTTAATCCTTGTAACTCAGCCAGTTAGGCTGATCGTTACATTTGGTGGCCCGTACGTGGAACGTTTAAGATTTTTAAAGCTGTGTTGAGAAAGTGTTAAAAAATGGCTACTCCTTTTAAAAATGCTGCTCCTTTTAAAACACCTGCTAATTTTAATAATGAACGAATTTTACACCAGTGTGATTGTGAACAGCTTTGTGCTGAAGTACTTTCTCTTAAAAACATCGTTTTAAAACTGGAGAAGGATTTTAAAGACTCTGTTGAAAGCCAGTTAAACCGTGAAGTTTATTTTAGAGAGGCTGTGGATGTAAAATTCGGTAACATGGAGGAATATCTGAAAGAGTCTGTGGCAGCATTGGAGAAGGAGGTTGTTGAATGCTTTCGGAGGCGAGACAAACAGTGGGCAAAACAAATGAAGGAAAAGCAACTGTCCCAAACTGTCTCAGTTCCTGCAGGAACACCCAACCTGGTGCTCTCCTTCATCAGCTCCTCTTTACCTCCAACTTACTGTTCCACCATCTCAGCAACTTCACAGACCGACGACAGAGCAAAGGAAGTAACTACCCTTACCAAGACATCATCAGGGCCTGATGTCACCTACATCTTCTCTGTCCTTCCCTTCTCCAGTGAGGAAGTCATCAGTGCACAACAGGATTCCATCGCACTGTCCATCTCCCGTTCTACACACCAGACTGACCGGATCACCATTATCATCCACCAGGGCTTGCTGTACCGACAGATCAAGAGCGAGGATGGCCAGCACCGACTGGATGTGTGCCATCATCAATCAAAGCAGAGAATCATCACTACACCCTGCATCAACACCAACCATCAAGCCAGGAAGGAAGAATCTGCAGAGGGAACAGCATGCCGGCAACACTGGGTATAGAAAGCACCAGGGAGGAACCGCGCAACCTACCCAGGGTTACCCAGGCTGGTACCGACTTCCACCTCTCTGCGACTGATTTTCATTTCCTTCCAGCCAACTAGGGCATACATGGGAGTGCCTAGTTTTAGCTAATTTATTTCAAAGACATTTTAAGTCACACTTTAAAGAGGATACCCACTTTATGGACAACGGATGACAGGACTCTTAAGAGGCTAGTTTCTTCCCTGACGTGCCGTAGGCAAAGGGGGGAGACTATGTGACACTGTCACGCAAAATACATGTTTTAGCGCTCTATTTAATGCAGTGCTTTATGTATAATAGAGTTTTAACTGGTTTACATGTTTTTTTTAGTCCATTTTATTCCTCTTACCATTTTAAGTGTGTATGTCTTTAAGAAATTAATGGTTGGCCTGTCATGTGACCAGACAGGAAGCAGGAACTGTATAAAGAGAGCAGCATGGCAAACAAACACACCCCGATACACATACCTGGATTGTGGAGTTTCTCTCTGACTTACCATTCCAGATTCACACCCAGCAGATTGGATTATCACTCATTTTGGATTGTATATACACTGGTGGACACTCACATTAGACTTTTCAACACACTGGGATTCTTGGACTGTTTTTAGGGTATGGACAAACAAACTGTATTGTTTTAACAGACTGAGTTTACCTGGTTTTATCGTGTTGTTTTAAAGTCTTTTATGTGAACTTGGTAAATACACCGTACTTTAACCTATTTTTGTTTTATGTCATTCTTTTAACACTTCCAAACCTCTCACACAGTAAAATCTGACCCCATTTAATCCTTGTAACTCAGCCAGTTAGGCTGATCGTTACAACCTCTGAGCTAATGAGAAAAGGCCAATAAACATTGGTGAGTGGAATTTGCATGCAACGCCACTCCCCTGTACATGCGGGTATATAAGATGGCAGCATACATCCAGTCATTCAGAATTCTGCTTCGTTGAGCCCGTGTCCTCCTGTGTGTTTAGATAACATCAGGTAATTTGCGTGAGGCTGGCCCAGTGTCGGCTTGCTGCGCCACTTCTTAAGGATCCGTGCGCTATTTT
This sequence comes from Cirrhinus molitorella, assembly GCA_033026305.1. NCBI lineage: Eukaryota > Metazoa > Chordata > Actinopteri > Cypriniformes > Cyprinidae > Cirrhinus > Cirrhinus molitorella. Next base: position 16,199,865 of record CM065133.1, on the reverse strand, counting down.
CCCAGTTGTTTCTCCTAGAGTAATTCTGGGCCCTCCTTGCACCACAGCCTGGACTAGGACGGAGTAGTCCGTGACGGTTGTGGCATCATGTCTCATGTCTATTTTTCATGGTCACGGCCGTTTTCCCCTTGTATATCTATAGTCAGAATAGGTATATTTTCCCTCTATTCCACATGACTAAACCTTGTCATTGTCTCTGCCCCCTGACAGTTGCTTCAAACTAGCACCCCTGGTGGGCCCAGTTTCAGCCTACAGGGCATCGGGCAGGTTACGTGTTATGTGTTGTCTCTCACGTAACGCAGCTTCAGGATTGTGGCGTTTTCCTTGGTTAGTCCCTATATGTATCGTCATACTAAACGACTGAAGGGGAACGTCTAGGTTATGTAGGTAACCCACGTTCCCTGAAGGAGGGAACGGAGATGTTACATCCCCTTGCCACAATCCTGGGTCGCGCTGACACTGGGCTATAGCTCAGCTCCTCAGCAAAAACCTGAATGAGTGGATGAACGCCGCCATCTTATATACCTGTATGTACAGGGGAGTGGCGTTGCATGCAAATTTCACTTGCCAATGTTCATTGGCCTTTTCTCTTTAGCTCAGAGGTGATTGGTCACTCAGAAATGCGCTGCTCATGTGGCCAGTCACATGATTATCTGTTAGAATTAATTTATTTTATTTACAAACATTGTTATTGTGTAAAATGTATTAAAAATACTTATGTAAACTGTATTCTTATTATTGCAAGCATATTTTGGTAACATAATATTTTGATGGTCCCTTTTGAACATTCTGTTGACAATAAGTAACGTTGCATCTCTATGTCAACTAACTCTCATTAGAGTATTAGTAGACTCTCTGCTTAATATCTGCTAACTCTTAATTGTAATGGTCTCCCAACAGACATTATACTTACTATAAGTAACTTTGCAAGAACATGTCAACTTAGCCCAAATCATGACAGTCCATCACATGAATGGATAATCCAATCGCATGTGAATAAACAGACATTATACTTACTATAAGTAACTTTGCAAGAACATGTCTTAGCCCAAATCATGACAGTCCACCACATGAATAGATAATCCAATCGCATGTGAATAAATGCAAATATTCCCTAAAAACACCCAGTAAAGACATTGAGGCTTCCGTTGAAATATGATTGCGAGGCAGCGTGAGGATTCATGTGCAGTATTTTATTAAATCCACAGCAAACTAATCCAAAACAGTGGGCAGATTGCGTAAACGTGAGGCAGGCAAAAGTTCGTAAACAATAAGTTCAATCCAAACAACAAGACAAGGGGTAATCCAAAAGATGTAAACGAGAAAAGCAAGGCAATGGTCATACACAAGATAATCAAGACAATAATACAGAACACTCGGTAAGGCAGATAGACTGACAATACTTTGCAGTAGCCTGTTAGCCTGGCCATGCTAAATACCCCACAAACAGGAAGTAACCTTTGAAGCAGAGGGAGCGGTAACAGTCAATATTCAGGAGAGGTCTCCCTCTGCAGGCATGGCGTTACAGCCCGCTTCGTCCCGCACTCCAGTCAGACAAGATGCTGACAGACAGTGACAGAAATACCGCCTGTTCATGCACGCAGTGGTAAAATAATAATTACTTATTGGTTACTAATTTGAATAAGTACATTATAATGCAAACAATACCTTAAATAAACTAAGAGTATACTTATCCAGGCACCACTACACCAAATAGTTATATAATACACATTTTAAAATATCACTGCATACCTGCTGCTGCCATAAAGACCCATTTCGAAAGTTTACGTGCTTTTCTTCTCTTCCTGCTCCCACTCCTTTGTTGGAGCAGTTACGAAGTAATGTTTTTTTAAACACTTTCTTGCATTTTAGTTAGACATGCAAATTACAGCGAAGCGAACCAGTTGTAGGCTACGGTGTTCTGCAGTAGTCAAAAAGGTTCTAAACACTGAATTGTGAATTGATTTCTTCTCGTAAACTCAGAGATGTGGATTTGGACGGCAATTAAATTACCACATGACCTTGGTGTTTGTCAGAAAACAGTAGGTAATTTGGCTGGGGATTTTTACGAGGATGGTGAGAGAAAAACATCAACATCCTGGTTTCGGAGAGCAATTAAATAACTGACTACCCCCTGTATATGGTGAAAATCACTTACGTCCCCATGAGAAACAATTACCGTCCGAATAGGGCTTTTGTTCTTCTTTAAACATTCTTTGGTAGAATGACTTGTGTGCTTGGGGTTGTTGCCTTGCTGCATGACCCACATTCTCTTGAGACTTCTTCTTAAACAGAAGTCCTGACATTTTCCTTTGCTGATTTTGCTGTTATAATTCAGAATTCATTGTTCCATCAATGATGGCCAAGATACATAAAAACAGGCCCAAGCCATGATACTACCACCACCATGTTTCACAGATGGGATAAGATTCTTAAGCTGGAATGCAATGTGTTCATTTGAATCAGTAAGTTCTATTTTGGTTTCATCCATCAATTAAACCTCTCTGCAATAGTCCCTTGGCTTGTCTACATGATCTTTAACAAGCAATTTTCTTTTTGGAGAACAGTGGCTTTCTTCTTGCAACTCTGTCATGCACATCATGATTGTTTATTGTTCTCCTGATGGTGGGCTCATGAACATTAACATTAAAAAATCTGAGAAAGATCTTTAGTTGCTTAGAAGTTACCCTGGGAGCTTTTGCAACCTCGCAGACTATTACACCTTCTGCTTTTGAGTGATCTTTGTTGGTCGACCACTTCTCGGAAGGGTAACAGTGGTCGTGAATTTTCTCCATTTGTACACAACCTGTCTGACCGTGGATTTATGGAATCCAAACTCTTTAGAGATGGTTTTATAACCTTCTCTAGCCTGATAAACAACATCAACTTTTTTTCAAAGATCCTCAGTAATCTCCTTTATTCGTGACATGATTCACTTCCACAGACATGATCAGATTTTGATAGATCCCTGTTCTTTTGAATAAAACAGGTCACATACTGGGTCACATTTGATAGTCATTGCACTGACTGAAACCACATCTGCACAGATGGACTCTAATTTCACCTTTAAATTAACTGCTAATCCAAGAGATTCACGTACTTTTGCCAACATGTAACACATGTAACAATGTAACACTGGATAATTTTTTCTCAATAAGAAAGAAAATATTTTTCTCTCACTTGTTTGATTGGGTTCTCTTTGCCTACTTTCAGGACTTATATGGAAATCTGATAACGCTTTTGGTCATATAGGAAATTCTAAAGGGTTTACAAACTTTCAAGCAGCACTGTATGTTTTAATAAAGGATTATGGTTAACAATGCAACCTGTATTAAAGTTGCTGAAAAAAAAAAAAAAACATTGCTAATACTGTAACTGCCTTCACACTAGACTTTGACACAACATTTATATAGACACTGCAATGTTCAAATGATGAAAAGTCCCAACTGCTAATTCTTGTGAATTATCAGCACTTTTGGAAGGTCTGTCATCTATTCAGATTTGAGCACTTTCTTTTTTAAAGTTGATATATCTATTTTTGTGCTATTTTAATCCTGCATCATTATTTGGCTAGATGGATATTTATTACCATTGTTTCTGCTTTCTGTCTGACACTATCAGAACAGACATGTGACTAGGGATGTTACGATTTACTCAACTCACAATTTGATATTCACGATACTGATTTCATGATCAAATGAGATTTAAGAAAAATATATAATGAAAAGGTGTTTTCAACCGGCTCGGGGTACATCGTTACATCCCTACATGTGACCTAGTTTTAGGCAAGGATAGCACTAAAGTGCTTAACTTAGAGTTAAGCATCACTATATAGCACTACTTCTGTTAAGTCAATGCCTCTAAAAGTTATTTATCTGAATCAATCCAAAGGTATAGATCAGTGGTTTTCAAACCTGTTCTGGAGGCACCCCTGCCCTGCACATTCTGTATGTCTCCCTTATTAGATACACCCAAATCTGGGGCCGTATGTATAAAGCCGCTTAGAGTAAAATTTTAGTCTTAAGTGTGTCAAAATTCTAAGAATGACATCATTTTACTCTCATTCCTAGACTTAAGAATAAGAGTAATTCATAAAGGTTCCTAAGTGTTAAGACTTGGTCTCAGCTCCTAACTTATTTAAGACAGCTGGAGAGGTCTCCTAACCTAGTTAGGAGTAACAAGATGGCAGCAAAGAGGGGGAAACAAACACTTTACAATTAATATATTATGTACTGGAGTTATATGATGATATGATAGTTGATAAAATGATACAAACTTGATCGTAAAGATTTTTAAAACATTTTTTTTTTTTTTTTTTTAAGAAATGTAATAACTTCTTCCACTCTACAAATCAATGCTCTAACTGCAATAACTGCAACTACAATAGTGGCCAAAAGTAATGTGTGGAGGGTTTTTTATGACCCCAAAATTCACTTAAACCATCAAAATATGAGGGAAAAAAAACACTTACCAGTGTTGCCACTTGAAAGTAGTTAAAATAGTCCTTAAATGTTGCTAGATGACATCATAATGGTGAGTTCACTGATCTAAATAGAAATATAGATCAGTGGGAGAGTCTCTGAATCTATGATTTGTCTAAGAAATGGACTTTGTTGCGCTGCTTTTGAAAAACAAGTATTAAAAGGTTTGAGGAAGTCACTAAATCTACTGACAATATCACTAAATTGGCAACACTGTCACATTGAGTACAAAATCAGTTATTAATATTTTGTTGATCCTCTCTTGTTTTTACATGTGCTTATAATTGTATAATCTCTGTTTACAAAAACACTTTTTTATAAATAAGTTTGAAGATGAAAAATTTCCCACTACTATAGGCACCATTTAGCCACTGCTATATGGAAGTTCATTGACTTTCCAGCTGACCGTCAAACAATGCAAGACACAAAAACAAGCCACTGTTATGAGGATTTTGGGCTTTCCTCAAGTTGGAGCTGTTGATGGAACTCATGTTCACATCATTTCTCCGACTGTAAAAAAGTAGACATACCAATAGAAAAGGGATTTCAAATTATCTGCAATAATTTGTGATACTTTTGCACAACGCAAAGCATTTTTTTAAAATGCATTTAAATAGTGTCTTAATTAAATGATTTTATTGTAGTTGCATCTAATAAAATTGGTGCTGTGCTGCAGTGACTTCACATGAGCAGGCTCACTATTGGCTGTTTCAGAGGTCATGGGCGGCCATTTTGGGTTGACATCATTGTAGTCCTTAGTTCACAACACTTAAGTGTCCCCTCAGTCAACACTTAAGAATCGATCTTAGACTTTACTGAAAGTTGCTTTTAGCTTCTTTATAAAAGCCTCCTACTCTTAGAAAAGTCCTGCTATTAACTAAGAATTTTTTGACACTTTTGACAAGTCAAAACTTAAGACTGTTCTTAAGAGCATTTCTGAGAAGTTTTATACATACGAGCCCAGGTCTTGCAGTCTCTACTAATGAGCCAATGATTGGAATCAGGTGTGTTAGATGAGGGAGACATGCAAAATATGCAGGGCAGGGGTGCCTCCAGGACAGGTTTGAAAACCACTGGTATATATATTATTATGTCCATAATGCACCAACCACATACCTCTCTCTATTTGTCCACGTTTTGTTTTCTCAGACTCCTGTCCACATCTGAGTATGCCTGTAGAGACTGATGAGTCTATGACCTTGTCCTCTCTCAATCTGGTCTGGCCTGCATGTCAGCAGTGCCAATCACACACCTTTAAAGATGCAGGAAAAAGTGGTAGATTCAGCTCAAAAATGTGTGTTCGTGATGTAAGTAGACTGGATTACCTTGATGGTTGCTATGGGCTTCCTCCCAAAGATTTAAGGGCCAGTCCCCTCACCAAACTTTCCATAAGTGATTCGCAACACATGGAGAGCCCTGCAGGCTTGCCCAGTCTTTACTTGCCTCAAAGTTTAGGAAGACACCATCAAAGAGACTGTAGAGCCCACACTGAAGATCGAAGTGAAGATTTCTCGGACATCAGTCTTCAAAATCGCTGCAGTTCCCCTGTCCTATATTCACACACCCAAAACCCTGTGAGTGAGGATGAGGAGAGTCTAGAAAAGCCTAGCCCTCTTCGCTCTGATCTAGGAGAGAATTTCTGCAGATATTCTCCAGCAAAACAGCCAGGATTTTACGGTACGTCTGTTCTTGTTATGAATAAATGGATCTTGATGTTTTAACAAATCAGATAGATATCAGAGAAAACGCATGAAATGACCGGGTGTCAACAGGCCCAAAGATTCCTTGGAAGTGAATTCCATGGGGGCAGTGCTCTGATTCACACTAATTGCATTATTATTAGCCTGTAAAAGCTATACAGGCACTAAAATGTACAATACTGAAGTATTTACAGCATCTAAATGTACAAATATATGTATTTTTACCATTTAAATGTACAATACTGACATACTGATGACACCAAAAAATTAATCATCATGAATATTGAATCGTATAAATTATATATGAATCGCTGCATTAATTTTATTATTGTTGTTTTTAGTTGTCATATCAATGGCCTTATGTTTTCAATTGCATTATTAAATTGTTTACTCGTTTACTTTTATTATATGAAATGATAACATTTCTTTCTGTTTTGTGTTATTTCTGCTGCCAGCTCGTTTCCAAGAATAGGTCTACATAATGTTAAACAAGACTACAGGTCCTTCTCCAAAAATTAGCATATTGTGATAAAGTTCATTATTTTCTGTACTGTACTGATAAACATTAGACTTTCATATATTTTAGATTCATTACACACAACTGAAGTAGTTTCAGCCTTTTTTTTGTTTTAATATTGATGATTTTGGCATACAGCTCAAAACCCAAAATTCCTATCTCAAAAAATTAGCATATTTCATCCGACCAATAAAAGAAAAGTGTTTTTAATACAAAAAAAGTCAACCTTCAAATAATTATGTTCAGTTATGCACTCAATACTTGGTCGGGAATCCTTTTGCAGAAATGACTGCTTCAATGCGGCGTGGCATGGAGGCAATCAGCCTGTGGCACTGCTGAGGTGTTATGGAGGCCCAGGATGCTTCGATAGCGGCCTTAAGCTCATCCAGAGTGTTGGGTCTTGCGTCTCTCAACGTTCTCTTCACAATATCCCACAGATTCTCTATGGGGTTCAGGTCAGGAGAGTTGGCAGGCCAATTGAGCACAGTAATACCATGGTCAGTAAACCATTTACCAGTGGTTTTGGCACTGTGAGCAGGTGCCAGGTCGTGCTGAAAAATGAAATCTTCATCTCCATAAAGCTTTTCAGCAGATGGAAGCATGAAGTGCTCCAAAATCTCCTGATAGCTAGCTGCATTGACCCTGCCCTTGATAAAACACAGTGGACCAACACCAGCAGCTGACATGGCACCCCAGACCATCACTGACTGTGGGTACTTGACACTGGACTTCAGGCATTTTGGCATTTCCCTCTCCCCAGTCTTCCTCCAGACTCTGGCACCTTGATTTCCGAATGACGTGCAAAATTTGCTTTCATCCGAAAAAAGTACTTTGGACCACTGAGCAACAGTCCAGTGCTGCTTCTCTGTAGCCCAGGTCAGGCGCTTCTGCCGCTGTTTCTGGTTCAAAAGTGGCTTGACCTGGGGAATGCGGCACCTGTAGCCCATTTCCTGCACACGCCTGTACACGGTGGCTCTGGATGTTTCTACTCCAGACTCAGTCCACTGCTTCCGCAGGTCCCCCTCTCGTTGTGCAGCGTTTTCTGCCACACTTTTTCCTTCCCACAGACTTCCCACTGAGGTGCCTTGATACAGCACTCTGGGAACAGCCTATTCGTTCAGAAATTTCTTTCTGTGTCTTACCCTCTTGCTTGAGGGTGTCAGTGATGGCCTTCTGGACAGCAGTCAGGTCGGCAGTCTTACCCATGATTGCGGTTTTGAGTAATGAACCAGGCTGGGAGTTTTTAAAAGCCTCAGGAATCTTTTGCAGGTATTTAGAGTTAATTAGCTGATTCAGATGATTAGGTTAATAGCTCGTTTAGAGAACCTTTTCATGATATGCTAATTTTTTGAGATAGGAATTTTGGGTTTTCATGAGCTGTATGCCAAAATCATCAATATTAAAACAAAAAAAAGGCTTGAACTACTTCAAGTTGTGTGTAATGAATCTAAAATATATGAAAGTCTAATGTTTATCAGTACATTACAGAAAATAATGAACTTTATCACAATATGCTAATTTTTTGAGAAGGACCTGTACTGTTTAAACCCTTAAAATGAGTAATATTTTCGTTTAACCAGTCGTTTAACCTTTACTTTGTCATGTAATGTTTACTTTGTTTGCCACTGATAAACAAAAGGCATTTTCCCCAACATGCTGTGACTAACATAAAACCGTAAAATCGCAAAAAATCCAACATAATTACGAAATCAAACTATTTTGTGTGCTGTAATCCAAATCTTCAGAATCTATACAACTGCAAGTAACAGACTCAAATTCAAGCTTTTATCCGGCAATCTTCATTAGACACAAAGACGACACGCAAAATTTCTATTTTAGAAAGGGTTTCTGTAGGGAAGTTTAAGCTCAACCTTCTAATTAGCACATATGTGCTGTTGTGCTCACCCCAGGGTGTCAGTAAAACACACTACAGGATTCAGAACAGTCTGACTTTACTGTTGTAAGTGTGTGGTCTGAAATAAAACAAATAAATTACATATTACATATTAGTATATGTAAATGATACTATACATCTAATAACATTCTTAGTAGACTGCAATACTTAAATTGCCCTTTAGATTGCACATTCAGCATGTATAATCAATATTGCAAATTCTCTGTCTGTAAAGTGCTGCTCAGTCATCATCGTATATGAATAGGTTTACCGAGAATATGATGAATCAATATCTAAACACTTATTAACTAGGTTCCCTTTTGATACTTTCACTGCATCGAAGACGCTTTGGGAAAAAACTCCTTTTTCTCCAAGACTGAAGCACTTTTTTAATAATGCAGTGTAACTGCACGGCCATTGGAAGTGCAGTGATAATGAAACGAACCAATGGTTCGGCAGCGGTGCTCCCTTTGAGCCGCTACAGTCTGCTGACCTCCACCCTCTGATGTTTAAAACCGTTTTGCTCCTGGCACTAGCATCGGTAAAACGCATGGGTGACCTACAGGTGCTCTCTGTGAGTCCAACCTGTCTGGAATTTGGGTCTAACGACTCTATAGTCGTCCTGAAACCAAGACAAGGCTATGTACCTAAGGTACCCTCAAGGAACCCAGAGCCCAAATCATTAACCTCTTGGCTCTTCCTCCTTCAGAGCAAGACCAAGACTTCAACCTTCTCTGCCCTGTCAGGCCATTGAGAACCTAGGTTAAGGTTCTGCAGTGTTCTGCAGCGTTCAAGCAGTCAGAACAGCTTTTTTTTGCTTCAGTGGTTGCACCAAAGGGCTTCCGGTCACAAAGCAGAGGCTATCCAGATGAATAGTTAAGGCTATCATGCTAGCTTACTCATCCTTGGGTGCTTCCTTGCCCCATGGGAGTGAGGGCCCACTTGACTAGAGGCTTGGCCTCGTCTTGACGTGGTCTAGCGGAGTATCCATGGTGGAAATTTGTGTGGAGACTAGCTGGGCCTCTCTGTCCATATTTACTAGGTTTTGTAATCTGGATATCCCGGGCTTACAGGCCCAGGTCCTTCTGCTTAATGGATTAATTAATTCCAGTTCCGAGGCTGTACTGACCCCCTGGACAGACATTCTGTTTTGGCCACTTAGCCCTGAAGTGCTAAAGTCAGAATGGTTTCGTCTTCCCCCACTAAGCACGGCGGGATTGTACTGGCTCCTCAAAATGTCTTTGACGCAGTACGAGTGAAAGTATCGAAAGGGAATGTACTCGGTTACTCACGCAACCTTGGTTCCCTGAGATACAGCAACGAGTACTGCATCCTGCTAAGTCGCTGCCGACTTGGTTGTCGCTTCAGTCGAAGAGATATGAGTCCCTATTGTGAGATAGCCGCTTATATAGCCAGATGTATCTGCCCATTCTGGCAGAATCTGGCGGCCTTCATCGCCATAGGTTCGCGCAGCACCGCTGCCAGCCATTGGTTCGTTTCGTTATCGCTGCACTTCCAATGGTCGTGCAGTTACACTGCGTTATTAAAAAGTGCTACAGTCTCTGAGAAAAAGGAGTTTTTCCCCAAAGCGTCTTTGACGCAGTACTCATTCCCGTATCTCAGGGAACCAAGGTTACGTGAGTAACCGAAGCAGTGATACATAAGGAATAAAGCAAATAAATAACTTTATATGCACAATCTACTATATTAAAGGTAACTATTTCAGAATGAATACTAAGAACTCCATCAAATAAAGCTGTAACATGGCAGGACAACTATATTAAATATCTCAAAAAAGTAAATAGACTTACTTCCCACATGAACGCACAAAAATTACTTAAACTTCAATAATCCGAAAATCGTACAAAGGCAGTCACACACGGCACAAATTTACTACGATTTTATGAACTCTGACGTAAGCATTACGTTTTGCGCCATTCATAAAAATATGGAGTCTGAGGACAAAAAAGTTTTCTTTGTGGCAGCTATGGCTTGTGATGTCCAAAAAAAGAAAAAAACGAAGGAAATGGCAAAGAGAATGGCTGAAAAACGGAGAAAGGCATATACAGGTGCTGGTCATATAATTAGAATATCATCAAAAAGTTAATTTATTTCACTAATTCCATTGAATTCCAATAATATACAACTAATTCCAATATACAAGTGAAACTTGTATATTATATTCATTCATTACACACAGACTGTTATATTTCAAATGTTTATTTCTTTTAATTTTGATGATTATAACTGACAACTAATGAAAACCCCAAATTCAGTATCTCAGAAAATTTGAATATTGTGAAAAGGTTCAATATTGAAGACACCTGGTGCCACACTCTAATCAGCTAATTAACTCAAAACACCTGCAAAGGCCTTTAAATAGTCTCTCAGTCTAGTTCTGTAGGCTACACAATCATGGGGAAGACTGCTGACTTGACAGTTGTCCAAAAGACGACCATTGACACCTTGCACAAGGAGGGCAAGACACAAAAGGTCATTGCAAAAGAGGCTGGCTGTTCACAGAGCTCTGTGTCCAAGCACATTAATAGAGAGGCGAAGGGAAGGAAAAGATGTGGTAGAAAAAAGTGTACAAGCAATAGGGATAACCGCACCCTGGAGAGGATTGTGAAACAAAACCCATTTAAAAATGTGGGGTAGATTCACAAAGAGTGGACTGCAGATGGAGTCAGTGCTTCAAGAACCACTACGCACAGACGTATGCAAGACATGGGTTTCAGCTGTCGCATTCCTTGTGTCAAGCCACTCTTGAACAACAGACAGCGTCAGAAGCGTCTCACCTGGGCTAAAGACGAAAAGAACTGGACTGCTGCTGAGTGGTCCAAAGTTATGTTCTCTGATGAAAGTAAATTTTGCATTTCCTTTGGAAATCAGGCTCCCAGAGTCTGAAGGAAGAGAGGAGAGGCACAGAATCCACGTTGCTTGAGGTCCAGTGTAAAGTTTCCACAGTCAGTGATGGTTTGGGGTGCCATGTCATCTGCTGGTGTTGGTCCACTGTGTTTTCTGAGGTCCAAGGTCAACGCAGCCATATACCAGGAAGTTTTAGAGCACTTCATGCTTCCTGCTGCTGACCAACTTTATGGAGATGCAGATTTCATTTTTCAAAGCTACCAGTACCTGGTTTAAGGACCATGGTATCCCTGTTCTTAATTGGCCAGCAAACTCGCCTGATTTTCTACCCCATAGAAAATCTATGGGGTATTGTAAAATGGAAGATGCGACATGCCAGACCCAACAATGCAGCAAAGCTGAAGGCCACTATCAGAGCAACCTGGGCTCTCATAACACCTGAGCAGTGCCACAGACTGATCGACTCCATGTCACGCCGCATTGCTGCAGTAATTCAGGCAAAAGGAGCCCCAACTAAGTATTGAGTGCTGTACATGCTCATACTTTTCATGTTTATACTTTTCAGTTGGCCAAGATTTCTAAAAATCCTTTCTTTGTATTGGTCTTAAGTAATATTCTAATTTTCTGAGATACTGAATTTGGGATTTTCATTAGTTGTCAGTTATAATCATCAAAATTAAAAGAAATAAACATTTGAAATATATTAATCTGTGTGTAATGAATAAATATAATATACAAGTTTCACTTTTTGAATGGAATTAGTGAAATAAATCAACTTTTTGATGAAAGTGAAAGTGACGTGTGGCCAAGTATGGTGACCCATACTCGGAATTTGTGCTCTGCATTTAACCCATCCAAGTGCACACACAGAGTAGTGAACACACACACACCGTGAACATACAACAGGAGGAGTGGGCAGCCATATTGCTATCGCTGCGGCGCCCGGGGAGCAGTTTGGGGGTTCGGTGCCTTGCTCAAGGGTCTCACCTCAGTCGTGGTATTGAGGGTGGAGAGAGCGCTGATTAATCACTCACCCCACCGACAATCCCTGCCGGACCTGGGACTCGAACCTGCAACCTTTCAGTCACAAGTCCGACTCCCTAACCATTAGGCCACGGCTGCCCCCATAGATACTGATTTGTATGTTATGATATTCTAATTATGATAATAATTATAATAATTATGATAATAATGATATTCTGTATGTTATGATATTCTAATTATATGACCAGCACCTGTATATACGCCATTGTCACCTTCTTCTTCTGTGGTTTTCATCTTCTGATTGGTCAACTTCAGATGGATTGCCAAATCATCGTTCAACCGCACATACACCACAAATTTATTTTGTTTTGACATGTTTGAAAATTATTGAGAGGACAGGAGGTGCTCACAAAGTTCTTGGATTGGCCCGTAATTCTTCTCACACGATATGAGCCGCGACCTTGCAAGCATGTGTGTTTTTCTCCCAAGATAAAAAAAAAAAATCGCATGCGAGCTTGTACAACAGCAAAATCTCACCATGTACGTCTGACACGGCTGGAACAACAGCATGCAAACTATGGCAATTATAATCTCAGGTACTAATTATGTGCTTTATTTAATGTTAAAAGTATCTAATGTGAGTTTGAATATCATATTGTATGACATTTAGGGGAGCGTGGGGCACAAACTAACGCGGAGTTAGTTGTAAAACGGGTGGTTTAAATATTTCCACACATGCTAGCATAACCAAATTTACGGTATTTAGTAGTTACCATAGCAACACTACTATACAGAGAAAAAAGTCGCACAGATGGGGAAAGTTGTAACACTGCGTTACAATGTGCCCCGCTATATTAAACTATGCTATTCTATGACATTACCAATGTAATTTCCACTATTTACTTTTCTGGATTTTAATGAGTAACCACAAGAAACGGGTAAATAAAGGTTGACAATCAATGTTTAATGTTCAGAAAATATTATTTCAAGAAATATAAAGCATTTTGGCTTCTTTACATGTCTCGTGTTCTATTAGAGCTGTGTAAATGTCTGAATATGTTTAATCTATTTGCGCACATTGTTGTGAACTATCATGTATAGATGTGTGTTACGATCAGGGCTGTCCCAAGCATAGTTGTAATGTGTTCATTGTCAAACTCCAAAATTAGATTATTTTAATTTCTTAAAAATATGCCCTTATTTGAAAAGGTTAATCATTTTATTTTATTAACAGAATATTTTAGTTTGTTGTGTATATTTTTTTTTCATTCGATTAGGTAACATTTTAAGCTGTCATATGGTCATGTTACAACGTGCCCCTTGCATGTTACAATGTTGGCACATTTCACTTTGTTTCTTTTAGGGTAAATAATGAAAAAAATATACACTGTAATTGTGAAACAAAGGGACAAAGTGTGAAATTAACACGGATAAAAAAAAAATTATACTCTGAACCCCACGTGGATTTACACAAACTGAGAAATTAAAGAAGTGTTACTTTGTGCCTCGCGCTCCCCTATAGCCATACTGAAAGCAACAACAGATTTTACTTCAGTTTACCTCAGATATTGAAAATAAATTAAAACTGTGAACTTAGTGCGAACCAACTTTGTCATACCATGACAAAGATGGTATCAGTCACTCAGTATGTAGCTCTAACAATGTTTAATATTTATGAATTAGATTATAAACGCGTCCATTTTGTTGGGAATGTAGTACGCTTCTGCACTTTTGAATGGCTGTATGGCTAGTGGAATGTGACAGGATTACCTGCCAAAGTTGACAGTTGTGTACTTTTACTTGTGAGAATGGTACGTCGCCTAAACAGACACATGATAAGTACGTTGTCTCCACAGATGTGTGACATGTGACACCAACGTCGTTGATAAGTAGGTCGCTGTGTTAGAGTTGTTCTCTAAATAATACACTGTCAGCACAGCTGTAATTTTACTAAGTATTATACAGTAATGAAAATGTTGAACATGTTTATTTATAATCCAGTAATATAATAAGTAATATACTTAAGATATTACTTTTTATTTTGATGCTTATAGCCTTGTATTTTATTTTACTTAAAGGGATAGTTAAACAAAATCAAGAACTTCATAACCAAGTAATCACTGAGTAGGGCTAATCATTTACTTATTTTCATGTCATTCCACTCTTGTATTATTTTCTTCCTTCTGTGGAACATAAAAGTTATTCTGAGACTTTTCCTATTATGCAAGACTTTTTCGTGTCCCTCAAAGATATGATTTTTGGCTTCCTTATAAGCACAATGGCTTATTTAACTGAATTTTACAAAAAAAACTATCAACATATTTATAATACATATTACATATTTATCAATTTTAACATCCACTCTGTCAATTTAGGTGTCTATTTATTTTATTTTTTATTTTCTTCCCCTTTTTAATTTATTTTGACTCTGCTTGCTCATGGAATAAAGCTAATAATAAAAATTTGACACTGCTTTATTGTATATTGTGTGAAGTGGTCTTAAAGGGATAGTTCACCCAAAAATGAAATTTTGTCATTAATCACTTACCCCCATGTCGTTCCAAACCCGTAAAAGGTTCGATCGTCTTCTGAACACAATTTAAGATATTTTGGATGAAATCCGGTAGCTTTTTGTCTGTCCCATTGACTGCCAAGTACATTACACTGTCAAGGCCCAGAAACATATGAAATGCGTTGTCAAAATAGTCCATCTGCCATCAGTGGTTCAACCATAATTTTACGAAGCTACAAGAATACTTTTTGTACGCAAAGAAAACAAAAAATGACGACTTTAGTCAACAATTCATCTCCTCTATGTCACCGTAGCGCCATTTTGGAAAGTATTCACTGGACATAAACAACGTACGCTGTTCTGTATTTTGGGTGGAGTAACCCTTTAAAGCTCTTAAAGCCATCATAACTCACTGAATCATAAGTTTTGGATTGTCAGAATCCTAGATTAATGGGGAAAAAATACTAAGAATAAAAATCAAATACACTTTCATATTATCATCCAATTATTTTGATGACTTAAAAAAATACCAAATAGACACAATTTTTTTTTAATAGTTAATTAATATTCCAACATGAATAAAAATCACAACAAGAACAATATGTGATGTTTCAGATAAATGTTTAATAATTTAATAACATATATATTATCTTTGCTTGGAGATGTTTGTTTTACCTCTGTAAGCAATTCATACAAAGTAACAGCTGAATCAGATGTACATCTTGATGTGATGGTCCTCTTTGTTTCCCTATATTTGTTGGTTCTTGCTTAAGTTTACCTCACTATGTTTCTAATTGGTAAATGGGGGTAATTTGTCCTTTTCTTTAAAGGGATTGAACAGTAATTAATAGAAATATTATAATATTATAATATTATAATATTCTACAAAAAGAAAATATAATTGTATCTTCATTTTAACTGGATATCGATATACAATCCCAAATCAGGAAAAACGTTTTGTGAAATGCAATGAATTCAAGAATCTCTGATTTGTCAATTCGGTAACACTTTCTATGAAGCCCATATTTATAATACATTATAAAGGTATTCTTAAGGCATTATAATGAATGCATAATGCATTTTAAAACCATATAATATGTTATATCATCTTATGAATATTCATAAGAACTGTTTTAATGTATTATAATACTTATTTATTTGTGGTTATAGCTTTATAGAGTATGATGATTTATAACACACAATGAACATGTTGCATCCACTTAAGTTACAATGGATTATATTTCTCATAGTTGTATTATAAGTCTCATATCTTGCCATTTTTCTTATGCTACTTTACTTAAAGCCATCAATGACCACTTATAAGTATAGTAATAATGATATGTATATGTTTCTCAAACAGCCATAAGATCAGATATCAGCTCAGATTACTGTGTAATATGACACATTTGCTTTGAACTATTTTTAATGTAATATCAGTTTGATTATTTTGATGGTACCCTTTAGATAGCTGTTGATAAGTAACTCTGCAAATAATTATAATATAATTGTTGTCATGATTATTTATAAGATGCTATAACATATTATAAGGGTTTTTATAATGCAGTATGCATTCATTATAATGCCTTAATAATATTATAAATATGGGCTTCATAGAAAGTGTTACCATTAATTCTCTTTAACTTTTATTTAATTGACAAAAGTACAAAGAAAAGACTTCCAAAGCTTTCACTGACCAACTTAAATATATTTTGTAAATATGAACAAAATTTGATTATGATGACTGCACCATAATCCAAAAAAATAAATAAAAAATAAGTAAATAAAATAAAACAAAAAAATAAAATAAAATACAACACTGGGACAGAGGCAAAATAAAAGTTAAAGGGTTATAGAATATCCAAATTAAGCTGTTTTGAAACCGTCTGTGAGCAGGGTAAATCGGTAATAAGTGAGGTTATCAGGTTCATCAGAAAGCTATACATCAAGTGATGCTGT
The DNA here is from genome assembly GCA_033026305.1 of Cirrhinus molitorella. NCBI lineage: Eukaryota > Metazoa > Chordata > Actinopteri > Cypriniformes > Cyprinidae > Cirrhinus > Cirrhinus molitorella. The sequence goes on along the minus strand of CM065133.1, from coordinate 16,182,953 downwards.
GGGTTCACTGGGCCAGAGCTCATCACAGATAGTCAGTGGAAATGTGTGCTGTGGTCAGATGAGTTCACTGAGAAAAAAATGAATGTCGAGTTCTCAGTCCCAAAGTTCACAGGGACCATCCAGACTTTTACCAGCGACAGATGCAAAAGCAAATATCTGTCATGGTATAGGGGTTTATCAGAGCAAACGGCATGGGTGTCTGGCATGTTTGATGGTACCATTGACATGGAGGCATTATTTTGGCATTGTACAAAGACATCTTTCATTGGAAGTCCATGGTTATTAGATCAAGACAATATTCTGCATGTGCTACAACAGCATGGCTTCATAGACACAGAGTGAATGTGCTAGATCAGTGCAGCTCTGTCTCTTATTGAACATGATTGAATATCATGAAAAGAACAATTAGACAATGATGACCACAGACTGATGAGCAGCTAAAGCCTTGTATAAAGCGAGACTGAGAAACAATTGTAATTAAAAGGAAACCTGATGTGACCCAGTGTTAAAAGTGTCCCAATTTGCTTTTATTTACAGATTACAGTTTTTGTGGTAAGTGAAAACATTGAAAATCTTTTCACTTTTGTCAATCAAATAAAGATTAAATTGAGTTAAGATTTTATTATAAGATCTTGATTTTATTTCATTTTACAAAATGTTATTGCATTTTTTTCTTATTTGGGGGTTGTATTTAATCCTGTCTCGATGTTTTATGTCTTACTAAAGTCTATAAAAGTTAAAAATGTAATGATAAATGTACATTTCAAAGATTTCAATGTACACTAATTTTATAAAACCTATACTGTCAGTGCACCATAGTTATGCAAATGCAGTAGAGCAAGGCGTGTTTTTTTTTTTTTAATTCATAGAGATGGAAAACAATTGAAAAATATTAGGCTTAAAAGATTCCTTATCCTGTATCTAGTGGACAACAATAATATCACAGCCTTCATCTTTCAGTTAAAATGGCTAGTTAGAGTCCTAAACATTATAAATTCATGAAATTAAAGCCAACACACTACAGGACTGTCACGCTGATTTTTAATGGAATTTGCTCTTGACGATGGATCGTGTCAGACCGGGTCTGTTCCAGATGGGCTCAGTTGCTGTTTGCAGTCTGCAGAAAAAGTGGCAGTGTGTCTGAAGATAATAATCTTAGAATTTAAGAACCAGTAGTTGCCTATTTGCCTATTGTCGTTAACTATTTGTCACTGACGCCAGCGATAGTATGCAGCTATAGTGGAGATACGTTCACTGTCAAACATCATTCAGCATTCATTTTGTAATTTGTCAAACATTTTTCTTGATAGAAAAAATCTTGATTGTTCTTGTTGTGAATTTTTAACTTATTCACTTAAATAAAAAAGGAGAGCTACCTAACCTTTGAAAGGGGTTCATTGTAAATCCATAAACTACACTGATAGCCATGATGAAACTTGGTATATTAGCTTGACACAGTGTCAGTGACACACGCTAGCTATGACTATAAGAAGCTCAGAAAACACTGATTAAAATGTTATGTTTTTAGAATGTGTTACACAAACAACTCAGACACTGATATTTAAAAAATGTACTTTTTTTTTATTATCATGAAAATGATTTTTTTGTAGAAGGAATGGTCACATGATTTCTTCCAGGAAGGATGAGAGGCATGTAAAAAAAATAAAACATGTGCAGTATGAATATCATCACTGTAGCAACTGACCTTTGACGCAACCGTCCCCACTCTCCCCTAATTTTATATAATAGTTTTGTATCAAATGGATGACGAAATTACAGTGACTTGAATTTATTAAGTAATGTTTTATTTCATTCTAATCGGTAACTCTGGAAATGTAACAAAAAAAAAAAAACTTTGTTTTTACTTACAACCAATTAATTTTTAATATCTGATTGAAAAAAACCTAAATTCTTGAAATTTGTTTGCTGTGTATCAAAATAAAAGGATTACTTGCCGAGATACTAGCAATCTTCTTTTATAAAGTGCAAAAAAAGTGCACAGTGCATGTTAAAGGAACACTCCACTTTTTTTGCAAATAGGCTCATTTTCCAACTCCCCCAGAGTTAAACAGATGAGTTTTACCGTTTTCGAATCCATCCAGCCGATCTCCGGTTCTCCCAGTAGCCCTTTTAGCATAGCTTAGCATAAATCATTGAATCGGATTAGACCATTAGCATCGCGCTCAAAAACGACCAAAGACTTTCTATATTTTTCCTATTTAAATATTGGCTCTTCTGTAGTTACATCGTGTACTAAGACCAGCAGAAAAATAAAAGTTGCGATTTTCTAGGCTGATATTACCAGGAACTATACTCTCATTCCGGCGTAATAATCAAGAAAATTTGCTGCCGTACTATGGGTGCACAGGCGCAATGATACTACACAGCGCCTGAAAATAGGCTAACTTCCGTCAACATAAACAAACGTGACCACCAGCTTGCATAGGGAGCGTGCCTCGCAACCATGGAAACATTTGTGAGAGACGATTCAGAAGATATTTACTTTGGTGCAGATCCTGAACCGTATCTATTTGAACCAGAATACACTGAAAATTAACTTTTGGAACGCGAAAGGCAAGAAAGTGTGGCTGAACAGAGAGGAGGAGGAGAGCCGATTCGACTGGTGGTGGGACTTGCCAGGGTATGGGTGATAATCCACTTGGGTCCTGTCTGTAATCTGAAGATAGTTGGGATGGCCGTATCCTTTAGACGCCGTACCATGGTACGGGTAACTGTCTATGTTTTCCAAATAGTCATCTGGTCCAAAATGCTGAGCAAACACGCCATTTCTTGATCGATTCCTACCAGTGTTTTCAAATCTATGTTCAGAGCAGTTAGCCATTGGTTCTTTCGTACCTTGTTTTTCGTTGGAATTCTATGAAACATGATAGTAGAGTACACCTTTGACTTACTATCACAGCCCTTGACAACGTACATAGCCATGACTAATCGCACACAGATATATCAAGCCTCTCACCAACTTGCCGACTGAAACTAGTGCCGATCGCGTTGGAAGACTACATTCAGGCGATGGGTAGTATTATTGCGCCTGTGCACCCATAGTACCGCAGCAAATTTTCTTGATTATTACGCCGGAACCAGAGTATAGTTCCTAGTCATTTCAGCCTAGAAAAATCGCAACTTTTATTTTTCTGCTGGTCTTAGTACACGATGTAACTACAGAAGAATCAAGATTTAAATAGAAAAAATATCGAAAGTCTTTGGTCGTTTTTGAGCGCGATGCTAATGGTCTAATCCGATTCAATGATTTATGCTAAGCTATGCTAAAATGGCTACTGGGAGAACTGGAGATCGGCTGGATGGATTCAAAAACGGTAAAACTCATCTGTTTAACTCTGGGGGAGTTGGAAAATGAGCCTATTTGCAAAAAAAGTGGAGTGTTCCTTTAAAATCAGCAAATGTTTAACATGCACTGAGCACTTTTTTGCATAAGAATAAAAGAAGACTATGTGAACAGTATCATGAAATCTGATTATTACCAAAGAATTTTGAGATGCAAAGTAGTGGCCAGTGTCAGAAAGCTGCTTCTCCACCTGAGGTCATATGGGTCTTCCAGCAGGACAATGACCCAAAACACACTTCAAAAAGCACTGAGAAATGGTTACAAACAAAGCGCTGGGGAGTTCTGAAATGGCCAATAATGAGTCCAGGTCTGAATCCCATAGACCACCTGTGAAGAGATCTCAAAACAGCAGTTGGGAGTTGAGCATCTCGGCAAATCTCTATCACCTAATATATTTACTTGAAGGACTCCTGAGATTAAAAAAAAATATATTTTAATAATTAACACATCATATTTACATGTTCATGGTTCTCTGATGTTGGTTATGGTCACATGACATGCAGGTAAACAAATAAAATATTTCATTGTTTTAGTAAGTGTTTTATTTTGATTCATTTTAGAATTACTTATTTTAATAAAAAAAATAAATAAATAAAAATTCATTCGGATGATAATTCCCAGTGAGAGCTGATGTTAGCTCAGCTGCAATTTGGGTCGGTAAGCCTCCACAGGCAGTAATTATCCTGAGAGAAACATTTTTGGAGATCAGGTCATATCAACCAGTAATTTTTATTTACAGTAACAGAGAGTAGAAATTTCAGTAAAGAATTTTACGTGATTCACGACTGGCAGCATGCACATTTCTGGTAAAAAAAATTCAAGGCCATTAACGTGAATAACTTAAAACAGGAAGTGCAACACTGAACAAAGTTAATCCACACTGGTAAGTCATGAAAACAAGGGATGTCCTGATCAAGTTTTCTGTGCTCCAGATCCAATCTGAGTCATTGAATAATGTCGGTACCAAGTACCAATTCGATACTTGTATATTCCTACAAGAATGTATGTTTGGTGCACACTTTAGATACATTAAAGTTATTAAAAGCGCTAGAACAGACCTCACTGTTTTTCATGCATCACACACACATTTGAGCGTCTTTTTTTCCCTTTTAATGGCGCTTGGCAAGCCCACTAAAAGACCTATACCACCTTCTACTAGGGGTTGAATGACTTCAGAAATTTTAAAGTCGACGTTTATGTGATGAAAGTCGATTAGTCACTGATGACGTCATTGATGAACAAATACGCCTGAATATTGCGCTCAGACTCGAACACCTTGTGTACCGCTATGGTATATGACAGCGCTGCCCACATGGCTACTGTTCCTATAATAGTTCGTTTTTATCAGTTCCTTTGTCTTTGGGTCATTATATTTTGCTCGTTCTTAATCACATAAATAGATTAAGATTAGTGAGAAATAGATAAGCATTAGTGAGAGAGTGAATTTCCAGCATCCAGATAGTATACCGGTGGTTCTCAGTTCCAGTCCTCGCACCCCAACGCTCTGCACATTTTGTGTAGTCTATATCTTTTATCACGTACAGCATATGTTCTATTGGAATATAAGTGCCCTTCAAAGTGGACATCACAGGATATTCCTAAGATCATTAAAGCAAGACATGATTTTAAATTGTAAGATGCATTTATGTCACACTTCATGCTTCTCAAGTAATGTTCGTCTGTGTGTAAAGATGCTGCAAGTGGTAGCGTAGCGCAAATTTGTGAATGAATGTTCCACTGAAGTAAACTTCAGTGGATTTCTTGTGCTCAGGGAGTAGGGAACATTGAATACTGTGTAGTGACCATGTCATTTAGAACACAGTTCTTGCATGGAGCTCAACTCTAACAAGCTTGTTGTCAGAGTCAGCTGCGTTAACTAAAAAAGACATGCAAAATGTGCAGAGCGGTCCTGTTGTGTCCTCTATTTAGGACCAGCGACTAGTCAACGTCAAGTATTAAAGTCAACTAATCGACTAGTCGGTGAAACCCCTACCTCCTACTAGGGATGGGTCGATACCATAATTCTGGCTTCGGTACGATACCAGAATGTAATACCTCAGTATCGATACTAAATCGATACCATAGGTGATAAATAACCAGCCTCAAAAAATAAGTAAATTGACAAAAAATGTAGTATGTAATGTTAACATTCTAATGTTAGATCATTTATCATTTATAAACAATTATTGACCTAGATCTATTAATAAGTGCTGTAAGACTGTTAGGTCAGTTTACTTAAAGACTTGTAACAAAAGTTATTATCACTCTGTCTCCTATTATTTTTTTTTTTTTTATGTCAGACTCAAAAAGCAGTAAATATAATTATCTTGACGGCACAGGAGATTCCCTCACATTATAGATACTAAAATTAATATATCAAAACTCTTGCTTCATTTGATTGTTTGAAATGCAAGTGCCAATATTATGTACGCACATGAGCTTTTCCTATTTACTCTGTATCACATCTTAGGTATGTACATTGATCAGTTGTGAATAAAAATTATTATATCTAATTTATGAATAATGAACTCACCTGTCGATCTCTAAATTCACGTTAATGATCAGTGTGCCTCCTGTGGCAACAAATAATTTATTATAGCAATGCTTGCATGCAGGTGTATAAAATACCAAATTGATCAAAATTATAGTATTGAACCGTTTGAAAGTACCGCGCATCCCTACCTCCTACTGAACAACACCAGCATGACAGCTGACATAAAATAAGGATTGGACTAAGGAGAGCCAATACGATCAGTTTAAAAAAATGCTTGATCATCTCCAAACACGATTTTTGAAATCTACTCAGGACATCCCTATTGAAAACCTCTTTAAGTTATTCTTGACTTCTTTGTTATTATTGTTATATTTGATTTGATGCCATACCATGTGGATGCTGTTTAGTCCTTCACTAAAGCCGGGCATTCATTGTGTGATTTCAGCAATGTTTTTGTTAAATACCAACTCTCAGTGTAGGCTCAGGATTTATGTGCTCACACTATACAGTCCAAAGTCAACTGCGACTTGACTACTCAGTATATAAAAAGTGAAAAAAAGTGATGTGACGTGTGGCTAAGTATGGTGTCCCATACTTGAAATTTGTGTTCTGCATTTATCCCATCCAAGTGCACACACACAGCAGTGAGTGCGACTCTCTAACCGTTCGGCCATGACTGCCTCACATGTATGAAATAAGCATGTGGGGCCCCCTGAACCCGTAACTGTGTAGCCTCCATTGATTCCGTTCAAACCATGTCGAGTTTAGCACAGTCGGTTTCAGAAATTCATCCAACCTTCCGATTGCAGGTCGGGAGAATCGAATCGCCTCTTGTGACCCCTTACACTGCACAACAAAACATGCATAACAAAGCTGAAATTCAGCCCGACTCGAGAAAAGTCATGCAATTCAGAAATCAGCTGAAAAGTGAATAAAGATTGCACAGTGCATGTCTGGCTTAAGGTAGGGCATTGTTCTGATACTTATATTTATAAAGACTTTTCATTTGTGTGTTAAATGTCACCCATGATGACGGGGGTTCCAATTCTGCAGAAATCTGCAGAGCTCTGTGCACACAGATTCCGTGTTGGCCTGAATGAGTAGCCTCTGCAGATAATGCAGTGAACTATGACTGAACTATGTACAAATTTAATTCTGTGTTTACCATCATATGTTAATATGTATCTTTTTAGATGAGTACCCACCAGAGGTTTTATATCACTGGCATAAGCAGCCTGCAAATTATCCACAGCCCAACTATCCGCTGTATCATCCCCTACCTGAGCGTGCAAGGTATTATGTTAATAACACATAACTTTATAAACCTTTTTTCCAATACATAATTTGCAAACTACCCATCTTCATTTTCATTTTTTTCATTAGGAAGGTAGAAAGTCCCAAGTTCTCAAATTACGGTGTGCTGTCGTAGGACATCAAGTTCTTTTAGAAAAAAAAAAATTGTTTGTCAATATACAGTATGACTGCTTTAAGTTTTTGTTGTTTAAACTAAGTTGAAAAAACAATGATTCCTTGCCACTGGCGCTTTTGCTTTGCTCAGATAAGATAAAAAAAGACTTAACATTCAAAAATATGACCAATTTGACTCATTTGACTGCACTATTTTCTGAGAGCAAACCTTGAACTAAACTAAGCTGGAAATTTACAATGTTGTCATTATCATCTTCTGTGATAATGAGCTGCCTTTTCAACATTTACAGTCATTGAACTGAACTGAATCAACAATAAACTAAATTGAGCTAAATAATGATACTATTGCCTTCTGTAGAACTGCTTTAGAGTTGAAATTCAGGTTGTTTCCCAGTTTCCCCTAATCATCATCACAAAGAAATCTGAGAAATTTTAAATTCATGTTTTCAGATATACATAGACAAGTATATAAAACTCAAAGCAGAATAATAACAATATTTAAAAAATATGCTATTTACAGATGTACAATTATGAGTTACGATCTTGCTTTATATATGCATAATGATACTTTTTTTATTTATTTATTTTTTTATTGATTATCATATCCATTATTGGATAGTGTTGGCGTACTTAAGTGTGGGTGTTATGACACACATTGAACTGAATTGCCCTAAATATATAAATGTTTTGCCTTTCCTTTGGAGGCCGATCTCTAGACAAGTGGCAGCTGTGAGGCCCCCTCAAGTCACATCCCGTCAGAGCACAGCCCCTGTGAGAGAGCTCATATCAGAAGTGTGCATCCAGCCTTCCCAACCAGTTGCTGTTGGTCATCCTCAAACACTGAGGCGCAACATCAGTCTTCCTGATGACTGCAGTGAGTAATGCTTTAAAAACAGATTAACAGATACCCATGAACTCTGACAACATACGTAATTTTCATGATTTTCAGGAGATATTTTCATAACATATTCTGTGGACACTGCAGCAGAGTTGATGCCCTTTGTGAATTTTTTGATTAATCAGGGATTCAGACCAGCTGTAAGAATGCCTGCTTTTTGCTTATTTACATTGTCAATTCATAAAAGATTTGTTTGTCGTGTGTAGGTATATTAAACAAAGAAATCTTTTTTTTTTTCCAGATTGATATATTTGAAGACAGAGTTAGACAAATGGACATCAACAAATGGATGGACAGTTTTTTAAAAAATGTAAGAAATATTTGTTGTATTGTTACAACTGGGCAACAGAATTGTTCTTTTAAAGATGGTGGTCCAAACCAAAACATCAGTCCGATCAGGCAAACAAAACAAAAGGGGCAATCCAGGTAATCGATGAACAGGGAAACTGGAATATGCGACGCACCTGCTGCTCAAAATAATCTAGTTTTCTGCTTGAGATAAGATTATTTTGCTTACCCCACTGGCAGATTATTTTGCTTGTTTTATGCTTGTATGTATATATATATATATATAAATATATACACAAATTAATACCTAAATAGGGACATAGTAGTATGGAGTAGTTTACAGAGACTATACTTCAAAGTGTACTAAATATGCAGAAAATTAAGGGGGGATTAAGTTCATTTTCATGGCAAAGAGAGACTTTACAATTAATTGCAATTCATCTAATCACGTCTGATCACATTCTGGAGTATATGCAAATTGCCATCATTAAAACTGAGGCAGCAGACTTTGTGAAAATTAATATTTGTTTCATTCTTAAAATTTCCAGCCATGGCTGTATGTAGTTACCAACCTGATCTCATGACGAAATTGTACTTGTGAGAAATTTTCCACTAGACGCAAAATACGTACCGCCATGTGCGTTTCGTGACATATTTGATGAACAAATGAACGTACATATTGTTAAAGTATAAAGTTTTTTCTCACCCAAGATTTGACGGTACATGGCCCCGTCCATCGACCCTTTGATGTGGTGCAATTGTCTATTTAGCAGAAAAACACCCCTAAAGCATAATGTTTCCACCTCCATGTTTGATGGTGGGGGTGGTGTTCTTGGGGTCATAGGCAGCATTCCTCCTCCTCCAAACACGTTGAGTTGAGTTGAGTTGATGCCAAAGAGCTTGATTTTGGTTTCATTTGACCACAATACTTTCACCCAGTTCTTCTCTGAATCATTCAGATGTTCATTGGCAAACCTCAGACAGGCATGTACATGTGCTTTGTTGAGCAGGGGTACCTTGCTGGTGCCACAGGATTTCAGTCCTTCATGGCGTAGTGTGTTACCAACTGTTTTGTTGGTGACTATGGTCCCAGTTGCCTTGAGATCATTAACAAGATCCTCTCGTGTAGTTCTGGGCTGATTCTTCACTGTTCTCATGATCATTGAACTCAATGAGATGATATCTTGCATTGAGCCCCAGATCGAAACATCGATGTGTACGAAAACAATTACAAGTGCTCATTGTTTTACCGCTTCTAGTGTTAAATTCTGTTGTAAACTATGATGATATTTACATATTGGTACATATTTCACGTCTTGCTAAAAAAATCCTACAGGCACGGTAGATCAGGTAGCTAGCTGGTAGCCCTACATCCCAATGTTGTATGAGAAGTATGAGATTAGAATAAGTGTGTTCCAAAGCATAATATGTATAGTATGTTCCAAAGCAAGAGTATGCCAAAAGTCCCTGGGTGGTGTACTATTTTAGGCAGATTTTTAAAGTGTGGATCCATGCACACTTTAATGGCTAATATTGCCCACAATCCATTCAGTGCAGAACTACAAACACAAATAAAAAGCGCAAAAAACATGGTGGATGTGTGAAACCTATGATTAAGTAGAGAGGTTTAGGGGGTTTGAGTTACTAAATATCAACATTTAACCTTGTAAAAAAAATATTTAATGTTATGTGTGTGTTATATTTCACCTGCAGCAACAATGTGAACTTTCATAAATATCTGTTTGGCCATTAACTTGGACGCATCATTGTGCAAAAAAAATGATGAGCAGCTCTCTCCACATAAAGACTCGCGGCTGATGAAATGTGGAGGATGTGACATGATGATTGACAGGCCAGATTACAGTGACAGGGTGCGTGTAAATATATGTGACAGTGCAGTCTGCTAAAGACACAGTTGAATGATATGACAGTGTAAGGATCCACCCACTGGCCCAAAAGCGGAGTCCAGCGGCCTGGTTGAAGGTTTAATGTGCATTCAGTCTTTTCTCATTGCTATGGCAAAATTCACTTAATTTATCAGAACTTAGTTTCAGTTTTAGTTTAGCCCCGCATCTGACTCCAATTTTAAGTGATCACTAAATTTAGGTAATGCTTCTAATTACAAACTGATCACAAGTATCGATTATGAATTTAGATATTTGATTATTCTGGAAATCTCATATTTTCAATTATCCGTTCATTGGGGACCTAATGTCGCTTTTATGTTTTACTTGGCCAGCGTAGATCATACGATCACAAACCCACCGGCCTGATGTTAGTCAGAGGATTGCAGGTGGCTAATTACCTTTCTGCCAGCCACCTACTGCTTGCTTTATACAAAAAGTGTAGTTTACATAGCCTCTCCCCGTGCAACGTGCTAACATCAGCGATAGACAAATCAGGGGGTCTCAGAAGAAGTGCCTACTGCTCCATTCATTCTTGAGCCTGCTGTTTGTCTACCCCGGCCATGTATTTGCGGTAACAAAAGCCTTCTCACAATATAATAATCATAATGATTTCAGGAGAGATCAGAACGAATCAAATATAACAATTTATTTGACAGGTAAAGATGTATTACGACATTTACATAATGAAACAAAGAAAATCCAATTCAGAATTAAATTCAGTTCCAATTCAAAAAAATACCTAACATCAGTTGCTCAAAGATGAATCTAAGAGTAAAGAGACTTTAGGAAATTTACATAGCATAGAGACATGCTCCATGCTACGGGCCTCCGATAGGCGGAGTGGCCCCGTGGTGTTTAGTTACTTTGGTTTTATACTCAGACCAGAACAAACAAATCTTCCAATCTTTGTTTGTAAAAACATAAAAAGACCTTTTGGTTAGGTTCTCGTGACCCAGTGTCACACCTGACCAGAAATAAGAGAAACATTCCCGCGGCACCCTAAGGGGTAAACACGCCTCTAAGTTGCAGAACACAATTGTACAAAAGTTTACAATATTTTTCATAATATAAATGACTGCTGCAAAATTGAGACCATTTTACCAATCGCACAGAGACCTTTAAAATGATACCAAACATGAAGGGGAAAAACAACATATTCACAAGATATAACATATGTGGTACATAGATATTCCTGGTGAAATTTAAGTGGGAAAACCTTTTGTTGGGGAAAGTGTGAAAAGGCAGGTTGAAGAGAGGGAGGAAGGGGTCGTAAATGAGCAAGGGGGTGGTGTTGTTTGCTCTCTTTGAAGATCACATATCCAGATTAGTTGTGTTCTGTTGCATGGAATCTGTGTTTGTGAATTTAATTTCTTGAGGAAATAATGCTGATGCTACAGAATTGAACACTTTAAATGGATCTAGCAGCAGTACAGATCTCCCTCCTCTCACAGGGTGATCTTTCCCTTGAGGAGCACACACATAAGTTTCTAGATCTCATACATCTGTTGCGCTACATTGACGTCAGCCTCTATGTGTTTTACTGGGCAGGACTCAATGCTCAGATGAAGGCATGCCTGCCCAGAGATGGCCTGCAAGGGATGTTTATTGAATACATGGACTAGGTGCTTTTTTTTTAAAAGAGGGGGGGGGGGCAGTGGTGTTTCTATATTCAGAGTTGTTTACAGTGTTAAAGAGTTGGATTCTCATGCTAAACATGGCCAAAGTTGAAAAAATTTTTTTAGACGAATGACGGAGAATTTCTTTGTCAAATCTTACTTCCGGGTTGGTTCAAGTTTTGGCTATTTTTTTTCCGATCGTGGCTTTAATGACATAGACAATGGTGGAACTCCTTATATGAGCATTTCTCCCGGAAAAGTGTGCCCGCGCTCACTTCGGCTAGACCGTGAGAAAGAGAGCGCGCCCATCAGCGCACTTCATTCGGCTGCACTTAGTGCACTGCTGCAAGGGATTCACTCGGGAAGAATGTCTCTAAAGAAGTATGGTTTTGGTTGTAAGGTAAAGATAACCTTGCTCAGCTTCCCGAAGAACCCAGCGTTACATGAACAGTGGATGCAGTTCCTTTTTCCGGGGCAGCAATGGAGTTTTGCAAGTGTGTGTTTGCTGATGAACGTTTCATATACAAGGCCCAGTTTGACGCTGGATTTGCACATTGTTTGATACTGAAATATGGAGCGGTCCCAGCTATAAAAGATCCCGATGATTCAGAACTGCAGATGGTAAGTGAAACGGCATCAAATGTCTGTTTTATTGGCAATCCCAGCACGAGGGATAGTCGAATTTAGCTCCGCCCACGGCGCACCTCCAGAAGCTCGGCTTTTTCCAGAGAAAATCGGAAAGCTGTATTTTTCTATTACAAATATGATGAAACTAAAGACTTTTTGGGGATATTAAGGATACAGTACTACTCTATAGGTACTCAGGATTAACATGAGATTAGGTGAAACTGTGTATGTTATGTACCCTTTAAAAAAAAAATGTGGATTCCACTTTATCGTTGGAGAGAGGATGAGGATTTCAATCCCACAGCAATCAAACCCACCTCTGCACACCCTCTAGAGCCCATTCAGCCCCTCGCCATGGTCATAGAGCCAGAGCCACAAAGCAGAGAGTGGAACTGGGTACTGAGAAATGGGAAACAGAGGTAATGCTTCTCACCCACAAACCTCCTTCACCACTGGTCCCTTCCTGTGTTGTGTCTTCTTCGTTGTTGTTGCTCCCACTCAGCTCAGTCTTCTTCATCATCAAATCACCATTAGTGCTGCTAGAGAGTTGATCTGTTAGCTCTGTCTCAATCGTCTGAGCCTATTGCTCCACCCTCAATTAAACATTTAAGTAATTTTTATAAACATGCCTTAGAAAAAACACAGTGTCCATCTTGAGAGTAAAACAAAGGCACTGTTATTTTTTAAGATCAGTCAGGAAATGTGGAAAACTCTTTTCATTTCAGAATAGGAGGTCTGTCAGCCCGAGAAAGCAGGGTAAGTCAAGCCCACTTCTGAAAGAGAGGTAACGTATACTTAGAGTCAGTTACCATAATAACTTACTCTGTGAACCTAACCTGGTTGGTGTTTAAATACCTCATTCATTCATGCTGCAAAAATGCTTTTCTTAGTGAGCATTTTGGAATATAAAATTAAGTGCATTTTTTTAAAACTTAAAAATTATGTAGAAATGTAGAAAATGCATCTTAATTTAATCTTAAGATATTTTGATTGGAAACGAGACAATATTGCTAAAGTACGAAAAGCATTTTTTGCAGTGCAGGTACATTCATTCACTGCACATATTTTCATCATGCAGACAGTGTCAAAGTGACAACGGCATGTCCTTTTATACATAGGATTATTGTATTACAGTGCCTAAAGAAATTAATCATACACCTTTGAAATATTTACTTTATTTGTCATACAGCCTGAAATCAAACCCCATTCCAAAAAACTTTTTCAGCTTTATTTAAAAATTTGGTCTTACAATTTCAAACGAATATATATATATACAGTAGGGCAAAAAGGTATTTAGTCAGCCACCAATTGTGCAAGTTCTCCCACTTAAAAAGATGAGAGAGGCCTACAATTTTCATCATAGGTATACCTCAACTATGAGAGACAAAATGAGAAAAAAAAATCCAGAAAATCACATTGTAGGATTTTTAAAGAATTTATTTGCAAATTATGGTGGAAAATAAGTATTTGGTCAATAACTAAATTTCATCTCAATACTTTGTTATATACCCTTTGTTGGCAATGACAGAGGTCAAACGTTTTCTGTAAGTCTTCACAAGGTTTTCACACACTGTTGCTGGTATTTTGGCCCATTCCTCCATGCAGATCTCCTCTAGAGATGGGCAACACGGACTTTCAACTCCCTCCAAAGATTTTCGATGGGGTTGAGATCTGGAGACTGGCTAGGCCACTCCAGGACCTTGAAATGCTTCTTACGAAGCCACTCTTTCGTTGCCGGGGCGGTGTGTTTGGGGTCATTGTCATGCTGAAAGACCCAGCCATGTTTCACCTTCAGTGCCCTTGCTGATGGAAGGAGATTTTTATTCAAAATCTCACAATACATGGCCCCATTCATTCTTTCGTTTACACGGATCAGTCGTCCTGGTCCCTTTGCAGAAAAACAGCCCCAAAGCATGATGTTTCCACCCCCATGCTTCACAGTAGGTATGGTGTTCTTTGGATGCAACTCAGCATTCTTTCTCCTCCAAACACGACAAGTTGATTTGGTTTCATCTGACCATATGACATTCTCCCAATCCTCTTCTAGATCATCCAAATGCTCTCTAGCAAACTTCAGACGGGCCCGGACATGTACTGGCTTAAGCAGGGGGACACGTCTGGCACTGCAGGATTTGAGTCCCTGGTGGCGCAGTGTGTTACTGATGGTAGCCTTTGTTACTTTGGTCCCAGCTCTCTGCAGGTCATTCACTAGGTCCCCCCGTGTGGTTCTGGGATTTTTGCTCACAGTTCTTGTGATCATTTTGACCCCATGGGGTGAGATCTTGTGTGGAGCCCCAGATCGAGGGAGATTATCAGTGGTCTTGTATGTCTTCCATTTTCTAATAATTGCTCCCACAGTTGATTTCTTCACACCAAGCTACTTACCTATTGCAGATTCAGTCTTCCCAGCCTGGTGCAGGTCTACAATTTTGTTTCTGGTGTCCTTTGACAGCACTTTGGTCTTGGCCATGGTAGAGTTTGGAGTGTGACTGTTTGAGGTTGTGGACAGGTGTCTTTTATACTGATAACGAGTTCAAACAGATGCCATTAATACAGGTAACGAGTGGAGGACAGAGGAGCCTTTTAAAGAAGAAGCTACAGGTCTGTGAGAGCCAGAAATATTGCTTGTTTGTAGGTGACCAAATACTTATTTTATCGAGGAATTTACCAATTAATTCTTTAAAAATCCTACAATGTGATTTTCTGGATTTTTTTTTTTCTCATTTTGTCTCTCATAGTTGAGGTATACAGTGGGGATTGAAAGTTTGGGCACCCCAGGTAAAAAGTTGTATTAATGTGCATAAAGAAGCCAAGGAAAGATGGAAAAATCTCCAAAAGGCATCAAATTACAGATTAGACGTTCTTATAATATGTCAAAAAAAAGTTAGATTTTATTTCCATCATTTACACTTTCAAAATAACAGAAAACAAAAAAATGGCGTCTGCAAAAGTTTGGGCACTCTGCAGAGTTAATATCTTGTACAGCCCCCTTTGGCAAGTATCACAGCTTGTAAATGCTTTTTGTAGCCAGCCAAGAGTCTTTCAATTCTTGTTTGAGGTATCTTTGCCCTTTCTTCCTTACAAAAGTCTTCCAGTTCTTTGAGATTTCTGGGCTGTCTGTCACGCACTGCTCTTTTAAGGTCTATCCATAGATTTTCAATTATGTTGAGGTCAGGAGATTGTGAAGGCCATGGCAAAACCTTCAGTTTACGCCTCTTGATGTAATCCACTGTGGATTTTGAGGTGTGTTTAGGATCATTATCCATTTGTAGAAGCCATCCTCTCTTTAACTTCAGCTTTTTCACAGATGGCATCAAGTTACCATCCAAAATTTGCTGAAATTTTATTGAATCCATTTTTCCTTCTACTCGTGAAATGTTCCCTGTGCCACTGGCTGCAATACAACCCCAAAGCATGATTGATCCACCCCCATGCTTAACAGTTAGACAGAGGTTCTTTTCATTAAATTCTGTGCCCTTTCTTCTCCAAACGTACCTTTGCTCATTCCGGCCAAAAAGTTATATTTTAACCTCATCGGACCACAGAACTTGTTTCCAAAATGCATTAGGCTTGTCTATATGTCCATTTGCAAACTTCAAACGCAGATTTTTGTGGTGAGGACAGTGGAGGTTTTCTTCTGATGACTCTTCCATGAAGACCATATTTGTACAAGTATCTCTTTATAGTGGAATAGTGTACCACAACTCCAGTGTCTGCCAGATCTTTCTAGAGGGATCGTGCAGTCAAACGTGGGTTTTGACTTGCTTTTCTCACAATTCTGCGAGCTGTTCTGTCTGATATTTTTCTTGGTCTTCCAGATCTTGCTTTAACTTCCACTGTTCCTGATGACTGCCATTTCTTAATTACATTCCGAACAGAGGATATTGGAATCTGAAAACGCTTTGCAATCTTCTTATAGCCTTCTCCTGCTTTGTGAGCGTCAACTATTTTCAGTTTCAGTTTTCTAGACAACTGCTTAGAAGAACCCATGGTGCTGATTGTTGGGGCAAGGTCAGATGAGTCTGGGCATTTAAAACCTTTGAGATTGACATCACCTGGTCTTTCCAGACGATGATTGAGAACAGTCCATGACACTGTCAGTTCTCAGCTTTCCAAAGGGGGCATTTATAAGTGATTAGTTAATGATGAAATAATAATTTACAAAACATTTAGAAACCATTAATAAGTGATATGCTAACAATTTATGTATGTTTTATTAATTCATTTACAAGTAATTAGTTAATGATGAACCAATTATTTACAAAACATGACTGCATTTATAAATGATTAATAAATTATATGCTAACAATTTACAAATCTGTCATGTTATCTTAAAAAATAACATATCATGAAATAATCAAACAGATCCTTAGTAAATGGTTAATAAGTTACTAGTCAATATATTATTAAACAATTATAAATAATTGAAATGTCAGTCATTGAAATGTTTATCCTCCATTGAAGATCACATAATGAATAAATAATTTACACATCTTTCTGCATCCCCTATTCTAAAGTGTAAACAATTCATCAGTTGTAAATGTTTTACTCATCATTTGTAGATCTTTCCCCCCAGTGTGTATACCCGCACAACCTGTAACCAGCAGGTTTATAAAACATTTACAACTAATGAGTAGTTTACACTTTAGATTAGATTTAATGCAGAAAGTGTTGTAAATGCCTTGTATCTACCAGATCATTTTTAACATATAAGAAAGATCTACAAATGGTGTGTAACACATTTACAAGTGATGAATTGTTTACACTTTAGATTAGGGGCTGCAGAAAGATTTGTAAATTATTTACTCATGCATTTACACAACAGGTTTTGAATAATTTGTAGTGTGTAATGCAATGTAAGGGCTGACTGGTGAAAGTAAAGATGTCTTCTGTGACACACATTTAGCAATGTGCACCTGATGTGATCTTCATTGGAGGGTAAACTGGTTTGCATTATCACTAGATCCAAGACACTCCACACAGAAAGTCTGTGCTGATGAGAGAAAGGGTTTACATGTTTATTCACTTGACAGCAAATAATTTATTATTATTTAAAAAAGAAAATTAGTTTTAGAATAATTGCATTTTTGCACTTTTTAACATAGCACTTATTAATAATTTATAAACACATAGTCATGTTTTGTAAATGATTAGTTTATCATTAAGTAATTACTTGTAAATGAACTTGTAATTGACTTGCAAATGAATTAACAAAACATACACAAATTGTTAGCATATCAGTTATTAATCATTTGTGAATGTTTTGTAAAAGATTATTTCATCATTAACTAATCACATATAAATGACTTACAGCTGAACGTTATTATAAAGTGTTACCAGTTTCTGTAACTCAGGCAAACAATGTCCGATTTGCCCCAAACTTCACACGTTTATTAACAGTCATGTCCTGAACACATGCCCATGCCCATATTTAGTCATAATCATAGCGCCACCTGCTGGCAACAGGAAGTGACATGTTTTACGCTGTAACAGACTCCTCCTAGAGGTTTAATGATAGCAACATTATAATTGGTCAGTCTAATTGGTCTTCAACACACTGTCATAACTAATATTGGCACCCCAGAGGGGTGTGTTCTCGGTCCTATCCTTTAAACATTGTTTACACATGATTGTGTCGCCACGCACAAGGATAACATCATTGTAAAATTTGCTGACGACACTGCAGTGATAGGGCGGATCACTGGCGAAGATGAGGAGTCATATAGAAGGGAGGTGGCTAGACTTATGACATGGTGTGAGGACAATAACCTCAACGCAGATAAGACAAAGGAGATGATAGTGGACATGAGGAAAGAGAGGAGAATCCACCAGCCACTGTTTATCCATGAGATTGAAGTAGAGAGGGTGAGTGGTTTTAAATACCTGGGGGTCCACATCAGTGAGGACTTTACCTGGACACTTAACACCTCCCAGCTGGTTAAAAAAGCATGTATGTGTGTCCAATGGGGTGAGCAAGGAAAGAATTTCATTGTACAAGGAAACTTGTGTTTCTTACTGTGCACATGACAATAAATGCTTGAATTAAATTGAATTAAAGCTCGCACTTCAATCTTACCACTATCTCCAGTCCCGTTACAGAATACTTCGCCTACCACAGATCCTGCAGCTTTACAAATCACCAGATCAACATGAATCCAGCAGATTGTCTCGTTTGCCTCCGTCAAGGTGATCGGCCCATTGAGGACTATGCAGCTGATTTTTGTGAACTTTATTATCAGGGAGACTTTAAGGACATTTTTCTGAAAGACATTTTTTGTTTTGGTTTGGACAAGGACATATCACGTTGCATGCCCCAAAATACCCCACATTGGTCACTAGAGAACTATATTGACTTTGCACTCCAGTTGAGTGGCTCTGCATTTACTGTGGGGAATGCTGATAAGAAACCCTGCCATTCCCCAGTATCTGCCAAACCAGAGTGTTTTTATGTCACATGACTTGAATTGTTCAATTCATATCTACCAAGCCACAGCACTCTCATGTCACGTCTGCTGCTTTAAGGGCTACTCACATCACGTCTGCTGTTTCAAGGCCTGCTCACGTCACATCTGCCTCTTCAGGGCCTGCTCACACCATGTCTGCCGCTCCAGGGCCTGTTCACATCAAGTCTGGTGCCCCAGGGACTGTTCACGTCAAGCCTGCTGCCCCAGGAACCGTTCACGTCAAGCCTGCTGCTTCAAGGCCTGCTCACATTAAGCCTGCTGCTCCAGGGACTATTCACATCAAGTCGCTAACTTGCTAATCCGCTAACGTCATGCCTGCTAAGCCAGCACCTGCTAATGTAACGTCTGCCAAGCCAGCACCTGCTCACTCACGCAGTCGATCACAAGATGGCCGCCACCCCAACGCTTGTTCACCAGATGGCTGCCACCCCAAAGCCTGTTCACAAGATGGTTGCCTTTCCAGAACCTGTTCCCAAGATGGCTGCCCTTCCGCAGTCTGCACCTGTCAAGGCTGTCCTTCCAGAATCTACACATCATGGCTGCCCCTCCAGAACCTACACGTCACAACTACCATTCCAGAGCCACTTTTCATTACAGCTAATCCTCCAGAGTCTCATCTTGTTGCATCACTCATCGCTAAACCTCTTCGAGGCAGGACTATCATCACAGAGCCTCACCAAGCAACGGCCCTTCACGCCAGAACCTCGCCAGGCCATGGCCTTCATGCTAGAGCTTCTCTTTCACTGCACGGACCTAGCCCTCTGTCCCACCCCCTGATCTACCTCTATTCCTCCACCTGCCTGGACTGTTGTTTTTTGATTGCCAGGAGAGGGAGCCCTTGCTCATGAACTGACTCTACCGAGCATTTCCCTGCACCATTGTTGTGTTTCATTGCCATTGCCATTGTTTTGTTTCATTGCCATTGTTTTTGTCTTGTTTCCTTGCCTGGTTTATTTTGTTACTTTGGACTGCTCTCTTAGATTCTGACCCTCGCCTGTGTTTTGGATTACTCTTTTGTCTTGCCCTGGATTTTGTTGTTCATTGGTGTTCAACCCTGCCTGTCTGACTACGATCTGCACAATAAAGCTTGCACTTGGATCTTATCATGCTCCAGTCCCATTACAATGGGTGGAATAATTAATAATTATTATTGTATTTGTTCACAATCCATACTTTCCCAACTCTGCATTGAGCTGGTTGCTGGCGTGCTAGGGTGTGGTGCCCGTTTTGTGTCCATTGCGCCCTCCTTCCACATGTTTGGAAAGGAATAAATCGAAAACAGATTGGGAGTTTGATCGATATCTCTTTGGACAGATCTGATAGGGAGCTTTTCAGACATATGACACATTTTGTTCCTGTGGTGCGAGGTTGCGCCTCCGGGAGGGGGGCAAACTGTCAGACTGTTTGTTGTGTTTAGTTTCTGTTTGCATATTTTTGGTTCTGTTCCTATTCTCAGTAGTTCATTAGTTTATTATCAGTTAATCATCCTCACCTGTCTGTCTCTCATTAGATACCCTATTTAAGTTGTGTTCAGTTTACTGTTTGTCGTTCAGCCTACTTTGTCCCTATGTGTGTTCCCTGCCTACATTCTGTGCTTTACTGAAATCTGATCAATTTGTGTTGCAGAAGTCAGTTTTAATCATTGTAGTGATCAGTCCAAAGTATAAGACAGATGTTGAGGGAGATGGATCTGATCAACATGGACTACACACCAAGTACATACACACCCAGGTGAGAGCTGGCTAACAGCTGTCTCTTCTCTTTCTTCTATAGATCTGTGTGAAAGCTTCATTAAATTTTTTGATAAGGTTGATCTTCAAAGGTGTTGCATTTTCCCATCAGGGAATGCTGTTGTTGATGTTATAACTACAATTTAAAAAATTTTTCAGATCCAAAATGAATTTATTCTGCAGAGATGTTTAAACTTCAGATTGGTACCAGTGCTGTTTCCCAGTGCTAACCAAGTAAGTCACCAAAAAAGGAAAGAAAAAACATGTGCTTAGGGAATGAGATAGGAGACATACAGTGGGGCAGATAAGTATTTGATACACTGCCGATTTTTCAAGTTTTCCCACTTTTCATTGTAGGTACACCTCAACTGTGAGAGACAGAATCTAAAAAAAAAAAAACACACATTGTATGATTGTATGAAAATCACATTGTATGATTTTTAAATAATTAATTTCCATTTTATTGCATGAAATATGTATTTGATACAATAGAAAAATAGAACTTATATTTGGTACAGAAACCTTTGTTTACAATTACAGAGGTCAGACGTGTAGTTCTTGACCAGGTTTGCACACACTGCAGCAGGGATTTTGGCCCACTCCTCCATACAGATCTTCTCTAGATCTTTCAGGTTTTGGGGCTGTCACTGGGCAACATAGAGTTTCAGCTCCCTCCATAGATTTTCTATTGGGTTCAGGTCTGGAGACTACTAGGCCACTCCAGGACCTTGAAATACTTCTTACGGAGCCACTCCTTAGTTGCCCTGGTTGTGTGTTCGGGGTCCTCCCCTCAATACGGTGCAGTCGTCCTGTCCCCTTTGCAGAAAAGCACCCCCAAAGCATAATGTTTCCACCCCCATCCTTCATGGTTGGGATGGTGTTCTTGGGATTGCGCCAACAGTTGTTGCCTTCTCACCAAGCTGTTTGCCTATTATGCTGTAGCCCATCCCAGCCTTGTGCAGGTCTACAATTTTGTCCCTAGTTTCCTTAGACAGCTCTTTGATCTTGCCCATAGTAGAAAGGTTGGAGTCTGATTGATTGAGTGTGTGGACAGGTGTCTTTTATACAGGTAACGATTTCAAACAGGTGCAATTAATACAGGTAATGAGTGGAGGATAGGAGGGCTTCTTAAAGACAAACTAACAGGTCTGTGAGCGTTAGAATTCTTGCTGGTTGGTAGGTGATCAAATACTTATTTCATGCAATAAAATGGAAATTAATTATTTAAAAATCATACAATGTGATTTTCGGGATTTTTATTTTTTTTTTTAGATTCTGACTCACACAGTTGAGGTGTACCTACGATAAAAATTACAGATCTCTCCATTCTTTGTAAGCGCGAAAACTTGAAAAATCGGCAGTGTATCAAATATTTATTTGCCCCACTGTATTTAGTAAGGAAATAATTCAATACATAAATAAATATGTATGTATGCATGTATGTATGTATGTACATATGTATGAAGAATGCCGTGAGTTTAAAATCTATTGCTTTCTCTGGCAGAGTCATGTTCCACTGTGGCTGCAGAGCACACGTCTGTACCGTTGGCCTGAGGATGCTAAGGACCTGTTACTGCGTTTACTAAGAGAGGAAAAATACATTGTCCCTCCTTTGGGCAAAGAACTGATGCTCACTATCAAACCCCTGTAAAAGTCTAGATCACATTTCACCTCAAAATCAAAAGAAAGTTTTGAATAAGAAAGTTTTATTTTGTTGAAAGAAAATAGTCTATTTTAGGACCATCATATTTTTTTAGGAGAAGGATGAAAATTGTCTCCAAATATTTTATTGTAGTAATGATTCTCATAACCGCCTTTTTTTTTTTTTTTTTTGCATTTTGCATTTTGCATTTACTTTCTAATTTTTCATTCATATGTAATATACACAACCTGGAAATCAAGAGGAATTACTTTACCAATGATTTCAATATTTTAACTTTAGTGCATTCCCATATACAGTGGAATAAAGTTCTCTTCTCTTGTTTACAATTGTAATATACATCAGGAATATTCGGGCTGAATTGATGTAACTGTAACTGTAACTTTTGATCTTTTATAACTGTTATGACAATGTTATTTCTTAATGTTATGGAAACTTTTGAAACGCCTAGGTTTTGAGGAACATTTTTTTCTTGGTTATGTGAACATTACAGAAACATCAGAATCATAATGTAAAAATCATAATGTATAAAACAACCATATTTTATGTTGTAAGAACGTTCCATAAACATTATAAAAAATATTTAACATTCACATAACCTTTAAAACACATTTCTGAAAGTTCTAAAATGTTTCTTAAATACACTGTAATAAAGTTTTCTTTTAACATTTACAAATTACATCACAAGTAATTTGTTTTGAGAATGTTGTTTTAAGAACATTTTTTACATTAATGTTTTATTTCAAGAATGTCAATTATCAGGTGCAAATCACAGCAATAACATCAAAGCAATTCACATGGCTCAATTGGCTCACAGTGGTCACAAAGTAGGTCTCTGGTTCGAGGCTGGGTCAGGAAGTCTTTCTGTGTGAAGTTTGCATGTTCTTCCTGTGTCCGCATGGGTTTACTCTGGTTTCCTCCCAAAGTCCAAAATAAAAAAAAAAAAATAAAATATAGCTGCGAGCAGCGATGGGCCCCTCAGTGCAATCGCCACCCTGGTGTAATCAGGAAAACGATGCACAGCGGACACATGGATTTACAGTATCGCTCTGGCTGTCTGGTTTTAAGGGTTACAGCAATGAAAGGGTTACACTACAACATCAACAGAGTTAAACACACACAGACACACAAAAAATGAACAATACGACTTTAGGGAAACTGTGCATATCTATCTTTATAGAAAATTATGGAAATGTCTCTTGATAACCGCTAATGACAAGTTTGCAAGGTCATTAATTGATACAAAAGGCTGAATCACCCGATGGTGAGTCTACCAGTGTGATATTTCCAAATATCTGGCCACTGTAGTGACCTCCATGTGTGATTAGGTTAATTCTATTAGTTAACAAGAAAAATAATTAGATAGCATTTATTAATGTTAATTATTATTAAGTTCAACATGTATTATGTTATTAAAATGCACAGTTGTATTTTAATATTAGTTTATATGCACTGTGAGTTAACATTAACAAGGAATATTTTTATTAACTCTAAAAAAGATTAATAAATGCTGTAAACATATATTGTTCATTGTTAGTTCATATTAGTTAATGCATTAATTAATGTTAACCAAAAAAGAGACCTAATTGTAAATTGTTAACACATTTTATGATCCATAACCATTTAAAAAAATTAGTGATCTATAAGCATTTGTGAAATGTGAATTATATAAAGTATATTACCAGTAAAGGACATATTAACTTATTTTATGTATTTGTTTCTGTAATTATATAAAAGTAAACTACATATCAACTGATTTTTTTTTCTGATGGGTTAAAAGATATCTTAGTGTATGACTCCATCCGGTGTTCATCCTGGGTATTGCAGTCTTTATCTCTCTGTTACAAAGAGTTTAAATATTCCCCCCTCTCTCTCTCTCTCTCTCCCGCTCTGACTCTCCCTCTCTTTCCACCCATCCCCCCTCCCCACACTCACTCTGACACTCACACACCCACCACCACCACACACACACACACACACACACACACACGCACACACACACCCATAGAGGCAGACTGACATGAGATGTCTATTTGTTTTTTAATTAGGGCCAGAGCACCGAGGAGCAAGCCAGAGGCTTGCACCGTAGGTGCGGAAGCCCTATTGTTCCCGTAAGGATTATTCTTATTAGGGCCCAAGCATCGAGGAGCAAGCCGGAACGGCTTGCACCGAGGTGCTAAAGCCCTATTGTTTTCGGCATGTTTTTTTCACTATTATTAGGGCCCGAGCACCGAGGGTGCTTGAGCTTGGGCGTGGTCGAGAGGCTCTTACAGCGCCACCAAATGCGGGCATGGGCCAGGATGAAGTTTCTCCGATCTGCACGAAACTCGGTATGGTCATTGGTGACGGCATGACGGGCTAAGATCACTTGGTTTTATCTGACTCTGCCCAACAGGAAGTCAGCCATCTTGGATTGAATTTGCAGTTTTTTAATTTTCACACGCCATTTTGAGGGACTTTCCATGTTTAAAATTACATGAAAGTCAACTGAAAATTTTGTCTTACAGTGTATTTTGATTTAGTAGTGCA
The DNA here is from genome assembly GCA_033026305.1 of Cirrhinus molitorella. Taxonomy (NCBI): domain Eukaryota; kingdom Metazoa; phylum Chordata; class Actinopteri; order Cypriniformes; family Cyprinidae; genus Cirrhinus; species Cirrhinus molitorella. The sequence continues at coordinate 16,157,948 of CM065133.1, read as the reverse complement.
AATTTGTAGAGACGTGTTTCATCAGCTCCATAGCGCCACCTAGTATGAAAATGCATGTTTCATACCTTTGGAATACATGAAAACTCACAAAAATTGGCACACTGGTAGAAGCTTAGCCATAATATTTAATTCTGTGGTCATTTGTTTTGGGTGTGGCCAGTGGACTCTGTAGAGCGCCCTATAATGTTCAAATTTTATTTATTGCTGTGGTTGCCACAGACTTTGTCTGATCCTCACGAAAGTTCATAGGGACATTGCCATCATCATGTCAAACAAATTTCCAATTTAACTTTTTAGCTCCACCCAACAGAAAGTCGGCCATTTTGGATTGTTTGAAAATGGCATGCTGTCATTTTCGAAATAGTCCTCCTAGGGGATTCATGTAAATAGCACCAAAATTCTGTACAATCATGCCAAGACATAGGAGATGTTAAATTGCGGAGCTTTTTTTGGTAGCTCAAACAGTGTTGCCACGGCAATGCGTCAAACATAATAGTGAAAAAACATGCCGAAAACAACAGGGCTTTAGCACATCGGTGCAAGCCGTTCCACTTTAAATGCATAAATTGGTGAACGTTTGCTGTGTTTCAAAAGCTACCGGTCGGCGGTGAGCCCGTGCGAGGGCCCGTTTATCGCTGCTTGCAGCTTTAATTAGCTCAGCTAATTAAAGCTAATCAGCTAATCAGCTCTTGTTTTCCTAAGGATTTTTCATACCTTTTTTAGGGCCCGAGCCCTAATGGGCGAAGGCCCTCTTGTTTTTGGATTTTTCATAGCTTTTTTTTTTTTTTTTTTTTTTTTTTTTCTTCAACCTTCCGAGGGTTTTTGGGGGGCTTAACATGCTCAAAAACTCTTGAAATTTTGCACACACATTGGAATCCGCAGCCATCAGGACGCCGCAGAGGCTGGGACCCGGGCGTGGCACAGGGGCTCTACGGCGCCCCCTGGAGCACAGTCAGAAATCTTGATGTATAGCGTACACATACTTCCACGTATTCATATGAAACTCGGTACACATATAGATCTCACAAAGCCAAACAACTTTCGTACTCTATGTCATAAGCTACACCCAACAGGAAGTGAGCTATTCAGGGCTGTTTAAAAAACACATGCTATGGAATTTGAAATACTCCTCCCAGGATTTCCATAGGATTGTCACCAAACTTGGTCAGCATGATCTAGAGACATTGGGGATGCAAAATTGCCAGGGGATTTTTGATATCGCAAACGGTTTGGCCATAGCGAGGCGACGAATTTATGAGAGGGGGGAATATTTAAACTCTTTGTAACAGAGAGATGAGGACTGTAATACCCAGGATGAACACTGGATGGAGTCATACGCTAAGATATCTTTTAACCAATCAGAAAAAAAAATACATTCACAGATCAGTTGAAATGTACTTTACTTTTATATAATTACAAAAATAAATACATAAAATGAGTTAATATGTCCTTTACTGGTAATATAGTTTATATATTTCACATTTCACAAATGCTTATAGATCACTTATTTATTTATTTATTTATTTATTTATTTTTAAATGGTTATGGATCATAAAATGTGTTATTAACAATTCACAATGAGGTCTCTTTTTTTGGTTAACATTAATTAATGCATTACCTAATATGAACTAATAATGAACAATATATGTTTACAGCATTTATTAATCTTTTTTAGAGTTAATAAAAATATTCCTTGTTCATGTTAACTCACAGTGCATATAAACCATTATTAAAATACAACTGTGCATTTTAATAACAAAATACATGTTGAACTTAGCATTTATTAATGTTAATTATTATTATCTCATTATTTTTCTTGTTAACTAATATAATTAACCTAATCACACTTGGAGGTCACTACAGTGGACAGATATTTGAAAATATCACACTGGTGGACTCACCATAGGGTGATTCAGACTTTTGTATCAATTAATGACCTTGCTATTCCATACTAACTTGTCATTAGCGGTTGCACAGTTTCACTAAAGTTGTATTGTTCATTTTTTGTGTGTCTGTGTGTGTTTAACTCTGTTGATGTCGTAGTGTAACCCTTTCATTGCTGTAACCCTTAAAACCAGACAGCCAGTGCGGTACTATAAATCCATGTGTTCACTGTGCACTGTTTTCCTGATTACACCAGGGTGGCGTTTGCACTGAGGGCGAGGGCCCGCCCATCGCTGCTCGCAGCTATATTTCTTATTATTAGGGCCCGAGCACCGAGGAGCAAGCCAGAGGCTTGCACCGTAGGTGCGGAAGCCCTATTGTTCCCGTAAGGATTATTCTTCTTATTATTATTATTAGGGCCCGAGCACCGAGGAGCAAGCCAGAGGCTTGCACCGTAGGTGCGGAAGCCCTGTTGTTCCCGTAAGGATTATTCTTATTAGGGCCCGAGCACCGAGGAGCAAGCCAGAGGCTTGCACCGTAGGTGCGGAAGCCCTATTGTTTCCGGCATGTTTTTTCACTATTATTATTATTAGGGCCCGAGCATCGAGGAGCAAGCCGGAACGGCTTGCACCGAGGTGCTAAAGCTCTATTGTTTTCGGCATGTTTTTTCACTATTATTAGGGCCCGAGCACCAAGGGTGCTTGAGCTTGGGCTTGAGCTTGGGCGTGGTCGATGGGCTCTACAGCGCCACCAAATGCGGGCATGGGCCAGGATGAAGTTTCTCCGATCTGCACGAAACTTGATAGCTCAAACAGTGTTGCCACGGCAATGCGTCAAACATAATAGTGAAAAAACATGCCGAAAACAATAGGGCTTTAGCACATCGGTGCAAGCCGTTCCACTTTAAATGCATAAATTGGTCAACGTTTGCTGTGTTTCTTAAGCTACCGGTCGGCAGTGAGCCCGTGCGAGGGCCCGCTTATCGCTGCTTGCAGCTTTAATTATTATTATTATTAGGGCCCAAGCAGCGAGGAGCAAGCCGGAACGGCTTGCACCGAGGTGCTAAAGCCCTATTGTTTCCGGCATGTTTTTTCACTATTATTATTATTATTTTTATTTTTATTTTTTCAGTTTTAATGTTCGCACTCATTTTTAAGTGCTTTAAAATGGTTGAAAACTCATAAAATTTGGCACAGAGATCAGGCCTGCGAAAAATTTAAATGTTTAGTAGTGCTTGAGCTTGGGCGTCGTCGAGGGGCTCTACAGCGCCACCAAATGCGGGCATGGGCCAGGATGAATTTTCTCCGATCTGCACGAAACTCAGTATGGTCATTGGTGACATCATGACGGGCTAAGATCACTTGGTTTTATCTGACTCCGCCCAACAGGAAGTCAGCCATCTTGGATTGAATTAGCAGTTTTTTAATTTTCACACGCCATTTTGAGGGACTTTCCATGTTTAAAATTACACAAAAGTCAACTGAAAATTTTGTCTTACGGTATATTTTGATTTAGTAGTGCAAATTTGTAGAGACGTGCTTCATCAGCTCCATAGCGCCACCTAGTATGAAAATGCATGTTTCATACCTTTTGAATACACGAAAACTCACGAAAATTGGCACACTGGTAGAAGCTTAGCCACAATATTTAATTCTGTGGTCATTTGTTTTGGGTGTGGCCAGTGGACTCTGTAGCGCCCCCTACAATTTTCAAATTTTATTTATTGCTGTGGTTGCCACAGATTTTGTCTGATCCTCACGAAAGTTCATAGAGACATAGCCATCATCATGACAAACAAATTTCCAATTCAAATTTTTAGCTCCACCCAACAGGAAGTCGGCCATTTTGGATTGTTTGAAAATGGCATGCTGTCGTTTTCGAAATACTCCTGGTAGGGGATTGATGTAAATGGCACCGAAATTCGGTACAATTTGACTCCACCCAAAAGGAAGTCAGCCATCTTGGACTGAATATGAAATTTTTCAATTTTCACACACCATTTTGATAGACTTTCCATGTTTAAAATTTCACGAAAATCAACCGAAAATTTTGTCTGACTTGGACACATATATGTGCCAATTACAGTTACAATCATAGCGCCACCTGTTGGCAACATGAAAATCACTCAATAACTCAACCATACAATGTTCAATCTGCACCAAACTTCATATGTCTGATGACAGACGACCTGAAGACATCTACATGACAGTATCCAGTTATAGTGATAGCGCCACCATCTGGCAGCAGGAATTTGGGTACATATTGAAGGAATATGTCAGTCATTTATATTTACCACTTTAAATGCATAAATTGGTCAACGTTTGCCGTTTCTAAAGCCACCGGTCGGCGGTGAGCCCAGGTGCGAGGGCCCGTTCAACGCTGCTTGCAGCTTTAATTCGGGCCCGAGCACCGAGAAGCAAGCCGGAGGCTTGCACCGTAGGTGCGGAAGCCCTATTGTTCCAGTAAGGATTATTCTTACTAGGGCCCGAGCACCGAGGAGCAAGCCAGAGGCTTGCACCGTAGGTGCGGAAGCCCTATTGTTCCCGTAAGGATTATTAGGGCCTGAGCACCGAGGATCAAGCCGGAGGCTTGCACCGTAGGTGCGGAAGCCCTATTGTTCCCGTAAGGATTATTCTTCTTCCTATTGTTCCCGTAAGGATTATTCTTCTTATTATTAGGGCCCGAGCACCGAGGAGCAAGCCGGAGGCTTGCACCGTAGGTCCGGAAGCCCTATTGTTCCCGTAAGGATTATTCTTATTATTAGGGCCCGAGCACCGAGGAGCAAGCCGGAACGGCTTGCACCGAGGTGCGGAAGCCCTATTGTTCCCGTAAGGATTATTCTTCTTATTATTATTATTATTAGGTCCCGAGCACCGAGGAGCAAACCGGAGGCTTGCACCGTAGGTGCGGAAGCCCTATTGTTCCCGTAAGGATTATTAGAGCCCGAGCACCGAGGAGCAAGCCAGAGGCTTGCACCGTAGGTGCGGAAGCCCTATTGTTCCCGTATGGATTATTCTTATTCTTATTATTATTATTATTATTAGTAGTAGTATTCTCCTTTCGACCTTTCGGGGGTTTTTGGGGGCCTTAACATGCTCAAAAACTCTTGAAAATTGGCACACATGCTGGAACCTGCGGCCATCAGGACGTATCAGAGACTTGGGCCTGGGCGTGGCACAGGGGCTGTACAGCGCCCCCTGGAAAAATCCAAAAATCTTGCTGCCTAGCACGCACATACTTGCATGTATTCAAATGAAACTCAGGAGACATATAGAACTCGTCGAGCTGAACAACTTTTGCGCTCTATGTCTCAGGCTATACCCAACAGGAAGTGCGCTATTCAGGGCTGTTTAAAAAGCGCATGCTCTGGAATTTGATATACTCCTCAGAGGATTTTAAAACATTTGCCTCGAAACTCGGGGAATACGATCTAGAGACATTGGGGATGAAAAATTGCGAGGGAATTTTTGAAATCTCGAACGGTTTGGCCGTGGCGAGGCGACAAATTTACGGTGAGAAATGAGAAACAGGAAGTGTCTAATAACTTTTGCACAGACTGTCTGATTCTGACGAAACTTCATCAGTTTGTTCGTTCTATGATGCTGATCACATAGATTGACTATTATGAGTCAAAGTTATAGCGCCACCAACTGGCTGCAAGAAATGTGTCATTTTCTAAATGCTTTAAATTCAAGATCTTAATTTTACTCTATTTGCTTCAAACTTCATCAGTATAATGTCAAAACACGGGCAATAAGAATCTGTAAACGGGTTGTTGATACATTAAATGCTGTTTCCATGGCAACGTGTCAAAGTTTAAAATTAGTTTCCTGTGTTTTTGAGGCACTTAAGATGCTTAGAATTCCATGAAACGCAACACACATATCAGCATTAATGACAGTTAGACACTGGCAAAAGCTCATAAATGGGCGTGAAGGAGGCACTCTATAGCGCCACCTTTTGACAATATTTGGGGGCTCGTTTTTCCTACAGTCACCAAACTCGGTACATATATTGTTCACTTAAATCCGGACAAATTTCTAATTTACATCCATTAGCTGTGACCAACAGGAAGTCGGCTATTTTGGTTTGAATGTGGATTTTTGGAAAAATCAGGCTGTGGAATTTTAAACACTGCTCTCAGGAAAACCAACAAATTCACACCAAACTTTTTCTGCATGATGCCAAGATATTGAAGATGCTAAATTGCGAGCGGATTTGGGATATCTGGAACGGTGTTGACGTGGTGATTTATTAAAGTAACAGTAAAAAAGGAAAACCATAATTTTATTATAATCTTTAAAATGCAGCATTCAAACGCTTTCAAACGTTTTTCATACAGAGAACTAGTCATTCTCAATACTTATGCAAGAATTCAACCAAATCCAAGGTTCTATGAATTAAAGAAAATTAAAAAACAAGTAGAAACTCTGCCCCTGTGTTTGTGTGTTTCATCTAGGTGTCTGTGTGACTGTTAAAGGGAATGTGAGTGTAGAGAGGGGGATGGGTGGCAAGAGAGAGTCTGAGTGGGAGACAAACAGGGGAAATGTATTCACAAAGATGTGTAATATTTCATTTTAAACTGTATGGTTATTCTTTTGTAAGGCATCATTTTAATTCTGTTTTCTTTCTGCATCCTTCTCTCTGTCCTCCTTCTGGTTTTACACACGAATGAAGACTATAATACCCAGGATGACCACCGGATGGAGACGTAGGCTAAGATATCTTTTAACCCATCAGAAAGAAAAATACATGAACAGAATCAAGTGATATGTAATGTACTGTCAGTATACTTTTATATAATAAGTGTAGAAATGCTTACAGAACATTAAAATATTTATTTAAAAATATTCTAAAGAGAAAATCATTAAAAGTTTTATATATATATATATCACTCTTTCACTGATAGGATGAGAAATGTTTTAAATCTGACAGTTTATTACTCGGTTTAATTAGAATAAGTAACAAATATATAAAGTAAGTTAATATGATTTTATATCATTCACATTTCACAAATGCCTTTAGATCATTAATATATATATATATATATATATATATATATGTGAAGAGCTCTTTTCCAAAACGCTATAAATCCATTTTGATTAATTTGAGTAAAAATGTGTTTTCTTGACCAAGAAAGTGTCAAGATGAAAACCAATATTTTCAGTTTCAAACTTTCACATAGCATCTTTAGGTTATAATTACATTAAAAATTCAAATCCAGATTTTGATTTCCATCAAGATTTATTATAAAAACTGATTTTTTTTTTTTTCCAAAATGCAATAAATCAAGCAGGGCTCTGTTTACTTTTTGTTAAAAAAATATTGAGATTAATGCTTTAAATATAAAATTTTGAATATAGAAATATTAAATTATTTAAATCACTGAAAATATACTTTAAAAATGAAACTACAATTTAGCAGGTGGCGTCAAGTCACTTATTTAATTACTGACACATATTCATTTGATTTGTTGGAACGGCTGATTCATTGAGGAATAAAGCAAGTGACTGTGTTTATGAATGGGAAAATGAATCACTTGATTAGTGTAAAAACGCATGAGAGTCTGAGTGGGAGACAATCTTAGCCTACGTCTCCATCCGGTGGTCATCCTGGGTATTATAGTCTTCATTTATGTGTAAAACCAGAAGGAGGACAGAGAGAAGGATGCAGAAAGAAAATAGAATTAAAATTATGCCTTACAAAAGAATAACCATATAGTTTAAAATGAAATATTTCACATATTAATGAATACATTTCCCCTGTTATCTTTTAACCCATCAGAAAGAAAAGTACTTTCACAGAATCAATTGATATGTACTGTACTGTCAGTATTCTGGTATATAATGACTGTAGAAATGCTTACAGAGCATTAAAATATTTATTTAAAAAATCTTCTAAAGAAAAAATTATTTCAAGTTTTATATATATTATACACTCTTTCACTGATAAGATGAGAAATGTTTTAAATCTGACCGTTTATTACTCAGTTTAATTAATTAGAATAAGAAACAAATATATAAAGTTAATATGATTTTATATAATTCACATTTCACAAATGCCTTTAGATCATTAATATATATATATATATATATATATATATATATAATAGTTTCTTATTGCATTTTTTTCTTATAGAAAACTAGTCCTCTGGTGTGACATCTTTTCCTTTGGTGTGACACTACAAGCATCACACTGGTGGACACATCATAGGATGATTCAGCCTTTTATATTAATTAATGACCTTGCTGTTCCATGCTAACCTGTCATTAGCGGTTCTCAAAAGACTTTTCCATATTTTTTAATAATGATAGATGCACACAGTTTCTTTAAAGTTGTATATGAAGAGTTCAGCTGTAAACCCCCCTAAAAGCCACCTCAGTCAAACATTAGATAAATGAGTGAATTCTCTTGACACACATTATACATCCATCAAATACTTTCACTTCAAACTCACTAAAATCCCAGCCTCAGCCTAATCAGAAGTACCATGATGTACATAGAAACCTATACATCGGTGCCTGACAAAAATGCTTTTTTTTTTTACGAAATATGTCAGATGGATGTAGTGGCTTTTGCATCTGAACTCTTCATATATTGTTACTTTTTTACTGTGTCTGTGTGTGTTTAATTCTCTTAATGTCACAGTGTAACCCTTTCATTGCTGTAACCCTTAAATCCAGACAGCCAGAGCAATACTGTAAATCCATGTGCCCACTGGGCACTTTTTTTTATTGATTGCACCAGGGTGGCGCTTGCACTTATGGCGAGGGCCCGCCAATCGCTGCTTGCAGCTATATTCATTATTATTAGTATTTTTCTTTAGACCTTTCGGGGGGGGTTTGGGGGCCTTAACATGCTCAAAAACTCTTGAAAATTGGCACACATGCTGGAACCTGCGGCCATCAGGATGTATCAGAGACTGGGGCCCGGGCGTGGCACAGGGGCTGTACAGCGCCCCCTGGAAAAATCCAAAAATCTTGCTGTCTAGCGCACACATACATAAACTCAGGAGACATATAGAACTTGTCGAGCTGAACAACTTTCGCGCTCTATGTCTCAGGCTATACTCAACAAGAAGTGCGCTATTCAGGGCTGTTTAAAAAGTGCATGCTCTGGAATTTGATATACTCCTGGGAGGTTTTTGAAACATTTGCCTCGAAACTCATGGAACATGATCTAGAGACATTGGGGATGAAAAATTGCGAGGGGATTTTTGATATCTCGAACGGTTTGGCCGTGGGGAGGCAACAAAGTTACGGCGAGAAATGAGAAACAGGAAGTGTCTAATAACTTTTGCACACATTGCCTGATTCTGACAAAACTTCATCAGTTTGTTCATTCTATGATGCTGACCACATAGAAGTGACTATTAGGAGTCAAAGTTATAGCGCCACCAACTGTCTGCAGGAAATGTGTCGTTTTCTAAATGCTTTAAATTCAAGATCTTAATTTTACTCTATTTGTTTCAAACTACTCTATTTGTCTCAAAACACGGCCAATAAGAATCTGTAAACAGGTTGTTAATGCATTAAATGCTGTTTCCATGGCAACGTGTCAAAGTTAAAAAATAGTTTCCTGTGTTTTTGAGGCACTTAACATGCTTAAAATTCCATGAAACGCAACACACATACCAGCAGTAATGATAGTTAGACACTGGCAAAAGCTCATAAATGGGCGTGGAGGAGGCACTCTGTAGCGCCACCTTTTGACAATATTTGGGGGCTCGTTTTTCCTACAGTCATCAAACTCGGTACATATATTGTTCACTTCAATCCGGACAAATTTATAATTTACTTCCACTTACTGACCAACAGGAAGTCGGCTATTTTGGTTTGAATGTGAATTTTTGGAAAAATCAGGCTGTGGAATTTTAAATACTGCTCTCAGGAAAACCAACAAATTCACACCAAACTTTTTCTGCATGATGCCAAAATAGTGAAGACACTAAATTGCGAGCTGATTTTGGATATCTGGAACGGTGCTGATGTGGTGATTTATTAAAGTAACAGTAAAAAATATAACCATCATTTTATTATATCTTTAAAATGCAGCACCAAACTCTTTCAAACTTTTTTCAGAGGGAAAAATAGTTATTCTGAGGAAGTACACCAAAATAAAAATAAAAAAAGCTGTGTGAATTAAAGAAAATTAAAATCCCTTCTGGATGTAGAGATGAAGACTGTAATAACCTGGATGACCACCAGATGGAGACACAGGCTAAGATATATTTTAATCCATCTGAAAGAAAACTATATTCACATCAGTTCATACGTACTTTAGTGTTAATATGCTTTATATAATGATTGTAGAAATGCTTACAGAGCAATTTTTTCTTCATAGTTATATAATAATAAAAATATCCATGTTCATGTTAATGCACAGTGCACATAAACCAATATTAAGTGAGCATTTTAATGAGATGTTAATACATTTTGAAATGAATATTTATCAACTTTAATGCTATATAATTAATGTTAACTAACATAATTAACCCTTTCATGCATGCAGGTCACTACACTGGACAGATATTTGAAAGCTTATTCATTAATATATGAATTATTTTATTTTTTAACTATATGGTAACTATTTTTAAGGTATTGGTTTGATTATATTTACTTTCTGCTCTCTCCTCCACTAATTTCTCACTGTCAATTCTTTTTGTTTCAAAAACAGAGTATTATGTTTTACAATTATTTTCATGACACTTTAAAACAGTACAGGGTTTCTTCAAAAAAATCACAAAGAAGTTTAATTCATGTAACTGCTGCATTTAAGAACACTGATACTGATCAAAAATGAATAAAATTAGTTAAACAAATCTTACTGAATTATTTTAAATCCTTCTTATAGAGACCTAGTCCTCTGGTGTGACATCTTTTCATGTGGTGTGACAGTACATGCATCACACTGGTGGACGCACCATAGGATGTGTAACAATGACGGGACGTGGACAGGTGGATCCAAGTGCTAGCTTTATTAACAGAAATCGTAGTCGAACAGACAGGGTCAAACAGGGGCAGACTGGGACAACGGAGAACAAACACAGAGGCGTCAATATTCGAACGTGAAGGTCTGGGGCCGGCAGCGAGCAGAGTAATCCAAGGGGCAGGCAAGGAGGTCGATAGGCGGGCGGAGAACAGTCTCGGGAAACCAGGAACTAAGGGGCTCGGCAACGGGAGGGCAACCAGGAAACAACGCTCAGAACTGACAGAATAAACTATTTCACCTCTCACCCCACCTATCACTGGGGTGAGAGGTGAAAGGTAACAGGAAGTTCAAGAGAAAGGGGTTATGGGCAATGTAGTGAAAAATGGTCCATAGTGAATTAAAGTCCATGACAGAAGTGAAGGCTCCCTCTAGGGGTGAAAGGAGGGAGCCACAGCGGGACAGTTCATGACAGGATGATTCAGCCTTTTATATTAATTAATGACCTTGCTATTCCATACTAACCTGTCATTAGTGGTTATCAAGAGACTTTTCATATACAACTTCAGGGAAACTGTGACTTCTATCATTATTAAAATTATGGAAGAGTTCAGATGCAAACCCCCCTAAAAGCCATCTGAGTCAAAAGTTAGATAAATGAGTGAATGCTCTTGACACACATTATACATCCATCAAATACTTTGACTTCAAACCCACTAAAATCCCAGCCTCAGTCCAGTCAGAAGTACCACTATTTACATAGAAACCTGTACATCGGAGTCTGACAAAAGTGCATTTTTTTAAAGAAAGACGTCAGATAAATTTAGTGGCTTTTGCATCTGAACTCTTCATATATTGTTCATTTTTGTATGTGTGTGTGTTTAACTCTCTTGATGTCATAGTAGTAACCCTTTCATTGCTGTAACCCTTAAAATCAGACAGCCAGAACGATACTGTAAATCCATGTGCCCACTGTGCACTTTTTTCATTGATTGCACCAGGGTGGGGATTGCGCTGAGGGCGAGGGCCCGCCCATCGCTGCTTGCAGCTATATTTTTCTTTAATTCATAGAAGTTTGGATTTGGGTGAATTCTTGCATACTTCCTCAGAATGACTAGTTCTCTTTATGAAAAAAGTTTGAAATAGTTTGAATGCTGCATTTTAAAGATATAATAAAATTATAGTGGTTGTTTTTACTGTTACTTAAATCACCTTAAATCACCACGTCAACACCGTTCAAGATATCCCAAATCCGCTTGCAATTTAGCGTCTTCAGTATCTTGGCATCATGCAGAAAAAGTTTGGTGTGGATTTCTTGTTTTTCCTGATTTTTCCAAAAATCCACATTCAAACCAAAATAGCTGACTTCCTGTTGGTCGTAGCTAATGGATGTAAATTAGAAAGTTGTCTGGATTAAAGTGAAAAATATATGTCCTGAGTTTGGTGACTGTAGGAAAAACGAACCCTCAAATATTGTCAAAAGGTGGCGCTATAGAGTGCCTCATCCACACCCATTTATGAGCTTTTGCCAGTGTCTAACTGTCATTAATGCTGATATGTGTGTTGCGTTTCATGGAAATCTAAGCCCGTTAACTGCCTCAAAAACACAGGAAACAAATTTTAAACTTTGAGACGTTGCCATGGAAACAGCATTTAATGTGTCGACAACCCGTTTACAGATTCTTATCGGCCGTGTTTTGACATTATACTGATTAAGTTTGAAGCAAATAGAGTAAAATTAAGATCTTGAATTTAAAGCATTTTGAAAATGACACATTTCCTTCAGCCAGTTGGTAGCGCTATAACTTTGACTCCTAATAGTCACATCTATGCAATCGGCATCATACAACAAACAAACTGATGAAGTTTCATCAGAATCAGACAATGTGTGCAAAAGTTATTAGACACTTCCTGTTTCTCATTTCTCGCCATAACATTGTCGCCTCGCCACGACCAAACCGTTTGAGATATCAAAATTCCCCTGGCAATTTTGCATCCCCAATGTCTCTAGATCGTGTTGACCGAGTTTGGTGACAATTCGATGGAAATCCTGGGAGGAGTATTTCAAATTCCAGAGCATGTGTTTTTTAAACAGCCCTGAATAGCTCACTTCCTGTTGGGCGGAGCCCATGACATGAGTTCGAAAGTTGTTTGGCTCAATGAGTTCTATATGTGTACCGAGCTTCATATGAATACGTGAAAGTATGTGTGTGCTATACATCAAGTTTTCTGATTGTGTTTCAGGGGGCGCCGTAGAGCCCCTGTGCCACACCCGGGTCCCAGCCTCTGCAGCGTCCTGATGGCAGTGGATTCCAATTGTTGTGCAAAATTTCAAGAGTTTTTGAGCATGTTTAGCCCCCCAAAAACCCCCGAAAGTTTGAAAAAAAAAAAAAGGTATGAAAAATCCTCAGGAAAACAAGAGGGCCTTCGCCCATTAGGGCTCGGGCCCTAATAAAAAAACATGCAGGTGAGGTTAATTGAAGATGGAAAATTGCCCTACTCAAAAATTGGGTATGAAAATGTGTAGATTTAACTTTTGTATAGAGTAACTTGTTCTCACCATGAATACAGCCATAGATACTGAAATTGGGTTAAGAAGAAATAAACAAAAGGGCATTCAAAAATACAAATTTAATCAAAAGGAACTTCAATCATGTACAAATAACATAAAAAGAACGTTCTGAGAACGTTATAAAAAAAAGTGGTAACACTTTCTATGAAGCCCATATTTATATCACAATGAACACCATGTTAAATTTACTTTTACATGTATAGACTATTATATCTTAATATTGTTTATTTATGATCTGCAAAGTATCTTACTACATCTTGTAAATGGTTAGGTGTGGAGTGTTCCCTGTGAGGCTAATATTAATTTTGATGTGAGCTAGTTAATCATTTCAGCTGAAAAAAAAAAAGTTTATATGTTAGGTTACATTGATGCTCGCCTTAGTCTATTAACTATAAGAAACGTTGCAACTACATGTCAGCTAAATCTCACAAGACTTGTCAACAGTTACTTATCAACAGCTGTTTAAAGGGTAGCATCTAAATAAACTGATATTACAATTAAAATAGTTCAAGGCTGGTATCTGATCTTATAATATATATATATATATATATATATATATATATTCCCTGGATCACAAAAACAGTCTTAAGTAGCACAGGTACATTTGTAGCAATAGCCATGGGTCAAAATGATCGATTTTTCTTTTATGCTAAAAATCATTAAGATATTAAGTAAACACCATACCAATTATATCAAAACTTAATTTTTGATTTGTAATATGCATGGCTAAGAGCTTCATATGGACAATTTTAAAGGTGATTTTCTCAGTATTTATATATTTTTTGCACCCTCAGATTCCAGATGTTCAAATCATTGTATCTCAACCAAATATTGTCCTATCCATACATCAATAGAAAGCTTATTTATTCAGATTTCAGATTATGTATAATTCTCAATTTCGAAAAATTTACACTTATGACTGGTTTTGTGGTCCAGGGTCACATATTACTATATTTATAAGTAGTCATTGATGGCTTTAAGTAAAGTAGCATAAGAAAAATGTCAAGATATGAGATGTATAATACATTATAACTAAGAAATATAATCCATTGTAACTTAAGTGGATGCAATGTGTTCATTGTGTGTTATAAATCATCCTACTGTTAAAAGCTATAACCACAAATAAGTATTATAATACATTAAAGCTGTTCTTATGGATATTCATAAGATGATATAACATAAGGTTTTTCATTATAATGCCTTAAGAATACCCTTATTGTCACGAACTGTATCGTTGTGGCTCCCTTTTCTCCCCTCTAGAGGGAGCCACCTCTCCACTGTGTTTCTGTATAGACTCTGTAGAGACTCCATTTCCCATAACCCCTCTCTCATGCCCCGTTCGTCACCTCTCACCTCTACCCCACCGTCACTTCCTGTATAAATAGAGCGTCATTTCTGTTCCACCTTTGCGAAGTCATAACTAGCCCAGCTGTTATTTCCGAGCGTTTCCTTTGTTCTGGTTTTCCTGGTTTTCTACCCCCGTTGTCTCCTGGTTTCCCGATCGTTCGCTGCCCGCCCTTTGACCCCCTTGCTTCGTCCCTGGACCACGATTTACGGATTACCTGTTCTGCTCTCTCTCGCTCCTGTCTGACCTCCTGCCTGCCTGACCATGAGTATATATTCCAATAAAAGTCTGCACTTGGATCCGCACGCCTCTTGTCTCGTCTCTGGGGCTATCATTACACTTATAATGTATATAAATATGGGCTTCATAGAAAGTGTTACCAATGTTTTTTGTGCATGAATAAAATCCTGTTTGCAATGCAGAAAGACACTTCTTAATGTGTTTTGCACATCTCTTTATGTAAGCGTTTCAGTGGTTAGATCACTCAGTCTAGGGTCTCTATGACCAGTAACAGTGAGTTAGACATTCTAACCTGTTCAACGGAAGGCATGATGAAAATCTGATTTCTCTGTCAGAGAAAGTTGTTTTATGCAAAGTTAAGAAAAGTAGTGACCACAGTTAAAAAAAATTTTTGTGCATGAATAAAATCCTGTTTGCAATCCAGAAAGACACTTCTTAATGTGTTAGAAGTTTTTTGCACATTCCTTTATGTAAGAACTTCAGTGGTCAGATCGCTCAGTCTAGGGTCTCTATGACCAGTAACAGTGACTTAGACATTCTAACCTGTTCAACGGAAGGTATGATGATAATCTGATTAGACCTTCTAAGCGGTTTAACAGAAGGCATTCTTGCTTATTTTGAAAAGCTTATTTCTCGCTCAGAGAAAGGGCGTTTTATGCAGTGGTAAGATAAATAGTCACCAACATTAAAAATCTTTTTTGTCCATAAATAAAATCCTGTTTGCAATGCAGAAAGACACTTCTTAATGTGTTAGAAGTTTTTTGCACATCCCTTTATGCAAGAGCTGCAGTAGTGTGGTGGATTTTTTTCTTTTCCAATAACCACGTAAATCATGGACAGGGTTTTGAAGCCAAACAGACTTTAATTAAAGCCGAACTGCATCTCAGACAAACAGCAGCAACAGAAGCTGCAGCAACACAGCACTAAGACAAAACTCCAAGACGTAGCTCCAGAGTGTCTCAGTCCCTCTCCTCTTCCCTCTCTCCTCTCCTTCTTCTTGAGTCCAGTGTCATACCCGCTTATATACATCTGACAGAGGATTATTATTAGACAAAGTGTCTTCCCATATATGTCTTGTTTAAATTTGGATGTTTTCCAATACGTGTTCATATGGTCACCTGTGTTCATGCCATACATGGATGTTTCATAATGGCTCACTATTTTGAGCATTGCAACCTTCAACACACAGAGACAACAGAGACTCACAGAATCAGAGACAATTATAATGGTGGTGCAGAATAGCCATAATTATATGCATTTAGAGTAATAAAAAGTCACTACATTAGTCAGATCGCTCTGTTCAGTGTCTCTATGACCAGTAACAGTGAGTTAGACCTTCTAAGTGGTTTAACAGAAGGTATGCCTGCTTATGTTGAAAAGCTTATTTCTCAGTCAGAGAAATTCGGTTTATGCAGTGGTAAGAGAAATAGTGACCAACATTAAAAATCTTTTTTGTGCATGAATAAAATCCTGTTTGCAATGCAGAAAGACACTTCTTAATGTGTTAGAGGTTTTCTGCATATCCCTTTATGAAAGTGCTTCAGTGGTCAGATCGCTCCATTCAGCTCTATGACCAGTAACAGTGAGTTAGACCTTCTAAGCGGTTTAACAGAAGGCATTCCTGCTTATTTTGAAAAGCTTATTTCTCGGTCAGTGAAAGTCATTTTATGTAAGAGAAACAGTGACCAACATTAAAATTATTTTTTATGCATGAATAAAATCCTGTTTGCAATGCAGAAAGACACTTCTTAATGTGTAAGAAGTTTTTTGCACATCCCTTTATGCAAGAGCTTAGTGGTCAGATCGCTCTGTCCAGCATCTCTATGACCAGTAACAGTGAGTTAGACCTTACTAAGTGGTTTAACAGAAGGCATGCCTGCTTATTTTGAAAAGCTTATTTCTCGGTCAGAGAAAGTTGTTTTATGCAATGGTAAGAGAAATAGTGCCCAAGATTAAAAATCTTTTTTGTCCATAAAATCCTGTTTGCAATGCAGAAAGACACTTCTTAATGTGTTAGAAGTTTTTTTACACATCCCTTTATGCAAGAGCTTCAGTGGTCAGATCGCTCCTGTTAGATCGCTGTCCCCATTCCTAGACAATTAAGATCCAGCCCCGGACGCCAGATCCCATCAGAAAATATCAGTTTGTCCAGTAACAAAACAACTCGTCAGCAGAGTAGTCTAATACCCAAACCCTGTTAACAGGAGGTCTTGTCTGGTACCCCAAAATACCCAAAACACTATTAACAGTCTTATTTCATCCAAGACGTTGACTGAGGAAAAAACAGTAAAAGTGAAGAGCAGAAGCAGGAGACGAAGTAATGATGGTAAAAAGGAGCAGAGTTTATTGAATAGTCTTATTTGCGTATGTCTCAATGCTCAGACTTCGTCTGAAGAACACAAATCCAACAAGTATTATTATACCAAACTGCTTCACAACAACATCCCATAAACCTTGGGTTTCATAAACAGTCCCTCATATCTCTTATTCACGAAGACAAACAGCCCTTGAAACCACACAGTCATAAGACTAAACAACAATGGAAAAATATAATTAAATATAATTCAAAATCAACTAGGGGTGTCCCCGCCTAAGGATTTACATAGTCGAATTCAAGTCAAGTCAGCTTTATTTATATAGTGCTTTTTACAATACAAATTGTGTCAAAGCAACTTTACAGTATCAAATGGGAAAGTAATATATCAATAATTCAAAAAGAAACTGTAAACAATTTTAGTTAGAGGAAATTAATCAATAGTTCCAAATTAATAAATTGTGTGTCCCCAATTTAGTTGTTGTCCCCAACTGAGCAAGCCATAGGCGACAGTGGCAAGGAACCAAAACTCCATCTGTGACACAGATGGAGAAAAAAAAAAAACCTTGGGAGAAACCAGGCTCAGTCGGGGGGTCAGTTCTCCTCTGACCAATAAACAAGTAGTTTATACTCCCATACAGACCTGTAGAGGGGGTCTATATGTACTGACCCACCATCTGGATACAAACTGGATCAGGGAACTGCAGTGGCCAACTGTTCAGGATTCATACTGGATCTGACCTCGGAATAAGCAGGAGACAGACAATATTAGCATAGATTCCATTTTTCTTATGATGCAACGAGTGCATCAGGTGTTATGGGAAGTGTTCCCTGTTCCGGTTGACCTAATTAATGCAGCCTAACAATCCTTTAACAGATTTGAATATTAGAAATATTTAAATGTGTTATGTGTAGGCCAGGTTAAAGAGATGGGTCTTTAGTCTAGATTTAAACTGACTGAGTGCATCTGCCTCCCGAACAGAATAAGGTAGATTGTTCCATAATTTCGGTGCTAAGTAAGAAAATGATCTGCCACCCACAGTTGATTTTGATATTCTAGGTATTATCAGATTGCCAGAGTTTTGAGAACGCAGCGGGCGTGAGGGACTATAATGTGATAAGAGCTCGCTCAAGTACTGAGGAGCTAAACCATTGAGGGCTTTATAAGTAATTAGCAAGATTTTAAAATCAATACGATGTTTAATAGGAAGCCAGTGCAGTGTTGACAGAACCAGGCTAATATGCTCATACTTTTTGGTTCTAGTAAGAACTCTAGCTGCTGCATTTTGGACCAGCTGGAGTTTGTTTATTAGGCGTGCAGAACAACCACCCAATAAAGCATTACAATAATCTATCCTGGAGGTCATGAACGCACAAATTAACATTTCTGCATTTGACTTTGAGAGCATAGGTTGTAATTTCGCTATGTTTTTAAGATGGAAAAATGCTGTTTTGCAAATGCTAGAAATTTGTTTTTTTGAAGGAAAGATTGCTATCAAATAACACACCTAGGTTCCTGACTAATGATGATGAATTTACAGAGCAGCCATCAAGTATTAGACTGTGTTTTATGTTATTGCTTGCTGAGGTTTTAGGCCCAATAATTAACACCTCTGTTTTTTCAGAATTGAACAGTAAGAAATTTCTTGTCATCCAGTTTTTAATATCAACTATGCATTCCATTAGTTTTTTAAATTTGTATGTTTCGCCAGGCCTTGAAGAAATATAGAGCTGAGTATCATCAGCGTAACAGTGAAAGCTAACACCATGTTTCCTGATGATATCTCCTAAGGGTAGCATGTAAAGTGGAAAAAGTAACGGCCCTAGTACTGATCCTTGAGGTACTCCATACTGCACTTGCGATCGATATGATACCTCTTCATTTATTGCCACGAAATGATGGCGGTCAGATTAGTACGATTTAAACCATTCTAATGCACTACCACTAATGCCAACATAATTTTCGAGTCTATCCAAAAGAATGTTGTGGTCAATAGTGTCAAACGCAGCACTAAGATCCAGTAGCACTAGTAGAGAGATACAGCCACGGTCGCATGATAAGAGCAGGTCATTTGTTACTCTAATGAGAGCAGTTTCAGTACTGTGATAAGGTTGAAATCCTCACAGATATTATTTTTCTCTAAAAAGGAACATAATTGTGAGGGATACTACCTTCTCTAGTATTTTTTAATAGAAAAGGGAGATTTGAGATCGGTCTGTAATTAATCAATTGATTAGGGTCAAGTTGTGGTTTTTTAACGAGAGGCTTAATAACAGCCTGTTTGAAGGTTTTGAGAACATATCCTAATGACAGCGATGAATTTATAATATTCAGAAGAGGATCTAGGATATCTGGAAGCACCTCTTTTAGTAGTTTAGATGGGATAGGGTCTAACATACATGTTGTTGGTTTAGATTATTTAACAAGTTTATAAAATTCTTCCTCTCCTATAGTAGAGAATGAGTTGAATAGTTCCTCAGGAGATCTATAACTAACTATTTGATCCACTACTGTTCCTGACGGCTGCATGGTTACAATTTTATTTCTAATAGTATCGATCTTTGTTGTAAAGTATTCCATAAAGTCATTACTACTGTGCTGTTTGAAAAAATCTGTTGGTGCTTTATTTTTTGGTTAATTTTGCCACTGTATTGAATAAATACCTAGGGTTATGTTTGTTTTCTTCTAAAAGAGATGAGAAGTAATCAGTTCTAGCAGTTTTTAATGCTTTTCTATAGGATACGGTAGACCCACGCCAGCCGGAACGAAAGACCTCTATTTGTTTTCCTCCAGCTGCGCTCCATTTTCCTGGCTGCTCTCTTGAGGGTGTGAGTGTACTCGCTATGCCACGGTGTCGGACTGTTTTCCTTAATCTTCCTTAAGCGTAAAGGAGCAACCGCATCTAAAGTGCTAGAAAAGAGAGAGTCAATAGTTTCAGTTACATCATCAAGATTATCTGAGCTTTTGGATATACTAAGGAATTCAGATCAGTCAGGAAGATCACATATAAAGCTGCCTTTGGTGGATGAGGTGGTAGTTCTACCATACTTGTAGCAAGGAGTGGGATTTACAGTTTTAGAGTATACACTGGAGTATACACGAGACTAGATAATGATCCGAGATATCATTGCTTTGCTGTAAAATTCAATGCCATTAACATCAATTCCGTGCGACAGTATTAAATCTGGAGTATGATTTCGACAATGAGTAGGTCCTGACACATGTTGTCTAACGCCAATAGAGTTCAGAATGTCTATAAAGCTGAACCTAATGCGTCTTTTTCATTATCAACATGGATGTTAAAATCACCCACTATTAAGACTTTATCTGCAGACATCACTAACTCCGATAGAGGGGGGGGGGGGGGGGGGGTAGACTAATTTAAAATAATATAATCATCTGGTTTTAGCCAGGTTTCTGTGAAACAGAGCACATCTAGGTTATGATCAGTAATCAAGTCATGTACAAAAAGTGCTTTTGAAGGGAGGGACCTGATATTCAATAAGGCAAGCTTTATCATTTGTTCCTCCACTTGACAACATTGACTGTGTCTTCTACTGTTCTCCACTGGGATGTTGTGAGCTCTAGATCACGATCGCTGCGTTTGCTCACACTGGAATCCATCAGCACAGCTGAAACTGGCCCACTTTGCTCTAACAGGCGATCGAACATCATATAGACAGAATTCCATGCAACATCTTGCACAAGTTTATGCTCGGCTACATTCTATTCTCTTAAGTGCAGTAGTGGCCTTTGCGCTTTTTTTGAAGTGGGAAACAAGGCGCCGTGCAGCAGCAACACAGCGACATACGGGATCTAATTGTAATGTATGCCCCGCGCAAATTAACTCCCTTTACAGTTCTCCATGACGGGTCCTCGGTCAGTTGATTTGTGCATGCAACCATATTTGTTGCATTGTCATGGACAACAGAAACTATCTTAGTCCCTGGAATGTCCCAAGCGGAAATTATCTCTTTCAATGTTTGCAAAATGTGTTCTGCTGTATGACTTTGCTCCATTTTCGTAGTTTCTAACACAAAATTTTCCAGTCGCCAGAATTCAGTGATAAAGTGGGCCGTAACTGTCAAATATGCCTCCATTTGCAGCGAGGTCCAAATATCTGTGGTAAGGCTGACTGCAATGGGTTATTAACTTGGAAACATCTGCCCGTATGGACACGTATTTCGCATTCACCCCATTCATAACTGTCTCTCTTTTGGGAATGGTGTATCCTGGCTCAAGTGTGCACATTAACTCTTTAAAACCTTTGCCTTCCACGATATTCACTGAAGTCATATCAAAAGCAACAAACTCTGCAATTTTGTCCGTAATTTCTCTTTTCCTCTTCTCGGACAAGGTCATATTTGTAGTTGTTAAGTGGTAGGACATAAGGTGTTGGCACAACTTGCATTTTACTTTAGGTTTTTTCGAATTATCTTCAACTCTTTCAAAGTGCATCCACACTTTGTATTTCGGCATTGTTAAATAATTCCTGCCGCCAAAATGCTGTTGTGTCGGTCACGGATCATGGAAGGAGAAACTTAAATTTGTCACAGGGGTGGTTATAAATAAATTAACGCACCATGCACGTTTATATATATATATATATATATATATATATATATATATATTCATATATTCATCCATCTCACCTCTTAGTGAGGAAACCACTCTGCTGCCAACCTGCTCCAAAGCCATGCACAACACCACCAAAGGCATAACGGGAGTCCGTGAAGATTTCAGCATTTCAGCTGTTTAGCCATTTGCCAACTCACTTTTAGAGCAACCAAATTAACTGAGACTAAGACTTTCAGTCTGTAACTGCTCAACCTGCCTGCATTCCAAATTGTTCACAAAAGATGAACAGCGCAGAAAATCAAATTAGAATTTAGAGTTCCAAATTGTCTAAATGTTTTCTACCCTTAAAAATCTCTTATCAGCTCTGCACCGTCTTGACCACCTGGAATTAGTCACACATCCCAGCAAGCAATAGCCGTCATTTCACCGTCTCGGTTACCTATAGACCCGATATAGTCCGGCTATGTGTAACCCCCTTCTAGCCCAAATAACCTTGAATTTGGATACATGTCGTTTTTTTGGCAAACTAACTTGTGAGTTGTATTATATTCCATCATGTAAGCAAAGTCAGCAGCATTTAGAATGTGTTGGTTTGATTTCTTCGACATTTTCTGTGCATAGCCTGTGCGTAGCCGAGCTTTAGCTCGTAGTCAGACCGGCGGATAGTCAAATCTGATTTGTAGCTTTTGGCCAGACAGCGCATGAGATGATTGATATACCGTAATGTTTGCAGTGTCAATGACATCTATAAAGATATAAGTGTAATTTCATGACATGGTCTATATGTAGACACGATTTAGCTCTGAATTGGATGGGCTATATGTAGCTGCTTTTAGCCCACCTGGCGAAATCGAGGCGATCGGTGGTCTATTTGTAAAGGTTTGGAATAGACCAATATCAGACCAGCGATGAGCACGGCCAAAATAGTCTTACAATCGTTTACATGAAATTTACGCTTATTATCAAATCCAAGTAAACTTCTGAAACATTTAAATTAGCATGGTTTTATATTTTATAGCATTATTAAATATAGCATTATTAATTATGCCAAAATAATGCTAATTTAAATGTTTCAAAAGTTTACTTGCATTTCATAATATTATGTCATGCATCCCACAAGCTGTTAAGTGTAACATTCATACACAAACGATATTATTTGACTCTTTCATTTTACAAAGAAAAATGCAATTACAATTCCCAACCGCTAGATGGCAATTTTAGCCCTACCGAGACATGACTGCTGGCAACGCGAGACTTGACAGTTAGTAGGAATCACCCCTGCGAGATCTCGCGATTTCAGCTTTTTGAATTTTGTTTTTGTATGAGACAGCACTAAGTTTACTTGTCGGAGAGCAGCGGGACAAACGATAAAGGACATTTCTACGTGGTCTTGTAAGTATCCGTGTTTTCATTTTGACATGTGTTCATTGTTTATCTATATTATTTGCTATCATGTGTAGGAAGATTGTAGTTGATAGTGATCCTTGACTAGGCCCACAGTTCAGTTTTCATGTGATCAGAGAATTGCAAAATGTAACAGATAATAAATTTAAAGTTTAGAATTCGTCCGTGTTTACAAACTCATTCGCTGTAAAACAGTGCAAAAAGAGGTGAAAGAGCAAACAACAGAACAAACACAGCGTTGACAAAGATTAATCTCTTCATTTATGACACACTGAATGAATAGGAAGAAACTGAATAGGAGTTTCAACATCTGGAAAAGTGGATAGAAAATGAGGAGATCCAGGCAGCAATGGTAAAAAAAACTTCTCCAAAACAACATTTCCTCACAAAAGCTCTCATCTCTGACAAAGTCAATCATTTATTTTAACTATATTGAATTGAATTTATGACTGAACAATGGCTTGTTACATACAGAGAGCATGAGCTAACTAAATATCTGTCATTCTACAAGTACAATAAGATTTAGTTTGATTTATTTCTTTTAAACATCTTAAGAAAAAAAAAAGTTTCATTTTTATGTTTTTGCTAACATTAGTTGGTAAATTCCCTATTATATTATTGTGTATTATATTTATAACATTTTATTTTGTCAATAATTCTTTAGCATTTTTATGCATTTGTATTGTCTAAAGTTGTTAAAATTATTTTTCTTAATAAAAGCTGTATATTTGTTTATACAAATGGATTGTCATTTTGTTGTCTATTAGATGTATATGTAGGTGTTCATTAGCTGTCTATTTGATGACTAGCTTAGTCTTGGGCTATGGTTAGACGTCTATTAACTTTTCACTGACAGCCCAAATTCAGTCTTGTTTTAGCCTAGACCCATATTCACTGTCTATTAGACGTATACATGTAGTCGTTCAATATTGATCTAACTGATGCCTAGTCTATTATTGGGCTATGGTTAGACGTCTATTAACTTTTCACTGACAGCACATTTTTTGCCATGTTTTAGCCTAGACGTCAGGGCTGTGTTTCAACGTCTAATAGACGTCTTTTAAACCAAAAATTGCTTGCTGGGATCCTGCTTCTCAATAGACAATAATGCAACGCAATGCATATACAAAGTGTAGATAGCGAATAGTTAACATCAACATTACAAAGACTCGCTTTGCAAAGCCAAAAAGACTGAAATGTATAAATAAGGCAAAAGCCTTGAGTCACGGTATGTGTGTGTGTGTGTAATGTAAACTACCTCTAAAAATACTTGTAAGAATATTTTTTGTACAAAAAAATATTTGCGTATGGAATATTTCACGGCTTAGTTTAAAAGCCCGTACTTGAGATCTTCCTTCGCGCCAAAGGTTCTTGTCCTGACAACGAGTCTCGCGAGCTCATTACTGGTAGCGGTTAAACAGCGTCTTTTTTCCGTCTCGTCTATTGCAGCATATGAAAGTATAAAATACTGTAACAACCCGGTGCTGTGTGAAAAGCACCAGGGGCATTATGGGTATGTGTTTACAGAGGTTTATATGTGTTCAGATGGTTTATAGAGTTATAAATGTTGTTGGATTGTTGTGTTAACATTATCGTGTGTCATGTTCATGCTGTTTTATGTGTTATAACTTGTTATCTTCTTGTTTTGTTTTTATGAGTTGCTACCATCATTGAGAGAGGGGTGTTGGGGAAATACCCTGCAGTTTGGTTAGATGTAAGCAAGTTCAGTTCTGTTAAAAGCCCTGTGCTATAATAAACAGCAAGAGGAAACAATATTGGCAGCCCGGTTGCTACACTGGTGTCAGAAGTGGGATTTAGGCTGTTTAGAAGACGCCGTTATGGAGCGAAGCATAGGCGAATTAGAGCGTGCCGTCCTGGAAAACAGCATTGCATTAGAACGCCTGGCGAGAGAGACAATGCGGAGGAGTAAAGCTCCACGGCAGCCTGATGGTGCCAGTGTTCCCCGGGCAGAGCACCGCTTCATGGGTCGTGAACAGAATGAACTTTCACCCACCACACGGACCCATCATACCCCTGGTCGGCCAAATCTCCTTGCACGATCATCCGTTAAGCTGCCACGATACAGCGGGCTGACGCCCTTGGAGCCATACCTTGCACAGGTAGACATGGCTGCCCTCCACGAGGAATGGAGCCATGAAGAGACTGCGACTCATCTGGCCCTTGCCTTGGAGGGACCAGCGCTTCAGGTCCTCATCGATCTGTCTGCCGAAGAGCGACGTGATCTTCAGGCTCTCACCGCTGCTCTCAACCGTCGCTTTGGACAAAGAAACTCAGCAGAGCAGGGCCGGGAGGAGCTAACCAGTCGACGTCGTCGTGATGGAGAGAGCTTGGGCACATTTGCTGCTGACATCCAAGTCTATGTCCGGCGTGGCTACCCCACCTTTCCGGTGGCAGCGAAGGAAGAGCTGAGCCTCCATGCTTTCCTACGGGGCCGCACACCTGAGCGGCTTCGACAACATGTCCGCCTGCAGTCACCTCGCAACCTGAGTGAGGCATTGAGAGGGGCTGAGCAAGCTGAGGAGGTGCTGCGAGCTGGGCCAGTAACAGGTCAATCTCCGTCCCAGAGTCAGCTAAGCAGAGCAGATAATCGAGAGGTGGACACCGTACAGTTTGAAGATGAGGAGGCTAGCCGGGCCCAACCTGCTGTGACCCCCGGTAGGAGACAGAGACTTGACTGCTGTTTCCGCTGTGGTGAACCGGGGCACTTTGCCAGAGACTGCCCAGCTCCGAGCCCCCGGCCCAGGTCAAGATCACTTCAGGGAAACGATCATGGGGTGAGGCAGTGAGGGGATCCTCACCCTGTCCCCTGGGCCCCCTCCATGATGACTGCCCCACGGTGGGGTGCTGTGGGCCTGCTAGAGGACTTTACCTGGACTGTGTGGTTGGGGGGCAGCCCTGCAGGGCCCTGATAGATACAGGGTCCACCATTTGCTTGTTACGAAAGGGACTTTTACCAGGAACAAACGGTCCTCTTCCTGATGACTGGACCCCTACCAATACTAAATTGCTTACTGTTACAGGTGAAAGGACAGTGATGCCTGGGAAAAAGCTGTTGCCTGTGGGGGTGGGGGCGAGCCAGACGGGCCATGAGTTCTGGCTTGCTGATATCAGAGATGACTGCATTATCGGTTTAGACTTGCTGGCCCATTGGGGAGCATGCGTGGATGTGCTAGAGGGCAAGCTTTGCCTCAGAGACAAAACTGTGCCTCTCTGGTCGGGCCAGAATCAACAAAGAAAGGTTGCCACTTTGCAGTCACAGTATGATCACCAGAGCTCACCAGTTCGGGTCCCCTCTCAACAGTTACCATCACCACAAGTTATACCTGCTTCACCATCACCCGAAACGGTAGCTGCTGTGGAGGAGCTGGGCCAACAAAGTGGGTCACATTTGAACAGGTTGCAACAAGAACAACTGCAACAACTGCTGCAGGAGTTTATGGACATTTTCGCAGCCCGAGAAGAGGATTGTACTAGGACTGCTCTAGTTCAGCATCACATTGACACTGGCCATGCTGCACCAATTCGCTTGCGCCCCCATCGATTGCCACTTGCCAAGCGCCAGGCTGCTGAAGAGCTGATTCGAGATATGGCAGCTAATGGCATTATTGAACCCTCGGACAGTCCCTGGGCTGCGCCCATAGTAATGGTGAGAAAGAAGCAAGGGGGCTGGCGCCCATGTGTGGACTTTCGGCGACTTAATGCAGTCACTCGTAAGGATTCCTACCCACTGCCACGGATCGATGACGCATTGGATTATGTTGCTGGATCAGGCTGGTTCAGCTCATTGGATTTACGCAGCGGGTATTGGCAAGTAGAGCTGGCACCAGAAGTCCGCCCAAAGACTGCGTTTACCATAGGGCATGGACTGTGGCAGTTTAGGGTAATGCCCTTTGGACTGTGTAATGCTCCGGCCACCTTTGAGAGATTGATGGAGCGGGTCCTTAAAGACATTCCTCGCACCCGCTGTGTAGTCTATTTGGACGATCTCTTGGTCCATGCACAAGATTTTGACCAGGCTGTCCACAACTTACGGGAGGTTCTGACAGCCATTCGCAGTGCAGGGCTGCGGCTGAACCCGGCAAAGTGCAATCTGCTTGCTCGTAAAACACAGTTTCTGGGGCATGTGGTCAGTGAGAGCGGGGTGGCAACAGACCCAGCAAAGGTAGCTGCGGTAAAAGGTTGGCCTCCACCGACTAACATCACAGAGCTCAGGAGCTTCCTGGGTTTAGCCTCCTACTACAGGAGATTTGTCAGAGACTTTGCAACCATCGCCAGTCCTTTGCACCGGCTAACAGAGAAGGGCAAGTGGTTTGAATGGTCTGAGGATTGTGCAGCAGCCTTCCAGCAGCTGAAGGACACTCTCTCTGATGCTCCTGTATTGGCCTACCCTGACCCCAAACAACCCTTCATTGTGGATACTGACGTTAGCAATGTGGGGGTCGGTGCTGTACTTTCTCAGCGGAATGAGAGAGGGGAGCGAGTGGTAGCATACTACAGTTGTAGTCTCAGCCGTCCTGAGAGGAATTACTGTGTCACCCGGCGGGAGCTGCTGGCGGTGGTCTTGGCAGTCCGTCACTTTAGGCCTTACCTCCTTGGCACCAAGTTCACGCTGAGAACAGACCATGCTAGCCTCACTTGGATGCTGAATTTTCGTCAGCCAGAGGGTCAAGTGGCAAGGTGGCTGGAGATCCTCCAGGAGTATGACTTCGAAATCCAGCACCGACCAGGGCGGCAGCATGCTAATGCAGACGCTCTTTCCAGACGTCCATGCTTATCAGATGAGTGCTGTTACTGCAGTCGTCAAGAAGAACGAGGACTGCAGCCATCGTCTGCAGCAGCGGAACTAAGTGACACTGGCCAAGATGGGGAATTGTTCACCACTGAGCAGTTGAGGCAACAGCAGGTGGCTGATCGAGTGCTAGTAGAGGTGAGGGGCTGGCTGGAGTCTCGAACACGTCCGGACTGGCAAGCTGTGTCTTCTGAGGGGCCTGAGCTCAAAACGTTTCACTCTCAGTGGGGCAGTTTGGAGCTCCATGATGGTGTGCTTTATAGGCGGTGGCAAGCACCTGGGGAAGGAATCGACCGTCTGCAACTTCTTGTTCCCAAAGCTCTTCGGCCACAAGTCCTCCGGTGGGTTCATGGGGCTGTTGGGTCTGGCCACTTTGGGACCGCTAAGACAGTGCGGCGGTTAAGGCAGCGGTTCTACTGGCCAGGGTGTCGCCAAGAAGCGGAGTTGCATGTCCACTGCTGTGATGTCTGCACTGCACAGAAGGGACCTATCCAGCGCTCTAGAGCACCACTGCAGCAATACTTAGTCGGAGCACCCATGGAGAGGATAGGAGTGGATATCCTAGGCCCGTTTCCTGTCCTGGCAATCGTTTCGTCCTGGTCGCTATGGACTACTTTACAAAGTGGCCAGAGGCGTATGCGATGCCGGATCAGAGTGCTGCTACGACTGCTCAGAGACTGGTGGATGAGATGTTCACCCGGTTTGGGGTGCCGGACGAACTCCATAGTGATCAAGGGCGAAACTTTGAGAGTCGGTTGTTCAGTGAGGTGTGTCAACGTTTGGGGGTGAAGAAAACCAGAACTACTCCCCTTCACCCACAAAGTGATGGACTGGTTGAGCGGTTCAACCGCACTCTGGCCACTCAACTAGCCATTCTGACCAGTCAGCACCAGAGAGACTGGGACCAACATTTACCCCTGGTCTTGTGGGCATACAGGACAGCAGTGCAGGAGTCAAGCCAATGCACACCAGCAGCGCTTATGTTCGGAAGGGAGCTTCGCACGCCAGTGGACTTAGTATTCGGGTCTGCCCCCGAACCAGAGATTGAGGGTGGACCAGAGCTGGAGTACTTCAGGCGACTGAAGGAGCGGCTGAACACGGTTCATCAGCTAGCAAGGGAGGCTTTGGAGAATGCTGGAGCACGTCAGAAACGGGCATATGATGCACGAGCTCATGGACCCACTTTTACACCAGGGGATAAAGTTTGGGTATTCTGCCCGCAGAGAAAGCGAGGGTTGTCACCCAAACTAACTCATCATTGGCAAGGGCCTGGGGAGGTCCTGAATAAGATTTCGGAGGTTGTCTTCCGAGTCTACATGCCTGGAGGGGGTAGGCGGGTGGTGCTTCATAAGGATCGGTTGGCACCCTACCGCCCACTGGCTCCAAGACAAGAGGCTGGCTCCCATTTAACTGCCCCCAGCACTGAAAGGGACAATGACGGACTCAGGACTGAGCCTGGTGCTGGGGGTAGTACACCAAGGAGGCCGGAACGTGTTCGGCGCCGGCCTGGTTACCTGTTGGACTTTGTTGTGGAGGATTAGGGTTGTGGGGACACTAACCCTTTCTGAGGAGGGGGTGATGTAACGACCCGGTGCTGTGTGAAAAGCACCATGGGCATTATGGGTATGTGTTTACAGAGGTTTATATGTGTTCAGATGGTTTATAGAGTTATAAATGTTGGATTGTTGTGTTAACATTATCGTGTGTCATGTTCATGCTGTTTTATGTGTTATAACTTGTTATCTTCTTGTTTTGTTTTTATGAGTTGCTACCATCATTGAGAGAGGGGTGTTGGGGAAATACCCTGCAGTTTGGTTAGATGTAAGCAAGTTCAGTTCTGTTAAAAGCCCTGTGCTATAATAAACAGCAAGAGAAAACAATATTGGTTCCTGTCTGTTATTTTATAGAGACACTCATGGTCGTGCGGTGTATGGGACACGAGTGCTCTCCAGGGGGCATATAGTTACACCAAAAAGTTAGGCGTTATAGTCACCAGCACCCTGCTGGCCGTAGCTTTAAAGTATAGGCTAGATTACTTTGGCTCCATTGACACCCACATCCAACTTTAAGCAGCCGGTTGCTACAATACGTTTTGATGTGACAACATCGTTTATATGTGAACTATCAAAACTAAAGCACAAAGACGTGACAACACTACACCCGAGTCTATTCACAAGTGCGACAAAAGAGAAGAAATGCTTTCCGGAAGAGAAATTTATCAGGCGAGTTGGTGGTTGGCCTTGCCGAGTCATCCAATTTAGCGGTGAGTATAACATCTAATGTCCTCATATCTTTAGTTATAATTTTAGAGAGATGTGTTATTTTAGAAGACTTAACGGATATCTTATTCAACACAGTGAGCAATGAGTTAAACGCCGCTTCCATATTCATATCTGATTTGTAGTGCATGCGGGTCAGTGCAGGAGGTGCTTATGATAACACAGAACTTCAGTCTGATAGAAAGACAGGTTCGCTTCATGCTGTTTTCAGAGGTGATAAATTCACTCAAACTATCATTATACAGATGTGTAAATAATGTCTCAAAACATGGTTACTACACTTTTACACTTAAAATCTTAAAATCTAATCTTATAAAACTTAAAAAAAAAATCTGTGCATACCCTGTGTATAGATGCATTTAATTATACGATGGCTCAGCAGTTTAGTTATAAGCAGATGTGTAGAAATGAGTCATGTCATTGTCCAGCTCAGTTTAGTTCCCATTCCAATAGCATCAGTGCATCATTTATAATAATGGAATGAACAAAATACACTACACATATACATATGAATATAATGTGTATTTGTTTCTAGGAGAAAAACCCCCCCTCAAAAACAGTGTACCCCTCTTTGCAACAGAGGAATCATTAGGAAAGAGAAGAGAGAAAGTGAAAAGGCACTCAGCAGTTGTTGGTAAGACTTTATTTCTGGAAATGTATTAAATTCACTCACAGTCTAGTCAGCCACAAACGTAAACCTGATTTAAGTTAGTATTTAAATGAGATTATTAACTCCAGCTGCTTGAAGGCCTACAGTCCTGTATATTTCACAATAAATTGTGATGCAGCCTGAATCATATGATGAGGACTGAACTGAGTTTATGACACCACTGTTTTCTGCAAAACTGCTATGTAGATTAATTGGATTTCTTTTATATTTAATGCTTTTATACAGTTATTTAAATTAACTGATTCAACAGCACTGATTTTAACTGAATAATGTCACTTTTTACTTTTATTAGAGCTGCTTCACAACAGAATTGAATTCTGTTTGCATCATTATTTTTCTTTGTATCACTGTATAGCAGCTTTGAAAATGATCTGTATTGTATAAAGCATTATATACATAAATAGTAGTGACTTAACTTAAATTGGTTCAGATCTTCAAAAAAGTGCATTAAACAAAGGCAACTTGAATAAATTCAAAATACAGTTCATTAATGATAACTGTTTCATCACTTTATGCCTTTATATACCTTTATAGTTTAGAATATATAATAAGTGATATTGTACTTCAGGAACCAAGACCTGTGGGAGTGCTGCAGAAAGAGTACCAAGTCCTCTGTCTCTTCAGCCATGTAAGAGATCTTCAGACATAAAGAGATTGAGGAGGTAAGTGAAATATAAGTCTAAGGTTTTAAACATTTGCACCAATTCAGCATGAAAACAGATCAGCAGTTATTCTCAATACTCAAAACCATGTGCTTGTGGAGTCTTTGGTTCTCTCTGATTGACTGGAAGGTGTGCATTAAAACAGTGGATGCATAGATAGCTACAATCAGATTAATCCCCATTTTAAATTAATGTGCTGCTTTTACTGTGGCACACACATACAGTCAGAAAGCAAGATTTAATGACCTGTAACCAAAAAACTAATAAAAATGAACTGTTAGTTTTATCCTTCCAGTTAAATTGTACTCACACATTACTCACATTACATTTCACACAAAAATGAAAATTCTGTTGTTACACACCCTCATGTCGCTATAAACCTGTTAGACCTTTACTCTACTTCGGAATACATATTAAGATATTTTTTATAAAATTTGAGAGCTTTCTGACCGTCTATAGGCAGCAATGCAACTTACACATTCAAGGCCCATAACAGTAGGAAAGAAATTGAAAACAAAAGTAATCCATGTGACTCCAGTGGTTTAACCTCCACTTTATCAATTTTGTCTTCTGTCACATGAACACAACACTCGTACGTTGTGATGCTCTCAAGAACACACATTGCAGATAAATAATTGGTACATAATTTTCTTCCATAATTTTCCTTTTTTTGTTTCATAAAATTGAGGTAAAACAACTGGAGTCACATGGATTAATTTAACAACGTCTTTCCTACAATTCTGGACCATGAAAGTATCTGTTGTGTTGCTGTTCCAAAGCGGAACGAAGGTCTTAAAGCTGTGAAACAACACAAGGGTGACTATTCTTTTAAGGACTGCTAAACTTTTTCATTTTTAACCTAGCTGTAACAGGTATGTATTACACAATTTTAATGGACTTCACGGAGGCAACTGGTTTCCTGTTGGGTGCTTCTTTGCCTACACCTCATACATTAAAATCATGTAATGCACACTTAGCCATGGATTATCCCTTGTATGTGAAGAGGTTTAGGTTTAGGTTACACAAAGTGTTAAATGAAGGGGGCACAAAATCTGTGGAACACCAACATTCAATATTCTGTATTCCAATAATATATTTGCATACATATTTATAAATGATCTTGTTATTCTTTTATTATTATTTTTAGGTTACAGTTTTGAACGAAAAACCAAAAGGATGAAGTGGACACATAATTATGAAGGCCTCTGTACAGTATTTAAACATAATTGTGTCTGTTTTTTTTCCAGAAAGTTATTTTGCAAGTGATATTTGCATGGACTATCAGTGGAGAGACAGAGAGCTCAGAAATGAGGATCTTCATTTGTGTTATGAAGATGAAAAGAAGACTTGAGAGTGAGTAAATAATGACCATACAGTTCTCCACACACGGTTCGACATGCACTAGGACTGCAGTTCAACATCTGACTTAATAAAAAAAAGATGAAAAAGAGTATAAACTTTTAATCAGAGGGCAGAAGGCATGAAGTAAATTGTGTACAAGTTTTTTAGCAAAGTTTTGGTCATATTGAAAATTTATAGGCCCTAGAAATTGGCGTATTATGATACAGTAGGCTAATTTGTTCATAAATAGGCAAAAATTGGGCTAAAATATTGTAATATGCATTTCCAAACAAGCATTCTTTTTTCAGTGAATTTATACCACCAAAGGGGTGATGTGTCCTGGGAGTTGCAAACAAAATTAAAAAAATAAAATAATGAAATTGTATTATTTGTGTCCGCAGATGATGGAAAATAGCAATAAATTAATTTTCTGATTTCTCTTCATGGCCTTGCCCTTTTTAGGATTAATGTGCTTCTAACTTAATTTTCTGCATTTTTTTAAGATGCTGTGATGATGAAACATCCCGGAACCACTTGAACTGCAAAATGGCAGAGCTCAGAACTGCATCAACGAAAAGAAAAAGTTCAGAATTAAAGTAGTTGCCACTTGATAGCCACTTGATTGTTTAGTGTTACAAATCCTGTATTATTTACTCGCAATCAAGTTGATCAAAACCTGAATGAGCTTCTTTCTTCTGCTGAACACAAAAAAGGCATTGTGAAGAATGTTTGTAACCACAATTGCTGTCCACTTCCATGGTAGGAAAATACCAAGGAAGTAAGTGGAGCCCCAAAACTGTTTGGTTACAAACATGCTTCAGAATATCCTTCTTTGTCAGCAGAAGAAAGAAGCTCATACATGTTTGGATCAACATGATGGTAAATAATTACATAATTTTCATTTTTGGGGGAACTATCCCTTTAAATACATTTTATATAACTTTAAAATAAATGTGTACATATTGTGTTTTGTAGTTGCAATGATCAGTTAATTAAAAGTTTTTGAACGTTACCCATATTGTGTTTTTGCCATTTATATTTCAATATTTAGTTCAAATATTTGTAACTTATATTTAACATATATTTAATTCACATATATTTTATATATATTTTATAAATACAAAGCTAAACATTGTTGCCCATATATGAACATTTATTATTTAGACATATATGTTCCATATATGTGTGTAGTTGTGAAAATATTGGTTACATATATGAAAACGGCCATTTTTGTAATATTTTGAAATATATGTTTCATATATGTACAAGTATCTGACATATATTTTGTATATCTGTGTAATCCATACATGGACATATCATATATGTGTTTAACATATATTGCCATATATCAGATTTTCGTATGGGAATACACCTGTAGTTACATCTTCAAAAAGAATCTCAGCTTTTGAATAGTTATAGAAATCAGATGCGTCCTAGCATTTGGGTGTTGAATCAAAATCTTTCTAAATATTTTTGCAAAGACTGGTGAAATAACAGTTATGGGAAACCCCCCAAAAATAGCTAGTATCATTGACCAGAGCCCATTAGCAATGTCAATTACCAAAAATCATTGGTGTCTTAGAAATCTCTCAAAATGAGTTTCACATGTCATTGAACTTTGTAAAAATCTGAGAGTCTGAGACAAGATAATTTCCCACTCAGCTGTTGTCTTTCAAGCTGATTAAATTACGGGAGCAAGATTTCAATTCCCCCAAATTAAATAACAGATATAAATATAGCATAGAAATATTTAAATAATATAGTCAACCCAGGTTTTCCTTGGAGGTTTTAGACTGCAAATCAAGATTCACACCAACATTAAGGCTAGCACTCTCTGCTCATGCTACATCTTTGCAGATATTATAATTATTCAACAGCCAGATTAGTGTCTGCATCGAATCTAAACCCAAAAAGTTCAGAATTTCAGAGTCATTTACCCTACCATTAGTGATGTGCTTTTCACACACAGAAATCAAACGCCCTCAAGCTTTGTTCAAACTTTTCCCACAGTGAAAAATGCTTCCAAAATATTCCATCATTCCACTAGATATCTTTAAAACTCCTTGAAACTTTTTAAAAACCATTTTAGAACATTTTAACAACCCCTTCAGTTTTTGTTGTCTTTAGGTTAAAATGAGAACACCTTTCTGCACTGTGACTGTTTATTTAGCAACTATTAATCATGTGTTACTGCTTCCGCTTACTGATCTTCCCCCACACTCGTGGGGTTCCCGGTCAAAAATGACTGGACTCCAAACAACTGCTTATAAATCTCTCATTATGCTATATTATTACCAAATATTAGATTCATTCTTTTTGTCAACTTGTTTTCTTTCATTGGTTTTGGTTTTTGTGTTTCTATTTGCATCCATTTAATCGTAGGCCTTATTTATCTGAGAAGAGGTACCTCATTTTTTGAGTGAAAAAATCATTTTTATGCATAATTTTCACAGTATTTAACAAAAAAATGCTAAAAAAAAATTGCACTGTTTATCACACTAGTGTGTTTTAATGATTAATCAGGAAGTTTGCTTTTAAATGCTTTAAATGCTTGTACAAAATTGCAAAAAGTCACACTCATGGTGTTCCCGGTCAAAAATGACCGGACTCCAAACAATTGCTTATAAATCTGACATTATGCTACATTATAACCAAATATTGAATTCATTCTTTTTGTCAACTTGTTTTCTTTCATTTAGGACTAGTTTTGTGTTTCTATTTGCATCCGTTTAATTGTAGGCCTCATTTATCTGAGAGGAGGTACCTCATTTTTTGAGTGAAAAAATCATTTTTTATGCATAATTTTACAATATTTAACAAAAAAAAATATAAAAATTTGCACTGTATATAACAATAGTGTGTTTTAATGTTTGATCAGGAAGTTTGCTTTTAAATGCTTTTATTTTGTACAAAATTACAAAAAGTCACACTTGTGGTGTTCCTGGTCAAAAATGACCGGACTCTAAACAACTGCTTATAAAGCTGACATTATGCTACATTATCACCAAATATTGGATTCATTCTTTTTGTCAACTTCTTTTCTTTCATTTAGGACTAGTTTTGTGTTTCTGTTTGCATCTGATTAATTGTAGGCCTCATTTATCTGAAAGTAGGTACCTTATTTTTTGAGTGAAAAAAGCATTTTTTATGAATAATTTTCACAATTTGAGATAAAAAAAATGATAAAAATTTGCACTATTTATCACACTAGTGTGTTTTCATGTTTAATCAGGAAGGTTGCTTTTAAATGCTTTTATTTTGTACAAAATTGCACCAGAAAAAATATGTCAATACGTCAATTTTGCGAACAAAGTCACTAAGTTTTTAAGATGTCTGTCTTTGCCGCCTGATGTGCAGCCCGTGGCGCAGACTCCACCTCCTGTGACATATCGCTGATATTGTCCTTCCTGCAGGAGCTCTTGGATAAGGGATGATCTCCCTCCACACTTAAGGTCTATGTAGCAGCTAATGTTGTAGTAGTCTTGGTCTCAAGACCGGTCTTAAGGCCATTTTATGATGATTTTGGTTTTGTCTCCGTCTCGACTGCATTTGGATTAAGAGGACTCTGGATTTTACTTCAAGACCGGTCAAGACCACAACTGTGTGGATATCACTAAATTGCAAGTGCATCGTCTTTGTGAACAGAGAGATTGGATCTAAATCTTGCAAATGTAACAGAATCTGTTGAATAAATGCAGTTGTAATTGTACCAATTCAGATGCAACCTTTGAGCTACCCTGCAGTGCAAAGATTAATTTTGCTGTTACTTAATTTAATTATATAACAATTTGACAAAAATGAAGATAATGTAAAGCAATTTGGGGAAACTAATTAGCATTTAGTAAAAAAAAAATAAATAAATCAATAAAATTTTTAAATAAATTTTAAAATGTATTTTATTGCTGTTATCAAAGCTGAAGTTTCAGCATCATAACTCCAGTCACACAATCATTCAGAAATCATTCTAATATGCTGATTTATAGCTCAATTATTATTAAATAATTTTATTATTATTAAATAAAATTATTACTACTGAATAATTTTGAATTATTTTAAGTTGTAATAAAATTGTACAGTATTAATGTCTATTTACAATTTTCTACATTTTAAATTTGGTATTTGTGTATTTGACGTTCTGTTAGACTGTTCAGAAAAAAAGATTTCTAATGTTGGTCACAATTTTGCTTCCCATTGCAGAAAACGCCTTTCTCTGACCGAGAATTAAGCTTGCAAAAAACGCCTTTCTCTGACCGAGAATTAAGCTTTTCAACATAAGCAGGCATACGTTCTGTGCAGCTCAGAAGGTCTAACTCACTGTTACTGGTCATAGAGACACTGGACGGAGCGATCTGACCACTGAAGCTCTTGCATAAAGGAATGTGCAAAAAACATCTAACACATTAAGAAGTGTCTTTCTGCATTGTAAGCGTCTTGTTCCCTCAGAGAACCAGTGTTACTTACATAACCTAGATGTTCCCCTTCGGTCACTTACACTGTGTCTGACAACGTTTTTTTTTATTATTATTTATTCATGCTCAAAAAAGATTTCTAATGTTGGTCACAATTTCGCTTCCCATTGCAGAAAATGCATTTCTCTGACTGAGAATTAAGCTTTTCAACATAAGCAGGCATACGTTGTGTTAGACCGCTCAGAAGGTCTATCTCACTGTTACTGGTGATAGGGACGCTGGACGGAGCGATCTGACCACTGATGCTCTTGCATAAAGGGGATGTGCAAAAAACTTCTAACACATTAAGAAGTGTCTTTCTGTATTTCAAACAGGATTTTATTCATGCACAAAAAAGATTTCTAATGAAAAAAATTTCTGCCCTGGAGTTAGGGCAAGAGAACAGATGAGCCGGGAGTGGCTTGAAGATCTAGTTCATAGAGCCTGGTGAAGGTGAGGGGCATGGACCATCCCGCCGCGTTGCAGATGTCCTGTATTGGGACACCCAAAAGAAGTGCTTTGGAGGCAGCAATGGTCCGGGTGGAGTGAGCCTTGACCCCCAAAGGCAAGGGGAGACCAGAGGACTCATAGGAGGAGCAGATGGCATCTACGATCCATCTGCTCAAAGTTTGTTTAGAGGCAGGTAACCCATGCTGGGGTTTTCCGAAACACACAAAGAGTTGATCGGACCTACGCCACAGGGCAGCTCTGTGGACGTAGGCGTCCAATGCTCGGACTGGGCACATGCAATTTAGCTTCTCCTGGTCTGGGTCTGTAAACGGAGGAGGACAGAATACCTGAAGCACGACTGTCTGTGGAGGACCTTGGGTACATACCCCGCTCTGGGGTAAAGGAAAGCTTTGGCCATACCAGGTGCAAACTCAAGATACGAAGCGGCCACAGAAAGGGCCTGCAGGTCACCAACTCTCTTTAGCGAAGACAGTGCTAGCAGCAACGAGGTCTTAAATGTCAGGAAGCAGTCTGAAATCTCTTTTATAGGTTCGAAGGGAGGCTTACAGAGGGCTTCAAGAATGACAGCCAGGTCCCACGTGGGGACATGATGTCATGCTGGAGGCCTCAGCCTCACTTCCACTTTATAGCATACGCTTTCCTCGTAGAAGGAGCTCTGGACTGGAGGATGGTCTCAATAACCTCAGTTGAGAGACCGGAAGCTAAGAGTTGTGCCCCCTCAGGGGCCACACCCACAGCTTCCACATCTCCGGGCGGGGTTGGAAGATGGTGCTCCCCGCCTGTGAGAGGAGATCCCTCCTGACGGGAATCTCCCATGGAGAGCTGTCGAGAAAGGGAAATCATGTCCGAGAACCACACTCGGCTCGGCCAGTACGGGGCTACTAATATTAGATGCACCCCGGGAGCAGAGCGATCGGGGGAAAAGCGTACAGACGAAGCCTCGGCCACGTCTGTACCATGGCATCCAGCCCCAGCGGAGCTGGATGAGTCAGAGAGAACCAGCGGGGACATTGCGATGTCTTCTGAGTCACAAAGAGGTCCACTTGAGCCTGGCCAAACACTCTCCAAATCTGCTTCACCACCTCTGGGGGAAGCATCCATTCCCCAGGCCTCGGCCCTGCCTCGACAGGACGTCTGTAATGTGTACTGCTTTCAGCGAAAGGAGTTTGTCCTGGGAGCACAGAAGGATCTGGTGTGCCATCTTGTTCAAGGGGCTTGAACGCAGACCTCCCTGGTGGTTGATATAATAGACCGCCGCTGTGTTGTCGGTGCGCACGAACACATGCCGATCTCTGAGGTCCTGGAGGAAGTGTCTCACTGCTGGAAACACGGCCAGCATCTCTAGACAATTAATATGCCATTTGAGATGGCGACCACTCCACAGGCCGTGGGCTCTCATGACTGATCCCCAACCAGTGAGGGACGCGTCCGTTGCTAGCGTCACTTGGCGACAAGGAGCTCCCAGCACTGGGCCCTGAGACAAGAACCAAGGCTTCTTCTACATGCCTAAGGCACGTAGGCACCTCCGCGTGACCTTGATCATGTCATGCAAAGTGGGTTTCCCCTTGGGGAGAACCCCTTGGTCTTGAGCCACCACTGTAGGGGCCTCATGTACAGCAGGCCAAGAGGTATCATGTTGGACGCTGCTGCCGTAAGACCTAATAACTTTTGAAAGTCTTTTACAGTAAGTGACCGGCCTTCTCTGACTCTCAAGACTGCAGTAAGGATCGACTTGTTCCGAGCAGGTGACAGATGTGCCTGCATCATGGTCGAATCCCACACCATGCCTAGATAAGTGGTCCTCTGTAAGGGAGATAGCACACTTTTCTTGGCATTCAGTCTCAATGTTCCCCAATGTTCTCATGTGAGCGAGCACGACATCTTGATGTCGAGGCGCCAACTGCTCTGAGTGAGCTAGAATCAACCAATCATCAATGTAGTTTAATATGCGGATGCCCTGGAGTCGCAGGGGAGCCAGAGCTGCATCCACGCACTTTGTGAACATACGGGGGGAGAGTGCTAGGCCGAAAGGAAGAACTCGATATTGGTAAGCTTCACCCCCTAAAAGCAAATCTGCATTGCAAACAGGATTTTATTCATGCACAAAAAAGATTTCTTTATGCAAGAGCTTCAGTGGTCGGATCGTTTCGTCCAGCGTCTCTATGACCAGTAACAGTGAGTTAGACCTTCTGAGCGGTCTAACAGAATGTATGCCTGCTTATGTTGAAAAGCTTATTTCACGGTCAGAGAAAGGTGTTTGATGCAATGGGAAGAGAAATAGTGACCAACATCTTTTTTGTGCATGAATAAAATCCTGTTTGCAATGCAGAAAGACACTTATTAATGTCAAGA
Source organism: Cirrhinus molitorella (assembly GCA_033026305.1). Taxonomy (NCBI): domain Eukaryota; kingdom Metazoa; phylum Chordata; class Actinopteri; order Cypriniformes; family Cyprinidae; genus Cirrhinus; species Cirrhinus molitorella. The sequence continues at coordinate 16,117,649 of CM065133.1, read as the reverse complement.
ATAATGTGATAAGAGCTCGCTCAAGACAAGTACTGAGGAGCTAAACCATTGAGGGCTTTATTTTTGTGATCAACTTTTTATTAAGTTTTAACACAGAAAGTACACTTCACACTTTTTTTTACATACTATATAGTATATATATGTGTACTCAAAAACATAAAACAAACATAAAATTCAAAACTATATACAATTGCCAAAGCCTTGAAACTAAGATAAATAAATAGACAAATATATCAAATAAATACGTACAATGACATGAATATCTTGTTAAGACCCATTTAGATTATGTTCTAAACCTAAGGAAAAACAGGTGCCTTCAGAAGTTCAACTATTACTTTGTCCCAAACATCTAGAGTTGAATATTTTGCTTTATGAATGACAGCCAATGATCTCTCTATAAGAACAATATCTCTGAAATAATTATACCATTCTTTTATGGAGGGTGGTCCAGGAGAAAACCAAGAATGAACTATAGTTTTTTTTTGCAGCAGTTAAACCAGCAAATATAACTTTCTTAGAAGCCAAATTAGTGCAGATACTAAATGATGAGTCATCATTAAATAAAAATTGAAATCCGGAAAAAATAAGAGTTTGGAGGCTCCATGGATTATTTCAGACCTGGATGCTCGGGCTCCGTTAAGAATTCTCTCCCTATCTTGATATCTGAGGAGCCGAAAGATGAGTGTTCGAGGACGATTTGTCTTTTCACGACTGCCGTAGATACGGTGAGCCCGCTGGATTTCTATCTTTCCATCGCCTTGGAGGGAAGGGATCCACTTCGGTAAATGCTCCTGAAGAAACTGAACGGCATTCTCACCCTCTGCTGACTCGGGTAGGCCCACGAGTCGGACATTACATCTTCTCGATCGATCCTCCATTTCCACCAGTTTATCGTGGAGATCTGTTATTTCTTGCTGGTGCGTATTAACCTCCTGTTTAACTGCACGCATATTTGCATTCATAGAGTCCATCCGCCCTTGTAACGATTTACCAAGTTCGGTTTGGCGGGTGATATCCTGTCGCAGTTCATTAACTGCTGAGTTAGAGGATTCAATCATGTTCTTTAAAGTTTGGATTTCTCCAGATAGCACCTCCTCCATTACCTCTCTTACTGCCAATTTCACCTTTTTGGCAAACCTTTCCTCCTGTTCTTGCAAAGCCATTAAAATGGCTGTATTCGGTGAATCTTCGTTAGGCCGGTCTTTGCATTTCTTTTTCGTTGTTGTTTCATCTTGCGGAGGTTTATTTTTCGCGGATTTTGATCCAGACATCTTCGGGGATACTCAGATGCAAAATAATCTAAATAGATTTCTGAATGTAGAGAAATTATCTCGAAATTTCGGACATTTGAGACGGAGCTCAGTTCTAGGCGTGCATCGCTCGTGCCCAGCCACCGGAAGTCCCATTGAGGGCTTTATAAGTAACTAGCAAGATTTTAAAATCAATACAATGTTTAATAGGGAGCCAGTGCAGTGCTGATAGAACTGGGCTGATATGCTCATACTTTTTGGTTCTAGTAAGAACTCTAGCTGCTGCATTTTGGACCAGCTGGAGTTTGTTTATTAAGCATGCCAAACAACCACCCAGTAAAGCATTACAATAATCTATCCTGGAGGTCATGAACGCATGAATTAACACTTCTGCATTTGACGTTTTGTGATGGAAAAATGCTGTTTTGCAAATGCTAGAAATTTTGTTTTTGAAGGAAAGATTGCTGTCAAATAGCACACCCCCAGGATCCTAACTGATGACGACGAATTTACAGAGCAGCCATTAAGTATTAGACTGTGTTTTAAGAGGTTTTAGGCCCAATAATTAACACCTCAGTTTTTTCAGAATTTAGTAGCAAGAAATTACTTGTCATCCACTTTTTATATTGACTATGCATTCCAGTTTTTCAAATTTGTATGATTCGCCAGGCCGTGAAGAAATATAGAGCTCAGTATCATCAGCATAACAGTGAAAGCTAACATCATGTTTCCTGATGATATCTCCTAAGGGTAACATATAAAATAAAAAGTAATGGCCCTAAGACTGAGCCTTGAGGTACTCCATACTGCACTTGTGATCAATATGATACCTCTTCATTCATTGCCACGAATTGATGGCGGTCAGATAAGTACGATTTAAACCATCCCAATACACTACCACTAATGCCAACATAATTTTCGGTCGGATGATAACCACGGTCGGATGATAAGAGCAGGTCATTTGTTACTCTAATGAGAGCAGTTTCAGTACTATGATATGGTCTAAATCCTGACTGGAAATCTTCACAGATACCATTTTTCTCTAATAAGGAGCATAATTGTAGGATACTACCTTTTCTAGTAATTTTGACAGAAAAGGGAGATTCGAGATTGGTCTGTAATTAATTAATTGGTTGGGATTAAGTTGTGGTTTTTTGATGAAAGGCTTAATAACAGCCTGTGTGAAGGTTTTGGGGACATACCCTAATGACAGTGATGAATTTATAATATTCAGAAGAGGATCTAAGATATCTGGGAGCACCTTTTTAGTAGCTTAGATGGAATAGGGTCTAACATACATGTTGTTGGTTTAGATGATTTAACAAGTATAAAATTCTTCCTCTCCTATAGCAGAGAATGAGTGGAATAGTTCCTCAGGAGATCTATAGCGCACTATTTGATCCGATACTGTTGCTGACGGCTGCATGGTTACAATTTTATCTCTAATAGTATCGATCTTTGAAGTAAAATAGTTCATAAAGTCATTACTGCTGCCCTTTTTGGAAAACTCTGTTGGTGCTCTATTTTTTGTTAATTTTGCCACTGTATTGAATAAATATCTAGGGTTATGTTTGTTTTCTTCTAAAAGAGATGAAAAGTAATCAGTTCTAGCAGTTTTTAATGCTTTCCTATAGGATAGGGTAGACTCACGCCACCCGGAACGAAAAACCTCGTCCGGATTTATAATCAGGAAGATTATAAAAAATAAATAGTAAGATTGGATAGGAGTAAGATTTACAGTTTTAGCTATGTGGAGTATACACAAGACTAGATAATGATCCGAGATATCATCGCTTTGCTGCAGAATTTCAATGCCATTAACATCAATTCCATAAAAACAACATGGACATTGGACTATGATGGCTGGTGTCTCTATTTTCACATTCCGTACAATAGAATCGCCGGTGACTAGAGCACTTTCATCAGGTTTCTCAGTGGGTGTGACACTAAGTGGGGAGAACCTGTTTGATGTTTGGATCGGAAAGGAAGAGCGTTGTTTTGACCCGTGACTATGCCGCCTCACTGTTACCCAGTTGCCCTGCTGCATGGGCGAAGTTACCGGAACCGAACAATGTATGAGCCTATCTGAGCTGATCGCATCCAAACACATATCTAGGGCCCTCACATTCTTACTATCCTCAGTTAAAGTTTGGATGCATGTCTCTAGCTCTGAAATCTTTTCCATCAGCCTAACTATTTCCCTGCATTTATCACATGTAAATCCCTCACTGCTGACAGATAGATAAACTGTACATTTGACAGGCAATGCACACAACACTAGCAGGAAAAGATGCCATTACTCACCTGAATGTAAAGCGATTACAACTTAACTTACCACTGTTGTTTGATTAACTTGTGTAAGAAAGAGCAAGGGAAACACTGAGAAATGCCAGTAGATCCGAGTACGGAAACTCGAATGGCAAGCTAAACAAATGACGAAATGCTAACACGTTGTACTCGCGGTTATATGATAAACGCAAACGATAAGCGAGAGCAACGAGAAAAAGGACAGTAGGTACGAAACGTGAGTGGAGATGCGAATGGCAAGCTAAACGGCTAATAGAATGCTAACGTGCTGTACTCACGTATAACGCAATAAAAAAACAATCAGATCAGTCAAATTAGTTTGATGAATGAAGTTTAAAATCTGGTGAAATGAAGACTATATTTTAAACAACAGATAGTAGTAGTAAGATAAAACGAAAAGCTCCAAGGAAAGCTCCAAAGAGCTACACATCTCTGCGCTCTGCACTCTGAACTCTAATGTGTTAGAAGTTTTTTTGCACATCCCTTTATGCAAGAGCTTCAGTAGTCAGATTGCTCCGTCCAGCATCTCTATGACCAGTAACAGTGAGTTAGACCTTCTGAGCGGTCTAACAGAACATATGCCTACTTATGTTGAACAGCTTAATTCTCTGTCAGAAAAAGGCGTTTTCTGCAATGGGAAGAGAAATTGTGACCAACATTAGAAATCTTTTTTTGTGCATGAATAAAATCCTGTTTGCAGTGCAGAAAGACACTTCTTAATGTGTTAGAAGTTTTTTCACATCCCTTTATGCAAGAGCTTCAGTGGTCAGATCGGTCTGTCCAGTGTCTCTATGACCATTAACAGTGAGTTAGACCTTCTGAGCAGTCTAACACAATGTTTGCCTGCTTATGTTGAAAAGGTTTGTTTCTCGGCCAGAGAAAGGCATTTTATGCAGTGAAAAGAGAAAAAGTAACCAACATTAGAAATCTTTTTTGTGCATAAATAAAATCCTGTTTGCAATGCAGAAAGACACTTCTCAGTGTGTTAGAAGTTTTTTGCACATCCCTTTATGCAAGAGCTTCAATGGTCAGAGTTCAAATGGTCCAGCGTCTCTATGACCAGTAACAGTGAGTTAGACCTTCTGAGCTGTCTAACAGAAGGTATGCCTCGGTCAGAGAAAGGCGTTTTCTGCAATGGGAAGAGAAATTGTGACCAACATTACAAATCTTTTTTGTGCATGAATAAAATCCTGTTTGCAATGCAGAAAGACAGTTCTACCAGAAAGACCTGGAGATGATGATGATCAGACTTATTTATTGACAAAATCAAAGAAAGAATTATATAATTCTTTATAGGCCACGGAGAGAAAGGCCATGATAGGCCATGGAGAGAAAGGCCACGATAGGCCACAGAGAGTAATGCCACGATAGGCCACAGTGAGAAAGGCCACGATAGGCCACAGAGAGAGAGGCCAAGATAGGCCACTGTGAGAAGGCCATGATAGGCCACAGTGAGAAAGCCTACAAATCGTAAAGAAAATAAAGATAGATATAACGCCACCACCAGTAGATGCATAATTATACCTTGAGGGTTTGTTTGCTGAGCCTTCATGATGTGTTGGGGTTCAGGTCTAATGTATGATTCGAAAGCAGAGACCATCTGCCCAGTAGCTTAATAGTTGACGTTGGAATTCCTTGTTGGGCGGCTGTAGTGGCTGCTCCAATTCTGAAGGAATGGCTGGTGTAGAGAAGCGGTGATAAACTGCCTTTTTTTAAAACAGATGCTAGATGAGAGCTAAACCAGGCCTTTGTTATTGGTGCACCCTTAAGTAAAATTAATAGAGGAGTAAGGTGCCGAAAAAGGTGCTGAGAACTGTGTATCATTTTTGTAAAAGGACAGAGTGATGCCTGATCCTAGTGAATCAGTCTTAGAGTGCTTGAGAAAAACGGTGAAGAGGTTATGAGAAAAGCAAATGTCAGAAAGTGAAAGACCTCGCGAAAATTCGAAGCGTTTAGATTCAGACGTAAATTCTCCTGGACGCATGAAACCACGAAAAGCTGTTAAAAACATGGCTTCTAACGTGACTTTAGTGTATTCTGAAAAGGAGCCAATACGAAGGGTGTTAATCAGTCTCTGCAAAATCGGAAAAGTAATGGGAAGGCGTTTGTCGTGAGTTTTTACCGATGACTTAGCTATGCCTTTAAGTAATAACTGTATAGAGGGAACGGTGAAAAGGCTTGGATAATCAGGGTTATGATATCTAGTGTAAAATTTAACGCTGGCGAGGAGTTTCCGGATAGAAGACAACTTTAAGTTGCGATTTTTTATGATTGTAGACTAGAAAATAACAGACAGTAGTTATAAGAATAGGGAAAGTGGGAATCGAAAACGAAAGACAAAAGGTTACGAATAAGGACCAAGCTTGTGTGTAGGCTTTAAGAGTAGTAGGTGCGACACCTTTAGCGATATAATGCCTGGCTGAGTTTAATAGACCATTGTAAAACAAAAACAAAAAAAAAAAACATCTAATTTAGCAGGATTTCTGACAGGTTTGGGCCGGGAGTCAAGTGCTGTTTGGCTGATGGACAGAGACGTCAGAAAGCCAGAAAATGAAAACGAGACAGAGCATCAGCTACGGAATTGCAGTGATCGGGAATATGAAGAGCTTGAAATATTAAGTTGTGAATAATTGACTGCCAGGTCAGTCTTCTCATAATCGGCATGATTAAAGGGCAAGCAGATCTCCCTTTGTTGATAATGGCAACGTAGCTTCCTTTATTGCAAAACAAAATAATACGTTTACGAGACCATTCCGAGCCCCAGAGAATGCTGGCTACCGCGATAGGGAAATCCTTTGGCCAGGTTTCGGCGAACCATTGCCCTTGGAAAAAAAAAACAAAACCGATGGAGGGAGCGGCATCTGTGAAAAGCTCTAAATCGTTCGACGACTCGGAAACGTTGTAAAAAAAAAAAAAAGAGAGATGCCTTTCTAATTGTTTAGCAGATGAGTCCAAAATCTGAGATCGGACAAGCATCCTTCGTCTAGGTGAACCGAATCGTGTAAATTTGGTACGGAATGCTCTAAAGTTAAGAGTCGGGATATAAAGGATCTGCCTTGAGGGATGATACTCATAGCGAAGTTTAAATGCCCGAGCAAAGAAAGCATGTCTCATTTAGATACAGAACGTAGAGATGTAAAAGTTTCCATGAACAATCTAATTCTGCTAAGTTTTTCAACTGGGAGAGAAGCCTGCATTTTAACCGTGTCGAGTAAAATACCCAGGAATTCAAGAGAAGTTGATGGACCTAGCGTTTTCTCTTTGGACAGGGGAACGCCAACTTCACTGAAAACCTGTTTGAGACTGTCCAGTACTCGAGTTTGAGATGAAGGAAAATCAATGAGCAAAAAATCATAGAGCAAATGCAAAACGAAAGGGAGCTTACATACAAGAGGATCCAGCACAGGGCTTCTGAGAGACAGTTAAATATTTTTGGACTACTCCGGTACCCGAAGGTGAGTCTGACTGCAAAGTAGAATATTTAACGCCAAAGAGAGCCCAATCGGAAGGATGAATCGGTATAATTTTAAAGGCGTCTGTGATATCAGCTTTAGCTAGCCAAGCTCCCTGGCCGGCTAACTCGATTAACTAAATAGCGTTTAGTAACTGAAGCGTAATGTAGAGAAAAGGGGTCTAAGGAAATACATTCAGTCACACTTGCCGTATAGTCTGAATGAGGAGAGGACATATCGAAAATTAAACGTTTCTTTCCTGAATATTTACGGGTAGCGACTCCAAGAGAATTAACTCTAAAAGGACTGAAAAGAGGAGAGGTGAAAGGACCGATAACATAACATTATTTACTTTAGAAAACACATCTGGCTCAGCGGGCGCAGATTGTAATTTTTTTACTACAAAAGAGGTTGAGAGAGAGAAAAAGGACTCCCACCCGAAACCCTTGGGATAGACCAGTGATTAGGAAATCAACAAAAGAGGGATCGGGGTGAGAAGAAAGATAGGAAGAGAGTATAGGGACGTTAATGGGGGTTGAGGGATGACTGCTCAGAATTTTTTCTGAGTGGTGGCTTTCGTTCTGGAAGCAGGCTTGAATCGCCGAGGGCAGACCGATTTCGGGTGGGGGTCCTTGCAGAAGCTACAGACATGAGTAAATTTATATTGAGGGAAAGAATACACAGATTTGTTAAAGTTATTACATAGAGCAATGCCATTGAATTTAAAAATAGGACGCCATCTAGCGTCTGCCGGCGTGCATACATTTACAGCACCATGGACAGCGTCTGGAGTTCGGCTATTATAGGGCAAATTGCTCGGCTATTGCTTTAGGGCAAAAAGGTGCCGAGTGACCGTGAGAGCTACAGATAGCACAAGGTAAGATTTTCTGGCCACCAAAATGATGAACTAAGGGTTCGGTGTCCGTAACTGACCAGTCAATTCTTGAACTGTACAGAGCGGATTTAGCGGAGAATGATTTATGGTATTCGTAAAAAAAGCGTACCCCCATACCGCTGATTGAAATCAGCCATCATGGCCAGATAAAGATCTTCCCTACGATCAGGGAAAGCTTGACATAAAATATCTCTGTAGATACTGAAAGTAATAACAAATTCCCTGAATGAAAGATTACGTTGCAGTCTGGGATCTGACGTTTTGAGGAAGACTGCCACGTCACCACAGTCTACCATTTGCCGATCAGCTGCGGGTGAAGGAAGCAGCAAGGAAGCGAGGTTAATGTCTTTACCTTGGATGATATTTTGTCTTACTTGTGGGACAGTGTGACTGCAGCAGGTGAGACAAAACGCCTGCCGAAAGCTTGTGCTGGAATTGCAGTAGATGAACTGAAATGTGAAATCGTAGGTTACCATCATGGTTGGAGGTGTTAGCCGGCAGATGGTTAGAAACTTCTAAACCCGATGATGTAGAGGGGGTACTTAGGGGTCCGTTAAATCCAGAGGTAAGAGAAGAGGCCAGGAGAAAGCTTGAGGAGCCTGAAGGAGGAGTTACGCTTGGAACGCAGCCGGTGAGAGCGTTCTCGAAGATGGCCATTTTGGAAAGGCTTTTGACAGCCTGTAGTAGTTGAGCGTTAGCATCGATGTCATCAGTGTTAGATGGAGGCTGAGCAGCTGTAGGTTTTTTAGCTGGATGAGGTGAGGAAGAATTTGCTGACCATTTCCTACCGGTTTGTTTGGGCTGATCTGCCGTTAATGATGCCTGAGCGATGTCTGTAGGTGGAGAACCCAGAGTATTGAGGGCCAGTAGGAGCAGCTCTTCTCTTGACAAACTTGAATTAATAGGAATGATGGCCGCCTGAAGAGTAGAGATTATTTTTCCGAAGACCATGAAGCCATTGCTACGCCGCGTAACAGCAGGAGATGGTGGAACGAATTCATCGTCTGAGTAATCTCAGACAGGAAGAGGTTGTTGTAACATTTTCAGTTAGACAGACACTAGGGGGAACAGAGGAAAAATTTCTCCATGAAATCTAACAATATGTTATTCTTTTTGTTAATAATTAACACTAGAGACTTTTTCAAAGCATCCACTTCTGATAAAAATAGATTACATTTTGGTATAGATTTAGCAAATTTCTGTTTATGAATGCAATATTTACCTCGCAAAATGCAAAAGTTAACAACCATTTTACTTTTGTGTGAATACATACAGATAACATCTTTTAAAGATTTTTAGATCTCATAAGATTTCATATAATTAACATTCCTTTGCAAAAATAGAAAGGCACTAACATCAGACCAAAAATTACGAGACAAATCACAATTATAAAACAAATGACACAAGTCTTTTTTGTGTGTGTTACAGAAACTGCAAGTGCTGTCAGTGTCCATGAATTTAAAAAGAGCTAAATTTTGTGTAAATTTTGAAATGCACCTCTTTAACTTTATTCAAAATACAAAATTTGTAAGGAACTAACTAGGTCTTTTTTCAATTAATATCAGAAATTTCTGCATTCCAAAAGAATTTTCCTCTAGGGGAGATTTCAATACCATCAACTTTTAATTCTGGAAATATCCTTTCACTGGTTCCAAAAGAGAGGTGATTATTTATTAGTTGTATTAACCCATTTGGAATAGCTTTAACCACTTGATGAAATTCTTTAAAGGGTATAGGAAAATTGTAAACCTGCATAAAATCTTTATAAGAAAGGATGTTCCCACTCTCATAGAACAAATCTATAACAAAATAAATATTCCTTTCAAACTACCTGTGTAAAAAAAAAAATATATATATATATATATATATATATATATATATTCCTTGAAGTAATGAGGCAATTGTTCCACAAAAGCATTTTATGCAGAGAAAAGTTATGATGGAAACAAATTTTCCAAGCCAATAATACACGCTGGTGAAATTTAGATAATTTAACAGGTAAATTTTCCTGGAAGAAAGTTACATCTCAGAAGAAAGGATAATTCTCCAAGTTTTTTAAATATTTTGAGGGATAAAGAACCACATAGAATTATAATTTTTTTGACAGTATCTTAACCAGTTAAGCTTAAAAGTATTGTTAATGTCAAAAAATCTATCATCTCTAAGCCACCTTCTACTCTTTTGCCTGATATAATGTTCTTTTTTAACTGGTAAGGTTTATTTTTCCATACAAAATTAAAGAAAGATTTATTGATATCTTTGGAAATTTCATCACTAACATACATGGAAAGAGCAGGATAAACAAATCTAGAGAGGCCCTCTGCTTTGGACAGTAACACTCTGCCAAAAAATGGTTAGATCCCTTTGTAGCCAATTATTCAAGATACACTTAGTTTTCCTGATTTTAGACGTAAAATTCATTTGTTCACAGATATTGTTATTTGTTAGAGATATGAAAGATGATATGATGATAGAAATATGATAGAAATATCCCAAATGTTTAACAGTGTCTTTAACGGGTATATTTTCAATAGAAACGTCAATAGAATCATGTATGAATACAATTTCACATTTATGAAGATTAAGCTTCAGACCAGAAGATTTACTAAACTTGGAAATACAATCCAGGGCTGTTTTCACTTGATTTAAATTTTTTAAAAATAAAATAATGCAGTGTCATCTGCCAGTTGAGAAATTTTGACTTCTCCGTCAAATATTTTGATACATTGCTTCATGTATATTCATATGCATTACTATTAAAGTAACACCATGAATCAACTAAAGACAAGTCTTTACATACAAGTCTTTACAAGTCTTTACAAGTCTTTCATTGTTTAGAATTTGAATAGAGAGTAGTTCTACAACTAATAAAAACAGAAAGGGGGAAATCGGACAACCTTGTCGCACACCACAAAGGATTCCAGATCTTTTAGAGGTTCCCATATTTAGAATAATAGAACTATTCATATCCTTCTAAAACATTTCTATAGTATCAATGAAATTATTCCCAAACCCAAAAACTTTCAGAGAATGATGTAAGAAGCCATGTTCAATTGTATTGAAGGCTTTACAAAAATCCAAAAATAAAAGAGCCCCTGACTCTATCTGTTCAGAATAGTCTAAAAGGTCAAAAATAAGACGAATATTGTTACTAATATGTCTATTTTTCATAAAGCCTGTTTGAGATTTTAATCTTCTAGCATATACTAATGCAATCAATTTGTAATCTATATTCAAGAGAGTGATAGGCCTCCAGTTGTCAATTTCCAAGGGATCCTTCTCTGGCTTAAGGATCAAAGAGATTAAGCCCTGTTTCATAGTTGTTGCCAATTCCTTCTTTTTAATGCAATCATTGAACATTAAGAAAAGTGGCTGCTCTAAAATATACCAGAAATGTTGATAAAATTCAATTGACAGTCCATCAGGTCCTGGACTTTTACCTTTTTTTCATGTGTCAGAGAGCTAACTGCAATTCATCTCTTTTAAGATCAGAGTCACAAAGATTTTTAAAGTCACTATTTATCGAAGGAATACAATTTTTAATATTATCAGTAAATTCTTTGCAGATATCATAATTAAAGCCAGATTGATATGATTTTTCATAAAAAGAGCTAACAAATTCTGAAATTACTTTAGGGTCCTCACATAAGGAATTATTAATACGTAATACTGACAGTGATTTTCTCTTAAAATTCCTTTTTTCAAGGGCAAAAAAATAAGCTGTTTCTCTCTTACCTTTTTCTATCCATTTAGCTCTTAAGCGCACAAAAGCTCCATTAACCTTTCTAGTAAGTCATCAAGTTTTGCTTGTAAAGAATGGAGCTCACTTTCCTGTATTGCAAAGAGAATCTGAACTTTCCAAAGATTATCAATTTCATCTAGCAATTATTTTTCCATGTGGTCACTATCCTTTTTTATTTCCTTACTATGTTTAATAGCCAAATGTCTGCTTTTAAATTTAAATATCTCCCATTTAGAGACAAAATCTGTCATCTCTGAATTGAATATTTCAGTGGCTAATGCTTCGAAATTTTTATTAAATATTCTGTCTTCTAAATGAGAGTTATTCAATTTCCAGTAGCCAGTAAGGTTGTTAGAAATCCGAACAGTTTGCAAAGACATATCAATTAAGAGATGATCCGTAAAAGGAGCATAATGATGGGAAATATCTTGAACATGTTGTAATAAATTGGATGAGATGAGGAATAAATAAATTCTTGATTTTAAAGATTTTGATACATTGCTTCATGTATATTCATATGCATTACTATTAAAGTAACACCATGAATCAACTAAAGACAAGTCTTTACATAAAGAATCAATAATATTGCAACCTTGAGAGTGTGGACGCATTTTCTGTGGAAATCTATCCATTAAAACATCAGAAACTTCGTTAAAGTCACCAGCAAATATTAATTTGGCATTAGGGGTTGTATAACCCATCTACCATCAGAGGAAGACTTGGAATGAACAATATCTCCTTTAAACTTATGAATCAGAACAAGAACGCCAGGTGAATTATTTGATCCATGACTAAAATATATCCTACCTCCCCATTGTGCTTTCCAAAATTTAGTGTCAGTATCAGAAGAGGGCGTCTCTTGTAAAAAAAAATAAAAAAATAAAATCTGCATTATAAAGTCTGCAAAACAAGAAAATAGCCTTTCTTTTAGTATTGTCTCTTAAGCCCCGCACATTTAAAGAAATAATTTTCAGATGATTAAACTCAAATTTGTCCATAAAATATATAACAAATAAAAAAGGTAAAATAAATTACAGGAAAAAAGGAGAGAAAAGAAAAACTGTGGTTCTAAAGTAGCTACACTAAAGCTCTTAACTTGGAACTGCTGTTAACGCTGTTTTGTACAAGAAGAAATGAATAATTATTGACATATGGTCAAAAGCCCTTAAAGTAACGACAGTTGTTTAACTAGGCAGGTGTGCAGGGAAAAACAATGAACCTGAAGTGCAGTTGTAAACTTTAAAAGTCATTTCAACTAAGTAGACGTGCAGAAGTAGTCAAACCTGTAATGCAGCTGGAAATTCCAAAAGTCATTTTTACTAGTCGGACGCTGAAAAGAAGTCCAACCTGGAATGCAGCTTGAAATTCCAACAGACATTTTAACTAGATGGTCAGACAAAAGTGGAACCTAGAATGCAGCTGGAAATTCCAAAAGTAATTTCAACTAGTCGGACGCTGAAAAGAAGACCAACCTGAAATGCAGCTTGAAATTCCAACAGTCATTTTACCTAGACGGCCGTACAAAAGTCGAACCTAGAATGCAGCTGGAAATTCCAAAAGTCATTTTAACTAGTCGGACGCTGAAAAGGAGTCCAACCTGGAATGCAGCTTGAAATTCCAACAGTCATTTTAACTAGACGGTCAAACAAAAGTCGAACCTGGTATGCAGCTGAAAACTCCAAGAATCAAATTCAAGGATATTGTCCAGAGTTTGCCGTGATTCTCTTGTTGTTACAGTTTTTCTCGATTGCTTAAACACATTTCTTGAAACTATGCCTCGTATTCTCAAAACAGTAAACACAAATCCACAACGTCTCACCCAATTTCCCAAACATCCTATTTTCAGGTCAAAATGAAGCTCTACACTCAAAACCATTCACTCTTGCTGAAAAATCTAAATTTGCCTTCAGACATCACACACAAGGCCTCAAAAACACTCACACTACAACATAGTCTTACACACTGGTGCAATAAATTAAAAACAATATTTCCAAAACTGGCAAGTTATGTTGCTTGTGGTTCTTCCCCTCAAAAACATTTTCACATGATGAACAAAAAAGACGCAACCAATGTACACTGGCAAATTTTTATTCATGTACTATACAGTACAACACATACACAAAAATTATTCCACCTCAGCATCCTGTCTTTGGTCTGGGTCAGGCCAGAGAATCTCATCCACGTCACAGGCTATATTGGCCCTAGCCAGGCAGCGGGGGTAAAATCCTCTTGCATGCCTGATCCACCCCTGGCATGCATCTACTGTTATGTCTAGGCAGGCTTCTTCCATGGCCTGGAGGAGGTGAACACGGACATAAGGCTCTCTGTCATACACTTTCCACCGCCATGCCGAAAAAAACTCCTCTATCGGGTTTAGAAAGGGAGAGTATGCAGGCAGAAAGATGTTAGAAAACCTTGGGTTATTGGTAAACCAGTCACGAACCAGAACAGCATGATGGAAGCTGACATTATCCCAAACAACAACGTAGTGAGGCTGCTCTGGCTGTGCTGGTTCCCTGTAGTCCAGCTGGAACATATGCTCTCTTAGACCATCAAGGAAAGCAAGGAGGAGCATAGTATTATAGGGTCCTAGAATGGCATGGCGGTGGAGTACCCCTCGTTGGCTGATGGCTGCGCACATAGTGACATTCCCTCCACGCTGACCAGGGACATTTACAATAGCCCGATGACCAATTCTGTTCCTCCCTCTTCTCCTCCTTTTGGTCAGGTTAAAACCTGCCTCATCCACAAAGATAATTTCATGGGGAACAGGCCGTCCTTCAATCTCAAACATTCTCTGCAAAACACAAAACACAGTAGAGTAAATCACTACCCTGAACCACAGTTCAAGAGGGCACAAATGGCAGCATAAACTGCTATGCTGTGATGGAACACAATACTTCATACAAAATCAAAACTCATACCTGAACATATTCCACTCGTTGGTTTTTCACTCTGTCAGAGTTTCGTTCGAAAGGGACGCGGTACACCTGTTTCATCCGGAATTGGTTCTTTCGGAGGATGCGATCAATTGTGGAGAGGCTGATGGCATTTATCCCTCGAAAATGATGATCATCCTCAATCACTCTCCTTTGAATCTCTCGCAGGCGGATTACATTATTGGCAATTACCATGTTCACAAGCTCCCTCTCTTGCTCCTCTGACAAAAGCCTTAGCCTGCCTCCACCAGGTGGTCGTCTCTGTGTCCTGCAAAAATAGAAGCACTTATTACTGTAACTGTCCCACATCCTTTTTACAGGAAAAAAATGGAAACATACAGAAACTCTGTATGCAAGGCAATTTGATGCATTTCTTTATTACAGTAGCATAGTACAACAGTGTATGTGTTGTCACAGCATGAGTTCAGCACTCAAAAGTTACTGTACAGAGCAGTCTTACTGCAAGAACATCTACCTGTTTTCCTCCCTGAAGGTTCTGATGATGGAGGCAACAGTGAAGCGACTCAAATTTGGCTGTACTCGTTGCCCAGCCTCCCTCATAGTCATACCATGGACAAGAACATGGTCAACTATAGTGGCTCGAATTTCATCCGAGACTGCTTGTCTCCTTGCCCTTGCTCTTCCCCTTCCTTGTTGTCGTCGTCCTCGTCCTCCTCCTCCTCGACCTCCTCCTTCTCCTCCTCCTTCTCCTCCTCCTCCTTCACCACGTCCTCCTCCTCTCCCTCCTTCTTCACCACGTCCTCTACCTCCTCCTCCTCCTCCTCCTCCTCGACCTCCTCCTCCTCCTCCTCCTCCACCACGTCCTCCTCCTCTCCCTCCTTCTTCACCACGTCCTCTACCTCCTCCTCCTCCTCCTCCTCCTCCTCGACCTCCTCCTCCTCCTCCTCCTCCACCACGTCCTCCTCCTCTCCCTCCTTCTTCACCACGTCCTCTACCTCCTCCTCCTCCTCCTCCTCCTCCTCCTCGACCTCCTCCTCCTCCTCCTCCTCCACCACGTCCTCCTCCTCTCCCTCCTTCTTCACCACGTCCTCTACCTCCTCCTCCTCCTCCTCCTCTCCCTCCTTCTTCACCACGTTCTCTACCTCTACCTCTACTTCTTCCTCCTATTCCTCCACTCTGGTGTCCCTGACCTCTTCCCTTACGTCTCTTTCGATCCATTGTTTCAAACCTGAATAAGTTGACTTTGGCCCTTTTATCTATCCATCGAAGGTTCTGATTGGTGTGTGATAAATTTTGACTCCTAGTGTTTCCACTTGGTTAATTGTGTGCTAATTGAGCTCAAGCTGTGCTGTGTTAAGTTAACATTATTGAATGCTAGTGCTTTCTAAATGACCACATGGTGTAAGCACTGAGAAATGTAGGGATTTGTGTGTAGAGTTTTGCAGTAACAGTTCACCAAATATAACTCATGTGTCAAAGCAGGGAATAGTGTTTATAGTTTAGGGAAATGGGTGTGCTTTTTCAAAAATGGCGTTATAGTTTTGAAATTTTAGTTCAAAAGACTGGTTATAGTGTTTTAGCAATTGAGAAAAACTGTAATAACAGCTGTAGTGAATTTAGCTCAAAGAGGAAATATTAATAATTAATCATAACTCGTTATAATGAATTATAATATTTGGATAATTCAGAAAAATTTTCTTGATGAACAAAATTCACATTACAATCAATTGACCCGTTCGGCCAGCGAACATTCAGGGAAAATTCATGTGTATTCACAGAAAAACTATTTTCTTGGTCGCAGAAAATAACTTTGTTAAATACTAATGCATTAGAGCATGTAGCTTTGATCGGAAATCGTAAAGTGACATTTTTGCAATGCAGAATCAGAAACTCATGTAATTTGTGCACGAGAACTTTATTAACTACAGACTAACACATAACTAATCTAAACAACACATATACATACACACACACACATGCATCAGGCATTCATGGGAAGGTTAAAGTGGATGAAAAGGTAAGGAACGAGGGAAAGGGTGAGAGTCAGAGTTAACCATCTCTAAAAACCATCAGTTTCTAGTTCAAAGCACAGTGTACGATAGCTTAGATCAGACCAATGTCTAGTACCAACTATTATACTTGCATCTGAACTGGCTGTGGGACGAGGGTCTCGGGAAGCCTTTGAAACAGGTCCAGATGGTTCCAGTTGATGGCTGGAGTTGCCATTCCTTGAAACTCCGAGGTTGTCCTTAAGTTTGTTGTGCTCCGGATAGACCTCCATCCTGGGTGAGCACATGGCTTTGTGTGAAATGGGGTTTGCTGGCATTGTGGGATGCAGTGGATGCCACAATCCAGAGATGACGCTGTAGAGCAAGGAATGTCTGGTTGAGGACATTTCCATGATGATGAGCTCCAGGGCTGAGTGAAACCACGCTCCAGTGTTGCAGGTTTGTCTCTTTGTGGTCAAAGAGCCATTTTCCCCAGGCTTGGGAAATGCAGGCAACTCCATGTGTTGGCTCCCCCCCCGCCAGGCCTAAGGCTGGAGGGGGCTTTTGTGTTGTAGCAGTTCGGAGATTTTGCAGAAGAGAGGCAGAACGGTGTTCTGAGCCCTTTAAAGTCTGGAGAGAGTCACACCTTCCCAAATGGGTTCGACCAATGAGAAGGCTGAATTTCTCAGCGGGAGGTTAGAACCTGGGTTCTCATTTTATGGCCCTTTGTTTCCGAGGCATGGCAGTTTGCATATGTAACTCCATAGGGGTTCAGGCCAAAAATACTAAGGATTCTTAGAACGTTAATATGTTGCACAGGTATACACAGATAATACACACCATCTTTAAGATAATCAAAATACAATTTCAACGAGACCAAACATGATTATACTACATAGAAATCTACCATAAATCATGCATAAAACAGTTAATAAAACAAAAGACAAAGTATCTGAACAGTCATAACATACATAGTGATATATGGGCTATGTGTGTTCATTCACAGAAGGGTTTGTCTGTGAATAAATAGGGAAGAGTCCATTTCTATGAGCATAATGTCTTTCCTATGTGGGGAAGTAAGTAAAAGTTGTAGTCTGCATACTTTGACATCGTAAAACTGAGGTTATTAGTGGTTGCTATGGCGACTGAGTGTTATTTGCTTTGGGGATTGAAAACCAGAACTCCACATTTTGCTGGCTCGCTGGTTTTAGAGATTATTTGTTAAATGTAACAAATAACTGTATGTCTGATTGGTCCATATGCTACATAATCCCCCCTTTCGAATGTTGTTGTTTGTCCAACAGACAACAGCGAGCGACATTAAAGGTGCAGAACAATCAGACATGGACCTGCCACTCATGTCTGAGAGAGATGTGGCTCTCTGGCTGTTGGTCCTTCCAGGAGTTGCTGGTGTGCCATGGTGAATGCTGTCAGTCATCGTAGTGATGTAAGCTGTAGCAAGGTGCGGGTCCTTGAGCATGTACAGCAGTTGTTGGGGCCGTGTCACCTGCCATCCTGATGTTGGCCTAGGTCAGGTGGTTGGTTCAGGTGCTGTTATCTAGTAGGCTGTCTGTGGTGCCTGCGGTTTGGAATAGCTGGTTGGACTCTCACTTGTGCGAGGGCAGACGGTTTGAGGGGTCGCAGGGAATTGTTAGGGAGATTTGTAGTGTGAAGAGGGTTCAGGCTGTGCTAGTGAAGGTGGCAGGAGGGTAGCAGGTGTGTGTTAGCCCTCTGTTCTTCTCGAACTTCACCAAAAGTCTGAGGTTAGCAGTGTCACTTCTCTCTCACAGCGTCACTGACTTGAGCTTGCCTGATTTAGTAGGAGTGTTGCTGTTGGGCATGTGAGCCGTTGCTCTGTCCAACATTGTCTGGCTGCTCCTGGGGTGTCGGCTGCTTTGCAGGATGCTATTCCCTTGGAGGAGTCTGATGCGGTGTTGCATTGGGCAAGGAGTCAGCAGTTTGTCATTTCCAATATTCTTCAGTTGAGCTTTGTTTAAGGAGATCCTTTGCTAGGGTTAGCATCTCCTGTAACTCAGGAGTAGGCGTGTCCAGCTGTCCGCGTGCAGCCTCCATTTGGCACCTGTGTGAAGGGTGTGGGGGAGGATGTTGTGGTGTACATAGCATGGGGATATCCTTTTGTATGACTTCTCCCAGTGGTGTTTGGTGCCTGGGCTGTCGAAATGGCAACAGTTCTGCGCGGGTCTTGTGTCACTATGTCCAGCTGCTCTGCTTGTTCCGCAGCTGTCTCAGACCTTAAAAGTCTCAATCTCTAGCCGATCAGGCTTTGAGCATGTGTCCGCTCCTTGCGGGGCTTTGTTTGGTGACCAGTGAAGTGAGGTTGTTTACTCTCTGGTTGAGACCCATAAGGTGGCTAAGGTGGTGATAGCCTTGTTCGGCCCAAGGTAGCTGTAACTCTGGTTTGGGTCAGGTGTCATTGGTCCTCTTCTCTCCTTGTCCAGTGGCATTTTCCTCAGGTGCTGTGGGGTTTTCTGCACCCCTGGGCAGAACAGTGTTCCTCGCACTGGCTAGTCAGTGTTCAGGTCACCCATCTGGGAGGATAGGCTGAGCAGCTGTGAAGTGTTGCCATTCTCACAGTGAGGGTAGAAGTAAGAGGCTAATGCACCACCCTGAAGAGTTCGGAGCTACAGGCTTAATGGTTCAGCTAGTGATATAACATACAGCTTGTTGTTTCAGGCATGGTTTGCTAGTGAAGTGTCTTTATGATTAATGCATTAACTGTGGATGTTAGGGTGCTAATATTTTGCGGTTCTGAGAATCTCTTTTGTATGGCGTAGCCGAGATCTAATAAATGACTTAAGATTTTTCTTATGGTCAAAGTATTTCTCAGAATCTCCTGATGACTAGTAACAGGCTGAATCTCTTACAATGTAAACGGAAAGGAGGACAGTTTCCTATTTGGAATATGCTTGTTACCAGTGTGCCCGAACCACAGTTATGCCCTTGTAATCACTAAGATTACTTGTGTAGGAGGGTCACAGAACTCGGTGCACTCATGGAGAATAAGCAAAATCACAAATGAAAGTGCCTCTGGTTCCCCCTAGCTCTATGGAGAGGTGAGACGACTCTTGAGTAAAAGAGGGGAATGTAAACAACTCAGGTAAGTAATAAATGAGTGAATAGCTGAGTGCTATCATCATTAGGAGAAAACTTAAATAAGTGATTCAAACAATGCAGTGGCCAGAAATTGGGAAAACTCAATAGCACTCTTGATTGGGTGTGTCCTTCCATAAAGTTTAGACAAAGTGCTATTAACGGTTCCCGATATCTATAAAATTCTTCTCTCCTTAAACAGTTTACATGTAATTAAATTTAGATTTAAATAAGTAACTGCAGATTTAGTTGAAGCTAAAGGGGATACAACTAAAATAGTGAAGGTGAATTAGCTGAAAAGACTTAAAGTGAGGGAATAACTAGTAAGGGTTCAGGAACAGTATATATAAATATATTCCAAAATATATTTATATATACATATAGAACACTTCGCACTGCATGCCTACAAGCTGTAATTAAAAGCTTCAAGTGAATGATGATAACTGCTAGCTATTGACACTATTAGTTAACTTAGCCTAAGCTAAAACTGGTCCTTGTTAGCTTGACCGGCTCAGGTGGTGTGCTTACAATCTGGTGTCATGACGTGTGCGTTCTCTGGAGGTTTTGTGTCCTTTGACAAGTCTTTGTCATTGGAACCAATGCACATTAATGTTAATTCGAACAGAGCATAGCAAATATCTGTAGGCTTTGGAAGGCTAGTCTGTTAGCAAGTGAGTCTTCTGTTTAACATTTCAATTCAAGCAGCCAAATCATAAATTCACTGGCACACACTTGCTTCCTTCAAGCATGTGTTTCCACCTACTTAAAATGTAAGTCCTGTGCTGACTTGCGCTGAGGCCCTGCCGGGGCCTTCTGGTGCTAACTTGATCCTTTGAGTTGGTAGATCAGAGTCATTGGAATTTTACGAACCCTTTTCTGAGGTGGCCTTGTGGTTGTTAAAGGCTCTCGGTGTCAGGTCACACAGTTATTGCAAAAGCATTGAGTGGGGCAGGCTAGAATGCCTAAACCGGTGACTTACAAACAGAAGGCTGTTTGGAGGGAAAGCTTGTAAAGCTGGTATCCTCCTCCTCTGCGGGTTCATTATGAGCTCCGAAGTAAGCTCGTTGAGGTCTGTGATGGGGAATTTTCATGCTGGCCCTGTTTGGTGGCTAGGGCAGCGAAAAGTTCTAAAGTTCAGACATTAGGTCTGCAGTTTCCTTCGTGCTGGCTTGTCTTAGCAGTTGGTAGTCCTACTGGATGTGTCCTGGCTGTCAAACTAGGAAGCGTTGCACCTCTGGGCGAGAAGCGACCCAGAGCAGACAGTCTATCTTGGTGGTTCAGGACTGCAGGTGGAAATCAAATGTCTCACCGATAGGCATGGACATCATTGTCTCCTGCAGGTTTTGTTGTGAATGCAGGGATGTCTCAGTTTCAGTTCTTTCTGGATCATGTTCAGCTCCTCCCTAAGGTTGCAGAATTGCTGAGGCCAGGTTTAGACTTCAGCTCTGGCTGCATGCAGAGGGCTTCTATGGCCGTAGCTCTAATGTCTCTCACATTAAAATGTGGCTATATATATATGCTGTTTTGACAGCGATTTGTGTGGAACTGTTCTCTTTCCAAGTCTTTTCCGGTGGCCTTTTCAAGCTGTTTCCTGTGTATGGCAACTGTTAGAGCCTCCTGAAGACTGGCGATTTCTTCCTCTTTCTCCATCTTGTCTGGTTCTTTGAGTTTGTTCTGTTCCTTCTCTTGCTGGGCAGGTGTCAGTTCCCTTTGGAACTTGGGGCTTGCAGTTCAGCTCATTTTCCTCTTGTCTGAGGCCCTTGAAGGGGGTGGGCCGAGGAGACAATGCTGTTCAGCTCCTAGTTGTCCCGGCTGGGTGTCCATTTGTGTCACAGTTCTGCTGTTCCTTTCTCAGATGTTGCAGGTCTTTGGCTGCTTCAGGCTGAAGGATGTTCATCGCAGTGCTCTGCCGGTCTCCATGGTGGTACTGGTGGATGGCAGTGCTGGGTGTCTGACACACGCTGGGTCACTTGTGTAAACACAGGAGAGAGGGGCAGAAGGCAAATGCAAGTACAGACAGAGGTGGTAAGCTATCTATTTGGATAATGGCCCTGTAGGCCAGGTAATGTGGGGATAGCCGGTGAGGGCGGCTAGTCCTAAGATTTGTGCAGGTGCGCACAAGGGATAGTGGTTTGAGTAAATTTGCATGGGTCAGTGTTACGTTATTACTCAGCGCACTGATGGTTCTTAGGGTTGGTCATTATGAGAGTATCAAAAATAAAATGAAATAAAGACAGGAAGAGAAAGAAAGAGAAAGAAAGGCTTTCCTTATTTAGAGCTAGGAAATATGATTAAAGCAGTTGTCACGTGTGGGTGAGGCTGCATTAGGCTCATAAACCTAGGGTTAGATTATTAGCTAAACTAACACATACCAAATACTCCAAGGTCAGAAAGAAAAGAAACAAGGGGAAGTGTTTCCCGTTCTATCTGGCACCTCCATTGTGTTCAGCAGTCAATGCACTTTCAGTATACAAGGCCTGGCCTTGAAGATTGCGAAGGGGCAGAGAGGTAACACTGATTTAGGGCTGCTAACATCCTGCGTACTCTTTAGGGGAACAACAGCTGCTACACTGCTGTAATCCCACAAAAGGAGGGAAATTGGTGATGGTAAAAATAACTAAAGTAACGTAAAAGTCGAGGTTAGAAATGTCCTTATAGCTCCAGAAGACTGAAGGAAAGGTAAGTAGGATGACTGATTTAATTACATTTCAAATGTAATTAAATTCAGGGTAGCTGAATAGGAAAATTCAGTCGGAAACAAAGGTAAATCAATGACCAATAATAGAGGGATAAAGTCAAAATAAAAGTAAAAGTAGGGTGTCCTTATAGCTATAGGAAACTAAAGGAGAGTGTTTATAAGCCCACTAACTCAATTAAATTTAAAATTTAATTAACATCATCCTGGCTAAATAAAACACATCTAAATGAAATGAGAAATGACTAAAAGTCCAATTTTAGCCAACACTCCTCCCAAAAAGAAAAGGGTATATGGTTTTCTGCGGAGAGTGAAACCAAGAGAGAGAGAGAGGGAGAGAGAGAGAGAGGGAGAGAGAGAGAGAGAGAAATTAGTCTAAACTAATGATGGGGTCTTTGACATGCTTGTCAAAGTTCTGAACGTCCGTCACCCTTTTTTTTCTCGGATCCCTGATTCGGGAAAATAAACGGCTGACGTTGTGTGATTTCAGTAAGCAAGGCAATTTTACATGTCATAGCTGTTCCAAATTGATTTGAAATTTCAGTGGTTTGACACGAAGTCTCATGAACCAGTGTCTATGATTCGTGGTTGGCCTTGTATCGGTCTTATAAATTTGTACACATTTAGTGACACATTTAAATGGAGGAGACATGTTTTAAGGCCTCCTATTAGTCTGGTTAACCAAGCTTCCATTATATTACTGAAATATCACTTATCAATAAGAATTATTATGTCGAGGTATTAGGGAACGCCAATCTCCTTTAGTTGGTTACACCTCCCATAAACCCTTTCTGTTGGCTTATTAAGGTGTTCATTGAGTCAAACTTTTACAGCGCTTCCACTCTTCTAGTAGCAGGGGTTTCCAGCACAACAGTGAATCATTTGTGGCACAATTGTTTCGCTTGGTTCAAAACTTTGAGAAGCTTTATCTCTCCCATCACTAGTTTAAATCAAAGTCCCTTTGTCTACATGTTCTCAAAGTCTGTGGACTTTGGTTTAAATATAACACTCTACACTCGCATGCATCTATGCATAAGCTGGGTGCTAACAACTATCATTCGAGGTGAGGGCTTTAACTTGAGTGCGTTTAGTTCTGCTAAAGAGCTAGCTTTGGCTACACGCAGTTGTTAGTTTACATTAAGGTCTAATGAAGTGAGGGGTGCTGTTATCAGATCTACCCAGAAGTGTCTGCTCACACTTCCTGGGGTCCTGAGTTGCTAAGAGTCCAGTGCAAGCTAACAACACAGCCCAAGCGGAGCAGCGGTTGGTCTGCATTGTTCGCATGCATGGTAGACCCACATGTGCTCAGACAAAGTGTGCTCAGTCATGACGTCACATGTAACTCATTCACAAATCAAAACAGCATCCTCATTTCACAGACACATGGCAACATTACTAGTTAGCTAGGCTAGAATTATACCATAATTTCGCTATTCAATTGGATAATCCTAAAGATTATAATTGTATGCGATAGTTATAAGAGACCTTAATTCTGAGAAATGAGGCCCAAATTAAAATTAAAATAATTATACTGTAACGAGATTCCTTCATCGCCCAGTTCTAATATCAATGCAAGTGTGATTTATTCACCATGCAGATTAATTAATGCCACTAATCTGAGATTTTTTTTCTCAGAGAAGACTTACACATTTAAAACTGAAAATGGGGATTTCTCACCCAAAATCAGGTTACTTTATTGTGGTACCATTTACAAAAGCTGCTAATCTGAGATTTCATCATCAGAGAAGTCTTACGCTACTAACAAACAAAAATTAGGGTTTCTTCGCTAATTTCATGTTAGTTTCATATCGCGCGTTTCAATATGCATTATAGCTTTGGAAAACATTCTACTGCTTGTAAACGTAAGCTATATAAGGCCTTAAATCAGGAAAATGTAGAGCATCGTACAGAATCCTGCTATCGTCCTGAATTTGGGGATTTCTTCGCCCAGATCAGACTGATTTATTTGACACCATTTATACGGCTGCTAATCTGAGATTGCTTCATCAGAGAAGTCTTACAACCTACTAACAAAAATGATTAGGGTTTCTTCACTAATCAGGTTAGTTTCTTATGGTATAATTTAAAATTCTCGAGACAAACACACAAGTTTGATTCTGAGTCTGCTTGCAAATAACGTTTAAACGATTGCCCGCATTCTCCACCATTTCTGTAGTGAATTTAGCTCAAAGAGGAAATATTAATAATTAATCATAACTCGTTATAATGAATTATAATATTTGGATAATTCAGAAAAATTTTCTTGATGAACAAAATTCACATTACAATCAATTGACCCGTTCGGCCAGCGAACATTCAGGGAAAATTCATGCGTATTCACAGAAAAACTATTTTCTTGGTCGCAGAAAATAACTTTGTTAAATACTAATGCATTAGAGCATGTAGCTTTGATCGGAAATCGTAAAGTGACATTTTTGCAATGCAGAATCAGAAACTCATGTAATTTGTGCACGAGAACTTTATTAACTACAGACTAACACATAACTAATCTAAACAACACATATACATACACACACACACATGCATCAGGCATTCATGGGAAGGTTAAAGTGGATGAAAAGGTAAGGAACGAGGGAAAGGGTGAGAGTCAGAGTTAACCATCTCTAAAAACCATCAGTTTCTAGTTCAAAGCACAGTGTACGATAGCTTAGATCAGACCAATGTCTAGTACCAACTATTATACTTGCATCTGAACTGGCTGTGGGACGAGGGTCTCGGGAAGCCTTTGAAACAGGTCCAGATGGTTCCAGTTGATGGCTGGAGTTGCCATTCCTTGAAACTCCGAGGTTGTCCTTAAGTTTGTTGTGCTCCGGATAGACCTCCATCCTGGGTGAGCACATGGCTTTGTGTGAAATGGGGTTTGCTGGCATTGTGGGATGCAGTGGATGCCACAATCCAGAGATGACGCTGTAGAGCAAGGAATGTCTGGTTGAGGACATTTCCATGATGATGAGCTCCAGGGCTGAGTGAAACCACGCTCCAGTGTTGCAGGTTTGTCTCTTTGTGGTCAAAGAGCCATTTTCCCCAGGCTTGGGAAATGCAGGCAACTCCATGTGTTGGCTCCCCCCCCGCCAGGCCTAAGGCTGGAGGGGGCTTTTGTGTTGTAGCAGTTCAGAGATTTTGCAGAAGAGAGGCAGAACGGTGTTCTGAGCCCTTTAAAGTCTGGAGAGAGTCACACCTTCCCAAATGGGTTCGACCAATGAGAAGGCTGAATTTCTCAGCGGGAGGTTAGAACCTGGGTTCTCATTTTATGGCCCTTTGTTTCCGAGGCATGGCAGTTTGCATATGTAACTCCATAGGGGTTCAGGCCAAAAATACTAAGGATTCTTAGAACGTTAATATGTTGCACAGGTATACACAGATAATACACACCATCTTTAAGATAATCAAAATACAATTTCAACGAGACCAAACATGATTATACTACATAGAAATCTACCATAAAACATGCATAAAACAGTTAATAAAACAAAAGACAAAGTATCTGAACAGTCATAACATACATAGTGATATATGGGCTATGTGTGTTCATTCACAGAAGGGTTTGTCTGTGAATAAATAGGGAAGAGTCCATTTCTATGAGCATAATGTCTTTCCTATGTGGGGAAGTAAGTAAAAGTTGCAGTCTGCATACTTTGACATCGTAAAACTGAGGTTATCAGTGGTTGCTATGGCGACTGAGTGTTATTTGCTTTGGGGATTGAAAACCAGAACTCCACATTTTGCTGGCTCGCTGGTTTTAGAGATTATTTGTTAAATGTAACAAATAACTGTATGTCTGATTGGTCCATATGCTACACAGCAAAGGGACCACTGAAACCGGCCTTCTTCCCTTCTTTTCGAGCCGCCTGGACAAGTGGCCTGAGTTCATTCCGAAATGTCCGCTTTGGAAATAAATTCTTTGATATGGAGACCATTTTCTCTTAGGCTTCCCAGACAGCAAAAATCATCTGGTCCAGATCTGGCCCATACCTCTGCAAATCCGCAAAACGGACTTGGGCCAGTGTCTTTTGGCACAACGGGCCAATACTGGCACATATCTAGTTTTCCCTCATCTGGACCAGCACTGGGCCAGCTCTGTACAAGACTCGGCCCGGATCCATTCTGCGACAGTAGTCCGCGCGGACTGAAACCAGGCCCGGGCCGGATCCGTCTAAGACGGTGATACAGCACTGAAACGGATGTGACTGTAACGCGGATTTGCCGGTTTGAAAACGAATCCGGCACAGAGTCAGCTGCTGTCTGGGTTCCATCCATATAATGTCACAGTATCTCCTTGTCACAAAGCGAATAATGATGTGACGCGGCGAACCATCCGATCGTTGTTTGCCCACGCGGTGAACTACATCCACAGCATCCTCCAGTTTATCCTTAATTCGCGGGACCACCCTGGCAAGATGACTGATAGCTGTCATTTGAGTATTTTCGTCTTCACGTTCTTTCACCCCGAGTAGTTTCAAACACCATCTTCGGCTATACCTTTCTAGTTCTTTCACTCTGAGCTTAAGAGAAACATTTTCCTGTTGCATATGTTGTATCGACGATTCAGCCTTACCGAGCTTTTCACCATGAGAGGCAACATCTGACAGGAGTCGATTAACAGTGTCAGACAAGGAATTCACCGCAGCAGTTGTGACCTCAATGGAGCTCTCAATGTGAGTAATCTTTTGAATAACCGAATCTTGCTTGGAATTCAGTGACTGGATGGTGTTGAAGATCTCAGCAAGCGATACTTCGTTACTGTCTCTTTTCTTCTTCCCAGGGGGACTTTTGCTGGGCGTTGCAAGCAAAGGATCGTTAAAATCCCTTTCATAGTCATGTGTGGCAAGAGAGGCATCCACACAATCGGATTCGTCCATGTTTTTGCCTAATGATTTGCTTGACAAATGTCTGTCTAAGTTCCACGAAGTACGCAGGTTCCTATTAGCACGTTTCTTGCCCATTAACTATTTGAAGGTGTGATCGAACTCGTATTAACATCCACAATCGAAAGGATAACTAAAAAAACCACCAAATGGGCATAATATGCCCGTTGACTTAAATTTCTTCTTAAGATTAAGAGGTACAAACAAACACGTCTTCTCAACAAGACGCCATCTTGGCCCTGTTAAGTAACGATTGGCTTGGACTAATTGTAAGGCATGATGTAGCATTGAGTCTTCCTGGTAGAACTTTATGCTACAGCTTCTTTTCTCAATGTGTTAGAAGTTTCTTGCGCATCCCTTTATGCTAGAGCTCCGTCCAGCGTCTCTATGACCAGTAACAGTGAGTTAGACCTTCTGAGCGGTCTAACAGAATGTATCCCTGCTTATGTTGAAAAGCTTTATTCTCAGTCAGAGAAAGGCGTTTTATGCATTGGGAAAAGAAATAGTGACTAACATTAGAAATCTTTTTTGTGCATGAATAAAATCCTGTTTGCAATGCCAAGAGACACTTCTTAATGTGTTAAAAGTTTTTTGCACATCCCTTTATGCAACAGCGTCAGTGGTCAGATCGCTCCATCCAGCGTCTCTATGACCAGTAACAGTGAGCTAGACCTTCTGAGCTGTCTAACAGAACGTATGCCTGCTTATGTTGTAAATCTTTTTTCTCGGTCAGAGAAAGGCGTTTTATGCAATGGGAAGAGAAATAGTGACCAACATTAGAAATCTTTTTTGTGCATGAATAAATTCCTGTTTGCAATACAGAAAGACATTTCTCAGTGTGTTAGAAGTTTTTTGCACATCCCTTTATGCAAGATCTTCAGTGGTCAGATCACTTCGTCCATCGTCTCTATGACCAGTAACAGTGAGTTAGACCTTCTGAGCTGTCTAACAGAACGTATGTTGGAGATTTTTAACACCAGAATACCAGATGAATGTTTATATGAAGGGACCATTATAAGAGATGGTTGAAAAATGAAAGTTTACAAAAGGTTCAATTTGATTAATGCAGTCTCTAAGTGTTAGAATTTCTGCAACAGTGCCTGGAAAAAAGAAGAAGAAAACTGGAGTCTGTCTGAAAATGTGGTGAAGAAGCAAAGACGAGGCTGCGGAGAGAAGAAGAGGAAAAGGCTGATGGACCTTTCACCCCCTCCTGAATGATTAAGGGACTTCCAACCCCCCTCCTGAAAGAGGAGTGTACATTTCTGCTTGGAGAAAGGCTGACTTAAAGCAGGAAAAGGTGAATGTTTCACTTGAGACTTTTCCTGAGGATGAAGAGAACATCCTGAAATGCAAAACTGTGCCAATATCAACCAAAAGTCAAACTGAGACCATAACACCACAGACTGAAGACCCAGTAACAGTCAAACCGCTTCAACTGACCGATGATCTAAACAGAAGGACTTCCAACCTTCCCATATCGAGCACAGATGCTGGTTTTTACTGATCACTATAGAGACCGCTTCAAATTGTGTTAGTTATTTTATTACAGTTTTTTTCAACTGCTAACATACTTTTGTCCAATCTGTAGTTACATTTTCAAAACTCTAAACACAATTAGCACAACATCCATCTGTTGTGACCATACCATTAACACAATTTTTTGTGTTGTTTTCACACAATATGCAGTCAATTACTGTGTTTCTAAAATGCCAACATTTTATTTTCGTACAAGCCTTCCCAAAACCAAAATCATGGGTAATTTTAGTCTTATTTTCAAATGCTTAAACACAGCATGTCAGAAACGAAGACCTAATGTTCCAAACCTTAAATACCGTATAAAGCCTCTATTTCTGTAACAATAGCAGCTCAAAATGATTGAAAATATCTCTGTATAAAATATTGTAACAACTGATACACATATTTAAGTAAAAGATCAATGAAATATTTAGAATATTTAGCTGATTCCAGAGGAATAGTCAGGTGTTAGCTATTTCCATTACATCAACATAGAGTAAAAAAGACCTCGTTGAATTGGTTTTGTGGATGCAGAACAACACAAAGAATCAGAGAGAGAGAAAAAAATGCCTAAGAGAATGAGATAAATAGTTGTAGGAGGTAGAGGAGTAGTTGGATTAGAAAAAGGGAGAAGAAGAGGTAGGGGAGAGGAGTAAGACTGTGTGTTGGACTGTGCATTTGTTTGTTTTTTCCCCCCTACACATGTGGAACCTATGAAAGCTTATTTCTTCCACGGAATATAAATGGTAAAGGCTAACTGTGACTTTTTTTATCTCTTAATTCTGATAAAGTCTGAATTGCAAGATGTAAACTCACAATTTCAAGAAAATATAAAATTGTGAGATAAAAAGGTCACAGTTAGCCTTTACCATTTATATTTTGTGGCAAAATTGTAACCAAAGACCATATATGTTGGATTTTTTGTTGATCACTGGCATCAGCTACCATGGGGGCACTATCCATATCCAACACGTACCCACTGGAAAGCAGTGGTTCCAAATGAATTTCTGCATTGGTTACCCTATCTTTTGTTTTGTGCATTCTGTAAAGTAATGACTCAATTCAGTTAGATAGTATGTTGCCAAGAAAGAACACATTCAACACTTTAAAATGTAAAATGGGTTTTGTTGAACTGAAGACTAAAAATATATATATATATATATATGCAGGTAGAACTGAAACATGACAAGTAATGCAGTTTTTGTAAAGCCATCAGCTGTTAGTATTTTGACAATCACTGTGCTATGATTGACTATATGTTTCTGTTGGATAGAAACTAGTGCTAAAGTTTTGACCGAATGACTCAGTTTTGAATAAGGTTTGCTGTGTTTTTATAGAGTTAGTTTAAGTAGAAAAAGGTATTAAGCATTTTGAAATGTAGAGTTTGAATTTATTTAACAAAATGTGGTTTTGGACAGAAAATTAACTATTTGGCTAATTGTGTGATGTAGGTGTGTTGCTGTGTTAAGAGTTTAGAAAAAGTACTTAAAGTATTGGTAAACGCTTGTTAGCAATTGAAAAAACTGTAATGTAATGGATATTGGTTATTCACTTGTCTCACAGCAGTTCTATGTTTTAACTAACGTTCTTAATCTGCTTTTCAGTAGGTACCAGTCCAGCCTTATGTTTTAAAGAAAAGAGAATTTTAACAGACCGAAGTGGGTGGTTGACTCACCAATCAGATTAAATGGAGCTGGATTTAGCATAGTGAGGGCTATTTGATTAATTAATTAGGGGAAATGTACAACTGAATTGTCAACAACAATGCTGAGCTCTTATGGAAAAAAAAAAGACTAATAGGAAAATATGATGATGAAATAAAATATTGGTCACTCTATTTTGTTTAATGGGCATTTTTTAGGGCTAGATCTAATAAAATAATAATATAAAAGAATAACTATAAATGAGATAGAAATGTTGATGATGCAGAGATCGCCAATCATCTTTTCAAAGTAGCTCACAAGCTATAACAAAAATGATAAACTGATGAATGATAACTAAAAGTTAAAGTAGACAAACAAGTGACATTTGAGAAATTACAGTTGGCTCTCTCAGTTGCACAATGTCTTGGCTAATTATTTAAACCAAATAACCTAGACTAGATTTTGGGGGGAAAAAAGAGGTTTACATAGAAGTATTCATGAAAAATATGTTTGACCAAAAAAGTGTGGAAGGGTGTGATAAAGTGTAAAAGGGTGTGATAAAGTGTGGAAGGTGTAATAAAGTATGAAAGGATGTGAAAAAGTATGAATGATGGTGTCATATGGAGTGAAAAATGGTGTCTGACGAGACACTGAGGCAAATCAATTAACTGCCAAACACAGCTTTATGCAAATTTTGATATGTGGGCCCACAAGGCAAATTATGCCCAGTAAAATAATGACCATGGATGAATTCGGCTAAGTTTCCTGGTCAGTACCTAAGTTATGTTGTGGCAAAAAGAAAAACGGTGCCACACTTATATATCATGATGGAGCTGATTCTGTGTGAAAATGATTTTATATTGTCTTCCTGATTGTTAACAAATAAAGTGGGTTGAGTGTTTTCCGGTTCAACAGCTTATGCTACTGAGCAAAATAAACCTAAGAAATTATTCAGTGATAATAAAACTCAGTTTATGAAACTAAGAGATCACTGAATTAGCAAATTGTTAAGGATAAATTTGAAATTTATTAAAGCCAAATTCTTTATAATAGAAAATAGGTATTAACCCTGCTGTGATACCAATGGACGTGTAAAAGCTCAAAAAGGGGCCAGGACAGCCCTCAGCCCACATAAAAAAAAAATCTCCACAGATTGCACCATGAAGGAAGACTGACAAGATAAGTGAATGAGCATGCCTGATATCACTAACAAAAAACTCTGAAGGTTTCCATTTACAGGCAACAGAAGTTCTATCAAGGCCAGGGAAAGGTTTGCTCCACCAGTAAGAACCAGCGAGCAGTTATGAAGCAAACAGTTAAGGGAAAATATTGATCAGCAAAATACATCAGCAAAATGGTTGCCGAGTGTCGCCTGGGTCAAGATTTATCACCTTAAATTATTCCAACTACTTCAACAGCCCTACACAGCAGGAAGTAAGGGATTAAGAGCATGATAGTAACGTCTCTCCCTTGCCAACGAGGGAAAGACCACTGCAACGTCTCTCGCAAAGAGTCACCCTGGTGAAGGAATGATTGATGAACAGGAGAAGAAAAGACGAAGACAAAGAATGAAGAAGACATTTACTATTGTGTCATGAAAAAAAAAACATTTTAACATCAAAAGGGTAAGGGAGACAGGATCTTTTACTATTCCAAGTCAAGTGTGAGATACATGTTTGGTCCTGCTGCCTGCCAGAGTGCTGTTCCATAATCTGGTTATTGGTAATAAAACTATGTGATTTACCTTAGTCATTAGGTAGTGATAAGGGATTAAACTGAATTATGAGACTGCACTCTGGACAAAAAAGTGATGATGAGACTAGTAAGTCTCAAAGGGGGGAATGTTGGAGATTTTTATTGGTCACTGTATAGCCATTTATGTATCAAGTAAGTCTACCAATATATTCATGTATTGCCTGTGTGTAGAGAGGCCTACCCAAGCAGGGCATAAATGCTGAGAATGTGCAGACATACATTGTATGCTGAAGCAGCACATCCTGTTTTGATATGAGACCATGAACACATGATGGAGCCTCTTCCTTAAGATAAGGAAGGCTATCAGGGGTGTGGCCTGGAGGCACATCCAAAAGAGGAAAACAATAGTATCTGTATTGGACATGTATGTAACGCCTCGAGGGAAGCTGTATAAAAGACGGTGCAAACACAGATTCGAGAGATTACTCTGACAGAGTTTTCTCGGCTTGTTGCATCAGCAATAAAGTCTAGTTTTGGTATCAAAACCTGAAACTCAAGAATGTTCCGTCAAACAAGAAAGAGGGGAACCACAATCCTTGGCATCAAAACCCGAAACTCAAGAATGTTCTGTCGAACAAGAAAGAGGGGAACCACAACAATGCCTGCTTATGTTGAAAATCTTATTTCTCTGTCAGAGAAAGGCATTTTATCCAATGGGAAGAGAGATAGTGACCAACATTACAAATCTTTTTTGTGCATGAATAAAATCCTGTTTGCAATGCAGAAATACACTTCTCAGTGTGTTAGAAGTTTTTTGCACATCCCTTTATGCAAGAGCTTCAGTGGTCAGATCACTCCGTCCAGTGTCTCTATGACCAGTAACAGTGAGTTAGACCTTCTGAGCGGTCTAACAGAGCGTATGCCCGCTTATGTTGAAAAGCTTAATTCTTGGTCAGAGAAATGCGTTTTATGCAATGGGAAGAGAAATTGTGACCAACATTAGAAACCTTTTTTGTGCATGAATTACTGAGCTTACTGTTTGCAATGCAGAAAGACACCTTAATGTGTTAGAAGTTTTTTGCAAATCCCTTTATGCAGGAGCTTCAGTGTTGTGGAGGAAAAATTTGTTTAGCCTGACTCTATGCTTATGGAACATTGTGTAGTGTATGTTTTATTTAGACTTATTGTGAGGATGACCTGAGATATGGCTTTGGGGCCTAAATATAAGGGTAGGAAGATTTCAGAAGTATGATATAGTAGAATGTGTTTCTGACTGTCCTTTCTTGTGTGGAAAAGTACCAGCTTACCAGCTGTTAGGAGATGTAAACTTGAGGGCCAGAGAAGAGGTATAAGGTGGGGGACTGCCCTCCTTCCTTTGTCTTACACTCTGCAGCAACTTGTGTTCTGTATGACTGTCTGAATTTCTTGCAAGAAATAAACCTTTTAAAAGACACAAAGAGTGAATTTGTCTCTTATGCGGTTAGTCATTGTTAGGAATATTTTTGCCACAACAATTTGGTGTCAAGAAGTGGCATGGTTGGACCAGTCACTACGGTGCCTTTTGAACCCAACAGCGGACGGTAATTGATCATCCTAGACTAAAAAGTCACAGCCCTACCCCAAACAGTTTAAGGGATGAGGGACCGACTGCCAGGGCCCAGAGGGAACACCACTGGAATCAGCAAACAAACCCAGGTGGCATCAGAAGCTGTCCGGTAAGAGACAAATCAAAACATTTTATCGGAAAAAACAAAAAAAAGAGGGTATATATACAAATAATAATAATTTGGGCTTTTGAGGTTTTTGAGGTTTTTTTGGTTGTTTTTTTTTGAATTTTTGAAAAATTAGAATTTGGTTTGATAAGGGGGAGACAAACCATTGTGACTGGTCCAACCCTGGGTGCAGTGCGACCCGGTGAGTCACACCTTACAACACAGATAATAAGTTTTAATTAGAGATAGAAAATTGTGAGGAAAACAGAGCGTGGTCGAGGTTTCAACGATAAATTGAAAATCACACCGTGCACACTGTGATTCTGAGATTTGGAGATTGAGATCACATGAAGCCAGTACGACACAAGTATATTTTGAAAGGAATTAAAACTGTGGGTGTAATTAAAATTAAATGGGGCCTGGCCGACTTTAGGTAAAAAGTCGGATCTATCTGGAGACACCCAGTAGAGAACTGGGGAAAGATGGGCCCCTAAGGGGAAATCTCAAAGCAAGCTTGCCAAATATGATACGCTGACATTTTTTTTTATTATTATTATTTATTTATAACTTCCAAAAGTACATGGCATTAAATTGTACAGAGATTGTATTTTTTTTTTCTTATTTGACCCCTACCCAATCACCCCCCGAACAAACTGCCTTGGATACAGAGCAGATGATACATTTAAACAATAGTAATAATAGTAAGACAGTAATATCCAGTGAAGAAAAGGAAGAAAAAATAAATAAATAAATAAATAAAATAAATAAATAAATAATAATAATAAAATAAAATAAATAAATAAAAATAAAATATAAAATTATAATAATAATTATAACTTTACATTGGATGAATGACAATGCAGAAAATACATATAAATAAATAGGTAAATAAAATAGAGAAAAAAAAAAACACAAATGGATACCTCAATTATCATAGGAAATACACATTAAGAGTAATATAAAAAGAAAAGAAAAGTTACTATGTCAATGTGAGTCCTGTTGCTCACCCGGTAGTGTTTTTATGGTTGTAAAATATGACAATAAGGGTTGCCAGACAGATGAGAATCTATGAGAGCCTCTAATTGAGTATTTAATCTTTTCCAAATGTAAATATAACATCAAGTCCTGGAGCCAATGCGATGCTTTAGGTGGGTTTTTAGATTTCCAGTGTAATAGAACCCGTCTGCGAGCAAGTAGAGATGCAAAGGCGATAATATTTAGCTGTCTATGAGTCAGAGTAGATTCATCCCCTGGAGCACCAAAAATAGCAACTTCAGCACATGGCTCCAGTTGAACTTCACATACTTTAGAAAGTGTATCAAATATGTTTGACCAATAATTACTAAGTTTGGGGCATGACCAAAACATATGAGTCAGATCCGCTTCCTCATTGTGACATCTTATACAGGACTTGTCAAAAGTAGGATTAAAGGAAGCAATCCGAGTTCTGCTTAGGTGCATGCGGTGTAGAACCTTAAATTGTATTAAATTCAATCGGGCACAGGAGGTGCTACTGTTCACTCTATCCAGAGCACTACTCCAAAATTCCTCTGAAAACCCTGTTCCAAGCTCCTCCTCCCAACTACTTTTAATCTTATTGGTTCCTACACTTTTGGAAGACATCAGGATTGTGTATATTCTTGAGATAGATCCTTGTAGGTGAGGATGAACTTCAAACATATAGTCTACAGAAGATTTGGATGGAATATATGGGAATGATGGATTTTGGGAATTTACAAAATGACGAATCTGAAAGTAACGAAAAAGGTCAGCTTGGTTAAGATTGAATTTGGAACGTAGATCATTGAAACTAGCAAAAAGACCATCAATATAAAGATCTTTAAACTGGGTAATGCCCTTGTCTTGCCATTGTTTGAATGCAAAGTCTAGTTTAGCTGGAAGAAATTCGTGATTATTGCATATTGTACTCTGAGACAGGAGTGTTTGTCTTAACTGCAAACTCTGGCGTAACTGAATCCATATTTTGAGAGTAGAATGAACAACCGGATTCAATGTATACTGTGCTATTTTGACAGGTAAACTAGATGTTACTAGGGCTTGTAAGGAAGTTGTTGTACAAGATTTAGATTCTGTTTCACACCAATCGTTAGCGCTTGATGAATGCATCCAATAGACAATTTTTTGAACTTGAGCTGCCCAATAATAATGTATGAAATTAGGGAGAGCCAACCCTCCGTCACTCTTATTTTTCTGTAGGAATTCTTTCCAAATCCTAGGGGTTTTCCCATCCCATATGAAATTAGAAATGGATTTGTCTAAACTATTAAAAAAGGCTTTGGATAAAAAGATAGGAAGACATTGAAATAAATATAAGAATCTAGGAAGAACTGTCATTTTTACGCAGTTCACCCGACCGGCCAGGGTTAGATGGAGAATCCTCCATTTCTGAAGATCAGATTTAAGTTTAGTTAAAAGAGGGGTAAAATTACTTTCATATAATCCTTTAAAGGTATGTGCTATATTAATACCCAGATATTTAAACCCAGATCTTGCCAGGCGAAAGGGGATCAGAGAGTCTGGTATTTGCTTAGCAAGTGAGTTAACAGCTCATTATAATGAGGTATAATGAGCTCGTATAATGAGGTCCTATGTTCAACACCCCACCTACTTATGCCATGAAATGAGGGTGTGGATTTTAATAACAAGGATAATGGTTCTGTTGCGATCGTAAACAACGCTGACATTTTGGCAAATTAAAAAAATGTATTGCCAGAAATGCATGCAAGATATAAAAAAGTTGATAAAATACCACGATTTCCCAGAAGAAGGAACATTAAGTGTCACAAGATTAAATGTTGTAAAGGAATCAGTTGAAGAGGGTAGCAAAAAGCAGAGTGAGTGTTGTGTGAAACATGTATGTGAGAAGTGGATTGTTGGATAGAGGAGGCAGATAAGAGGGAAAAAAGAGCGATACAAAAATAATTGGCACATAGGAAGGAGGAACAGAAGAAAAATTAAAAAAAGGGAAGGAAAAGTAATTGCATCACATAGACCTACTAAACCCTGTGATGTCTTTGTCTCTTTTCATGTATCACTGCCATATCATCACTATCCCGTGGCTGAGCCGCAACCCTGAAA
Source organism: Cirrhinus molitorella (assembly GCA_033026305.1). NCBI lineage: Eukaryota > Metazoa > Chordata > Actinopteri > Cypriniformes > Cyprinidae > Cirrhinus > Cirrhinus molitorella. Next base: position 16,080,759 of record CM065133.1, on the reverse strand, counting down.
GTGGACCCTGATCTCAACTGCTCTCCACCAAGAAGACCAACAGCATCACCAGCAAGGTTAATGGCATCACAACCACAGAGGAAGAAGACCCCAAAATAATTCCTGAAACGCCCAATGAAGAGGCTGAGGAGGAGAGGGCTCACAGAATTCCCCAATCAAAGAAGAAAAGAAGACAAGAACCACTATGAAAGAAGAAAACGTGAACATAACAGCTCCGATAAGCAAAGTTTTGGTTTGGGGGGGGGGACATAATAAATAATGATTGGGCTGAAATTATGTGTGAACTGCCCAAAAATTGAACTGAGTCACATGTTGTAATGGAAAGAGATTTTTTTTTTTTTTTTTTTGTGAAAAAGATAGGAGACAAACGTCAACCCACAGAGTGGTGCTTTGTCCAAGATTACAAGCAGTAAATGCAGCTGTCAGACAAAGGGCTCCATCAGTACTAAATCCATATACAAATTTGTCACAAATTCCACAAGATGCAACTTTATACTCAGTGGCAGAATTGGCTAATGCATGCCGGGAACCTTCTACCCTGACAGCTGGAACTGCTTTACTTCAATACGTAGCATACTTTCAAAAGCTACAGTTTGTAAAACAACAGGTTACATTTCTGGGTCATTTCAACACCCAACAGCAAATCCCTATCATGATCATATTGTAGAAGATTTATTCCCAATTATGTAATTCTTGAACAACCTCTGTGAGCCCTAAGGATGGGAAGAGGTTGAAGTTTTTCAAAATTACAATACTGAGTCGACCGAGGAGGCGGGAGAGACATTTTATGAACATGAAAGTTTAGCTGTCTCTGGTGCAAATTTTGGGTCTGCTGGTACCAACTAAAGCCTTTGTTCGAATGGTAGATGAAAAAAATGGGTTTATGACTGGTGTTTTGTTGCAGCATTATGGAGACAGACTGCGGCCTGTGGCTTATTTTTCAAGCAAGCCTGATCCAGTAGCAGTGGCCTCTTGCTGTCTGATGGCAGTGGCAACTTCTGATAAGGCCGTTATGGCGTCTAGAGAATTCGTAGGGTACTGTGACCTGAGATTGATGTTTGCACGCAGTGTCCATGATTCTGCAACAATAAAAAACTTGCATTTATTGATGGCTCGGTGGTTACGATACCACACAATCTTGCTAGATATGACGAAAATTACTCTTAAACAATATGCAACCTTGAATTCTGCCATCCTTCTTCTGACGGAGGAGGATGGGGTGGAACATGACTGTTGTTTGACTGTGCTCGATTAAGTGTGTACGCCACGTCCAGATCTTTTGGATGCACAACTTGAAAATTGCGAAAATGTCCTCTTTGTGGATGGTTCAGTGTTTAGAGATCCACAAACAGGCCAAAACAAAGTTGACTATGCTGCAACAACTAAATTCAAAGTTTTGGCTTCTGGCACGTTGCCATCAGATTATTAAGCACAAGCAGCGAAGCTTGTGGCTTTAACAGAAGCGTGCAAACTCATGACATGTACATTTACATGGAATAGCATTATGCATTTGGAGTTTCGCATTTATTTTGGAGCACTGTGGAAACAGAATGGGCGCCCAGTATTACATGCTCCTCTTGTGGCAGCTTTATTAGAAGTTTTTTTTTTTTTTTTTTTTTTTTGCTGCCTGATAAGATAGCCATTTGTAAATGTGCAACACACACACATAACAAAGATTTAGTATTTACAGATAATGCCAGAGCAGACTACGCGGACGAAGGAAACAGAATGTACTTTGTTATCTGAAAATAACTCTGATGTTTGTCTTTCATTACAGAGCATGCAAACTTTTGTTTTAGGGGCAGAGAAAAACATGTCGAAACAGTCTGGCTGCAAGCTGGACAATGGTGTTTGGATGAGCTGTGATGGCAAGCCTTGTTTACCCTGACACTTCTTTCCTCATTTCAAGATGATGCAAGGGAACGCATCACAATGAGGAAGGGGTTTGAAATGAAAGAGTTGTGGTTTTCAAAGGGGTTCACGATATTTGATGATTTTATTATTATTATTATTATTTTTGTAAAAGATGTGTCATTTGCAACGCACGCAATGTGGCAAAAGGGATAAAGATGTCCAAGCTCAAAATGAACTGCAGTAGCAAAGGCTCTGTTGACTGAAATAGTCCCAAGATGGAGAATTCCATGAAAAATCAGTTTAGACAATGGCACACATTTAGTTAATGAGGCAATAAAACAAGTGGGTCAATTTTTGAGCCCAAACCTGAGCTCATTCGAAATTCTCTTTGGTAGACCACCATTTATGGGAATGGAAGGGGGGGCAAACAACAGCTGCTATCAGCTGAATTGTGTGAACATGACATGTTGAGCTACTGCAAGGAAATGTCTTCTCTGCTGTCTAATGTCTGAGTGCAGGTGAAAGCTGCTCAGGGGAAAGTGGCTGGAATCCCCCTGTACAGCATCAAACCATGTGATTTTGTGGTGGTATGAGATGCGAGGAGAGAGACGGAAGGCAAAAAGGTGGTTGGGATGGTTCCAGGTGCTTCTAACTACCCACACGGCTGTGAAGGTAGCTGAAAAGCCACTGTAGAAAAGTTCCATTAACATCCCAGGAGGAGGAGCAGAGCTCAGTAAAAAATCTGAAGCATGTCAATAAACGCTAGGATCCTGTCTAAACATCAAGTGCCGTTATTAACGCAAGAGCAAGGGCACGACTGGGAAAAAGTATTGAAGCAGACTGTGTGCTATTGTTTGACCCACATGAGAATGGCCGTAAAAGAGCCTGAATGAGCAAACAAAGTATGGTTTCAATGGTTGGCAGATATGTGGGGAGAATGGGCTGAAACTGAGGGAAACTGGCTGTGTAATACTGTGTTACCAATGTAGGTGCAGGACTACTAGTGTTGTGTTTACCATGTATTTTTCAGTTTGTATCCAGCTCAGTACAGAGACTGGTGAAGTTCACTGTGTCACATGAAATGGTTAAAATGACTTTATACTGATGATATGTGTGAAAATGAGAGAGCATTTGACAAAGAAACCACCAGTCAAGTCAGCTTTATTTATATAGCGCTTTTTACAATACAAGTAGTTTATAATCTCATACAGACCTGTAGAGGTGGTCTATATGTACTGACCCACCATCTGGATACAAACTGGGTCAAGGAAAACTGCAGTGACCAACTGTTCAGGATTCATACTGGATCTGACCTCGGAATAAGCAGGAGACAGACAATATTAGCATAGATTCCATTTTTCTTGCATCAGGTGTTATGGGAAGTGTTCCCGGTTTCGGTTGACCTAATTAATGCAGCCTAACAATCCTTTAACGGATTTGAATATTAGAAATATTTAAATGTGTTAAGTGTATGCCAGGTTAAAGAGATGGGTCTTTAGTCTAGATTTAAACTGACTGAGTGTGTCTGCCTCCCGAACAGAATTAGGTAGATTGTTCCATAGTTTCGGTGCTAAGTAAGAAAATGATTAATATTTCTGCATTTGACTTTGAAAGCATAGGTCGTAATTTTGCTATGTTTATAAGATGGAAAAATGCTGTTTTACAAATGCTAGAAATGTGGTGTTCGAAGGAAAGATTGCTATCAAATAACACACCTAGGTTCCTAACTGATGATGATGAATTTACAGAGCAGCCATCAAGTATTATGCTGTGTTTTAAGTTATTACTTACTGAGGTTTTTGGCCCAATAATTAACACCTCTGTTTTTTCAGAATTTAGCAATAAGAAATTACTTGTCATCCAGTTTTTAATATCAACTATGCATTCCATTAGTTTTTCAACTTTGTACCCTGACAGCAAATTTCATCCAGCCTGATTCTGGCCCACACTCCTGCAAATCCGCAAAACGGACTTGGGCCAGTGTCTTTTGGCACAACGGGCCAATACCGGCACGCATCTGGTTTTCCGCTCATCTGGGCCAGCACAGGGCCAGCTCCGTACCAGACTCGGCCCGGATCCGCTCTGCGATGGTAGACCGTGCCCACTGAAACCAGACACGGGCCGGATCCGTCTAGGACTGTGATACAGCACTGAAACGGATGTGACTGTAACGCGGATTTGCCGGTTGAAAACGAATCTGGCACAGAGTCAGATGCTGTCTGGGTATGTTTCGCCAGGCCTTGAAGAAATATAGAGCTGAGTATCATCAGCGTAACAGTGAAAGCTAACACCACGTTTCCTGATGATATCTCCTAAGGGTAACATATAAAGCGTAAAAAGTAGACTTGAGATCGGTCTGGAATTAATCAATTGATTAGGGTCAAGTTGTGGTTTTTTAATGAGAGGCATAATAACAGCCTGTTTGAATGTTTTGGGGACATATCCTAATGACAGTGATGAATTTATAATATTCAGAAGAGGATCTAGGATATCTGGAAGCACCTCTTTTAATAGTTTAGATGGGATAGGGCTTTACATACATGTTGTTGGTTTAGATGATTTAACAAGTTTATAAAATTCTTCCTCTCCTATAGTAGAGAATGAGTGGAATAGTTCCTTAGGAGATCCATAGCACACTATTTGATCTGCTACTGTTCCTGACAGCTGCATGGTTACAATTTTATTTCTAATAGTATCGATCTTTGTTGTAAAGTAATTCATAAAGTCATTACTACTGTGCTGTTTGGAAAAATCTGTTGGTGCTTTATTTTTGGTTAATTTTGCCACTGTATTGAATAAATACCTAGGGTTATGTTTGTTTTCTTCTGAAAGAGATGAGAAGTAATCGGTTCTAGCAGTTTTTAATGCTTTTCTATAGCATACAGTAGATTCACGCCAGCCGGAACGAAAGACCTCTAGTTTTGTTTTCCTCCAGCTGCGCTCCATTTTCCGTGCTGCTCTCTTAAGGGTGCGAGTGTGCTCGTTGTGCCACGTTGTCGGACTGTTTTCCTTAATCTTCCTTAAGCGTAAAGGAGCAACCGCATCTAAAGTGCTAGAAAAGAGAAAGTCAATAGTTTCAGTTACATCATCAAGTTTATCTGAGCTATTGGATATTCTAAGGAATTCAGATAAGTCAGGAAGATCACATATAAAGCTGTCTTTGGTGGATGAGGTGATAGTTCTACCATACTTGTAGCAAGGAGTGGGACTTACAGTTTTAGCTATCTGGAGTATACATGAGACTAGATAATGATCCGAGATATCATCGCTTTGCTGCAGAATTTCAACGCCATTAACATCAATTCCGTGCGACAGTATTAAATCTAGAGTATGATTTCGACAATGAGTAGGTCCTGACACATGTTGTCTAACTCCAATAGAGTTCAGAATGTCTATAAATGATGATCCCAATGCGTCTTTTTCATTATCAACATGGATGTTAAAATCACCCACTATTAAGACTTTATCTGCAGACAACACTAACTCTGATAGAAACTCCGAAAATTCTTTAATAAAGTCTGTATGGTGCCCTGGAGGCCTGTATACTGTAGCAAGTACAAACGTCGCGGGGGATTTATCCTTTGGACCCTTTTCTCTGGATAGTGTTGTATGAAGCACCATCATTTCAAACGAGTTATACTTGAAGCCAGTTCTCTGAGAAACGCTAAAGTTATTGCTATAAATATAAAAGTGGAAATTATACTGAAATGTGTTAAATGAGTTAAGAAGACAATATTCTGAATTTGAAACTGGGGTATCAGACCATCAACTTTTCTATAGTAAAAAGGTTGATGATTTTTTAATACACATTATTATCTGCTTGCAAATATTAGGGTCTATCCCCATAAAAAGCAATCAGTATGTGTCATTTACTTTACAAATTTAGGAGAGTGAAAATTAATATAAAAATCAGAAATTAAAAGTATACATGTGATGTACCAAATGAAATTTGTTTTATTGACATGATTATTATTTTGGAATCATTAGTAACTTCTCAATTTGGTATCTGTGAGGTGACTGAGGGTCTGACCCTTGTCAGGAATGCAATAACAGTGATTACTCGTTTAGCCCGGCCACCAGAGATCAAATGTGAGGATGTGAAATTGATTTTTATTATGATTATTTTAAGAAAAATCTGTTTAATGGTAGAAGATGATTAAGAGTGTTTAACATGGTAATGAATTTTGAATGATTAGTTATCAATGAATGATAAAGAGAGGGAAATTGTGGAGGAAAAAATAATTTAGCCTGACTCTATGCTTATGGAACATTGTGTAGTGTATATTTTATTTAGACTTATTGTGAGGATGACATGAGATATGGCTTTGGGGCCTAAATATCAGGGTAGAAAGATTTGTGACTTTCCTTTCTTGTCAGAATGTGTTTCTGACTTTCCTGTCTTGTACCAGCTTACCATCTGATAGGAGATGTAACTTCGAGGACCAGAGAATCTTGCTCATCCCTTTATGCAAGAGCCTCAGTGGTCAGATCGCTCCGTCCAGCGTCTCTATGACCAGTAACAGTGAGTTAGACCTTCTGAGCGGTCTAACAGAACGTATGACTGCTAATGTTGAAAATCTTATTTCTCGGTCAGGGAAAGGCGTATTATACAATGGGAAGAGAAACAGTGAACAACATTAGAAATATTTTTTGTGCATAAATAAAATCCTGTTTGCAATGCAGAAAGATATTTCTCGGTCAGAGAAAGGCGTTTTATGCAATAGGAAGAGAAATAGACCAACATTAGAAATATTTTTTGCGCATGAATGAAATCATGTTTGCAACAGGACCGAGAAATAACATTTTCAACACAAGCATGCATAAGCTCCGTCAGACAGCTCAGACGCTCTAACTCACTGTTACTGGTCATAGAGACGCTGGATGGAGGGATCTGATCATTCAAACTCTTGATTAAAGGGATGTGTAAAAACCTTCTAACTCACTGAGAAGTGTCTTTCTGTATTGCAAACAGGATTTCATTCATGCAAAAAAAAATATTTCTAATGTTGGTCACTTCTTCTCTTCCCATTGCATAAAACGCCTTTCTCTGACCGAGAAATAAATTTTCAACATAAGCATGCATAAGCTCCGTGAGAGCGCTCAGACGCTATAACTCACTGTTACTAATCATAGAGACGCTGGACAGAGCGATCTGACCATTTAAGCTCTTGCTTAAATGGATGTGTAAAAAACTTCTAACACACTGAGAAGTGTCTTTCTGTATTGCAAACAGGATTTCATTCATGCACAAAAAATATTTCTAAAGTTGGTCACTATATCTTTGCCCATTGCATAAAACGGCTTTCTATGACCGAGAAATAACGTTTTCAACATAAGCATACATAAGCTCAGTGAGAGCGCTCAGACGCTCTATCTCACTGTTACTGATCATAGAGACGCTGGACAGAGCGATCTGACCATTTAAGCTCTTGCTCAAATGGATGTGTAAAAAACTTCTAAAACACTGAGAAGTGTCTTTCTGTATTGCAAACAGGATTTCATTCATGCAAAAAAAAATATTTCTAATGTTGGTCACTACTTCTCTTCCCATTGCATAAAACGCCTTTCTCTGACCGAGAAATAACATTTTCAATATAAGCATGCATAAGCTCCAAGAGAGCGCTCAGACGCTCTAACTCACTGTTACTGATCATAGAGACGCTGGATGGAGCGATCTGACCATTTAAGCTCTTGCTTAACTGGATGTGTAAAAAACTTCTAACACACTGAGAAGTGTCTTTCTGTATTGCAAACAGGATTTCATTAATGCACAAAAAATATTTCTAAACTTGGACACTATATCTTTGCCCATTGCATAAAACGCCTTTCTATGACAGAGAAATAACATTTTCAACATAAGCATGCATAAGCTCAGTGAGAGCGCTCAGACGCTCTAACTCACTGTTACTGATCATAGAGACGCTGGACAGAGCGATCTGACCATTTAAGCTCTTGCTCAAATGGATGTGTAAAAAACTTCTAACACACTGAGAAGTGTCTTTCTGTATTGCAAACAGGATTTCATTCATGCACAAAAAATATTTCTAAAGTTGGACACTATATCTTTGCCCATTGCATAAAACGCCTTTCTATGACCGAGAAATAACATTTTCAACATAAGCATGCATAAGCTCAGTGAGAGCGCTCAGACGCTCTAACTCACTGTTACTGATCATAGAGACGCTGGACAGAGCGATCTGACCATTTAAGCTCTTGCTCAAATGGATGTGTAAAAAACTTCTAACACACTGAGAAGTGTCTTTCTGTATTGCAAACAGGATTTCATTCATGCACAAAAAATATTTCTAAAGTTGGTCACTATATCTTTGCCCATTGCATAAAACGCCTTTCTCTGACCGAGAAATAACATTTTCAATATAAGCATGCATAAGCTCCAAGAGAGCGCTCAGACGCTCTAACTCACTGTTACTGATCATAGAGACGCTGGATGGAGCCATCTGACCATTTAAGCTCTTGCTTAAATGGATGTGTAAAAAACTTCTAACACACTGAGAAGTGTCTTTCTGTATTGCAAACAGGATTTCATTCATGCACAAAAAATATTTCTAAAGTTGGTCACTATATCTTTGCCCATTGCATAAAACGCCTTTCTATGACCGAGAAATAACATTTTCAACATAAGCATGCATAAGCTCAGTGAGAGCGCTCAGACGCTCTAACTCACTGTTACTGATCATAGAGACGCTGGACAGAGCGATCTGACCATTTAAGCTCTTGCTCAAACGGATGTGTAAAAAACTTCTAACACACTGAGAAGTGTCTTTCTGTATTGCAAACAGGATTTCATTCATGCACAAAAAATATTTCTAAAGTTGGTCACTATATCTTTGCCCATTGCATAAAACGCCTTTCTATGACCGAGAAATAACATTTTCAACATAAGCATGTATAAGCTCAGTGAGAGCGCTCAGACGCTCTAACTCACTGTTACTGATCATAAAGACGCTGGACAGAGCGATCTGACCATTTAAGCTCTAGCTCAAATTGATGTGTAAAAAACTTCTAACACACTGAGAAGTGTCTTTCTGTATTGCAAACAGGATTTCATTCATGCACAAAAAATATTTCTAAAGTTGGTCACTATATCTTTGCCCATTGCATAAAACGGCTTTCTATGACCGAGAAATAAAATTTTCAACATAAGCATGCATAAGCTCAGTGAGAGCGCTCAGACGCTCTAACTCACTGTTACTGATCATAGAGACGCTGGATGGAGCGATCTGACCATTTAAGCTCTTGCTTAAATGGATGTGTAAAAAACTTCTAACACACTGAGAAGTGTCTTTCTGTATTGCAAACAGGATTTCATTCATGCACAAAAAATATTTCTAAAGTTGGTCACTATATCTTTGCCCATTGCATAAAACGCCTTTCTATGACCGAGAAATAACATTTTCAACATAAGCATGCATAAGCTCAGTGAGAGCGCTCAGACGCTCTAACTCACTGTTACTGATCATAAAGACGCTGGACAGAGCGATCTGACCATTTAAGCTCTAGCTCAAATTGATGTGTAAAAAACTTCTAACACACTGAGAAGTGTCTTTCTGTATTGCAAACAGGATTTCATTCATGCACAAAAAATATTTCTAAAGTTGGTCACTATATCTTTGCCCATTGCATAAAACGCCTTTCTATGATCGAGAAATAACATTTTCAATATAAGCATGCATAAGCTCCAAGAGAGCGCTCAGACGCTCTAACTCACTGTTACTGATAATAGAGACGCTGGATGGAGCCATCTGACCATTTAAGCTCTTGCTTAAATGGATGTGTAAAAAACTTCTAACACACTGAGAACTGTCTTTCTGTATTGCAAACAGGATTTCATTCATGCACAAAAAATATTTCTAAAGTTGGTCACTATATCTTTGCCCATTGCATAAAACGCCTTTCTATGATCGAGAAATAACATTTTCAACATAAGCATGCATAAGCTCCGTCAGACCGCTCAGACGCTCTAACTCACTGTTACTGATAATAGAGACGCTGGATGGAGCGATCTGACCATTTAAGCTCTTGCTTAAAAAGATGTGTAAAAAACTTCTAACACACTGAGAAGTGTCTTTCTGTATTGCAAACAGGATTTCATTCATGCAAAAAAAAATATTTCTAATGTTGGTCACTACTTCTCTTCCCATTGCATAAAACGCCTTTCTATGACCGAGAAATAACATTTTCAACATAAGCATGCATAAGCTCAGTGAGAGCGCTCAGACGCTCTAACTCACTGTTACTGATCATAGAGACGCTGGACAGAGCGATCTGACCATTTAAGCTCTTGCTCAAATGGATGTGTAAAAAACTTCTAACACACTGAGAAGTGTCTTTCTCTATTGCAAACAGGATTTCATTCACGCACAAAAAATATTTCTAAAGTTGGTCACTATATCTTTGCCCATTGCATAAAACGCCTTTCTATGACCGAGAAATAACGTTTTCAACATAAGCATGCATAAGCTCCAAGAGAGCGCTCAGACGCTCTAACTCACTGTTACTGGTCATAGAGACGCTGGACGGAGCGATCTGACCATTTAAGCTCTTGCTTAAAAAGATGTGTAAAAACCTTCTAACACACTGAGAAGTGTCTTTCTGTATTGCAAACAGGATTTCATTCATGCACAAAAAATATTTCTAAAGTTGGACACTATATCTTTGCCCATTGCATAAAACGCCTTTCTATGACCGTGAAATAACATTTTCAATATAAGTATGCATAAGCTCCAAGAGAGCGCTCAGACGCTCTAACTCACTGTTACTGATCATAGAGACGTTGGATGGAGCGATCTGACCATTTAAGCTCTTGCTTAAAAAGATGTGTAAAAACCTTCTATCTCACTGAGAAGTGTCTATCTGTATTGCAAACAGGATTTCTTTCATGCACAAAAATATTTCTAAAGTTGGTCACTATATCTTTGACCATTGCATAAAATGCCTTTCTCTGACCGAGAAATAACATTTTCAATTTAAGCATGCATAAGCTCCAAGAGAGCGCTCAGACGCTCTAACTCACTGTTACTGATCATAGAGACGCTTGACAGAGCGATCTGACCATTTAAGCTCTTGCTCAAATGGATGTGTAAAAAACTTCTAACACACTGAGAAGTGTCTTTCTGTATTGCAAACAGGATTTCATTCATGCAAAAAAAATATTTCTAATGTTGGTCACTACTTCTCTTCCCATTGCATAAAACGCCTTTCTATGAACGAGAAATAACATTTTCAACATAAGCATGCATAAGCTCAGTGAGAGCGCTCAGACGCTCTAACTCACTGTTACTGATCATAGAGACGCTGGACAGAGCGATCTGACCATTTAAGCTCTTGCTCAAATGGATGTGTAAAAAACTTCTAACACACTGAGAAGTGTCTTTCTGTATTGCAAACAGGATTTCATTCACGCACAAAAAATATTTCTAAAGTTGGTCACTATATCTTTGCCCATTGCATAAAACGCCTTTCTATGACCGAGAAATAACATTTTCAACGTAAGCATGCATAAGTCTCCGTCAGACCGCTCAGACGCTCTAACTCACTGTTACTGATCATAGAGACGCTGGATGGAGCGATCTGACCATTTAAGCTCTTGCTTAAAAAGATGTGTAAAAACCTTCTAACACACTGAGAATTGTCTTTCTGTATTGCAAACAGGATTTCATTCATGCACAAAAAATATTTCTAAAGTTGGTCACTATATCTTTGCCCATTGCATAAAACGCCTTTCTATGATCGAGAAATACCATTTTCAAAATAAGCATGCATAAGCTCCAAGAGAGCGCTCAGACGCTCTAACTCACTATTACTGATCATAGAGACGCTGGATGGAGCGATCTGACCATTTAAGCTCTTGCTTAAAAAGATGTGTAAAAACCTTCTAACACACTGAGAAGTGTCTTTCTCTATTGCAAACAGGATTTCATTCATGCACAAAAAATATTTCTAAAGTTGGACACTATATCTTTGCCCATTGCATAAAACGCCTTTCTATGACCGAGAAATAACATTTTCAACATAAGCATGCATAAGCTCCGTCAGACTGCTCAGACACTCTAACTCACTGTTAATGGTCATAGAGACGCTGGACGGAGCGATCTGACCATTTAAGCGCTTGCTTAAATGGATGTGTAAAAAACTTCTAACACACTGAGAAGTGTCTTTCTGTATTGCAAACAGGTTTTCATTCATGCAAAAAAAAATATTTCTAAAGTTGGACACTATATCTTTGCCCATTGCATAAAACGCCTTTCTATGACCGAGAATTAACATTTTCAACATAAGCATGCATAAGCTCCGTCAGACCGCTCAGACACTCTAACTCACTGTTACTGGTCATAGAGACGCTGGACAGAGCGATCTGACCATTTAAGCTCTTGGTTAAATGGATGTGTAAAAAACTTCTAACACACTGAGAAGTGTCTTTCTGTATTGCAAACAGGATTTCATTCATGCAAAAAAAAATATTTCTAATGTTGGTCACTACTTCTCTTCCCATTGCATAAAACGCCTTTCTATGACCGAGAAATAACATTTTCAACATAAGCATGCATAAGCTCAGTGAGAGCGCTCAGACGCTCTAACTCACTGTTACTGATCATAGAGACACTGGACAGAGCGATCTGACCATTTAAGTTCTTGCTCAAATGGATGTGTAAAAAACTTCTAACACACTGAGAAGTGTCTTTCTCTATTGCAAACAGGATTTCATTCATGCACAAAAAATATTTCTAAAGTTGGACACTATATCTTTGCCCATTGCATAAAACGCCTTTCTATGACCGAGAAATAACATTTTCAACATAAGCATGCATAAGCTCCGTCAGACTGCTCAGACACTCTAACTCACTGTTACTGGTCATAGAGACGCTGGACGGAGCGATCTGACCATTTAAGCTCTTGCTTAAAAAGATGTGTAAAAACATTCTATCTCACTGAGAAGTGTCTTTCTGTATTGCAAACAGGATTTCAATCATGCACAAAAAATATTTCTAAAGTTGGTCACTATATCTTTGCCCATTGCATAAAGCGCCTTTCTATGACCGAGAAATAACATTTTCAATATAAGCATGCATAAGCTCCAAGAGAGCGCTCAGACGCTCTAACTCACTGTTACTGATCATAGAGACGCTGGATGGAGCGATCTGACCATTTAAGCTCTTGCTTAAATGGATGTGTAAAAAACTTCTAACACACTGAGAAGTATCTTTCTGTATTGCAAACAGGATTTCATTCATACACAAAAAATATTTCTAAAGTTGGTCACTATATCTTTGCCCATTGCATAAAACGCTTTTCTATGACCGAGAAATAACATTTTCAACATAAGCATGCATAAGCTCCGTCAGAGCGCTCAGACGCTCTAACTCACTGTTACTGATCATAGAGACGCTGGATGGAGCGATTTGACCATTTAAGCTCTTGCTTAAAAAGATGTGTAAAAAACTTCTAACACACTGAGAAGTGTCTTTCTGTATTGCAAACAGGATTTCATTCATGCACAAAAAATATTTCTAAAGTTGGTCACTATATCTTTGCCCATTGCATAAAACGCCTTTCTATGATCGAGAAATAACATTTTCAATATAAGCATGCATAAGCTCCAAGAGAGCGCTCAGACGCTCTAACTCACTGTTACTGATAATAGGGACGCTGGATGGAGCCATCTGACCATTTAAGCTCTTGCTTAAATGGATGTGTAAAAAACTTCTAACACACTGAGAAGTGTCTTTCTGTATTGCAAACAGGATTTCATTCATGCACAAAAAATATTTCTAAAGTTGGTCACTATATCTTTGCCCATTGCATAAAACGCCTTTCTATGACCGAGAAATAACATTTTCAACATAAGCATGCATAAGCTCAGTGAGAGCGCTCAGACGCTCTAACTCACTGTTACTGATCATAGAGACGCTGGACAGAGCGATCTGACCATTTAAGCTCTTGCTCAAACGGATGTGTAAAAAACTTCTAACACACTGAGAAGTGTCTTTCTGTATTGCAAACAGGATTTCATTCATGCACAAAAAATATTTCTAAAGTTGGTCACTATATCTTTGCCCATTGCATAAAACGCCTTTCTATGACCGAGAAATAACATTTTCAACATAAGCATGTATAAGCTCAGTGAGAGCGCTCAGACGCTCTAACTCACTGTTACTGATCATAAAGACGCTGGACAGAGCGATCTGACCATTTAAGCTCTAGCTCAAATTGATGTGTAAAAAACTTCTAACACACTGAGAAGTGTCTTTCTGTATTGCAAACAGGATTTCATTCATGCACAAAAAATATTTCTAAAGTTGGTCACTATATCTTTGCCCATTGCATAAAACGGCTTTCTATGACCGAGAAATAAAATTTTCAACATAAGCATGCATAAGCTCAGTGAGAGCGCTCAGACGCTCTAACTCACTGTTACTGATCATAGAGACGCTGGATGGAGCGATCTGACCATTTAAGCTCTTGCTTAAATGGATGTGTAAAAAACTTCTAACACACTGAGAAGTGTCTTTCTGTATTGCAAACAGGATTTCATTCATGCACAAAAAATATTTCTAAAGTTGGTCACTATATCTTTGCCCATTGCATAAAACGCCTTTCTATGACCGAGAAATAACATTTTCAACATAAGCATGCATAAGCTCAGTGAGAGCGCTCAGACGCTCTAACTCACTGTTACTGATCATAAAGACGCTGGACAGAGCGATCTGACCATTTAAGCTCTAGCTCAAATTGATGTGTAAAAAACTTCTAACACACTGAGAACTGTCTTTCTGTATTGCAAACAGGATTTCATTCATGCACAAAAAATATTTCTAAAGTTGGTCACTATATCTTTGCCCATTGCATAAAACGCCTTTCTATGATCGAGAAATAACATTTTCAACATAAGCATGCATAAGCTCCGTCAGACCGCTCAGACGCTCTAACTCACTGTTACTGATAATAGAGACGCTGGATGGAGCGATCTGACCATTTAAGCTCTTGCTTAAAAAGATGTGTAAAAAACTTCTAACACACTGAGAAGTGTCTTTCTGTATTGCAAACAGGATTTCATTCATGCAAAAAAAAATATTTCTAATGTTGGTCACTACTTCTCTTCCCATTGCATAAAACGCCTTTCTATGACCGAGAAATAACATTTTCAACATAAGCATGCATAAGCTCAGTGAGAGCGCTCAGACGCTCTAACTCACTGTTACTGATCATAGAGACGCTGGACAGAGCGATCTGACCATTTAAGCTCTTGCTCAAATGGATGTGTAAAAAACTTCTAACACACTGAGAAGTGTCTTTCTCTATTGCAAACAGGATTTCATTCACGCACAAAAAATATTTCTAAAGTTGGTCACTATATCTTTGCCCATTG
This sequence comes from Cirrhinus molitorella, assembly GCA_033026305.1. Classification (NCBI taxonomy): domain Eukaryota; kingdom Metazoa; phylum Chordata; class Actinopteri; order Cypriniformes; family Cyprinidae; genus Cirrhinus; species Cirrhinus molitorella. The sequence continues at coordinate 16,065,518 of CM065133.1, read as the reverse complement.
CATAAAACGCCTTTCTATGACCGAGAAATAACGTTTTCAACATAAGCATGCATAAGCTCCAAGAGAGCGCTCAGACGCTCTAACTCACTGTTACTGGTCATAGAGACGCTGGACGGAGCGATCTGACCATTTAAGCTCTTGCTTAAAAAGATGTGTAAAAACCTTCTAACACACTGAGAAGTGTCTTTCTGTATTGCAAACAGGATTTCATTCATGCACAAAAAATATTTCTAAAGTTGGACACTATATCTTTGCCCATTGCATAAAACGCCTTTCTATGACCGAGAAATAACATTTTCAACATAAGCATGCATAAGCTCCGTCAGACCGCTCAGACACTCTAACTCACTGTTACTGGTCATAGAGACGCTGGACGGAGCGATCTGACCATTTAAGCTCTTGCTTAAATGGATGTGTAAAAAACTTCTAACACACTGAGAAGTGTCTTTCTGTATTGCAAACAGGATTTCATTCATGCAAAAAAAATATTTCTAATGTTGGTCACTACTTCTCTTCCCATTGCATAAAACGCCTTTCTATGACCGAGAAATAACATTTTCAACATAAGCATGCATAAGCTCAGTGAGAGCGCTCAGACGCTCTAACTCACTGTTACTGATCATAGAGACGCTGGATGGAGCGATCTGACCATTTAAGCTCTTGCTTAAAAAGATGTGTAAAAACCTTCTATCTCACTGAGAAGTGTCTATCTGTATTGCAAACAGGATTTCATTCATGCACAAAAAATATTTCTAAAGTTGGTCACTATATCTTTGACCATTGCATAAAATGCCTTTCTCTGACCGAGAAATAACATTTTCAATTTAAGCATGCATAAGCTCCAAGAGAGCGCTCAGACGCTCTAACTCACTGTTACTGATCATAGAGACGCTGGACAGAGCGATCTGACCATTTAAGCTCTTGCTCAAATGGATGTGTAAAAAACTTCTAACACACTGAGAAGTGTCTTTCTGTATTGCAAACAGGATTTCATTCACGCACAAAAAATATTTCTAAAGTTGGTCACGATATCTTTGCCCATTGCATAAAACGCCTTTCTATGACCGAGAAATAACATTTTCAACGTAAGCATGCATAAGTCTCCGTCAGACCGCTCAGACGCTCTAACTCACTGTTACTGATCATAGAGACGCTGGATGGAGCGATCTGACCATTTAAGCTCTTGCTTAAAAAGATGTGTAAAAACCTTCTAACACACTGAGAATTGTCTTTCTGTATTGCAAACAGGATTTCATTCATGCACAAAAAATATTTCTAAAGTTGGTCACTATATCTTTGCCCATTGCATAAAATGCCTTTCTCTGACCGAGAAATAACATTTTCAATTTAAGCATGCATAAGCTCCAAGAGAGCGCTCAGACGCTCTAACTCACTGTTACTGATCATAGAGACGCTGGATGGAGCGATCTGACCATTTAAGCTCTTGCTCAAACGGATGTGTAAAAAACTTCTAACACACTGAGAAGTGTCTTTCTGTATTGCAAACAGGATTTCATTCATGCACAAAAAATATTTCTAAAGTTGGTCACTATATCTTTGCCCATTGCATAAAACGCCTTTCTATGACCGAGAAATAACATTTTCAACATAAGCATGCATAAGCTCAGTGAGAGCGCTCAGACGCTCTAACTCACTGTTACTGATCATAGAGACGCTGGACAGAGCGATCTGACCATTTAAGCTCTTGCTCAAACGGATGTGTAAAAAACTTCTAACACACTGAGAAGTGTCTTTCTGTATTGCAAACAGGATTTCATTCATGCACAAAAAATATTTCTAAAGTTGGTCACTATATCTTTGCCCATTGCATAAAACGCCTTTCTATGACCGAGAAATAACATTTTCAACATAAGCATGTATAAGCTCAGTGAGAGCGCTCAGACGCTCTAACTCACTGTTACTGATCATAAAGACGCTGGACAGAGCGATCTGACCATTTAAGCTCTAGCTCAAATTGATGTGTAAAAAACTTCTAACACACTGAGAAGTGTCTTTCTGTATTGCAAACAGGATTTCATTCATGCACAAAAAATATTTCTAAAGTTGGTCACTATATCTTTGCCCATTGCATAAAACGGCTTTCTATGACCGAGAAATAAAATTTTCAACATAAGCATGCATAAGCTCAGTGAGAGCGCTCAGACGCTCTAACTCACTGTTACTGATCATAGAGACGCTGGATGGAGCGATCTGACCATTTAAGCTCTTGCTTAAATGGATGTGTAAAAAACTTCTAACACACTGAGAAGTGTCTTTCTGTATTGCAAACAGGATTTCATTCATGCACAAAAAATATTTCTAAAGTTGGTCACTATATCTTTGCCCATTGCATAAAACGCCTTTCTATGACCGAGAAATAACATTTTCAACATAAGCATGCATAAGCTCAGTGAGAGCGCTCAGACGCTCTAACTCACTGTTACTGATCATAAAGACGCTGGACAGAGCGATCTGACCATTTAAGCTCTAGCTCAAATTGATGTGTAAAAAACTTCTAACACACTGAGAAGTGTCTTTCTGTATTGCAAACAGGATTTCATTCATGCACAAAAAATATTTCTAAAGTTGGTCACTATATCTTTGCCCATTGTATAAAACGCCTTTCTATGATCGAGAAATAACATTTTCAATATAAGCATGCATAAGCTCCAAGAGAGCGCTCAGACGCTCTAACTCACTGTTACTGATAATAGAGACGCTGGATGGAGCCATCTGACCATTTAAGCTCTTGCTTAAATGGATGTGTAAAAAACTTCTAACACACTGAGAACTGTCTTTCTGTATTGCAAACAGGATTTCATTCATGCACAAAAAATATTTCTAAAGTTGGTCACTATATCTTTGCCCATTGCATAAAACGCCTTTCTATGATCGAGAAATAACATTTTCAACATAAGCATGCATAAGCTCCGTCAGACCGCTCAGACACTATAACTCACTGTTACTGGTCATAGAGGCGCTGGACGGAGCGATCTGACCATTTAAGCTCTTGCTTAAATGGATGTGTAAAAAACTTCTAACACACTGAGAAGTGTCTTTCTGTATTGCAAACAGGATTTCATTCATGCAAAAAAAAATATTTCTAAAGTTGGTCACTACTTCTCTTCCCATTGCATAAAACGCCTTTCTATGACCGAGAAATAACATTTTCAACATAAGCATGCATAAGCTCCGTCAGACCGCTCAGACACTCTAACTCACTGTTACTGGTCATAGAGACGCTGGACGGAGCTATCTGACCATTTAAGCTCTTGCTTAAAAAGATGTGTAAAAACATTCTATCTCACTGAGAAGTGTCTTTCTGTATTGCAAACAGGATTTCAATCATGCACAAAAAATATTTCTAAAGTTGGTCACTATATCTTTGCCCATTGCATAAAACGCCTTTCTATGACCGAGAAATAACATTTTCAATATAAGCATGCATAAGCTCCAAGAGAGCGCTCAGACGCTCTAACTCACTGTTACTGATCATAGAGACGCTGGATGGAGCGATCTGACCATTTAAGCTCTTGCTTAAATGGATGTGTAAAAAACTTCTAACACACTGAGAAGTATCTTTCTGTATTGCAAACAGGATTTCATTCATACACAAAAAATATTTCTAAAGTTGGTCACTATATCTTTGCCCATTGCATAAAACGCCTTTCTATGACCGAGAAATAACATTTTCAACATAAGCATGCATAAGCTCCGTCAGAGCGCTCAGACGCTCTAACTCACTGTTACTGATCATAGAGACGCTGGATGGAGCGATTTGACCATTTAAGCTCTTGCTTAAAAAGATGTGTAAAAAACTTCTAACACACTGAGAAGTGTCTTTCTGTATTGCAAACAGGATTTCATTCATGCACAAAAAATATTTCTAAAGTTGGTCACTATATCTTTGCCCATTGCATAAAACGCCTTTCTATGATCGAGAAATAACATTTTCAATATAAGCATGCATAAGCTCCAAGAGAGCGCTCAGACGCTCTAACTCACTGTTACTGATCATAGAGACGCTGGATGGAGCGATTTGACCATTTAAGCTCTTGCTTAAAAAGATGTGTAAAAAACTTCTAACACACTGAGAAGTGTCTTTCTGTATTGCAAACAGGATTTCATTCATGCACAAAAAATATTTCTAAAGTTGGTCACTATATCTTTGCCCATTGCATAAAACGCCTTTCTATGATCGAGAAATAACATTTTCAATATAAGCATGCATAAGCTCCAAGAGAGCGCTCAGACGCTCTAACTCACTGTTACTGATCATAGAGACGCTGGATGGAGCCATCTGACCATTTAAGCTCTTGCTTAAATGGATGTGTAAAAAACTTCTAACACACTGAGAAGTGTCTTTCTGTATTGCAAACAGGATTTCATTCATGCACAAAAAATATTTCTAAAGTTGGTCACTATATCTTTGCCCATTGCATAAAACGCCTTTCTATGACCGAGAAATAACATTTTCAACATAAGCATGCATAAGCTCAGTGAGAGCGCTCAGACGCTCTAACTCACTGTTACTGATCATAGAGACGCTGGACAGAGCGATCTGACCATTTAAGCTCTTGCTCAAACGGATGTGTAAAAAACTTCTAACACACTGAGAAGTGTCTTTCTGTATTGCAAACAGGATTTCATTCATGCACAAAAAATATTTCTAAAGTTGGTCACTATATCTTTGCCCATTGCATAAAACGGCTTTCTATGACCGAGAAATAAAATTTTCAACATAAGCATGCATAAGCTCAGTGAGAGCGCTCAGACGCTCTAACTCACTGTTACTGATCATAGAGACGCTGGATGGAGCGATCTGACCATTTAAGCTCTTGCTTAAATGGATGTGTAAAAAACTTCTAACACACTGAGAAGTGTCTTTCTGTATTGCAAACAGGATTTCATTCATGCACAAAAAATATTTCTAAAGTTGGTCACTATATCTTTGCCCATTGCATAAAACGCCTTTCTATGACCGAGAAATAACATTTTCAACATAAGCATGCATAAGCTCCAAGAGAGCGCTCAGACGCTCTAACTCACTGTTACTGATCATAGAGACGCTGGATGGAGCGATCTGACCATTTAAGCTCTTGCTTAAAAAGATGTGTAAAAACCTTCTAACACACTGAGAATTGTCTTTCTGTATTGCAAACAGGATTTCATTCATGCACAAAAAATATTTCTAATGTTGGTCACTATATCTTTGCCCATTGCATAAAACGCCTTTCTATGATCGAGAAATACCATTTTCAAAATAAGCATGCATAAGCTCCAAGAGAGCGCTCAGACGCTCTAACTCACTATTACTGATCATAGAGACGCTGGATGGAGCGATCTGACCATTTAAGCTCTTGCTTAAAAAGATGTGTAAAAACCTTCTAACACACTGAGAATTGTCTTTCTGTATTGCAAACAGGATTTCATTCATGCAAAAAAAAATATTTCTAATGTTGGTCACTACTTCTCTTCCCATTGCATAAAACGCCTTTCTATGACCGAGAAATAACATTTTCAACATAAGCATGCATAAGCTCAGTGAGAGCGCTCAGACGCTCTAACTCACTGTTACTGATCATAGAGACACTGGACAGAGCGATCTGACCATTTAAGTTCTTGCTCAAATGGATGTGTAAAAAACTTCTAACACACTGAGAAGTGTCTTTCTCTATTGCAAACAGGATTTCATTCATGCACAAAAAATATTTCTAAAGTTGGACACTATATCTTTGCCCATTGCATAAAACGCCTTTCTATGACCGAGAAATAACATTTTCAACATAAGCATGCATAAGCTCCGTCAGACTGCTCAGACACTCTAACTCACTGTTACTGGTCATAGAGACGCTGGACGGAGCGATCTGACCATTTAAGCTCTTGCTTAAAAAGATGTGTAAAAACATTCTATCTCACTGAGAAGTGTCTTTCTGTATTGCAAACAGGATTTCAATCATGCACAAAAAATATTTCTAAAGTTGGTCACTATATCTTTGCCCATTGCATAAAACGCCTTTCTATGACCGAGAAATAACATTTTCAATATAAGCATGCATAAGCTCCAAGAGAGCGCTCAGACGCTCTAACTCACTGTTACTGATAATAGAGACGCTGGATGGAGCCATCTGACCATTTAAGCTCTTGCTTAAATGGATGTGTAAAAAACTTCTAACACACTGAGAACTGTCTTTCTGTATTGCAAACAGGATTTCATTCATGCACAAAAAATATTTCTAAAGTTGGTCACTATATCTTTGCCCATTGCATAAAACGCCTTTCTATGATCGAGAAATAACATTTTCAACATAAGCATGCATAAGCTCCGTCAGACCGCTCAGACGCTCTAACTCACTGTTACTGATCATAGAGACGCTGGACAGAGCGATCTGACCATTTAAGCTCTTTCTCAAATGTATGTGTAAAAAACTTCTAACACACTGAGAAGTGTCTTTCTGTATTGCAAACAGGATTTCATTCATGCACAAAAAATATTTCTAAAGTTGGTCACTATATCTTTGCCCATTGCATAAAACGCCTTTCTATGATCGAGAAATACCATTTTCAATATAAGCATGCATAAGCTCCAAGAGAGCGCTCAGACGCTCTAACTCACTGTTACTGATAATAGAGACGCTGGATGGAGCGATCTGACCATTTAAGCTCTTGCTTAAAAAGATGTGTAAAAACCTTCTAACACACTGAGAAGTGTCTTTCTTTATTGCAAACAGGATTTCATTCATGCAAAAAAAAATATTTCTAATGTTGGTCACTACTTCTCTTCCCATTGCATAAAACGCCTTTCTATGACCGAGAAATAACATTTTCAACATAAGCATGCATAAGCTCAGTGAGAGCGCTCAGACGCTCTAACTCACTGTTACTGGTCATAGAGACGCTGGACGGAGCGATCTGACCATTTAAGCTCTTGCTTAAAAAGATGTGTAAAAACCTTCTAACACACTGAGAAGTGTCTTTCTGTATTGCAAACAGGATTTCATTCATGCACAAAAAATATTTCTAAAGTTGGACACTATATCTTTGCCCATTGCATAAAACGCCTTTCTATGACCGAGAAATAACATTTTCAACATAAGCATGCATAAGCTCCGTCAGACCGCTCAGACACTCTAACTCACTGTTACTGGTCATAGAGACGCTGGACGGAGCGATCTGACCATTTAAGCTCTTGCTTAAATGGATGTGTAAAAAACTTCTAACACACTGAGAAGTGTCTTTCTATATTGCAAACAGGATTTCATTCATGCAAAAAAAAATATTTCTAATGTTGGTCACTACTTCTCTTCCCATTGCATAAAACGCCTTTCTATGACCGAGAAATAACATTTTCAACATAAGCATGCATAAGCTCAGTGAGAGCGCTCAGACGCTCTAACTCACTGTTACTGATCATAGAGACGCTGGATGGAGCGATCTGACCATTTAAGCTCTTGCTTAAAAAGATGTGTAAAAACCTTCTATCTCACTGAGAAGTGTCTATCTGTATTGCAAACAGGATTTCATTCATGCACAAAAAATATTTCTAAAGTTGGTCACTATATCTTTGACCATTGCATAAAATGCCTTTCTCTGACCGAGAAATAACATTTTCAATTTAAGCATGCATAAGCTCCAAGAGAGCGCTCAGACGCTCTAACTCACTGTTACTGATCATAGAGACGCTGGATGGAGCGATCTGACCATTTAAGCTCTTGCTTAAAAAGATGTGTAAAAACCTTCTAACACACTGAGAAGTGTCTTTCTGTATTGCAAACAGGATTTCATTCATGCACAAAAAATATTTCTAAAGTTGGACACTATATATTTGCCCATTGCATAAAACGCCTTTCTATGACCGTGAAATAACATTTTCAATATAAGTATGCATAAGCTCCAAGAGAGCGCTCAGACGCTCTAACTCACTGTTACTGATCATAGAGACGTTGGATGGAGCGATCTGACCATTTAAGCTCTTGCTTAAAAAGATGTGTAAAACCCTTCTATCTCACTGAGAAGTGTCTTTCTGTATTGCAAACAGGATTTCATTCATGCAAAAAAAATATTTCTAATGTTGGTCACTACTTCTCTTCCCATTGCATAAAACGCCTTTCTATGAACGAGAAATAACATTTTCAACATAAGCATGCATAAGCTCAGTGAGAGCGCTCAGACGCTCTAACTCACTGTTACTGATCATAGAGACGCTGGACAGAGCGATCTGACCATTTAAGCTCTTGCTCAAATGGATGTGTAAAAAACTTCTAACACACTGAGAAGTGTCTTTCTGTATTGCAAACAGGATTTCATTCACGCACAAAAAATATTTCAAAAGTTGGTCACTATATCTTTGCCCATTGCATAAAACGCCTTTCTATGACCGAGAAATAACATTTTCAACGTAAGCATGCATAAGTCTCCGTCAGACCGCTCAGACGCTCTAACTCACTGTTACTGATCATAGAGACGCTGGATGGAGCGATCTGACCATTTAAGCTCTTGCTTAAAAAGATGTGTAAAAACCTTCTAACACACTGAGAAGTGTCTTTCTGTATTGCAAACAGGATTTCATTCATGCAAAAAAAAATATTTCTAATGTTGGTCACTATTTCTCTTCCCATTGCATAAAACGCCTTTCTATGACCGAGAAATAATATTTTCAACATAAGCATGCATAAGCTCAGTGAGAGCGCTCAGACGCTCTAACTCACTGTTACTGATCATAGAGACGCTGGATGGAGCGATCTGACCATTTAAGCTCTTGCTTAAAAAGATGTGTAAAAACCTTCTATCTCACTGAGAAGTGTCTATCTGTATTGCAAACAGGATTTCATTCATGCACAAAAAATATTTCTAAAGTTGGTCACTATATCTTTGACCATTGCATAAAATGCCTTTCTCTGACCGAGAAATAACATTTTCAATTTAAGCATGCATAAGCTCCAAGAGAGCGCTCAGACGCTCTAACTCACTGTTACTGATCATAGAGACGCTGGATGGAGCGATCTGACCATTTAAGCTCTTGCTCAAATGGATGTGTAAAAAACTTCTAACACACTGAGAAGTGTCTTTCTGTATTGCAAACAGGATTTCATTCATGCACAAAAAATATTTCTAAAGTTGGTCACTATATCTTTGCCCATTGCATAAAACGCCTTTCTATGATCGAGAAATACCATTTTCAGTATAAGCATGCATAAGCTCCAAGAGAGCGCTCAGACGCTCTAACTCACTGTTACTGTTCATAGAGACGCTGGACGGAGCGATCTGACCATTTAAGCTCTTGCTTAAATGGATGTGTAAAAAACTTCTAACACACTGAGAAGTGTCTTTCTGTATTGCAAACAGGATTTCATTCATGCAAAAAAAAATATTTCTAATGTTGGTCACTACTTCTCTTCCCATTGCATAAAACGCCTTTCTATGACCGAGAAATAACATTTTCAACATAAGCATGCATAAGTTCAGTGAGAGCGCTCAGACGCTCTAACTCACTGTTACTGATCATAGAGACGCTGGACAGAGCGATCTGACCATTTAAGCTCTTGCTCAAATGTATGTGTAAAAAACTTCTAACACACTGAGAAGTGTCTTTCTGTATTGCAAACAGGATTTCATTCATGCACAAAAAATATTTCTAAAGTTGGTCACTATATCTTTGCCCATTGCATAAAACGCCTTTCTATGATCGAGAAATACCATTTTCAGTATAAGCATGCATAAGCTCCAAGAGAGCGCTCAGACGCTCTACCTCACTGTTACTGATCATAGAGACGCTGGATGGAGCGATCTGACCATTTAAGCTCTTGCTTAAAAAGATGTGTAAAAACCTTCAAACACACTGAGAAGTGTCTTTCTGTATTGCAAACAGGATTTCATTCATGCACAAAAAATATTTCTAAAGTTGGACACTACATCTTTGCCCATTGCATAAAACGCCTTTCTATGACCGAGAAATAACATTTTCAACATAAGCATGCATAAGCTCCGTCAGACCGCTCAGACACTCTAACTCACTGTTACTGGTCATAGAGACGCTGGACAGAGCGATCTGACCATTTAAGCTCTTGCTTAAATGGATGTGTAAAAAACTTCTAACACACTGAGAAGTGTCTTTCTGTATTGCAAACAGGATTTCATTCATGCAAAAAAAAATATTTCTAATGTTGGTCACTACTTCTCTTCGCATTGCATAAAACGCCTTTCTATGACCGAGAAATAACATTTTCAACATAAGCATGCATAAGCTCAGTGAGAGCGCTCAGACGCTCTAACTCACTGTTACTGATCATAGAGACGCTGGACAGAGCGATCTGACCATTTAAGTTCTTGCTCAAATGGATGTGTAAAAAACTTCTAACACACTGAGAAGTGTCTTTCTCTATTGCAAACAGGATTTCATTCATGCACAAAAAATATTTCTAAAGTTGGTCACTATATCTTTGCCCATTGCATAAAACGCCTTTCTATGACCGAGAAATAACGTTTTCAATTTAAGCATGCATAAGCTCCAAGAGAGCGCTCAGACGCTCTAACTCACTGTTACTGATCATAGAGACGCTGGATGGAGCGATCTGACCATTTAAGCTCTTGCTTAAAAAGATGTGTAAAAACCATCTAACACACTGAGAAGTGTCTTTCTGTATTGCAAACAGGATTTCATTCATGCACAAAAAATATTTCTAAAGTTGGACACTATATCTTTGCCCATTGCATAAAACGCCTTTCTATGACCGAGAAATAACATTTTCAACATAAGCATGCATAAGCTCCGTCAGACCGCTCAGACACTCTAACTCACTGTTACTGGTCATAGAGACGCTGGACAGAGCGATCTGACCATTTAAGCTCTTGCTTAAATGGATGTGTAAAAAACTTCTAACACACTGAGAAGTGTCTTTCTGTATTGCAAACAGGATTTCATTCATGCAAAAAAAAATATTTCTAATGTTGGTCACTACTTCTCTTCCCATTGCATAAAACGCCTTTCTATGACCGAGAAATAACATTTTCAACATAAGCATGCATAAGCTCAGTGAGAGCGCTCAGACGCTCTAACTCACTGTTACTGATCATAGAGACGCTGGACAGAGCGATCTGACCATTTAAGTTCTTGCTCAAATGGATGTGTAAAAAACTTCTAACACACTGAGAAGTGTCTTTCTCTATTGCAAACAGGATTTCATTCATGCACAAAAAATATTTCTAAAGTTGGTCACTATATCTTTGCCCATTGCATAAAACGCCTTTCTATGACCGAGAAATAACGTTTTCAATTTAAGCATGCATAAGCTCCAAGAGAGCGCTCAGACGCTCTAACTCACTGTTACTGATCATAGAGACGCTGGATGGAGCGATCTGACCATTTAAGCTCTTGCTTAAAAAGATGTGTAAAAACCATCTAACACACTGAGAAGTGTCTTTCTGTATTGCAAACAGGATTTCATTCATGCACAAAAAATATTTCTGAAGTTGGACACTATATCTTTGCCCATTGCATAAAACGCCTTTCTATGACCGAGAAATAACATTTTCAACATAAGCATGCATAAGCTCCGTCAGACCGCTCAGACACTCTAACTCACTGTTACTGGCCATAGAGACGCTGGACAGAGCGATCTGACCATTTAAGCTCTTGCTTAAATGGATGTGTAAAAAACTTCTAACACACTGAGAAGTGTCTTTCTGTATTGCAAACAGGATTTCATTCTTGCAAAAAAAAATATTTCTAATGTTGGTCACTACTTCTCTTCCCATTGCATAAAACGCCTTTCTATGACCGAGAAATAACATTTTCAACATAAGCATGCATAAGCTCAGTGAGAGCGCTCAGACGCTCTAACTCACTGTTACTGATCATAGAGACGCTGGACAGAGCGATCTGAACATTTAAGTTCTTGCTCAAATGGATGTGTAAAAAACTTCTAACACACTGAGAAGTGTCTTTCTCTATTGCAAACAGGATTTCATTCATGCACAAAAAATATTTCTAAAGTTGGTCACTATATCTTTGCCCATTGCATAAAACGCCTTTCTATGACCGAGAAATAACGTTTTCAATTTAAGCATGCATAAGCTCCAAGAGAGCGCTCAGACGCTCTAACTAACTGTTACTGATCATAGAGACGCTGGATGGAGCGATCTGACCATTTAAGCTCTTGCTTAAAAAGATGTGTAAAAACCATCTAACACACTGAGAAGTGTCTTTCTGTATTGCAAACAGGATTTCATTCATGCACAAAAAATATTTCTAAAGTTGGACACTATATCTTTGCCCATTGCATAAAACGCCTTTCTATGACCGTGAAATAACATTTTCAATATAAGTATGCGTAAGCTCCAAGAGAGCGCTCAGACGCTCTAACTCACTGTTACTGATCATAGAGACGCTGGATGGAGCGATCTGACCATTTAAGCTCTTGCTTAAAAAGATGTTTAAAAACCTTCTAACACACTGAGAAGTGTCTTTCTGTATTGCGAACAGGATTTCATTCATGCACAAAAAATATTTCTAAAGTTGGACACTATATCTTTGCCCATTGCATAAAACGCCTTTCTATGACCGAGAAATAACATTTTCAACATAAGCATGCATAAGCTCCGTCAGACTGCTCAGACACTCTAACTCACTGTTACTGTTCATAGAGACGCTGGACGGAGCGATCTGACCATTTAAGCTCTTGCTTAAATGGATGTGTAAAAAACTTCTAACACACTGAGAAGTGTCTTTCTGTATTGCAAACAGGATTTCATTCATGCAAAAAAAAATATTTCTAATGTTGGTCACTACTTCTCTTCCCATTGCATAAAACGCCTTTCTATGACCGAGAAATAACATTTTCAACATAAGCATGCATAAGCTCAGTGAGAGCGCTCAGACGCTCTAACTCACTGTTACTGATCATAGAGACGCTGGATGGAGCGATCTGACCATTTAAGCTCTTGCTTAAAAAGATGTGTAAAAACCTTCTATCTCACTGAGAAGTGTCTATCTGTATTGCAAACAGGATTTCATTCATGCACAAAAAATATTTCTAAAGTTGGTCACTATATCTTTGACCATTGCATAAAATGCCTTTCTCTGACCGAGAAATAACATTTTCAATTTAAGCATGCATAAGCTCCAAGAGAGCGCTCAGACGCTCTAACTCACTGTTACTGATCATAGAGACGCTGGATGGAGCGATCTGACCATTTAAGCTCTTGCTTAAAAAGATGTGTAAAAACCATCTAACACACTGAGAAGTGTCTTTCTGTATTGCAAACAGGATTTCATTCATGCACAAAAAATATTTCTAAAGTTGGACACTATATCTTTGCCCATTGCATAAAACGCCTTTCTATGACCGTGAAATAACATTTTCAATATAAGTATGCATAAGCTCCAAGAGAGCGCTCAGACGCTCTAACTCACTGTTACTGATCATAGAGACGCTGGATGGAGCGATCTGACCATTTAAGCTCTTGCTTAAAAAGATGTTTAAAAACCTTCTAACACACTGAGAAGTGTCTTTCTGTATTGCGAACAGGATTTCATTCATGCACAAAAAATATTTCTAAAGTTGGACACTATATCTTTGCCCATTGCATAAAACGCCTTTCTATGACCGAGAAATAACATTTTCAACATAAGCATGCATAAGCTCCGTCAGACTGCTCAGACACTCTAACTCACTGTTACTGTTCATAGAGACGCTGGACGGAGCGATCTGACCATTTAAGCTCTTGCTTAAATGGATGTGTAAAAAACTTCTAACACACTGAGAAGTGTCTTTCTGTATTGCAAACAGGATTTCATTCATGCAAAAAAAAATATTTCTAATGTTGGTCACTACTTCTCTTCCCATTGCATAAAACGCCTTTCTATGACCGAGAAATAACATTTTCAACATAAGCATGCATAAGCTCAGTGAGAGCGCTCAGACGCTCTAACTCACTGTTACTGATCATAGAGACGCTGGACAGAGCGATCTGACCATTTAAGCTCTTGCTCAAATGTATGTGTAAAAAACTTCTAACACACTGAGAAGTGTCTTTCTGTATTGCAAACAGGATTTCATTCATGCACAAAAAATATTTCTAAAGTTGGTCACTATATCTTTGCCCATTGCATAAAACGCCTTTCTATGATCGAGAAATACCATTTTCAGTATAAGCATGCATAAGCTCCAAGAGAGCGCTCAGACGCTCTAACTCACTGTTACTGATCATAGAGACGCTGGATGGAGCGATCTGACCATTTAAGCTCTTGCTTAAAAAGATGTGTAAAAACCTTCAAACACACTGAGAAGTGTCTTTCTGTATTGCAAACAGGATTTCATTCATGCACAAAAAATATTTCTAAAGTTGGACACTATATCTTTGCCCATTGCATAAAACGCCTTTCTATGACCGAGAAATAACATTTTCAACATAAGCATGCATAAGCTCCGTCAGACCGCTCAGACACTCTAACTCACTGTTACTGGTCATAGAGACGCTGGACAGAGCGATCTGACCATTTAAGCTCTTGCTTAAATGGATGTGTAAAAAACTTCTAACACACTGAGAAGTGTCTTTCTGTATTGCAAACAGGATTTCATTCATGCAAAAAAAAATATTTCTAATGTTGGTCACTACTTCTCTTCCCATTGCATAAAACGCCTTTCTATGACCGAGAAATAACATTTTCAACATAAGCATGCATAAGCTCAGTGAGAGCGCTCAGACGCTCTAACTCACTGTTACTGATCATAGAGACGCTGGACAGAGCGATCTGACCATTTAAGTTCTTGCTCAAATGGATGTGTAAAAAACTTCTAACACACTGAGAAGTGTCTTTCTCTATTGCAAACAGGATTTCATTCATGCACAAAAAATATTTCTAAAGTTGGTCACTATATCTTTGCCCATTGCATAAAACGCCTTTCTATGACCGAGAAATAACGTTTTCAATTTAAGCATGCATAAGCTCCAAGAGAGCGCTCAGACGCTCTAACTCACTGTTACTGATCATAGAGACGCTGGATGGAGCGATCTGACCATTTAAGCTCTTGCTTAAAAAGATGTGTAAAAACCATCTAACACACTGAGAAGTGTCTTTCTGTATTGCAAACAGGATTTCATTCATGCACAAAAAATATTTCTAAAGTTGGACACTATATCTTTGCCCATTGCATAAAACGCCTTTCTATGACCGAGAAATAACATTTTCAACATAAGCATGCATAAGCTCCGTCAGACCGCTCAGACACTCTAACTCACTGTTACTGGCCATAGAGACGCTGGACAGAGCGATCTGACCATTTAAGCTCTTGCTTAAATGGATGTGTAAAAAACTTCTAACACACTGAGAAGTGTCTTTCTGTATTGCAAACAGGATTTCATTCTTGCAAAAAAAAATATTTCTAATGTTGGTCACTACTTCTCTTCCCATTGCATAAAACGCCTTTCTATGACCGAGAAATAACATTTTCAACATAAGCATGCATAAGCTCAGTGAGAGCGCTCAGACGCTCTAACTCACTGTTACTGATCATAGAGACGCTGGACAGAGCGATCTGAACATTTAAGTTCTTGCTCAAATGGATGTGTAAAAAACTTCTAACACACTGAGAAGTGTCTTTCTCTATTGCAAACAGGATTTCATTCATGCACAAAAAATATTTCTAAAGTTGGTCACTATATCTTTGCCCATTGCATAAAACGCCTTTCTATGACCGAGAAATAACGTTTTCAATTTAAGCATGCATAAGCTCCAAGAGAGCGCTCAGACGCTCTAACTAACTGTTACTGATCATAGAGACGCTGGATGGAGCGATCTGACCATTTAAGCTCTTGCTTAAAAAGATGTGTAAAAACCATCTAACACACTGAGAAGTGTCTTTCTGTATTGCAAACAGGATTTCATTCATGCACAAAAAATATTTCTAAAGTTGGACACTATATCTTTGCCCATTGCATAAAACGCCTTTCTATGACCGTGAAATAACATTTTCAATATAAGTATGCGTAAGCTCCAAGAGAGCGCTCAGACGCTCTAACTCACTGTTACTGATCATAGAGACGCTGGATGGAGCGATCTGACCATTTAAGCTCTTGCTTAAAAAGATGTTTAAAAACCTTCTAACACACTGAGAAGTGTCTTTCTGTATTGCGAACAGGATTTCATTCATGCACAAAAAATATTTCTAAAGTTGGACACTATATCTTTGCCCATTGCATAAAACGCCTTTCTATGACCGAGAAATAACATTTTCAACATAAGCATGCATAAGCTCCGTCAGACTGCTCAGACACTCTAACTCACTGTTACTGTTCATAGAGACGCTGGACGGAGCGATCTGACCATTTAAGCTCTTGCTTAAATGGATGTGTAAAAAACTTCTAACACACTGAGAAGTGTCTTTCTGTATTGCAAACAGGATTTCATTCATGCAAAAAAAAATATTTCTAATGTTGGTCACTACTTCTCTTCCCATTGCATAAAACGCCTTTCTCTGACCGAGAAATAACATTTTCAACATAAGCATGCATAAGCTCAGTGAGAGCGCTCAGACGCTCTAACTCACTGTTACTGATCATAGAGACGCTGGATGGAGCGATCTGACCATTTAAGCTCTTGCTTAAAAAGATGTGTAAAAACCTTCTATCTCACTGAGAAGTGTCTATCTGTATTGCAAACAGGATTTCATTCATGCACAAAAAATATTTCTAAAGTTGGTCACTATATCTTTGACCATTGCATAAAATGCCTTTCTCTGACCGAGAAATAACATTTTCAATTTAAGCATGCATAAGCTCCAAGAGAGCGCTCAGACGCTCTAACTCACTGTTACTGATCATAGAGACGCTGGATGGAGCGATCTGACCATTTAAGCTCTTGCTTAAAAAGATGTGTAAAAACCATCTAACACACTGAGAAGTGTCTTTCTGTATTGCAAACAGGATTTCATTCATGCACAAAAAATATTTCTAAAGTTGGACACTATATCTTTGCCCATTGCATAAAACGCCTTTCTATGACCGTGAAATAACATTTTCAATATAAGTATGCATAAGCTCCAAGAGAGCGCTCAGACGCTCTAACTCACTGTTACTGATCATAGAGACGCTGGATGGAGCGATCTGACCATTTAAGCTCTTGCTTAAAAAGATGTGTAAAAACCTTCAAACACACTGAGAAGTGTCTTTCTGTATTGCAAACAGGATTTCATTCATGCACAAAAAATATTTCTAAAGTTGGACACTATATCTTTGCCCATTGCATAAAACGCCTTTCTATGACCGTGAAATAACATTTTCAATATAAGTATGCATAAGCTCCAAGAGAGCGCTCAGACGCTCTAACTCACTGTTACTGATCATAGAGACGCTGGATGGAGCGATCTGACCATTTAAGCTCTTGCTTAAAAAGATGTTTAAAAACCTTCTAACACACTGAGAAGTGTCTTTCTGTATTGCGAACAGGATTTCATTCATGCACAAAAAATATTTCTAAAGTTGGACACTATATCTTTGCCCATTGCATAAAACGCCTTTCTATGACCGAGAAATAACATTTTCAACATAAGCATGCATAAGCTCCGTCAGACTGCTCAGACACTCTAACTCACTGTTACTGTTCATAGAGACGCTGGACGGAGCGATCTGACCATTTAAGCTCTTGCTTAAATGGATGTGTAAAAAACTTCTAACACACTGAGAAGTGTCTTTCTGTATTGCAAACAGGATTTCATTCATGCAAAAAAAAATATTTCTAATGTTGGTCACTACTTCTCTTCCCATTGCATAAAACGCCTTTCTATGACCGAGAAATAACATTTTCAACATAAGCATGCATAAGCTCAGTGAGAGCGCTCAGACGCTCTAACTCACTGTTACTGATCATAGAGACGCTGGACAGAGCGATCTGACCATTTAAGCTCTTGCTCAAATGTATGTGTAAAAAACTTCTAACACACTGAGAAGTGTCTTTCTGTATTGCAAACAGGATTTCATTCATGCACAAAAAATATTTCTAAAGTTGGTCACTATATCTTTGCCCATTGCATAAAACGCCTTTCTATGATCGAGAAATACCATTTTCAGTATAAGCATGCATAAGCTCCAAGAGAGCGCTCAGACGCTCTAACTCACTGTTACTGATCATAGAGACGCTGGATGGAGCGATCTGACCATTTAAGCTCTTGCTTAAAAAGATGTGTAAAAACCTTCAAACACACTGAGAAGTGTCTTTCTGTATTGCAAACAGGATTTCATTCATGCACAAAAAATATTTCTAAAGTTGGACACTATATCTTTGCCCATTGCATAAAACGCCTTTCTATGACCGAGAAATAACATTTTCAACATAAGCATGCATAAGCTCCGTCAGACCGCTCAGACACTCTAACTCACTGTTACTGGTCATAGAGACGCTGGACAGAGCGATCTGACCATTTAAGCTCTTGCTTAAATGGATGTGTAAAAAACTTCTAACACACTGAGAAGTGTCTTTCTGTATTGCAAACAGGATTTCATTCATGCAAAAAAAAATATTTCTAATGTTGGTCACTACTTCTCTTCCCATTGCATAAAACGCCTTTCTATGACCGAGAAATAACATTTTCAACATAAGCATGCATAAGCTCAGTGAGAGCGCTCAGACGCTCTAACTCACTGTTACTGATCATAGAGACGCTGGACAGAGCGATCTGACCATTTAAGTTCTTGCTCAAATGGATGTGTAAAAAACTTCTAACACACTGAGAAGTGTCTTTCTCTATTGCAAACAGGATTTCATTCATGCACAAAAAATATTTCTAAAGTTGGTCACTATATCTTTGCCCATTGCATAAAACGCCTTTCTATGACCGAGAAATAACGTTTTCAATTTAAGCATGCATAAGCTCCAAGAGAGCGCTCAGACGCTCTAACTCACTGTTACTGATCATAGAGACGCTGGATGGAGCGATCTGACCATTTAAGCTCTTGCTTAAAAAGATGTGTAAAAACCATCTAACACACTGAGAAGTGTCTTTCTGTATTGCAAACAGGATTTCATTCATGCACAAAAAATATTTCTAAAGTTGGACACTATATCTTTGCCCATTGCATAAAACGCCTTTCTATGACCGAGAAATAACATTTTCAACATAAGCATGCATAAGCTCCGTCAGACCGCTCAGACACTCTAACTCACTGTTACTGGCCATAGAGACGCTGGACAGAGCGATCTGACCATTTAAGCTCTTGCTTAAATGGATGTGTAAAAAACTTCTAACACACTGAGAAGTGTCTTTCTGTATTGCAAACAGGATTTCATTCTTGCAAAAAAAAATATTTCTAATGTTGGTCACTACTTCTCTTCCCATTGCATAAAACGCCTTTCTATGACCGAGAAATAACATTTTCAACATAAGCATGCATAAGCTCAGTGAGAGCGCTCAGACGCTCTAACTCACTGTTACTGATCATAGAGACGCTGGACAGAGCGATCTGAACATTTAAGTTCTTGCTCAAATGGATGTGTAAAAAACTTCTAACACACTGAGAAGTGTCTTTCTCTATTGCAAACAGGATTTCATTCATGCACAAAAAATATTTCTAAAGTTGGTCACTATATCTTTGCCCATTGCATAAAACGCCTTTCTATGACCGAGAAATAACGTTTTCAATTTAAGCATGCATAAGCTCCAAGAGAGCGCTCAGACGCTCTAACTAACTGTTACTGATCATAGAGACGCTGGATGGAGCGATCTGACCATTTAAGCTCTTGCTTAAAAAGATGTGTAAAAACCATCTAACACACTGAGAAGTGTCTTTCTGTATTGCAAACAGGATTTCATTCATGCACAAAAAATATTTCTAAAGTTGGACACTATATCTTTGCCCATTGCATAAAACGCCTTTCTATGACCGTGAAATAACATTTTCAATATAAGTATGCGTAAGCTCCAAGAGAGCGCTCAGACGCTCTAACTCACTGTTACTGATCATAGAGACGCTGGATGGAGCGATCTGACCATTTAAGCTCTTGCTTAAAAAGATGTTTAAAAACCTTCTAACACACTGAGAAGTGTCTTTCTGTATTGCGAACAGGATTTCATTCATGCACAAAAAATATTTCTAAAGTTGGACACTATATCTTTGCCCATTGCATAAAACGCCTTTCTATGACCGAGAAATAACATTTTCAACATAAGCATGCATAAGCTCCGTCAGACTGCTCAGACACTCTAACTCACTGTTACTGTTCATAGAGACGCTGGACGGAGCGATCTGACCATTTAAGCTCTTGCTTAAATGGATGTGTAAAAAACTTCTAACACACTGAGAAGTGTCTTTCTGTATTGCAAACAGGATTTCATTCATGCAAAAAAAAATATTTCTAATGTTGGTCACTACTTCTCTTCCCATTGCATAAAACGCCTTTCTATGACCGAGAAATAACATTTTCAACATAAGCATGCATAAGCTCAGTGAGAGCGCTCAGACGCTCTAACTCACTGTTACTGATCATAGAGACGCTGGATGGAGCGATCTGACCATTTAAGCTCTTGCTTAAAAAGATGTGTAAAAACCTTCTATCTCACTGAGAAGTGTCTATCTGTATTGCAAACAGGATTTCATTCATGCACAAAAAATATTTCTAAAGTTGGTCACTATATCTTTGACCATTGCATAAAATGCCTTTCTCTGACCGAGAAATAACATTTTCAATTTAAGCATGCATAAGCTCCAAGAGAGCGCTCAGACGCTCTAACTCACTGTTACTGATCATAGAGACGCTGGATGGAGCGATCTGACCATTTAAGCTCTTGCTTAAAAAGATGTGTAAAAACCATCTAACACACTGAGAAGTGTCTTTCTGTATTGCAAACAGGATTTCATTCATGCACAAAAAATATTTCTAAAGTTGGACACTATATCTTTGCCCATTGCATAAAACGCCTTTCTATGACCGTGAAATAACATTTTCAATATAAGTATGCATAAGCTCCAAGAGAGCGCTCAGACGCTCTAACTCACTGTTACTGATCATAGAGACGCTGGATGGAGCGATCTGACCATTTAAGCTCTTGCTTAAAAAGATGTTTAAAAACCTTCTAACACACTGAGAAGTGTCTTTCTGTATTGCGAACAGGATTTCATTCATGCACAAAAAATATTTCTAAAGTTGGACACTATATCTTTGCCCATTGCATAAAACGCCTTTCTATGACCGAGAAATAACATTTTCAACATAAGCATGCATAAGCTCCGTCAGACTGCTCAGACACTCTAACTCACTGTTACTGTTCATAGAGACGCTGGACGGAGCGATCTGACCATTTAAGCTCTTGCTTAAATGGATGTGTAAAAAACTTCTAACACACTGAGAAGTGTCTTTCTGTATTGCAAACAGGATTTCATTCATGCAAAAAAAAATATTTCTAATGTTGGTCACTACTTCTCTTCCCATTGCATAAAACGCCTTTCTATGACCGAGAAATAACATTTTCAACATAAGCATGCATAAGCTCAGTGAGAGCGCTCAGACGCTCTAACTCACTGTTACTGATCATAGAGACGCTGGACAGAGCGATCTGACCATTTAAGCTCTTGCTCAAATGTATGTGTAAAAAACTTCTAACACACTGAGAAGTGTCTTTCTGTATTGCAAACAGGATTTCATTCATGCACAAAAAATATTTCTAAAGTTGGTCACTATATCTTTGCCCATTGCATAAAACGCCTTTCTATGATCGAGAAATACCATTTTCAGTATAAGCATGCATAAGCTCCAAGAGAGCGCTCAGACGCTCTAACTCACTGTTACTGATCATAGAGACGCTGGATGGAGCGATCTGACCATTTAAGCTCTTGCTTAAAAAGATGTGTAAAAACCTTCAAACACACTGAGAAGTGTCTTTCTGTATTGCAAACAGGATTTCATTCATGCACAAAAAATATTTCTAAAGTTGGACACTATATCTTTGCCCATTGCATAAAACGCCTTTCTATGACCGAGAAATAACATTTTCAACATAAGCATGCATAAGCTCCGTCAGACCGCTCAGACACTCTAACTCACTGTTACTGGTCATAGAGACGCTGGACAGAGCGATCTGACCATTTAAGCTCTTGCTTAAATGGATGTGTAAAAAACTTCTAACACACTGAGAAGTGTCTTTCTGTATTGCAAACAGGATTTCATTCATGCAAAAAAAAATATTTCTAATGTTGGTCACTACTTCTCTTCCCATTGCATAAAACGCCTTTCTATGACCGAGAAATAACATTTTCAACATAAGCATGCATAAGCTCAGTGAGAGCGCTCAGACGCTCTAACTCACTGTTACTGATCATAGAGACGCTGGACAGAGCGATCTGACCATTTAAGTTCTTGCTCAAATGGATGTGTAAAAAACTTCTAACACACTGAGAAGTGTCTTTCTCTATTGCAAACAGGATTTCATTCATGCACAAAAAATATTTCTAAAGTTGGTCACTATATCTTTGCCCATTGCATAAAACGCCTTTCTATGACCGAGAAATAACGTTTTCAATTTAAGCATGCATAAGCTCCAAGAGAGCGCTCAGACGCTCTAACTCACTGTTACTGATCATAGAGACGCTGGATGGAGCGATCTGACCATTTAAGCTCTTGCTTAAAAAGATGTGTAAAAACCATCTAACACACTGAGAAGTGTCTTTCTGTATTGCAAACAGGATTTCATTCATGCACAAAAAATATTTCTAAAGTTGGACACTATATCTTTGCCCATTGCATAAAACGCCTTTCTATGACCGAGAAATAACATTTTCAACATAAGCATGCATAAGCTCCGTCAGACCGCTCAGACACTCTAACTCACTGTTACTGGCCATAGAGACGCTGGACAGAGCGATCTGACCATTTAAGCTCTTGCTTAAATGGATGTGTAAAAAACTTCTAACACACTGAGAAGTGTCTTTCTGTATTGCAAACAGGATTTCATTCTTGCAAAAAAAAATATTTCTAATGTTGGTCACTACTTCTCTTCCCATTGCATAAAACGCCTTTCTATGACCGAGAAATAACATTTTCAACATAAGCATGCATAAGCTCAGTGAGAGCGCTCAGACGCTCTAACTCACTGTTACTGATCATAGAGACGCTGGACAGAGCGATCTGAACATTTAAGTTCTTGCTCAAATGGATGTGTAAAAAACTTCTAACACACTGAGAAGTGTCTTTCTCTATTGCAAACAGGATTTCATTCATGCACAAAAAATATTTCTAAAGTTGGTCACTATATCTTTGCCCATTGCATAAAACGCCTTTCTATGACCGAGAAATAACGTTTTCAATTTAAGCATGCATAAGCTCCAAGAGAGCGCTCAGACGCTCTAACTAACTGTTACTGATCATAGAGACGCTGGATGGAGCGATCTGACCATTTAAGCTCTTGCTTAAAAAGATGTGTAAAAACCATCTAACACACTGAGAAGTGTCTTTCTGTATTGCAAACAGGATTTCATTCATGCACAAAAAATATTTCTAAAGTTGGACACTATATCTTTGCCCATTGCATAAAACGCCTTTCTATGACCGTGAAATAACATTTTCAATATAAGTATGCGTAAGCTCCAAGAGAGCGCTCAGACGCTCTAACTCACTGTTACTGATCATAGAGACGCTGGATGGAGCGATCTGACCATTTAAGCTCTTGCTTAAAAAGATGTTTAAAAACCTTCTAACACACTGAGAAGTGTCTTTCTGTATTGCGAACAGGATTTCATTCATGCACAAAAAATATTTCTAAAGTTGGACACTATATCTTTGCCCATTGCATAAAACGCCTTTCTATGACCGAGAAATAACATTTTCAACATAAGCATGCATAAGCTCCGTCAGACTGCTCAGACACTCTAACTCACTGTTACTGTTCATAGAGACGCTGGACGGAGCGATCTGACCATTTAAGCTCTTGCTTAAATGGATGTGTAAAAAACTTCTAACACACTGAGAAGTGTCTTTCTGTATTGCAAACAGGATTTCATTCATGCAAAAAAAAATATTTCTAATGTTGGTCACTACTTCTCTTCCCATTGCATAAAACGCCTTTCTCTGACCGAGAAATAACATTTTCAACATAAGCATGCATAAGCTCAGTGAGAGCGCTCAGACGCTCTAACTCACTGTTACTGATCATAGAGACGCTGGATGGAGCGATCTGACCATTTAAGCTCTTGCTTAAAAAGATGTGTAAAAACCTTCTATCTCACTGAGAAGTGTCTATCTGTATTGCAAACAGGATTTCATTCATGCACAAAAAATATTTCTAAAGTTGGTCACTATATCTTTGACCATTGCATAAAATGCCTTTCTCTGACCGAGAAATAACATTTTCAATTTAAGCATGCATAAGCTCCAAGAGAGCGCTCAGACGCTCTAACTCACTGTTACTGATCATAGAGACGCTGGATGGAGCGATCTGACCATTTAAGCTCTTGCTTAAAAAGATGTGTAAAAACCATCTAACACACTGAGAAGTGTCTTTCTGTATTGCAAACAGGATTTCATTCATGCACAAAAAATATTTCTAAAGTTGGACACTATATCTTTGCCCATTGCATAAAACGCCTTTCTATGACCGTGAAATAACATTTTCAATATAAGTATGCATAAGCTCCAAGAGAGCGCTCAGACGCTCTAACTCACTGTTACTGATCATAGAGACGCTGGATGGAGCGATCTGACCATTTAAGCTCTTGCTTAAAAAGATGTGTAAAAACCTTCAAACACACTGAGAAGTGTCTTTCTGTATTGCAAACAGGATTTCATTCATGCACAAAAAATATTTCTAAAGTTGGACACTATATCTTTGCCCATTGCATAAAACGCCTTTCTATGACCGTGAAATAACATTTTCAATATAAGTATGCATAAGCTCCAAGAGAGCGCTCAGACGCTCTAACTCACTGTTACTGATCATAGAGACGCTGGATGGAGCGATCTGACCATTTAAGCTCTTGCTTAAAAAGATGTTTAAAAACCTTCTAACACACTGAGAAGTGTCTTTCTGTATTGCGAACAGGATTTCATTCATGCACAAAAAATATTTCTAAAGTTGGACACTATATCTTTGCCCATTGCATAAAACGCCTTTCTATGACCGAGAAATAACATTTTCAACATAAGCATGCATAAGCTCCGTCAGACTGCTCAGACACTCTAACTCACTGTTACTGTTCATAGAGACGCTGGACGGAGCGATCTGACCATTTAAGCTCTTGCTTAAATGGATGTGTAAAAAACTTCTAACACACTGAGAAGTGTCTTTCTGTATTGCAAACAGGATTTCATTCATGCAAAAAAAAATATTTCTAATGTTGGTCACTACTTCTCTTCCCATTGCATAAAACGCCTTTCTATGACCGAGAAATAACATTTTCAACATAAGCATGCATAAGCTCAGTGAGAGCGCTCAGACGCTCTAACTCACTGTTACTGATCATAGAGACGCTGGACAGAGCGATCTGACCATTTAAGCTCTTGCTCAAATGTATGTGTAAAAAACTTCTAACACACTGAGAAGTGTCTTTCTGTATTGCAAACAGGATTTCATTCATGCACAAAAAATATTTCTAAAGTTGGTCACTATATCTTTGCCCATTGCATAAAACGCCTTTCTATGATCGAGAAATACCATTTTCAGTATAAGCATGCATAAGCTCCAAGAGAGCGCTCAGACGCTCTAACTCACTGTTACTGATCATAGAGACGCTGGATGGAGCGATCTGACCATTTAAGCTCTTGCTTAAAAAGATGTGTAAAAACCTTCAAACACACTGAGAAGTGTCTTTCTGTATTGCAAACAGGATTTCATTCATGCACAAAAAATATTTCTAAAGTTGGACACTATATCTTTGCCCATTGCATAAAACGCCTTTCTATGACCGAGAAATAACATTTTCAACATAAGCATGCATAAGCTCCGTCAGACCGCTCAGACACTCTAACTCACTGTTACTGGTCATAGAGACGCTGGACAGAGCGATCTGACCATTTAAGCTCTTGCTTAAATGGATGTGTAAAAAACTTCTAACACACTGAGAAGTGTCTTTCTGTATTGCAAACAGGATTTCATTCATGCAAAAAAAAATATTTCTAATGTTGGTCACTACTTCTCTTCCCATTGCATAAAACGCCTTTCTATGACCGAGAAATAACATTTTCAACATAAGCATGCATAAGCTCAGTGAGAGCGCTCAGACGCTCTAACTCACTGTTACTGATCATAGAGACGCTGGACAGAGCGATCTGACCATTTAAGTTCTTGCTCAAATGGATGTGTAAAAAACTTCTAACACACTGAGAAGTGTCTTTCTCTATTGCAAACAGGATTTCATTCATGCACAAAAAATATTTCTAAAGTTGGTCACTATATCTTTGCCCATTGCATAAAACGCCTTTCTATGACCGAGAAATAACGTTTTCAATTTAAGCATGCATAAGCTCCAAGAGAGCGCTCAGACGCTCTAACTCACTGTTACTGATCATAGAGACGCTGGATGGAGCGATCTGACCATTTAAGCTCTTGCTTAAAAAGATGTGTAAAAACCATCTAACACACTGAGAAGTGTCTTTCTGTATTGCAAACAGGATTTCATTCATGCACAAAAAATATTTCTAAAGTTGGACACTATATCTTTGCCCATTGCATAAAACGCCTTTCTATGACCGAGAAATAACATTTTCAACATAAGCATGCATAAGCTCCGTCAGACCGCTCAGACACTCTAACTCACTGTTACTGGCCATAGAGACGCTGGACAGAGCGATCTGACCATTTAAGCTCTTGCTTAAATGGATGTGTAAAAAACTTCTAACACACTGAGAAGTGTCTTTCTGTATTGCAAACAGGATTTCATTCTTGCAAAAAAAAATATTTCTAATGTTGGTCACTACTTCTCTTCCCATTGCATAAAACGCCTTTCTATGACCGAGAAATAACATTTTCAACATAAGCATGCATAAGCTCAGTGAGAGCGCTCAGACGCTCTAACTCACTGTTACTGATCATAGAGACGCTGGACAGAGCGATCTGAACATTTAAGTTCTTGCTCAAATGGATGTGTAAAAAACTTCTAACACACTGAGAAGTGTCTTTCTCTATTGCAAACAGGATTTCATTCATGCACAAAAAATATTTCTAAAGTTGGTCACTATATCTTTGCCCATTGCATAAAACGCCTTTCTATGACCGAGAAATAACGTTTTCAATTTAAGCATGCATAAGCTCCAAGAGAGCGCTCAGACGCTCTAACTAACTGTTACTGATCATAGAGACGCTGGATGGAGCGATCTGACCATTTAAGCTCTTGCTTAAAAAGATGTGTAAAAACCATCTAACACACTGAGAAGTGTCTTTCTGTATTGCAAACAGGATTTCATTCATGCACAAAAAATATTTCTAAAGTTGGACACTATATCTTTGCCCATTGCATAAAACGCCTTTCTATGACCGTGAAATAACATTTTCAATATAAGTATGCGTAAGCTCCAAGAGAGCGCTCAGACGCTCTAACTCACTGTTACTGATCATAGAGACGCTGGATGGAGCGATCTGACCATTTAAGCTCTTGCTTAAAAAGATGTTTAAAAACCTTCTAACACACTGAGAAGTGTCTTTCTGTATTGCAAACAGGATTTCATTCATGCACAAAAAATATTTCTAAAGTTGGACACTATATCTTTGCCCATTGCATAAAACGCCTTTCTATGACCGAGAAATAACATTTTCAACATAAGCATGCATAAGCTCCGTCAGACTGCTCAGACACTCTAACTCACTGTTACTGTTCATAGAGACGCTGGACGGAGCGATCTGACCATTTAAGCTCTTGCTTAAATGGATGTGTAAAAAACTTCTAACACACTGAGAAGTGTCTTTCTGTATTGCAAACAGGATTTCATTCATGCAAAAAAAAATATTTCTAATGTTGGTCACTACTTCTCTTCCCATTGCATAAAACGCCTTTCTATGACCGAGAAATAACATTTTCAACATAAGCATGCATAAGCTCAGTGAGAGCGCTCAGACGCTCTAACTCACTGTTACTGATCATAGAGACGCTGGATGGAGCGATCTGACCATTTAAGCTCTTGCTTAAAAAGATGTGTAAAAACCTTCTATCTCACTGAGAAGTGTCTATCTGTATTGCAAACAGGATTTCATTCATGCACAAAAAATATTTCTAAAGTTGGTCACTATATCTTTGACCATTGCATAAAATGCCTTTCTCTGACCGAGAAATAACATTTTCAATTTAAGCATGCATAAGCTCCAAGAGAGCGCTCAGACGCTCTAACTCACTGTTACTGATCATAGAGACGCTGGATGGAGCGATCTGACCATTTAAGCTCTTGCTTAAAAAGATGTGTAAAAACCATCTAACACACTGAGAAGTGTCTTTCTGTATTGCAAACAGGATTTCATTCATGCACAAAAAATATTTCTAAAGTTGGACACTATATCTTTGCCCATTGCATAAAACGCCTTTCTATGACCGTGAAATAACATTTTCAATATAAGTATGCATAAGCTCCAAGAGAGCGCTCAGACGCTCTAACTCACTGTTACTGATCATAGAGACGCTGGATGGAGCGATCTGACCATTTAAGCTCTTGCTTAAAAAGATGTTTAAAAACCTTCTAACACACTGAGAAGTGTCTTTCTGTATTGCGAACAGGATTTCATTCATGCACAAAAAATATTTCTAAAGTTGGACACTATATCTTTGCCCATTGCATAAAACGCCTTTCTATGACCGAGAAATAACATTTTCAACATAAGCATGCATAAGCTCCGTCAGACTGCTCAGACACTCTAACTCACTGTTACTGTTCATAGAGACGCTGGACGGAGCGATCTGACCATTTAAGCTCTTGCTTAAATGGATGTGTAAAAAACTTCTAACACACTGAGAAGTGTCTTTCTGTATTGCAAACAGGATTTCATTCATGCAAAAAAAAATATTTCTAATGTTGGTCACTACTTCTCTTCCCATTGCATAAAACGCCTTTCTATGACCGAGAAATAACATTTTCAACATAAGCATGCATAAGCTCAGTGAGAGCGCTCAGACGCTCTAACTCACTGTTACTGATCATAGAGACGCTGGACAGAGCGATCTGACCATTTAAGCTCTTGCTCAAATGTATGTGTAAAAAACTTCTAACACACTGAGAAGTGTCTTTCTGTATTGCAAACAGGATTTCATTCATGCACAAAAAATATTTCTAAAGTTGGTCACTATATCTTTGCCCATTGCATAAAACGCCTTTCTATGATCGAGAAATACCATTTTCAGTATAAGCATGCATAAGCTCCAAGAGAGCGCTCAGACGCTCTAACTCACTGTTACTGATCATAGAGACGCTGGATGGAGCGATCTGACCATTTAAGCTCTTGCTTAAAAAGATGTGTAAAAACCTTCAAACACACTGAGAAGTGTCTTTCTGTATTGCAAACAGGATTTCATTCATGCACAAAAAATATTTCTAAAGTTGGACACTATATCTTTGCCCATTGCATAAAACGCCTTTCTATGACCGAGAAATAACATTTTCAACATAAGCATGCATAAGCTCCGTCAGACCGCTCAGACACTCTAACTCACTGTTACTGGTCATAGAGACGCTGGACAGAGCGATCTGACCATTTAAGCTCTTGCTTAAATGGATGTGTAAAAAACTTCTAACACACTGAGAAGTGTCTTTCTGTATTGCAAACAGGATTTCATTCATGCAAAAAAAAATATTTCTAATGTTGGTCACTACTTCTCTTCCCATTGCATAAAACGCCTTTCTATGACCGAGAAATAACATTTTCAACATAAGCATGCATAAGCTCAGTGAGAGCGCTCAGACGCTCTAACTCACTGTTACTGATCATAGAGACGCTGGACAGAGCGATCTGACCATTTAAGTTCTTGCTCAAATGGATGTGTAAAAAACTTCTAACACACTGAGAAGTGTCTTTCTCTATTGCAAACAGGATTTCATTCATGCACAAAAAATATTTCTAAAGTTGGTCACTATATCTTTGCCCATTGCATAAAACGCCTTTCTATGACCGAGAAATAACGTTTTCAATTTAAGCATGCATAAGCTCCAAGAGAGCGCTCAGACGCTCTAACTCACTGTTACTGATCATAGAGACGCTGGATGGAGCGATCTGACCATTTAAGCTCTTGCTTAAAAAGATGTGTAAAAACCATCTAACACACTGAGAAGTGTCTTTCTGTATTGCAAACAGGATTTCATTCATGCACAAAAAATATTTCTAAAGTTGGACACTATATCTTTGCCCATTGCATAAAACGCCTTTCTATGACCGTGAAATAACATTTTCAATATAAGTATGCATAAGCTCCAAGAGAGCGCTCAGACGCTCTAACTCACTGTTACTGATCATAGAGACGCTGGATGGAGCGATCTGACCATTTAAGCTCTTGCTTAAAAAGATGTTTAAAAACCTTCTAACACACTGAGAAGTGTCTTTCTGTATTGCGAACAGGATTTCATTCATGCACAAAAAATATTTCTAAAGTTGGACACTATATCTTTGCCCATTGCATAAAACGCCTTTCTATGACCGAGAAATAACATTTTCAACATAAGCATGCATAAGCTCCGTCAGACTGCTCAGACACTCTAACTCACTGTTACTGTTCATAGAGACGCTGGACGGAGCGATCTGACCATTTAAGCTCTTGCTTAAATGGATGTGTAAAAAACTTCTAACACACTGAGAAGTGTCTTTCTGTATTGCAAACAGGATTTCATTCATGCAAAAAAAAATATTTCTAATGTTGGTCACTACTTCTCTTCCCATTGCATAAAACGCCTTTCTATGACCGAGAAATAACATTTTCAACATAAGCATGCATAAGCTCAGTGAGAGCGCTCAGACGCTCTAACTCACTGTTACTGATCATAGAGACGCTGGACAGAGCGATCTGACCATTTAAGCTCTTGCTCAAATGTATGTGTAAAAAACTTCTAACACACTGAGAAGTGTCTTTCTGTATTGCAAACAGGATTTCATTCATGCACAAAAAATATTTCTAAAGTTGGACACTATATCTTTGCCCATTGCATAAAACGCCTTTCTATGACCGAGAAATAACATTTTCAACATAAGCATGCATAAGCTCAGTGAGAGCGCTCAGACGCTCTAACTCACTGTTACTGATCATAGAGACGCTGGACAGAGCGATCTGACCATTTAAGTTCTTGCTCAAATGGATGTGTAAAAAACTTCTAACACACTGAGAAGTGTCTTTCTCTATTGCAAACAGGATTTCATTCATGCACAAAAAATATTTCTAAAGTTGGTCACTATATCTTTGCCCATTGCATAAAACGCCTTTCTATGACCGAGAAATAACGTTTTCAATTTAAGCATGCATAAGCTCCAAGAGAGCGCTCAGACGCTCTAACTCACTGTTACTGATCATAGAGACGCTGGATGGAGCGATCTGACCATTTAAGCTCTTGCTTAAAAAGATGTGTAAAAACCGTCTAACACACTGAGAAGTGTCTTTCTGTATTGCAAACAGGATTTCATTCATGCACAAAAAATATTTCTAAAGTTGGACACTATATCTTTGCCCATTGCATAAAACGCCTTTCTATGACCGAGAAATAACATTTTCAACATAAGCATGCATAAGCTCAGTGAGAGCGCTCAGACGCTCTAACTCACTGTTACTGATCATAGAGACGCTGGACAGAGCGATCTGACCATTTAAGTTCTTGCTCAAATGGATGTGTAAAAAACTTCTAACACACTGAGAAGTGTCTTTCTCTATTGCAAACAGGATTTCATTCATGCACAAAAAATATTTCTAAAGTTGGTCACTATATCTTTGCCCATTGCATAAAACGCCTTTCTATGATCGAGAAATACCATTTTCAGTATAAGCATGCATAAGCTCCAAGAGAGCGCTCAGACGCTCTAACTCACTGTTACTGATCATAGAGACGCTGGATGGAGCGATCTGACCATTTAAGCTCTTGCTTAAAAAGATGTGTAAAAACCTTCAAACACACTGAGAAGTGTCTTTCTGTATTGCAAACAGGATTTCATTCATGCACAAAAAATATTTCTAAAGTTGGACACTATATCTTTGCCCATTGCATAAAACGCCTTTCTATGACCGAGAAATAACATTTTCAACATAAGCATGCATAAGCTCCGTCAGACCGCTCAGACACTCTAACTCACTGTTACTGGTCATAGAGACGCTGGACAGAGCGATCTGACCATTTAAGCTCTTGCTTAAATGGATGTGTAAAAAACTTCTAACACACTGAGAAGTGTCTTTCTGTATTGCAAACAGGATTTCATTCATGCAAAAAAAAATATTTCTAATGTTGGTCACTACTTCTCTTCCCATTGCATAAAACGCCTTTCTATGACCGAGAAATAACATTTTCAACATAAGCATGCATAAGCTCAGTGAGAGCGCTCAGACGCTCTAACTCACTGTTACTGATCATAGAGACGCTGGACAGAGCGATCTGACCATTTAAGTTCTTGCTCAAATGGATGTGTAAAAAACTTCTAACACACTGAGAAGTGTCTTTCTCTATTGCAAACAGGATTTCATTCATGCACAAAAAATATTTCTAAAGTTGGTCACTATATCTTTGCCCATTGCATAAAACGCCTTTCTATGACCGAGAAATAACGTTTTCAATTTAAGCATGCATAAGCTCCAAGAGAGCGCTCAGACGCTCTAACTCACTGTTACTGATCATAGAGACGCTGGATGGAGCGATCTGACCATTTAAGCTCTTGCTTAAAAAGATGTGTAAAAACCATCTAACACACTGAGAAGTGTCTTTCTGTATTGCAAACAGGATTTCATTCATGCACAAAAAATATTTCTAAAGTTGGACACTATATCTTTGCCCATTGCATAAAACGCCTTTCTATGACCGAGAAATAACATTTTCAACATAAGCATGCATAAGCTCCGTCAGACCGCTCAGACACTCTAACTCACTGTTACTGGCCATAGAGACGCTGGACAGAGCGATCTGACCATTTAAGCTCTTGCTTAAATGGATGTGTAAAAAACTTCTAACACACTGAGAAGTGTCTTTCTGTATTGCAAACAGGATTTCATTCTTGCAAAAAAAAATATTTCTAATGTTGGTCACTACTTCTCTTCCCATTGCATAAAACGCCTTTCTATGACCGAGAAATAACATTTTCAACATAAGCATGCATAAGCTCAGTGAGAGCGCTCAGACGCTCTAACTCACTGTTACTGATCATAGAGACGCTGGACAGAGCGATCTGAACATTTAAGTTCTTGCTCAAATGGATGTGTAAAAAACTTCTAACACACTGAGAAGTGTCTTTCTCTATTGCAAACAGGATTTCATTCATGCACAAAAAATATTTCTAAAGTTGGTCACTATATCTTTGCCCATTGCATAAAACGCCTTTCTATGACCGAGAAATAACGTTTTCAATTTAAGCATGCATAAGCTCCAAGAGAGCGCTCAGACGCTCTAACTAACTGTTACTGATCATAGAGACGCTGGATGGAGCGATCTGACCATTTAAGCTCTTGCTTAAAAAGATGTGTAAAAACCATCTAACACACTGAGAAGTGTCTTTCTGTATTGCAAACAGGATTTCATTCATGCACAAAAAATATTTCTAAAGTTGGACACTATATCTTTGCCCATTGCATAAAACGCCTTTCTATGACCGTGAAATAACATTTTCAATATAAGTATGCGTAAGCTCCAAGAGAGCGCTCAGACGCTCTAACTCACTGTTACTGATCATAGAGACGCTGGATGGAGCGATCTGACCATTTAAGCTCTTGCTTAAAAAGATGTTTAAAAACCTTCTAACACACTGAGAAGTGTCTTTCTGTATTGCGAACAGGATTTCATTCATGCACAAAAAATATTTCTAAAGTTGGACACTATATCTTTGCCCATTGCATAAAACGCCTTTCTATGACCGAGAAATAACATTTTCAACATAAGCATGCATAAGCTCCGTCAGACTGCTCAGACACTCTAACTCACTGTTACTGTTCATAGAGACGCTGGACGGAGCGATCTGACCATTTAAGCTCTTGCTTAAATGGATGTGTAAAAAACTTCTAACACACTGAGAAGTGTCTTTCTGTATTGCAAACAGGATTTCATTCATGCAAAAAAAAATATTTCTAATGTTGGTCACTACTTCTCTTCCCATTGCATAAAACGCCTTTCTATGACCGAGAAATAACATTTTCAACATAAGCATGCATAAGCTCAGTGAGAGCGCTCAGACGCTCTAACTCACTGTTACTGATCATAGAGACGCTGGATGGAGCGATCTGACCATTTAAGCTCTTGCTTAAAAAGATGTGTAAAAACCTTCTATCTCACTGAGAAGTGTCTATCTGTATTGCAAACAGGATTTCATTCATGCACAAAAAATATTTCTAAAGTTGGTCACTATATCTTTGACCATTGCATAAAATGCCTTTCTCTGACCGAGAAATAACATTTTCAATTTAAGCATGCATAAGCTCCAAGAGAGCGCTCAGACGCTCTAACTCACTGTTACTGATCATAGAGACGCTGGATGGAGCGATCTGACCATTTAAGCTCTTGCTTAAAAAGATGTGTAAAAACCATCTAACACACTGAGAAGTGTCTTTCTGTATTGCAAACAGGATTTCATTCATGCACAAAAAATATTTCTAAAGTTGGACACTATATCTTTGCCCATTGCATAAAACGCCTTTCTATGACCGTGAAATAACATTTTCAATATAAGTATGCATAAGCTCCAAGAGAGCGCTCAGACGCTCTAACTCACTGTTACTGATCATAGAGACGCTGGATGGAGCGATCTGACCATTTAAGCTCTTGCTTAAAAAGATGTTTAAAAACCTTCTAACACACTGAGAAGTGTCTTTCTGTATTGCGAACAGGATTTCATTCATGCACAAAAAATATTTCTAAAGTTGGACACTATATCTTTGCCCATTGCATAAAACGCCTTTCTATGACCGAGAAATAACATTTTCAACATAAGCATGCATAAGCTCCGTCAGACTGCTCAGACACTCTAACTCACTGTTACTGTTCATAGAGACGCTGGACGGAGCGATCTGACCATTTAAGCTCTTGCTTAAATGGATGTGTAAAAAACTTCTAACACACTGAGAAGTGTCTTTCTGTATTGCAAACAGGATTTCATTCATGCAAAAAAAAATATTTCTAATGTTGGTCACTACTTCTCTTCCCATTGCATAAAACGCCTTTCTATGACCGAGAAATAACATTTTCAACATAAGCATGCATAAGCTCAGTGAGAGCGCTCAGACGCTCTAACTCACTGTTACTGATCATAGAGACGCTGGACAGAGCGATCTGACCATTTAAGCTCTTGCTCAAATGTATGTGTAAAAAACTTCTAACACACTGAGAAGTGTCTTTCTGTATTGCAAACAGGATTTCATTCATGCACAAAAAATATTTCTAAAGTTGGTCACTATATCTTTGCCCATTGCATAAAACGCCTTTCTATGATCGAGAAATACCATTTTCAGTATAAGCATGCATAAGCTCCAAGAGAGCGCTCAGACGCTCTAACTCACTGTTACTGATCATAGAGACGCTGGATGGAGCGATCTGACCATTTAAGCTCTTGCTTAAAAAGATGTGTAAAAACCTTCAAACACACTGAGAAGTGTCTTTCTGTATTGCAAACAGGATTTCATTCATGCACAAAAAATATTTCTAAAGTTGGACACTATATCTTTGCCCATTGCATAAAACGCCTTTCTATGACCGAGAAATAACATTTTCAACATAAGCATGCATAAGCTCCGTCAGACCGCTCAGACACTCTAACTCACTGTTACTGGTCATAGAGACGCTGGACAGAGCGATCTGACCATTTAAGCTCTTGCTTAAATGGATGTGTAAAAAACTTCTAACACACTGAGAAGTGTCTTTCTGTATTGCAAACAGGATTTCATTCATGCAAAAAAAAATATTTCTAATGTTGGTCACTACTTCTCTTCCCATTGCATAAAACGCCTTTCTATGACCGAGAAATAACATTTTCAACATAAGCATGCATAAGCTCAGTGAGAGCGCTCAGACGCTCTAACTCACTGTTACTGATCATAGAGACGCTGGACAGAGCGATCTGACCATTTAAGTTCTTGCTCAAATGGATGTGTAAAAAACTTCTAACACACTGAGAAGTGTCTTTCTCTATTGCAAACAGGATTTCATTCATGCACAAAAAATATTTCTAAAGTTGGTCACTATATCTTTGCCCATTGCATAAAACGCCTTTCTATGACCGAGAAATAACGTTTTCAATTTAAGCATGCATAAGCTCCAAGAGAGCGCTCAGACGCTCTAACTCACTGTTACTGATCATAGAGACGCTGGATGGAGCGATCTGACCATTTAAGCTCTTGCTTAAAAAGATGTGTAAAAACCATCTAACACACTGAGAAGTGTCTTTCTGTATTGCAAACAGGATTTCATTCATGCACAAAAAATATTTCTAAAGTTGGACACTATATCTTTGCCCATTGCATAAAACGCCTTTCTATGACCGTGAAATAACATTTTCAATATAAGTATGCATAAGCTCCAAGAGAGCGCTCAGACGCTCTAACTCACTGTTACTGATCATAGAGACGCTGGATGGAGCGATCTGACCATTTAAGCTCTTGCTTAAAAAGATGTTTAAAAACCTTCTAACACACTGAGAAGTGTCTTTCTGTATTGCGAACAGGATTTCATTCATGCACAAAAAATATTTCTAAAGTTGGACACTATATCTTTGCCCATTGCATAAAACGCCTTTCTATGACCGAGAAATAACATTTTCAACATAAGCATGCATAAGCTCCGTCAGACTGCTCAGACACTCTAACTCACTGTTACTGTTCATAGAGACGCTGGACGGAGCGATCTGACCATTTAAGCTCTTGCTTAAATGGATGTGTAAAAAACTTCTAACACACTGAGAAGTGTCTTTCTGTATTGCAAACAGGATTTCATTCATGCAAAAAAAAATATTTCTAATGTTGGTCACTACTTCTCTTCCCATTGCATAAAACGCCTTTCTATGACCGAGAAATAACATTTTCAACATAAGCATGCATAAGCTCAGTGAGAGCGCTCAGACGCTCTAACTCACTGTTACTGATCATAGAGACGCTGGACAGAGCGATCTGACCATTTAAGCTCTTGCTCAAATGTATGTGTAAAAAACTTCTAACAC
The DNA here is from genome assembly GCA_033026305.1 of Cirrhinus molitorella. Classification (NCBI taxonomy): domain Eukaryota; kingdom Metazoa; phylum Chordata; class Actinopteri; order Cypriniformes; family Cyprinidae; genus Cirrhinus; species Cirrhinus molitorella. Next base: position 16,028,247 of record CM065133.1, on the reverse strand, counting down.
ACTGAGAAGTGTCTTTCTGTATTGCAAACAGGATTTCATTCATGCACAAAAAATATTTCTAAAGTTGGACACTATATCTTTGCCCATTGCATAAAACGCCTTTCTATGACCGAGAAATAACATTTTCAACATAAGCATGCATAAGCTCAGTGAGAGCGCTCAGACGCTCTAACTCACTGTTACTGATCATAGAGACGCTGGACAGAGCGATCTGACCATTTAAGTTCTTGCTCAAATGGATGTGTAAAAAACTTCTAACACACTGAGAAGTGTCTTTCTCTATTGCAAACAGGATTTCATTCATGCACAAAAAATATTTCTAAAGTTGGTCACTATATCTTTGCCCATTGCATAAAACGCCTTTCTATGACCGAGAAATAACGTTTTCAATTTAAGCATGCATAAGCTCCAAGAGAGCGCTCAGACGCTCTAACTCACTGTTACTGATCATAGAGACGCTGGATGGAGCGATCTGACCATTTAAGCTCTTGCTTAAAAAGATGTGTAAAAACCGTCTAACACACTGAGAAGTGTCTTTCTGTATTGCAAACAGGATTTCATTCATGCACAAAAAATATTTCTAAAGTTGGACACTATATCTTTGCCCATTGCATAAAACGCCTTTCTATGACCGAGAAATAACATTTTCAACATAAGCATGCATAAGCTCCGTCAGACCGCTCAGACACTCTAACTCACTGTTACTGGTCATAGAGACGCTGGACAGAGCGATCTGACCATTTAAGCTCTTGCTTAAATGGATGTGTAAAAAACTTCTAACACACTGAGAAGTGTCTTTCTGTATTGCAAACAGGATTTCATTCATGCAAAAAAAAATATTTCTAATGTTGGACACTACTTCTCTTCCCATTGCATAAAACGCCTTTCTATGACCGAGAAATAACATTTTCAACATAAGCATGCATAAGCTCAGTGAGAGCGCTCAGACGCTCTAACTCACTGTTACTGATCATAGAGACGCTGGACAGAGCGATCTGACCATTTAAGTTCTTGCTCAAATGGATGTGTAAAAAACTTCTAACACACTGAGAAGTGTCTTTCTCTATTGCAAACAGGATTTCATTCATGCACAAAAAATATTTCTAAAGTTGGTCACTATATCTTTGCCCATTGCATAAAACGCCTTTCTATGACCGAGAAATAACGTTTTCAATTTAAGCATGCATAAGCTCCAAGAGAGCGCTCAGACGCTCTAACTCACTGTTACTGATCATAGAGACGCTGGATGGAGCGATCTGACCATTTAAGCTCTTGCTTAAAAAGATGTGTAAAAACCATCTAACACACTGAGAAGTGTCTTTCTGTATTGCAAACAGGATTTCATTCATGCACAAAAAATATTTCTAAAGTTGGACACTATATCTTTGCCCATTGCATAAAACGCCTTTCTATGACCGTGAAATAACATTTTCAATATAAGTATGCATAAGCTCCAAGAGAGCGCTCAGACGCTCTAACTCACTGTTACTGATCATAGAGACGCTGGATGGAGCGATCTGACCATTTAAGCTCTTGCTTAAAAAGATGTTTAAAAACCTTCTAACACACTGAGAAGTGTCTTTCTGTATTGCGAACAGGATTTCATTCATGCACAAAAAATATTTCTAAAGTTGGACACTATATCTTTGCCCATTGCATAAAACGCCTTTCTATGACCGAGAAATAACATTTTCAACATAAGCATGCATAAGCTCCGTCAGACTGCTCAGACACTCTAACTCACTGTTACTGTTCATAGAGACGCTGGACGGAGCGATCTGACCATTTAAGCTCTTGCTTAAATGGATGTGTAAAAAACTTCTAACACACTGAGAAGTGTCTTTCTGTATTGCAAACAGGATTTCATTCATGCAAAAAAAAATATTTCTAATGTTGGTCACTACTTCTCTTCCCATTGCATAAAACGCCTTTCTATGACCGAGAAATAACATTTTCAACATAAGCATGCATAAGCTCAGTGAGAGCGCTCAGACGCTCTAACTCACTGTTACTGATCATAGAGACGCTGGACAGAGCGATCTGACCATTTAAGCTCTTGCTCAAATGTATGTGTTAAAAACTTCTAACACACTGAGAAGTGTCTTTCTGTATTGCAAACAGGATTTCATTCATGCACAAAAAATATTTCTAAAGTTGGTCACTATATCTTTGCCCATTGCATAAAACGCCTTTCTATGATCGAGAAATACCATTTTCAGTATAAGCATGCATAAGCTCCAAGAGAGCGCTCAGACGCTCTAACTCACTGTTACTGATCATAGAGACGCTGGATGGAGCGATCTGACCATTTAAGCTCTTGCTTAAAAAGATGTGTAAAAACCTTCAAACACACTGAGAAGTGTCTTTCTGTATTGCAAACAGGATTTCATTCATGCACAAAAAATATTTCTAAAGTTGGACACTATATCTTTGCCCATTGCATAAAACGCCTTTCTATGACCGAGAAATAACATTTTCAACATAAGCATGCATAAGCTCCGTCAGACCGCTTAGACACTCTAACTCACTGTTACTGGTCATAGAGACGCTGGACAGAGCGATCTGACCATTTAAGCTCTTGCTTAAATGGATGTGTAAAAAACTTCTAACACACTGAGAAGTGTCTTTCTGTATTGCAAACAGGATTTCATTCATGCAAAAAAAAATATTTCTAATGTTGGTCACTACTTCTCTTCCCATTGCATAAAACGCCTTTCTATGACCGAGAACTAACATTTTCAACATAAGCATGCATAAGCTCAGTGAGAGCGCTCAGACGCTCTAACTCACTGTTACTGATCATAGAGACGCTGGACAGAGCGATCTGACCATTTAAGTTCTTGCTCAAATGGATGTGTAAAAAACTTCTAACACACTGAGAAGTGTCTTTCTCTATTGCAAACAGGATTTCATTCATGCACAAAAAATATTTCTAAAGTTGGTCACTATATCTTTGCCCATTGCATAAAACGCCTTTCTATGACCGAGAAATAACGTTTTCAATTTAAGCATGCATAAGCTCCAAGAGAGCGCTCAGACGCTCTAACTCACTGTTACTGATCATAGAGACGCTGGATGGAGCGATCTGACCATTTAAGCTCTTGCTTAAAAAGATGTGTAAAAACCTTCTAACACACTGAGAAGTGTCTTTCTGTATTGCAAACAGGATTTCATTCATGCACAAAAAATATTTCTAAAGTTGGACACTATATCTTTGCCCATTGCATAAAACGCCTTTCTATGACCGAGAAATAACATTTTCAACATAAGCATGCATAAGCTCCGTCAGACCGCTCAGACACTCTAACTCACTGTTACTGGTCATAGAGACGCTGGACGGAGCGATCTGACCATTTAAGCTCTTGCTTAAATGGATGTGTAAAAAACTTCTAACACACTGAGAAGTGACTTTCTGTATTGCAAACAGGATTTCATTCATGCAAAAAAAAATATTTCTAAAGTTGGACACTATATCTTTGCCCATTGCATAAAACGCCTTTCTATGACCGAGAAATAACATTTTCAATATAAGTATGCATAAGCTCCAAGAGAGCGCTCAGACGCTCTAACTCACTGTTACTGATCATAGAGACGCTGGATGGAGCGATCTGACCATTTAAGCTCTTGCTTAAAAAGATGTGTAAAAACCTTCTAACACACTGAGAAGTGTCTTTCTGTATTGCAAACAGGATTTCATTCATGCACAAAAAATATTTCTAAAGTTGGACACTATATCTTTGCCCATTGCATAAAACGCCTTTCTATGACCGAGAAATAACATTTTCAACATAAGCATGCATAAGCTCCGTCAGACCGCTCAGACACTCTAACTCACTGTTACTGGTCAAAGAGACGCTGGACGGAGCGATCTGACCATTTAAGCTCTTGCTTAAAAAGATGTGTAAAAACCTTCTATCTCACTGAGAAGTGTCTATCTGTATTGCAAACAGGATTTCATTCATGCACAAAAAATATTTCTAAAGTTGGTCACTATATCTTTGACCATTGCATAAAATGCCTTTCTCTGACCGAGAAATAACATTTTCAATTTAAGCATGCATAAGCTCCAAGAGAGCGCTCAGACGCTCTAACTCACTGTTACTGATCATAGAGACGTTGGATGGAGCGATCTGACCATTTAAGCTCTTGCTTAAAAAGATGTGTAAAAACCATCTAACACACTGAGAAGTGTCTTTCTGTATTGCAAACAGGATTTCATTCATGCACAAAAAATATTTCTAAAGTTGGACACTATATCTTTGCCCATTGCATAAAACGCCTTTCTATGACCGTGAAATAACATTTTCAATATAAGTATATATAAGCTCCAAGAGAGCGCTCAGACGCTCTAACTCACTGTTACTGATCATAGAGACGCTGGATGGAGCGATCTGACCATTTAAGCTCTTGCTTAAAAAGATGTTTAAAAACCTTCTAACACACTGAGAAGTGTCTTTCTGTATTGCGAAAAGGATTTCATTCATGCACAAAAAATATTTCTAAAGTTGGACACTATATCTTTGCCCATTGCATAAAACGCCTTTCTATGACCGAGAAATAACATTTTCAACATAAGCATGCATAAGCTCCGTCAGACTGCTCAGACACTCTAACTCACTGTTACTGTTCATAGAGACGCTGGACGGAGCGATCTGACCATTTAAGCTCTTGCTTAAATAGATGTGTAAAAAACTTCTAACACACTGAGAAGTGTCTTTCTGTATTGCAAACAGGATTTCATTCATGCAAAAAAAAATATTTCTAATGTTGGTCACTACTTCTCTTCCCATTGCATAAAACGCCTTTCTTTGACCGAGAAATAACATTTTCAACATAAGCATGCATAAGCTCAGTGAGAGCGCTCAGACGCTCTAACTCACTGTTACTGATCATAGAGACGCTGGACAGAGCGATCTGACCATTTAAGCTCTTGCTCAAATGTATGTGTAAAAAACTTCTAACACACTGAGAAGTGTCTTTCTCTATTGCAAACAGGATTTCATTCATGCACAAAAAATATTTCTAAAGTTGGTCACTATATCTTTGCCCATTGCATAAAACGCCTTTCTATGACCGAGAAATAACGTTTTCAATTTAAGCATGCATAAGCTCCAAGAGAGCGCTCAGACGCTCTAACTCACTGTTACTGATCATAGAGACGCTGGATGGAGCGATCTGACCATTTAAGCTCTTGCTTAAAAAGATGTGTAAACACCTTCTAACACACTGAGAAGTGTCTTTCTGTATTGCAAACAGGATTTCATTCATGCACAAAAAATATTTCTAAAGTTGGACACTATATCTTTGCCCATTGCATAAAACGCCTTTCTATGACCGAGAAATAACATTTTCAACATAAGCATGCATAAGCTCCGTCAGACAGCTCAGACACTCTAACTCACTGTTACTGGTCATAGAGACGCTGGACGGAGCGATCTGACCATTTAAGCTCTTGCTTAAATGGATGTGTAAAAAACTTCTAACACACTGAGAAGTGTCTTTCTCTATTGCAAACAGGATTTCATTCATGCACAAAAAATATTTCTAAAGTTGGTCACTATATCTTTGCCCATTGCATAAAACGCCTTTCTATGACCGAGAAATAACGTTTTCAATTTAAGCATGCATAAGCTCCAAGAGAGCGCTCAGACGCTCTAACTCACTGTTACTGATCATAGAGACGCTGGATGGAGCGATCTGACCATTTAAGCTCTTGCTTAAAAAGATGTGTAAAAACCATCTAACACACTGAGAAGTGTCTTTCTGTATTGCAAACAGGATTTCATTCATGCACAAAAAATATTTCTAAAGTTGGGCACTATATCTTTGCCCATTGCATAAAACGCCTTTCTATGACCGTGAAATAACATTTTCAATATAAGTATGCATAAGCTCCAAGAGAGCGCTCAGACGCTCTAACTCACTGTTACTGATCATAGAGACGCTGGATGGAGCGATCTGACCATTTAAGCTCTTGCTTAAAAACATGTTTAAAAACCTTCTAACACACTGAGAAGTGTCTTTCTGTATTGCGAACAGGATTTCATTCATGCACAAAAAATATTTCTAAAGTTGGACACTATATCTTTGCCCATTGCATAAAACGCCTTTCTATGACCGAGAAATAACATTTTCAACATAAGCATGCATAAGCTCCGTCAGACCGCTCAGACACTCTAACTCACTGTTACTGGTCAAAGAGACGCTGGACGGAGCGATCTGACCATTTAAGCTCTTGCTTAAATGGATGTGTAAAAAACTTCTAACACACTGAGAAGTGTCTTTCTGTATTGCAAACAGGATTTCATTCATGCACAAAAAATATTTCTAAAGTTGGACACTATATCTTTGCCCATTGCATAAAACGCCTTTCTATGACCGAGAAATAACATTTTCAACATAAGCATGCATAAGCTCCGTCAGACCGCTCAGACACTCTAACTCACTGTTACTGGTCATAGAGACGCTGGACGGAGCGATCTGACCATTTAAGCTCTTGCTTAAAAAGATGTGTAAAAACCTTCTATCTCACTGAGAAGTGTCTATCTGTATTGCAAACAGGATTTCATTCATGCACAAAAAATATTTCTAAAGTTGGTCACTATATCTTTGACCATTGCATAAAATGCCTTTCTCTGACCGAGAAATAACATTTTCAATTTAAGCATGCATAAGCTCCAAGAGAGCGCTCAGACGCTCTAACTCACTGTTACTGATCATAGAGACGCTGGATGGAGCGATCTGACCATTTAAGCTCTTGCTTAAAAAGATGTGTAAAAACCATCTAACACACTGAGAAGTGTCTTTCTGTATTGCAAACAGGATTTCATTCATGCACAAAAAATATTTCTAAAGTTGGACACTATATCTTTGCCCATTGCATAAAACGCCTTTCTATGACCGTGAAATAACATTTTCAATATAAGTATGCATAAGCTCCAAGAGAGCGCTCAGACGCTCTAACTCACTGTTACTGATCATAGAGACGCTGGATGGAGCGATCTGACCATTTAAGCTCTTGCTTAAAAAGATGTTTAAAAACCTTCTAACACACTGAGAAGTGTCTTTCTGTATTGCGAACAGGATTTCAATCATGCACAAAAAATATTTCTAAAGTTGGACACTTTATCTTTGCCCATTGCATAAAACGCCTTTCTATGACCGAGAAATAACATTTTCAACATAAGCATGCATAAGCTCCGTCAGACTGCTCAGACACTCTAACTCACTGTTACTGTTCATAGAGACGCTGGACGGAGCGATCTGACCATTTAAGCTCTTGCTTAAATGGATGTGTAAAAAACTTCTAACACACTGAGAAGTGTCTTTCTGTATTGCAAACAGGATTTCATTCTTGCAAAAAAAAATATTTCTAATGTTGGTCACTACTTCTCTTCCCATTGCATAAAACGCCTTTCTATGACCGAGAAATAACATTTTCAACATAAGCATGCATAAGCTCAGTGAGAGCGCTCAGACGCTCTAACTCACTGTTACTGATCATAGAGACGCTGGATGGAGCGATCTGACCATTTAAGCTCTTGCTTAAAAAGATGTGTAAAAACCTTCTATCTCACTGAGAAGTGTCTATCTGTATTGCAAACAGGATTTCATTCATGCACAAAAAATATTTCTAAAGTTGGTCACTATATCTTTGACCATTGCATAAAATGCCTTTCTCTGACCGAGAAATAACATTTTCAATTTAAGCATGCATAAGCTCCAAGAGAGCGCTCAGACGCTCTAACTCACTGTTACTGATCATAGAGACGCTGGATGGAGCGATCTGACCATTTAAGCTCTTGCTTAAAAAGATGTGTAAACACCATCTAACACACTGAGAAGTGTCTTTCTGTATTGCAAACAGGATTTCATTCATGCACAAAAAATATTTCTAAAGTTGGACACTATATCTTTGCCCATTGCATAAAACGCCTTTCTATGACCGTGAAATAACATTTTCAATATAAGTATGCATAAGCTCCAAGAGAGCGCTCAGACGCTCTAACTCACTGTTACTGATCATAGAGACGCTGGATGGAGCGATCTGACCATTTAAGCTCTTGCTTAAAAAGATGTTTAAAAACCTTCTAACACACTGAGAAGTGTCTTTCTGTATTGCGAACAGGATTTCATTCATGCACAAAAAATATTTCTAAAGTTGGACACTATATCTTTGCCCATTGCATAAAACGCCTTTCTATGACCGAGAAATAACATTTTCAACATAAGCATGCATAAGCTCCGTCAGACTGCTCAGACACTCTAACTCACTGTTACTGTTCATAGAGACGCTGGACGGAGCGATCTGACCATTTAAGCTCTTGCTTAAATGGATGTGTAAAAAACTTCTAACACACTGAGAAGTGTCTTTCTGTATTGCAAACAGGATTTCATTCATGCAAAAAAAAATATTTCTAATGTTGGTCACTACTTCTCTTCCCATTGCATAAAACGCCTTTCTATGACCGAGAAATAACATTTTCAACATAAGCATGCATAAGCTCAGTGAGAGCGCTCAGACGCTCTAACTCACTGTTACTGATCATAGAGACGCTGGACAGAGCGATCTGACCATTTAAGTTCTTGCTCAAATGGATGTGTAAAAAACTTCTAACACACTGAGAAGTGTCTTTCTCTATTGCAAACAGGATTTCATTCATGCACAAAAAATATTTCTAAAGTTGGTCACTATATCTTTGCCCATTGCATAAAACGCCTTTCTATGACCGAGAAATAACGTTTTCAATTTAAGCATGCATAAGCTCCAAGAGAGCGCTCAGACGCTCTAACTCACTGTTACTGATCATAGAGACGTTGGATGGAGCGATCTGACCATTTAAGCTCTTGCTTAAAAAGATGTGTAAAAACCATCTAACACACTGAGAAGTGTCTTTCTGTATTGCAAACAGGATTTCATTCATGCACAAAAAATATTTCTAAAGTTGGACACTATATCTTTGCCCATTGCATAAAACGCCTTTCTATGACCGAGAAATAACATTTTCAACATAAGCATGCATAAGCTCCGTCAGACCGCTCAGACACTCTAACTCACTGTTACTGGTCATAGAGACGCTGGACAGAGCGATCTGACCATTTAAGCTCTTGCTTAAATGGATGTGTAAAAAACTTCTAACACACTGAGAAGTGTCTTTCTGTATTGCAAACAGGATTTCATTCATGCAAAAAAAAATATTTCTAATGTTGGTCACTACTTCTCTTCCCATTGCATAAAACGCCTTTCTATGACCGAGAAATAACATTTTCAACATAAGCATGCATAAGCTCAGTGAGAGCGCTCAGACGCTCTAACTCACTGTTACTGATCATAGAGACGCTGGACAGAGCGATCTGACCATTTAAGTTCTTGCTCAAATGGATGTGTAAAAAACTTCTAACACACTGAGAAGTGTCTTTCTCTATTGCAAACAGGATTTCATTCATGCACAAAAAATATTTCTAAAGTTGGACACTATATCTTTGCCCATTGCATAAAACGCCTTTCTATGACGGTGAAATAACATTTTCAATATAAGTATGCATAAGCTCCAAGAGAGCGCTCAGACGCTCTAACTCACTGTTACTGATCATAGAGACGCTGGATGGAGCGATCTGACCATTTAAGCTCTTGCTTAAAAAGATGTTTAAAAACCTTCTAACACACTGAGAAGTGTCTTTCTGTATTGCGAACAGGATTTCATTCATGCACAAAAAATATTTCTAAAGTTGGACACTATATCTTTGCCCATTGCATAAAACGCCTTTCTATGACCGAGAAATAACATTTTCAACATAAGCATGCATAAGCTCCGTCAGACTGCTCAAACACTCTAACTCACTGTTACTGTTCATAGAGACGCTGGACGGAGCGATCTGACCATTTAAGCTCTTGCTTAAATGGATGTGTAAAAAACTTGTAACACACTGAGAAGTGTCTTTCTGTATTGCAAACAGGATTTCATTCATGCAAAAAAAAATATTTCTAATGTTGGTCACTACTTCTCTTCCCATTGCATAAAACGCCTTTCTATGACCGAGAAATAACATTTTCAACATAAGCATGCATAAGCTCAGTGAGAGCGCTCAGACGCTCTAACTCACTGTTACTGATCATAGAGACGCTGGACAGAGCGATCTGACCATTTAAGCTCTTGCTCAAATGTATGTGTAAAAAACTTCTAACACACTGAGAAGTGTCTTTCTGTATTGCAAACAGGATTTCATTCATGCACAAAAAATATTTCTAAAGTTGGTCACTATATCTTTTCCCATTGCATAAAACGCCTTTCTATGATCGAGAAATACCATTTTCAGTATAAGCATGCATAAGCTCCAAGAGAGCGCTCAGACGCTCTAACTCACTGTTACTGATCATAGAGACGCTGGATGGAGCGATCTGACCATTTAAGCTCTTGCTTAAAAAGATGTGTAAAAACCTTCAAACGCACTTAGAAGTGTCTTTCTGTATTGCAAACAGGATTTCATTCATGCACAAAAAATATTTCTAAAGTTGGACACTATATCTTTGCCCATTGCATAAAACGCCTTTCTATGACCGAGAAATAACATTTTCAACATAAGCATGCATAAGCTCCGTCAGACCGCTCAGACACTCTAACTCACTGTTACTGATCATAGAGACGCTGGACAGAGCGATCTGACCATTTAAGTTCTTGCTCAAATGGATGTGTAAAAAACTTCTAACACACTGAGAAGTGTCTTTCTGTATTGCAAACAGGATTTCATTCATGCAAAAAAAAATATTTCTAAAGTTGGTCACTATATCTTTGCCCATTGCATAAAACGCCTTTCTATGACCGAGAAATAACGTTTTCAATTTAAGCATGCATAAGCTCCAAGAGAGCGCTCAGACGCTCTAACTCACTGTTACTGATCATAGAGACGCTGGATGGAGCGATCTGACCATTTAAGCTCTTGCTTAAAAAGATGTTTAAAAACCTTCTAACACACTGAGAAGTGTCTTTCTGTATTGCGAACAGGATTTCATTCATGCACAAAAAATATTTCTAAAGTTGGACACTATATCTTTGCCCATTGCATAAAACGCCTTTCTATGACCGAGAAATAACATTTTCAACATAAGCATGCATAAGCTCCGTCAGACTGCTCAGACACTCTAACTCACTGTTACTGTTCATAGAGACGCTGGACGGAGCGATCTGACCATTTAAGCTCTTGCTTAAATGGATGTGTAAAAAACTTCTAACACACTGAGAAGTGTCTTTCTGTATTGCAAACAGGATTTCATTCATGCAAAAAAAAATATTTCTAATGTTGGTCACTACTTCTCTTCCCATTGCATAAAATGCCTTTCTCTGACCGAGAAATAACATTTTCAATTTAAGCATGCATAAGCTCCAAGAGAGCGCTCAGACGCTCTAACTCACTGTTACTGATCATAGAGACGCTGGACAGAGCGATCTGACCATTTAAGCTCTTGCTCAAATGTATGTGTAAAAAACTTCTAACACACTGAGAAGTGTCTTTCTGTATTGCAAACAGGATTTCATTCATGCACAAAAAATATTTCTAAAGTTGGTCACTATATCTTTGCCCATTGCATAAAACGCCTTTCTATGATCGAGAAATACCATTTTCAGTATAAGCATGCATAAGCTCCAAGAGAGCGCTCAGACGCTCTAACTCACTGTTACTGATCATAGAGACGCTGGATGGAGCGATCTGACCATTTAAGCTCTTGCTTAAAAAGATGTGTAAAAACCTTCAAACACACTGAGAAGTGTCTTTCTGTATTGCAAACAGGATTTCATTCATGCACAAAAAATATTTCTAAAGTTGGACACTATATCTTTGCCCATTGCATAAAACGCCTTTCTATGACCGAGAAATAACATTTTCAACATAAGCATGCATAAGCTCCGTCAGACCGCTCAGACACTATAACTCACTGTTACTGGTCATAGAGACGCTGGACAGAGCGATCTGACCATTTAAGCTCTTGCTTAAATGGATGTGTAAAAAACTTCTAACACACTGAGAAGTGTCTTTCTGTATTGCAAACAGGATTTCATTCATGCAAAAAAAAATATTTCTAATGTTGGTCACTACTTCTCTTCCCATTGCATAAAACGCCTTTCTATGACCGAGAAATAACATTTTCAACATAAGCATGCATAAGCTCAGTGAGAGCGCTCAGACGCTCTAACTCACTGTTACTGATCATAGAGACGCTGGACAGAGCGATCTGACCATTTAAGTTATTGCTCAAATGGATGTGTAAAAAACTTCTAACACACTGAGAAGTGTCTTTCTCTATTGCAAACAGGATTTCATTCATGCACAAAAAATATTTCTAAAGTTGGTCACTATATCTTTGCCCATTGCATAAAACGCCTTTCTATGACCGAGAAATAACGTTTTCAATTTAAGCATGCATAAGCTCCAAGAGAGCGCTCAGACGCTCTAACTCACTGTTACTGATCATAGAGACGCTGGATGGAGCGATCTGACCATTTAAGCTCTTGCTTAAAAAGATGTGTAAAAATGACCATTTAAGCTCTTGCTTAAAAAGATATGGAAAAACCTTCTAACACACTGAGAAGTGTCTTTCTGTATTGCAAACAGGATTTCATTCATGCACAAAAAATATTTCTAAAGTTGGTCACTATATTTTTGCCCATTGCATAAAACGCCTTTCTATGACCGAGAAATAACATTTTCAACATAAGCATGCATAAGCTCCGTCAGACTGCTCAGACACTCTAACTCACTGTTACTGTTCATAGAGACGCTGGACGGAGCGATCTGACCATTTAAGCTCTTGCTTAAATGGATGTGTAAAACACTTCTAACACACTGAGAAGTGTCTTTCTGTATTGCAAACAGGATTTCATTCATGCAAAAAAAAATATTTCTAATGTTGGTCACTACTTCTCTTCCCATTGCATAAAACGCCTTTCTATGACCGAGAAATAACATTTTCAACATAAGCATGCATAAGCTCAGTGAGAGCGCTCAGACGCTCTAACTCACTGTTACTGATCATAGAGACGCTGGACAGAGCGATCTGACCATTTAAGCTCTTGCTCAAATGTATGTGTTAAAAACTTCTAACACACTGAGAAGTGTCTTTCTGTATTGCAAACAGGATTTCATTCATGCACAAAAAATATTTCTAAAGTTGGTCACTATATCTTTGCCCATTGCATAAAACGCCTTTCTATGATCGAGAAATACCATTTTCAGTATAAGCATGCATAAGCTCCAAGAGAGCGCTCAGACGCTCTAACTCACTGTTACTGATCATAGAGACGCTGGATGGAGCGATCTGACCATTTAAGCTCTTGCTTAAAAAGATGTGTAAAAACCTTCAAACACACTGAGAAGTGTCTTTCTGTATTGCAAACAGGATTTCATTCATGCACAAAAAATATTTCTAAAGTTGGACACTATATCTTTGCCCATTGCATAAAACGCCTTTCTATGACCGAGAAATAACATTTTCAACATAAGCATGCATAAGCTCCGTCAGACCGCTTAGACACTCTAACTCACTGTTACTGGTCATAGAGACGCTGGACAGAGCGATCTGACCATTTAAGCTCTTGCTTAAATGGATGTGTAAAAAACTTCTAACACACTGAGAAGTGTCTTTCTGTATTGCAAACAGGATTTCATTCATGCAAAAAAAAATATTTCTAATGTTGGTCACTACTTCTCTTCCCATTGCATAAAACGCCTTTCTATGACCGAGAACTAACATTTTCAACATAAGCATGCATAAGCTCAGTGAGAGCGCTCAGACGCTCTAACTCACTGTTACTGATCATAGAGACGCTGGACAGAGCGATCTGACCATTTAAGTTCTTGCTCAAATGGATGTGTAAAAAACTTCTAACACACTGAGAAGTGTCTTTCTCTATTGCAAACAGGATTTCATTCATGCACAAAAAATATTTCTAAAGTTGGTCACTATATCTTTGCCCATTGCATAAAACGCCTTTCTATGACCGAGAAATAACGTTTTCAATTTAAGCATGCATAAGCTCCAAGAGAGCGCTCAGACGCTCTAACTCACTGTTACTGATCATAGAGACGCTGGATGGAGCGATCTGACCATTTAAGCTCTTGCTTAAAAAGATGTGTAAAAACCTTCTAACACACTGAGAAGTGTCTTTCTGTATTGCAAACAGGATTTCATTCATGCACAAAAAATATTTCTAAAGTTGGACACTATATCTTTGCCCATTGCATAAAACGCCTTTCTATGACCGAGAAATAACATTTTCAACATAAGCATGCATAAGCTCCGTCAGACCGCTCAGACACTCTAACTCACTGTTACTGGTCATAGAGACGCTGGACGGAGCGATCTGACCATTTAAGCTCTTGCTTAAATGGATGTGTAAAAAACTTCTAACACACTGAGAAGTGACTTTCTGTATTGCAAACAGGATTTCATTCATGCAAAAAAAAATATTTCTAAAGTTGGACACTATATCTTTGCCCATTGCATAAAACGCCTTTCTATGACCGAGAAATAACATTTTCAATATAAGTATGCATAAGCTCCAAGAGAGCGCTCAGACGCTCTAACTCACTGTTACTGATCATAGAGACGCTGGATGGAGCGATCTGACCATTTAAGCTCTTGCTTAAAAAGATGTGTAAAAACCTTCTAACACACTGAGAAGTGTCTTTCTGTATTGCAAACAGGATTTCATTCATGCACAAAAAATATTTCTAAAGTTGGACACTATATCTTTGCCCATTGCATAAAACGCCTTTCTATGACCGAGAAATAACATTTTCAACATAAGCATGCATAAGCTCCGTCAGACCGCTCAGACACTCTAACTCACTGTTACTGGTCAAAGAGACGCTGGACGGAGCGATCTGACCATTTAAGCTCTTGCTTAAAAAGATGTGTAAAAACCTTCTATCTCACTGAGAAGTGTCTATCTGTATTGCAAACAGGATTTCATTCATGCACAAAAAATATTTCTAAAGTTGGTCACTATATCTTTGACCATTGCATAAAATGCCTTTCTCTGACCGAGAAATAACATTTTCAATTTAAGCATGCATAAGCTCCAAGAGAGCGCTCAGACGCTCTAACTCACTGTTACTGATCATAGAGACGTTGGATGGAGCGATCTGACCATTTAAGCTCTTGCTTAAAAAGATGTGTAAAAACCATCTAACACACTGAGAAGTGTCTTTCTGTATTGCAAACAGGATTTCATTCATGCACAAAAAATATTTCTAAAGTTGGACACTATATCTTTGCCCATTGCATAAAACGCCTTTCTATGACCGTGAAATAACATTTTCAATATAAGTATATATAAGCTCCAAGAGAGCGCTCAGACGCTCTAACTCACTGTTACTGATCATAGAGACGCTGGATGGAGCGATCTGACCATTTAAGCTCTTGCTTAAAAAGATGTTTAAAAACCTTCTAACACACTGAGAAGTGTCTTTCTGTATTGCGAAAAGGATTTCATTCATGCACAAAAAATATTTCTAAAGTTGGACACTATATCTTTGCCCATTGCATAAAACGCCTTTCTATGACCGAGAAATAACATTTTCAACATAAGCATGCATAAGCTCCGTCAGACTGCTCAGACACTCTAACTCACTGTTACTGTTCATAGAGACGCTGGACGGAGCGATCTGACCATTTAAGCTCTTGCTTAAATAGATGTGTAAAAAACTTCTAACACACTGAGAAGTGTCTTTCTGTATTGCAAACAGGATTTCATTCATGCAAAAAAAAATATTTCTAATGTTGGTCACTACTTCTCTTCCCATTGCATAAAACGCCTTTCTTTGACCGAGAAATAACATTTTCAACATAAGCATGCATAAGCTCAGTGAGAGCGCTCAGACGCTCTAACTCACTGTTACTGATCATAGAGACGCTGGACAGAGCGATCTGACCATTTAAGCTCTTGCTCAAATGTATGTGTAAAAAACTTCTAACACACTGAGAAGTGTCTTTCTCTATTGCAAACAGGATTTCATTCATGCACAAAAAATATTTCTAAAGTTGGTCACTATATCTTTGCCCATTGCATAAAACGCCTTTCTATGACCGAGAAATAACGTTTTCAATTTAAGCATGCATAAGCTCCAAGAGAGCGCTCAGACGCTCTAACTCACTGTTACTGATCATAGAGACGCTGGATGGAGCGATCTGACCATTTAAGCTCTTGCTTAAAAAGATGTGTAAACACCTTCTAACACACTGAGAAGTGTCTTTCTGTATTGCAAACAGGATTTCATTCATGCACAAAAAATATTTCTAAAGTTGGACACTATATCTTTGCCCATTGCATAAAACGCCTTTCTATGACCGAGAAATAACATTTTCAACATAAGCATGCATAAGCTCCGTCAGACAGCTCAGACACTCTAACTCACTGTTACTGGTCATAGAGACGCTGGACGGAGCGATCTGACCATTTAAGCTCTTGCTTAAATGGATGTGTAAAAAACTTCTAACACACTGAGAAGTGTCTTTCTCTATTGCAAACAGGATTTCATTCATGCACAAAAAATATTTCTAAAGTTGGTCACTATATCTTTGCCCATTGCATAAAACGCCTTTCTATGACCGAGAAATAACGTTTTCAATTTAAGCATGCATAAGCTCCAAGAGAGCGCTCAGACGCTCTAACTCACTGTTACTGATCATAGAGACGCTGGATGGAGCGATCTGACCATTTAAGCTCTTGCTTAAAAAGATGTGTAAAAACCATCTAACACACTGAGAAGTGTCTTTCTGTATTGCAAACAGGATTTCATTCATGCACAAAAAATATTTCTAAAGTTGGGCACTATATCTTTGCCCATTGCATAAAACGCCTTTCTATGACCGTGAAATAACATTTTCAATATAAGTATGCATAAGCTCCAAGAGAGCGCTCAGACGCTCTAACTCACTGTTACTGATCATAGAGACGCTGGATGGAGCGATCTGACCATTTAAGCTCTTGCTTAAAAACATGTTTAAAAACCTTCTAACACACTGAGAAGTGTCTTTCTGTATTGCGAACAGGATTTCATTCATGCACAAAAAATATTTCTAAAGTTGGACACTATATCTTTGCCCATTGCATAAAACGCCTTTCTATGACCGAGAAATAACATTTTCAACATAAGCATGCATAAGCTCCGTCAGACCGCTCAGACACTCTAACTCACTGTTACTGGTCAAAGAGACGCTGGACGGAGCGATCTGACCATTTAAGCTCTTGCTTAAATGGA
Organism: Cirrhinus molitorella; assembly: GCA_033026305.1. Taxonomy (NCBI): domain Eukaryota; kingdom Metazoa; phylum Chordata; class Actinopteri; order Cypriniformes; family Cyprinidae; genus Cirrhinus; species Cirrhinus molitorella. The sequence continues at coordinate 16,010,988 of CM065133.1, read as the reverse complement.
TGTGTAAAAAACTTCTAACACACTGAGAAGTGTCTTTCTGTATTGCAAACAGGATTTCATTCATGCACAAAAAATATTTCTAAAGTTGGACACTATATCTTTGCCCATTGCATAAAACGCCTTTCTATGACCGAGAAATAACATTTTCAACATAAGCATGCATAAGCTCCGTCAGACCGCTCAGACACTCTAACTCACTGTTACTGGTCATAGAGACGCTGGACGGAGCGATCTGACCATTTAAGCTCTTGCTTAAAAAGATGTGTAAAAACCTTCTATCTCACTGAGAAGTGTCTATCTGTATTGCAAACAGGATTTCATTCATGCACAAAAAATATTTCTAAAGTTGGTCACTATATCTTTGACCATTGCATAAAATGCCTTTCTCTGACCGAGAAATAACATTTTCAATTTAAGCATGCATAAGCTCCAAGAGAGCGCTCAGACGCTCTAACTCACTGTTACTGATCATAGAGACGCTGGATGGAGCGATCTGACCATTTAAGCTCTTGCTTAAAAAGATGTGTAAAAACCATCTAACACACTGAGAAGTGTCTTTCTGTATTGCAAACAGGATTTCATTCATGCACAAAAAATATTTCTAAAGTTGGACACTATATCTTTGCCCATTGCATAAAACGCCTTTCTATGACCGTGAAATAACATTTTCAATATAAGTATGCATAAGCTCCAAGAGAGCGCTCAGACGCTCTAACTCACTGTTACTGATCATAGAGACGCTGGATGGAGCGATCTGACCATTTAAGCTCTTGCTTAAAAAGATGTTTAAAAACCTTCTAACACACTGAGAAGTGTCTTTCTGTATTGCGAACAGGATTTCAATCATGCACAAAAAATATTTCTAAAGTTGGACACTTTATCTTTGCCCATTGCATAAAACGCCTTTCTATGACCGAGAAATAACATTTTCAACATAAGCATGCATAAGCTCCGTCAGACTGCTCAGACACTCTAACTCACTGTTACTGTTCATAGAGACGCTGGACGGAGCGATCTGACCATTTAAGCTCTTGCTTAAATGGATGTGTAAAAAACTTCTAACACACTGAGAAGTGTCTTTCTGTATTGCAAACAGGATTTCATTCTTGCAAAAAAAAATATTTCTAATGTTGGTCACTACTTCTCTTCCCATTGCATAAAACGCCTTTCTATGACCGAGAAATAACATTTTCAACATAAGCATGCATAAGCTCAGTGAGAGCGCTCAGACGCTCTAACTCACTGTTACTGATCATAGAGACGCTGGATGGAGCGATCTGACCATTTAAGCTCTTGCTTAAAAAGATGTGTAAAAACCTTCTATCTCACTGAGAAGTGTCTATCTGTATTGCAAACAGGATTTCATTCATGCACAAAAAATATTTCTAAAGTTGGTCACTATATCTTTGACCATTGCATAAAATGCCTTTCTCTGACCGAGAAATAACATTTTCAATTTAAGCATGCATAAGCTCCAAGAGAGCGCTCAGACGCTCTAACTCACTGTTACTGATCATAGAGACGCTGGATGGAGCGATCTGACCATTTAAGCTCTTGCTTAAAAAGATGTGTAAACACCATCTAACACACTGAGAAGTGTCTTTCTGTATTGCAAACAGGATTTCATTCATGCACAAAAAATATTTCTAAAGTTGGACACTATATCTTTGCCCATTGCATAAAACGCCTTTCTATGACCGTGAAATAACATTTTCAATATAAGTATGCATAAGCTCCAAGAGAGCGCTCAGACGCTCTAACTCACTGTTACTGATCATAGAGACGCTGGATGGAGCGATCTGACCATTTAAGCTCTTGCTTAAAAAGATGTTTAAAAACCTTCTAACACACTGAGAAGTGTCTTTCTGTATTGCGAACAGGATTTCATTCATGCACAAAAAATATTTCTAAAGTTGGACACTATATCTTTGCCCATTGCATAAAACGCCTTTCTATGACCGAGAAATAACATTTTCAACATAAGCATGCATAAGCTCCGTCAGACTGCTCAGACACTCTAACTCACTGTTACTGTTCATAGAGACGCTGGACGGAGCGATCTGACCATTTAAGCTCTTGCTTAAATGGATGTGTAAAAAACTTCTAACACACTGAGAAGTGTCTTTCTGTATTGCAAACAGGATTTCATTCATGCAAAAAAAAATATTTCTAATGTTGGTCACTACTTCTCTTCCCATTGCATAAAACGCCTTTCTATGACCGAGAAATAACATTTTCAACATAAGCATGCATAAGCTCAGTGAGAGCGCTCAGACGCTCTAACTCACTGTTACTGATCATAGAGACGCTGGACAGAGCGATCTGACCATTTAAGTTCTTGCTCAAATGGATGTGTAAAAAACTTCTAACACACTGAGAAGTGTCTTTCTCTATTGCAAACAGGATTTCATTCATGCACAAAAAATATTTCTAAAGTTGGTCACTATATCTTTGCCCATTGCATAAAACGCCTTTCTATGACCGAGAAATAACGTTTTCAATTTAAGCATGCATAAGCTCCAAGAGAGCGCTCAGACGCTCTAACTCACTGTTACTGATCATAGAGACGTTGGATGGAGCGATCTGACCATTTAAGCTCTTGCTTAAAAAGATGTGTAAAAACCATCTAACACACTGAGAAGTGTCTTTCTGTATTGCAAACAGGATTTCATTCATGCACAAAAAATATTTCTAAAGTTGGACACTATATCTTTGCCCATTGCATAAAACGCCTTTCTATGACCGAGAAATAACATTTTCAACATAAGCATGCATAAGCTCCGTCAGACCGCTCAGACACTCTAACTCACTGTTACTGGTCATAGAGACGCTGGACAGAGCGATCTGACCATTTAAGCTCTTGCTTAAATGGATGTGTAAAAAACTTCTAACACACTGAGAAGTGTCTTTCTGTATTGCAAACAGGATTTCATTCATGCAAAAAAAAATATTTCTAATGTTGGTCACTACTTCTCTTCCCATTGCATAAAACGCCTTTCTATGACCGAGAAATAACATTTTCAACATAAGCATGCATAAGCTCAGTGAGAGCGCTCAGACGCTCTAACTCACTGTTACTGATCATAGAGACGCTGGACAGAGCGATCTGACCATTTAAGTTCTTGCTCAAATGGATGTGTAAAAAACTTCTAACACACTGAGAAGTGTCTTTCTCTATTGCAAACAGGATTTCATTCATGCACAAAAAATATTTCTAAAGTTGGACACTATATCTTTGCCCATTGCATAAAACGCCTTTCTATGACGGTGAAATAACATTTTCAATATAAGTATGCATAAGCTCCAAGAGAGCGCTCAGACGCTCTAACTCACTGTTACTGATCATAGAGACGCTGGATGGAGCGATCTGACCATTTAAGCTCTTGCTTAAAAAGATGTTTAAAAACCTTCTAACACACTGAGAAGTGTCTTTCTGTATTGCGAACAGGATTTCATTCATGCACAAAAAATATTTCTAAAGTTGGACACTATATCTTTGCCCATTGCATAAAACGCCTTTCTATGACCGAGAAATAACATTTTCAACATAAGCATGCATAAGCTCCGTCAGACTGCTCAAACACTCTAACTCACTGTTACTGTTCATAGAGACGCTGGACGGAGCGATCTGACCATTTAAGCTCTTGCTTAAATGGATGTGTAAAAAACTTGTAACACACTGAGAAGTGTCTTTCTGTATTGCAAACAGGATTTCATTCATGCAAAAAAAAATATTTCTAATGTTGGTCACTACTTCTCTTCCCATTGCATAAAACGCCTTTCTATGACCGAGAAATAACATTTTCAACATAAGCATGCATAAGCTCAGTGAGAGCGCTCAGACGCTCTAACTCACTGTTACTGATCATAGAGACGCTGGACAGAGCGATCTGACCATTTAAGCTCTTGCTCAAATGTATGTGTAAAAAACTTCTAACACACTGAGAAGTGTCTTTCTGTATTGCAAACAGGATTTCATTCATGCACAAAAAATATTTCTAAAGTTGGTCACTATATCTTTTCCCATTGCATAAAACGCCTTTCTATGATCGAGAAATACCATTTTCAGTATAAGCATGCATAAGCTCCAAGAGAGCGCTCAGACGCTCTAACTCACTGTTACTGATCATAGAGACGCTGGATGGAGCGATCTGACCATTTAAGCTCTTGCTTAAAAAGATGTGTAAAAACCTTCAAACGCACTTAGAAGTGTCTTTCTGTATTGCAAACAGGATTTCATTCATGCACAAAAAATATTTCTAAAGTTGGACACTATATCTTTGCCCATTGCATAAAACGCCTTTCTATGACCGAGAAATAACATTTTCAACATAAGCATGCATAAGCTCCGTCAGACCGCTCAGACACTCTAACTCACTGTTACTGATCATAGAGACGCTGGACAGAGCGATCTGACCATTTAAGTTCTTGCTCAAATGGATGTGTAAAAAACTTCTAACACACTGAGAAGTGTCTTTCTGTATTGCAAACAGGATTTCATTCATGCAAAAAAAAATATTTCTAAAGTTGGTCACTATATCTTTGCCCATTGCATAAAACGCCTTTCTATGACCGAGAAATAACGTTTTCAATTTAAGCATGCATAAGCTCCAAGAGAGCGCTCAGACGCTCTAACTCACTGTTACTGATCATAGAGACGCTGGATGGAGCGATCTGACCATTTAAGCTCTTGCTTAAAAAGATGTTTAAAAACCTTCTAACACACTGAGAAGTGTCTTTCTGTATTGCGAACAGGATTTCATTCATGCACAAAAAATATTTCTAAAGTTGGACACTATATCTTTGCCCATTGCATAAAACGCCTTTCTATGACCGAGAAATAACATTTTCAACATAAGCATGCATAAGCTCCGTCAGACTGCTCAGACACTCTAACTCACTGTTACTGTTCATAGAGACGCTGGACGGAGCGATCTGACCATTTAAGCTCTTGCTTAAATGGATGTGTAAAAAACTTCTAACACACTGAGAAGTGTCTTTCTGTATTGCAAACAGGATTTCATTCATGCAAAAAAAAATATTTCTAATGTTGGTCACTACTTCTCTTCCCATTGCATAAAATGCCTTTCTCTGACCGAGAAATAACATTTTCAATTTAAGCATGCATAAGCTCCAAGAGAGCGCTCAGACGCTCTAACTCACTGTTACTGATCATAGAGACGCTGGACAGAGCGATCTGACCATTTAAGCTCTTGCTCAAATGTATGTGTAAAAAACTTCTAACACACTGAGAAGTGTCTTTCTGTATTGCAAACAGGATTTCATTCATGCACAAAAAATATTTCTAAAGTTGGTCACTATATCTTTGCCCATTGCATAAAACGCCTTTCTATGATCGAGAAATACCATTTTCAGTATAAGCATGCATAAGCTCCAAGAGAGCGCTCAGACGCTCTAACTCACTGTTACTGATCATAGAGACGCTGGATGGAGCGATCTGACCATTTAAGCTCTTGCTTAAAAAGATGTGTAAAAACCTTCAAACACACTGAGAAGTGTCTTTCTGTATTGCAAACAGGATTTCATTCATGCACAAAAAATATTTCTAAAGTTGGACACTATATCTTTGCCCATTGCATAAAACGCCTTTCTATGACCGAGAAATAACATTTTCAACATAAGCATGCATAAGCTCCGTCAGACCGCTCAGACACTATAACTCACTGTTACTGGTCATAGAGACGCTGGACAGAGCGATCTGACCATTTAAGCTCTTGCTTAAATGGATGTGTAAAAAACTTCTAACACACTGAGAAGTGTCTTTCTGTATTGCAAACAGGATTTCATTCATGCAAAAAAAAATATTTCTAATGTTGGTCACTACTTCTCTTCCCATTGCATAAAACGCCTTTCTATGACCGAGAAATAACATTTTCAACATAAGCATGCATAAGCTCAGTGAGAGCGCTCAGACGCTCTAACTCACTGTTACTGATCATAGAGACGCTGGACAGAGCGATCTGACCATTTAAGTTATTGCTCAAATGGATGTGTAAAAAACTTCTAACACACTGAGAAGTGTCTTTCTCTATTGCAAACAGGATTTCATTCATGCACAAAAAATATTTCTAAAGTTGGTCACTATATCTTTGCCCATTGCATAAAACGCCTTTCTATGACCGAGAAATAACGTTTTCAATTTAAGCATGCATAAGCTCCAAGAGAGCGCTCAGACGCTCTAACTCACTGTTACTGATCATAGAGACGCTGGATGGAGCGATCTGACCATTTAAGCTCTTGCTTAAAAAGATGTGTAAAAATGACCATTTAAGCTCTTGCTTAAAAAGATATGGAAAAACCTTCTAACACACTGAGAAGTGTCTTTCTGTATTGCAAACAGGATTTCATTCATGCACAAAAAATATTTCTAAAGTTGGTCACTATATTTTTGCCCATTGCATAAAACGCCTTTCTATGACCGAGAAATAACATTTTTAACATAAGCATGCATAAGCTCCGTCAGACCGCTCAGACGCTCTAACTCAACTGTTACTGATCATAGAGGCGCTGGATGGAGCGATCTGACCATTTAAGCTGTTGCTTAAATGGATGTGTAAAACACTTCTAACACACTGAGTAGTGTCTTTCTGTATTTTAAACAGGATTTCATTCATGCAAAAAAAAAAAATTCTAATGTTTGTCACTACTTCTCTTCCCATTGCATAAAACGCCTTTCTTTGACCGAGAAATAACATTTTCAACATAAGCATGCATAAGCTCAGTGAGAGCGCTCAGACGCTCTAACTCACTGTTACTGATCATAGAGACGCTGGACAGAGCGATCTGACCATTTAAGCTCTTGCTCAAATGTATGTGTAAAAAACTTCTAACACACTGAGAAGTGTCTTTCTCTATTGCAAACAGGATTTCATTCATGCACAAAAAATATTTCTAAAGTTGGTCACTATATCTTTGCCCATTGCATAAAACGCCTTTCTATGACCGAGAAATAACGTTTTCAATTTAAGCATGCATAAGCTCCAAGAGAGCGCTCAGACGCTCTAACTCACTGTTACTGATCATAGAGACGCTGGATGGAGCGATCTGACCATTTAAGCTCTTGCTTAAAAAGATGTGTAAAAACCTTCTAACACACTGAGAAGTGTCTTTCTGTATTGCAAACAGGATTTCATTCATGCACAAAAAATATTTCTAAAGTTGGACACTATATCTTTGCCCATTGCATAAAACGCCTTTCTATGACCGAGAAATAACATTTTCAACATAAGCATGCATAAGCTCCGTCAGACCGCTCAGACACTCTAACTCACTGTTACTGGTCATAGAGACGCTGGACGGAGCGATCTGACCATTTAAGCTCTTGCTTAAATGGATGTGTAAAAAACTTCTAACACACTGAGAAGTGACTTTCTGTATTGCAAACAGGATTTCATTCATGCAAAAAAAAATATTTCTAAAGTTGGACACTATATCTTTGCCCATTGCATAAAACGCCTTTCTATGACCGAGAAATAACATTTTCAATATAAGTATGCATAAGCTCCAAGAGAGCGCTCAGACGCTCAAACTCACTGTTACTGATCATAGAGACGCTGGATGGAGCGATCTGACCATTTAAGCTCTTGCTTAAAAAGATGTGTAAAAACCTTCTAACACACTGAGAAGTGTCTTTCTGTATTGCAAACAGGATTTCATTCATGCACAAAAAATATTTCTAAAGTTGGACACTATATCTTTGCCCATTGCATAAAACGCCTTTCTATGACCGAGAAATAACATTTTCAACATAAGCATGCATAAGCTCCGTCAGACCGCTCAGACACTCTAACTCACTGTTACTGGTCAAAGAGACGCTGGACGGAGCGATCTGACCATTTAAGCTCTTGCTTAAATGGATGTGTAAAAAACTTCTAACACACTGAGAAGTGTCTTTCTGTATTGCAAACAGGATTTCATTCATGCACAAAAAATATTTCTAAAGTTGGTCACTATATCTTTGACCATTGCATAAAATGCCTTTCTCTGACCGAGAAATAACATTTTCAATTTAAGCATGCATAAGCTCCAAGAGAGCGCTCAGACGCTCTAACTCACTGTTACTGATCATAGAGACGCTGGATGGAGCGATCTGACCATTTAAGCTCTTGCTTAAAAAGATGTTTAAAAACCTTCTAACACACTGAGAAGTGTCTTTCTGTATTGCGAACAGGATTTCATTCATGCACAAAAAATATTTCTAAAGTTGGACACTTTATCTTTGCCCATTGCATAAAACGCCTTTCTATGACCGAGAAATAACATTTTCAACATAAGCATGCATAAGCTCCGTCAGACTGCTCAGACACTCTAACTCACTGTTACTGTTCATAGAGACGCTGGACGGAGCGATCTGACCATTTAAGCTCTTGCTTAAATGGATGTGTAAAAAACTTCTAACACACTGAGAAGTGTCTTTCTGTATTGCAAACAGGATTTCATTCTTGCAAAAAAAAATATTTCTAATGTTGGTCACTACTTCTCTTCCCATTGCATAAAACGCCTTTCTATGACCGAGAAATAACATTTTCAACATAAGCATGCATAAGCTCAGTGAGAGCGCTCAGACGCTCTAACTCACTGTTACTGATCATAGAGACGCTGGATGGAGCGATCTGACCATTTAAGCTCTTGCTTAAAAAGATGTGTAAAAACCTTCTATCTCACTGAGAAGTGTCTATCTGTATTGCAAACAGGATTTCATTCATGCACAAAAAATATTTCTAAAGTTGGTCACTATATCTTTGACCATTGCATAAAATGCCTTTCTCTGACCGAGAAATAACATTTTCAATTTAAGCATGCATAAGCTCCAAGAGAGCGCTCAGACGCTCTAACTCACTGTTACTGATGATAGAGACGCTGGATGGAGCGATCTGACCATTTAAGCTCTTGCTTAAAAAGATGTGTAAAAACCATCTAACACACTGAGAAGTGTCTTTCTGTATTGCAAACAGGATTTCATTCATGCACAAAAAATATTTCTAAAGTTGGACACTATATCTTTGCCCATTGCATAAAACGCCTTTCTATGACCGTGAAATAACATTTTCAATATAAGTATGCATAAGCTCCAAGAGAGCGCTCAGACGCTCTAACTCACTGTTACTGATCATAGAGACGCTGGATGGAGCGATCTGACCATTTAAGCTCTTGCTTAAAAAGATGTTTAAAAACCTTCTAACACACTGAGAAGTGTCTTTCTGTATTGCGAACAGGATTTCATTCATGCACAAAAAATATTTCTAAAGTTGGACACTATATCTTTGCCCATTGCATAAAACGCCTTTCTATGACCGAGAAATAACATTTTCAACATAAGCATGCATAAGCTCCGTCAGACTGCTCAGACACTCTAACTCACTGTTACTGTTCATAGAGACGCTGGACGGAGCGATCTGACCATTTAAGCTCTTGCTTAAATGGATGTGTAAAAAACTTCTAACACACTGAGAAGTGTCTTTCTGTATTGCAAACAGGATTTCATTCATGCAAAAAAAAATATTTCTAATGTTGGTCACTATTTCTCTTCCCATTGCATAAAACGCCTTTCTTTGACCGAGAAATAACATTTTCAACATAAGCATGCATAAGCTCAGTGAGAGCGCTCAGACGCTCTAACTCACTGTTACTGATCATAGAGACGCTGGACAGAGCGATCTGACCATTTAAGCTCTTGCTCAAATGTATGTGTAAAAAACTTCTAACACACTGAGAAGTGTCTTTCTGTATTGCAAACAGGATTTCATTCATGCACAAAAAATATTTCTAAAGTTGGTCACTATATCTTTGCCCATTGCATAAAACGCCTTTCTATGATCGAGAAATACCATTTTCAGTATAAGCATGCATAAGCTCCAAGAGAGCGCTCAGACGCTCTAACTCACTGTTACTGATCATAGAGACGCTGGATGGAGCGATCTGACCATTTAAGCTCTTGCTTAAAAAGATGTGTAAAAACCTTCAAACACACTGAGAAGTGTCTTTCTGTATTGCAAACAGGATTTCATTCATGCACAAAAAATATTTCTAAAGTTGGACACTATATCTTTGCCCATTGCATAAAACGCCTTTCTATGACCGAGAAATAACATTTTCAACATAAGCATGCATAAGCTCTGTCAGACCGCTCAGACACTCTAACTCACTGTTACTGGTCATAGAGACGCTGGACAGAGCGATCTGACCATTTAAGCTCTTGCTTAAATGGATGTGTAAAAAACTTCTAACACACTGAGAAGTGTCTTTCTGTATTGCAAACAGGATTTCATTCATGCAAAAAAAAATATTTCTAATGTTGGTCACTACTTCTCTTCCCATTGCATAAAACGCCTTTCTATGACCGAGAAATAACATTTTCAACATAAGCATGCATAAGCTCAGTGAGAGCGCTCAGACGCTCTAACTCACTGTTACTGATCATAGAGACGCTGGACAGAGCGATCTGACCATTTAAGTTCTTGCTCAAATGGATGTGTAAAAAACTTCTAACACACTGAGAAGTGTCTTTCTCTATTGCAAACAGGATTTCATTCATGCACAAAAAATATTTCTAAAGTTGGTCACTATATCTTTGCCCATTGCATAAAACGCCTTTCTATGACCGAGAAATAACGTTTTCAATTTAAGCATGCATAAGCTCCAAGAGAGCGCTCAGACGCTCTAACTCACTGTTACTGATCATAGAGACGCTGGATGGAGCGATCTGACCATTTAAGCTCTTGCTTAAAAAGATGTGTAAAAACCTTCTAACACACTGAGAAGTGTCTTTCTGTATTGCAAACAGGATTTCATTCATGCACAAAAAATATTTCTAAAGTTGGACACTATATCTTTGCCCATTGCATAAAACGCCTTTCTATGACCGAGAAATAACATTTTCAACATAAGCATGCATAAGCTCCGTCAGACCGCTCAGACACTCTAACTCACTGTTACTGGTCATAGAGACGCTGGACGGAGCGATCTGACCATTTAAGCTCTTGCTTAAATGGATGTGTAAAAAACTTCTAACACACTGAGAAGTGACTTTCTGTATTGCAAACAGGATTTCATTCATGCAAAAAAAAATATTTCTAAAGTTGGACACTATATCTTTGCCCATTGCATAAAACGCCTTTCTATGACCGAGAAATAACATTTTCAATATAAGTATGCATAAGCTCCAAGAGAGCGCTCAGACGCTCTAACTCACTGTTACTGATCATAGAGACGCTGGATGGAGCGATCTGACCATTTAAGCTCTTGCTTAAAAAGATGTGTAAAAACCTTCTAACACACTGAGAAGTGTCTTTCTGTATTGCAAACAGGATTTCATTCATGCACAAAAAATATTTCTAAAGTTGGACACTATATCTTTGCCCATTGCATAAAACGCCTTTCTATGACCGAGAAATAACATTTTCAACATAAGCATGCATAAGCTCCGTCAGACCGCTCAGACACTCTAACTCACTGTTACTGGTCAAAGAGACGCTGGACGGAGCGATCTGACCATTTAAGCTCTTGCTTAAATGGATGTGTAAAAAACTTCTAACACACTGAGAAGTGTCTTTCTGTATTGCAAACAGGATTTCATTCATGCAAAAAAAAATATTTCTAATGTTGGTCACTACTTCTCTTCCCATTGCATAAAACGCCTTTCTATGACCGAGAAATAACATTTTCAACATAAGCATACATAAGCTCAGTGAGAGCGCTCAGACGCTCTAACTCACTGTTACTGATCATAGAGACGCTGGACAGAGCGATCTGACCATTTAAGTTCTTGCTCAAATGGATGTGTAAAAAACTTCTAACACACTGAGAAGTGTCTTTCTCTATTGCAAACAGGATTTCATTCATGCACAAAAAATATTTCTAAAGTTGGTCACTATATCTTTGCCCATTGCATAAAACGCCTTTCTATGACCGAGAAATAACGTTTTCAATTTAAGCATGCATAAGCTCCAAGAGAGCGCTCAGACGCTCTAACTCACTGTTACTGATCATAGAGACGCTGGATGGAGCGATCTGACCATTTAAGCTCTTGCTTAAAAAGATGTGTAAAAACCTTCTAACACACTGAGAAGTGTCTTTCTGTATTGCAAACAGGATTTCATTCATGCACAAAAAATATTTCTAAAGTTGGACACTATATCTTTGCCCATTGCATAAAACGCCTTTCTATGACCGAGAAATAACATTTTCAACATAAGCATGCATAAGCTCCGTCAGACCGCTCAGACACTCTAACTCACTGTTACTGGTCATAGAGACGCTGGACGGAGCGATCTGACCATTTAAGCTCTTGCTTAAATGGATGTGTAAAAAACTTCTAACACACTGAGAAGTGACTTTCTGTATTGCAAACAGGATTTCATTCATGCAAAAAAAAATATTTCTAAAGTTGGACACTATATCTTTGCCCATTGCATAAAACGCCTTTCTATGACCGAGAAATAACATTTTCAATATAAGTATGCATAAGCTCCAAGAGAGCGCTCAGACGCTCTAACTCACTGTTACTGATCATAGAGACGCTGGATGGAGCGATCTGACCATTTAAGCTCTTGCTTAAAAAGATGTGTAAAAACCTTCTAACACACTGAGAAGTGTCTTTCTGTATTGCAAACAGGATTTCATTCATGCACAAAAAATATTTCTAAAGTTGGACACTATATCTTTGCCCATTGCATAAAACGCCTTTCTATGACCGAGAAATAACATTTTCAACATAAGCATGCATAAGCTCCGTCAGACCGCTCAGACACTCTAACTCACTGTTACTGGTCAAAGAGACGCTGGACGGAGCGATCTGACCATTTAAGCTCTTGCTTAAATGGATGTGTAAAAAACTTCTAACACACTGAGAAGTGTCTTTCTGTATTGCAAACAGGATTTCATTCATGCACAAAAAATATTTCTAAAGTTGGACACTATATCTTTGCCCATTGCATAAAACGCCTTTCTATGACCGAGAAATAACATTTTCAACATAAGCATGCATAAGCTCCGTCAGACCGCTCAGACACTCTAACTCACTGTTACTGGTCATAGAGACGCTGGACGGAGCGATCTGACCATTTAAGCTCTTGCTTAAAAAGATGTGTAAAAACCTTCTATCTCACTGAGAAGTGTCTATCTGTATTGCAAACAGGATTTCATTCATGCACAAAAAATATTTCTAAAGTTGGTCACTATATCTTTGACCATTGCATAAAATGCCTTTCTCTGACCGAGAAATAACATTTTCAATTTAAGCATGCATAAGCTCCAAGAGAGCGCTCAGACGCTCTAACTCACTGTTACTGATCATAGAGACGCTGGATGGAGCGATCTGACCATTTAAGCTCTTGCTTAAAAAGATGTGTAAAAACCATCTAACACACTGAGAAGTGTCTTTCTGTATTGCAAACAGGATTTCATTCATGCACAAAAAATATTTCTAAAGTTGGACACTATATCTTTGCCCATTGCATAAAACGCCTTTCTATGACCGTGAAATTACATTTTCAATATAAGTATGCATAAGCTCCAAGAGAGCGCTCAGACGCTCTAACTCACTGTTACTGATCATAGAGACGCTGGATGGAGCGATCTGACCATTTAAGCTCTTGCTTAAAAAGATGTTTAAAAACCTTCTAACACACTGAGAAGTGTCTTTCTGTATTGCGAACAGGATTTCATTCATGCACAAAAAATATTTCTAAAGTTGGACACTTTATCTTTGCCCATTGCATAAAACGCCTTTCTATGACCGAGAAATAACATTTTCAACATAAGCATGCATAAGCTCCGTCAGACTGCTCAGACACTCTAACTCACTGTTACTGTTCATAGAGACGCTGGACGGAGCGATCTGACCATTTAAGCTCTTGCTTAAATGGATGTGTAAAAAACTTCTAACACACTGAGAAGTGTCTTTCTGTATTGCAAACAGGATTTCATTCTTGCAAAAAAAAAATATTTCTAATGTTGGTCACTACTTCTCTTCCCATTGCATAAAACGCCTTTCTATGACCGAGAAATAACATTTTCAACATAAGCATGCATAAGCTCAGTGAGAGCGCTCAGACGCTCTAACTCACTGTTACTGATCATAGAGACGCTGGATGGAGCGATCTGACCATTTAAGCTCTTGCTTAAAAAGATGTGTAAAAACCTTCTATCTCACTGAGAAGTGTCTATCTGTATTGCAAACAGGATTTCATTCATGCACAAAAAATATTTCTAAAGTTGGTCACTATATCTTTGACCATTGCATAAAATGCCTTTCTCTGACCGAGAAATAACATTTTCAATTTAAGCATGCATAAGCTCCAAGAGAGCGCTCAGACGCTCTAACTCACTGTTACTGATCATAGAGACGCTGGATGGAGCGATCTGACCATTTAAGCTCTTGCTTAAAAAGATGTGTAAAAACCATCTAACACACTGAGAAGTGTCTTTCTGTATTGCAAACAGGATTTCATTCATGCACAAAAAATATTTCTAAAGTTGGACACTATATCTTTGCCCATTGCATAAAACGCCTTTCTATGACCGTGAAATAACATTTTCAATATAAGTATGCATAAGCTCCAAGAGAGCGCTCAGACGCTCTAACTCACTGTTACTGATCATAGAGACGCTGGATGGAGCGATCTGACCATTTAAGCTCTTGCTTAAAAAGATGTTTAAAAACCTTCTAACACACTGAGAAGTGTCTTTCTGTATTGCGAAAAGGATTTCATTCATGCACAAAAAATATTTCTAAAGTTGGACACTATATCTTTGCCCATTGCATAAAACGCCTTTCTATGACCGAGAAATAACATTTTCAACATAAGCATGCATAAGCTCCGTCAGACCGCTCAGACACTCTAACTCACTGTTACTGGTCATAGAGACGCTGGACGGAGCGATCTGACCATTTAAGCTCTTGCTTAAATGGATGTGTAAAAAACTTCTAACACACTGAGAAGTGACTTTCTGTATTGCAAACAGGATTTCATTCATGCAAAAAAAAATATTTCTAAAGTTGGACACTATATCTTTGCCCATTGCATAAAACGCCTTTCTATGACCGAGAAATAACATTTTCAATATAAGTATGCATAAGCTCCAAGAGAGCGCTCAGACGCTCTAACTCACTGTTACTGATCATAGAGACGCTGGATGGAGCGATCTGACCATTTAAGCTCTTGCTTAAAAAGATGTGTAAAAACCTTCTAACACACTGAGAAGTGTCTTTCTGTATTGCAAACAGGATTTCATTCATGCACAAAAAATATTTCTAAAGTTGGACACTATATCTTTGCCCATTGCATAAAACGCCTTTCTATGACCGAGAAATAACATTTTCAACATAAGCATGCATAAGCTCCGTCAGACCGCTCAGACACTATAACTCACTGTTACTGGTCAAAGAGACGCTGGACGGAGCGATCTGACCATTTAAGCTCTTGCTTAAATGGATGTGTAAAAAACTTCTAACACACTGAGAAGTGTCTTTCTGTATTGCAAACAGGATTTCATTCATGCACAAAAAATATTTCTAAAGTTGGACACTATATCTTTGCCCATTGCATAAAACGCCTTTCTATGACCGAGAAATAACATTTTCAACATAAGCATGCATAAGCTCCGTCAGACCGCTCAGACACTCTAACTCACTGTTACTGGTCATAGAGACGCTGGACGGAGCGATCTGACCATTTAAGCTCTTGCTTAAAAAGATGTGTAAAAACCTTCTATCTCACTGAGAAGTGTCTATCTGTATTGCAAACAGGATTTCATTCATGCACAAAAAATATTTCTAAAGTTGGTCACTATATCTTTGACCATTGCATAAAATGCCTTTCTCTGACCGAGAAATAACATTTTCAATTTAAGCATGCATAAGCTCCAAGAGAGCGCTCAGACGCTCTAACTCACTGTTACTGATCATAGAGACGCTGGATGGAGCGATCTGACCATTTAAGCTCTTGCTTAAAAAGATGTGTAAAAACCATCTAACACACTGAGAAGTGTCTTTCTGTATTGCAAACAGGATTTCATTCATGCACAAAAAATATTTCTAAAGTTGGACACTATATCTTTGCCCATTGCATAAAACGCCTTTCTATGACCGTGAAATTACATTTTCAATATAAGTATGCATAAGCTCCAAGAGAGCGCTCAGACGCTCTAACTCACTGTTACTGATCATAGAGACGCTGGATGGAGCGATCTGACCATTTAAGCTCTTGCTTAAAAAGATGTTTAAAAACCTTCTAACACACTGAGAAGTGTCTTTCTGTATTGCGAACAGGATTTCATTCATGCACAAAAAATATTTCTAAAGTTGGACACTTTATCTTTGCCCATTGCATAAAACGCCTTTCTATGACCGAGAAATAACATTTTCAACATAAGCATGCATAAGCTCCGTCAGACTGCTCAGACACTCTAACTCACTGTTACTGTTCATAGAGACGCTGGACGGAGCGATCTGACCATTTAAGCTCTTGCTTAAATGGATGTGTAAAAAACTTCTAACACACTGAGAAGTGTCTTTCTGTATTGCAAACAGGATTTCATTCTTGCAAAAAAAAAATATTTCTAATGTTGGTCACTACTTCTCTTCCCATTGCATAAAACGCCTTTCTATGACCGAGAAATAACATTTTCAACATAAGCATGCATAAGCTCAGTGAGAGCGCTCAGACGCTCTAACTCACTGTTACTGATCATAGAGACGCTGGATGGAGCGATCTGACCATTTAAGCTCTTGCTTAAAAAGATGTGTAAAAACCTTCTATCTCACTGAGAAGTGTCTATCTGTATTGCAAACAGGATTTCATTCATGCACAAAAAATATTTCTAAAGTTGGTCACTATATCTTTGACCATTGCATAAAACGCCTTTCTCTGACCGAGAAATAACATTTTCAATTTAAGCATGCATAAGCTCCAAGAGAGCGCTCAGACGCTCTAACTCACTGTTACTGATCATAGAGACGCTGGATGGAGCGATCTGACCATTTAAGCTCTTGCTTAAAAAGATGTGTAAAAACCATCTAACACACTGAGAAGTGTCTTTCTGTATTGCAAACAGGATTTCATTCATGCACAAAAAATATTTCTAAAGTTGGACACTATATCTTTGCCCATTGCATAAAACGCCTTTCTATGACCGTGAAATAACATTTTCAATATAAGTATGCATAAGCTCCAAGAGAGCGCTCAGACGCTCTAACTCACTGTTACTGATCATAGAGACGCTGGATGGAGCGATCTGACCATTTAAGCTCTTGCTTAAAAAGATGTTTAAAAACCTTCTAACACACTGAGAAGTGTCTTTCTGTATTGCGAAAAGGATTTCATTCATGCACAAAAAATATTTCTAAAGTTGGACACTATATCTTTGCCCATTGCATAAAACGCCTTTCTATGACCGAGAAATAACATTTTCAACATAAGCATGCATAAGCTCCGTCAGACCGCTCAGACACTCTAACTCACTGTTACTGTTCATAAAGACGCTGGACGGAGCGATCTGACCATTTAAGCTCTTGCTTAAATGGATGTGTAAAAAACTTCTAACACACTGAGAAGTGTCTTTCTGTATTGCAAACAGGATTTCATTCATGCAAAAAAAAATATTTCTAATGTTGGTCACTACTTCTCTTCCCATTGCATAAAACGCCTTTCTTTGACCGAGAAATAACATTTTCAACATAAGCATGCATAAGCTCAGTGAGAGCGCTCAGACGCTCTAACTCACTGTTACTGATCATAGAGACGCTGGACAGAGCGATCTGACCATTTAAGCTCTTGCTCAAATGTATGTGTAAAAAACTTCTAACACACTGAGAAGTGTCTTTCTCTATTGCAAACAGGATTTCATTCATGCACAAAAAATATTTCTAAAGTTGGTCACTATATCTTTGCCCATTGCATAAAACGCCTTTCTATGACCGAGAAATAACGTTTTCAATTTAAGCATGCATAAGCTCCAAGAGAGCGCTCAGACGCTCTAACTCACTGTTACTGATCATAGAGACGCTGGATGGAGCGATCTGACCATTTAAGCTCTTGCTTAAAAAGATGTGTAAAAACCTTCTAACACACTGAGAAGTGTCTTTCTGTATTGCAAACAGGATTTCATTCATGCACAAAAAATATTTCTAAAGTTGGACACTATATCTTTGCCCATTGCATAAAACGCCTTTCTATGACCGAGAAATAACATTTTCAACATAAGCATGCATAAGCTCCGTCAGACCGCTCAGACACTCTAACTCACTGTTACTGGTCATAGAGACGCTGGACGGAGCGATCTGACCATTTAAGCTCTTGCTTAAATGGATGTGTAAAAAACTTCTAACACACTGAGAAGTGACTTTCTGTACTGCAAACAGGATTTCATTCATGCAAAAAAAAATATTTCTAAAGTTGGACACTATATCTTTGCCCATTGCATAAAACGCCTTTCTATGACCGAGAAATAACATTTTCAATATAAGTATGCATAAGCTCCAAGAGAGCGCTCAGACGCTCTAACTCACTGTTACTGATCATAGAGACGCTGGATGGAGCGATCTGACCATTTAAGCTCTTGCTTAAAAAGATGTGTAAAAACCTTCTAACACACTGAGAAGTGTCTTTCTGTATTGCAAACAGGATTTCATTCATGCACAAAAAATATTTCTAAAGTTGGACACTATATCTTTGCCCATTGCATAAAACGCCTTTCTATGACCGAGAAATAACATTTTCAACATAAGCATGCATAAGCTCCGTCAGACCGCTCAGACACTCTAACTCACTGTTACTGGTCAAAGAGACGCTGGACGGAGCGATCTGACCATTTAAGCTCTTGCTTAAATGGATGTGTAAAAAACTTCTAACACACTGAGAAGTGTCTTTCTGTATTGCAAACAGGATTTCATTCATGCACAAAAAATATTTCTAAAGTTGGACACTATATCTTTGCCCATTGCATAAAACGCCTTTCTATGACCGAGAAATAACATTTTCAACATAAGCATGCATAAGCTCCGTCAGACCGCTCAGACACTCTAACTCACTGTTACTGGTCATAGAGACGCTGGACGGAGCGATCTGACCATTTAAGCTCTTGCTTAAAAAGATGTGTAAAAACCTTCTATCTCACTGAGAAGTGTCTATCTGTATTGCAAACAGGATTTCATTCATGCACAAAAAATATTTCTAAAGTTGGTCACTATATCTTTGACCATTGCATAAAATGCCTTTCTCTGACCGAGAAATAACATTTTCAATTTAAGCATGCATAAGCTCCAAGAGAGCGCTCAGACGCTCTAACTCACTGTTACTGATCATAGAGACGCTGGATGGAGCGATCTGACCATTTAAGCTCTTGCTTAAAAAGATGTGTAAAAACCATCTAACACACTGAGAAGTGTCTTTCTGTATTGCAAACAGGATTTCATTCATGCACAAAAAATATTTCTAAAGTTGGACACTATATCTTTGCCCATTGCATAAAACGCCTTTCTATGACCGTGAAATAACATTTTCAATATAAGTATGCATAAGCTCCAAGAGAGCGCTCAGACGCTCTAACTCACTGTTACTGATCATAGAGACGCTGGATGGAGCGATCTGACCATTTAAGCTCTTGCTTAAAAAGATGTTTAAAAACCTTCTAACACACTGAGAAGTGTCTTTCTGTATTGCGAACAGGATTTCATTCATGCACAAAAAATATTTCTAAAGTTGGACACTTTATCTTTGCCCATTGCATAAAACGCCTTTCTATGACCGAGAAATAACATTTTCAACATAAGCATGCATAAGCTCCGTCAGACTGCTCAGACACTCTAACTCACTGTTACTGTTCATAGAGACGCTGGACGGAGCGATCTGACCATTTAAGCTCTTGCTTAAATGGATGTGTAAAAAACTTCTAACACACTGAGAAGTGTCTTTCTGTATTGCAAACAGGATTTCATTCTTGCAAAAAAAAAATATTTCTAATGTTGGTCACTACTTCTCTTCCCATTGCATAAAACGCCTTTCTATGACCGAGAAATAACATTTTCAACATAAGCATGCATAAGCTCAGTGAGAGCGCTCAGACGCTCTAACTCACTGTTACTGATCATAGAGACGCTGGATGGAGCGATCTGACCATTTAAGCTCTTGCTTAAAAAGATGTGTAAAAACCTTCTATCTCACTGAGAAGTGTCTATCTGTATTGCAAACAGGATTTCATTCATGCACAAAAAATATTTCTAAAGTTGGTCACTATATCTTTGACCATTGCATAAAACGCCTTTCTCTGACCGAGAAATAACATTTTCAATTTAAGCATGCATAAGCTCCAAGAGAGCGCTCAGACGCTCTAACTCACTGTTACTGATCATAGAGACGCTGGATGGAGCGATCTGACCATTTAAGCTCTTGCTTAAAAAGATGTGTAAAAACCATCTAACACACTGAGAAGTGTCTTTTTGTATTGCAAACAGGATTTCATTCATGCACAAAAAATATTTCTAAAGTTGGACACTATATCTTTGCCCATTGCATAAAACGCCTTTCTATGACCGTGAAATAACATTTTCAATATAAGTATGCATAAGCTCCAAGAGAGCGCTCAGACGCTCTAACTCACTGTTACTGATCATAGAGACGCTGGATGGAGCGATCTGACCATTTAAGCTCTTGCTTAAAAAGATGTTTAAAAATCTTCTAACACACTGAGAAGTGTCTTTCTGTATTGCGAAAAGGATTTCATTCATGCACAAAAAATATTTCTAAAGTTGGACACTATATCTTTGCCCATTGCATAAAACGCCTTTCTATGACCGAGAAATAACATTTTCAACATAAGCATGCATAAGCTCCGTCAGACCGCTCAGACACTCTAACTCACTGTTACTGTTCATAAAGACGCTGGACGGAGCGATCTGACCATTTAAGCTCTTGCTTAAATGGATGTGTAAAAAACTTCTAACACACTGAGAAGTGTCTTTCTGTATTGCAAACAGGATTTCATTCATGCAAAAAAAAATATTTCTAATGTTGGTCACTACTTCTCTTCCCATTGCATAAAACGCCTTTCTTTGACCGAGAAATAACATTTTCAACATAAGCATGCATAAGCTCAGTGAGAGCGCTCAGACGCTCTAACTCACTGTTACTGATCATAGAGACGCTGGACAGAGCGATCTGACCATTTAAGCTCTTGCTCAAATGTATGTGTAAAAAACTTCTAACACACTGAGAAGTGTCTTTCTCTATTGCAAACAGGATTTCATTCATGCACAAAAAATATTTCTAAAGTTGGTCACTATATCTTTGCCCATTGCATAAAACGCCTTTCTATGACCGAGAAATAACGTTTTCAATTTAAGCATGCATAAGCTCCAAGAGAGCGCTCAGACGCTCTAACTCACTGTTACTGATCATAGAGACGCTGGATGGAGCGATCTGACCATTTAAGCTCTTGCTTAAAAAGATGTGTAAAAACCTTCTAACACACTGAGAAGTGTCTTTCTGTATTGCAAACAGGATTTCATTCATGCACAAAAAATATTTCTAAAGTTGGACACTATATCTTTGCCCATTGCATAAAACGCCTTTCTATGACCGAGAAATAACATTTTCAACATAAGCATGCATAAGCTCCGTCAGACCGCTCAGACACTCTAACTCACTGTTACTGGTCATAGAGACGCTGGACGGAGCGATCTGACCATTTAAGCTCTTGCTTAAATGGATGTGTAAAAAACTTCTAACACACTGAGAAGTGTCTTTCTGTATTGCAAACAGGATTTCATTCTTGCAAAAAAAAAATATTTCTAATGTTGGTCACTACTTCTCTTCCCATTGCATAAAACGCCTTTCTATGACCGAGAAATAACATTTTCAACATAAGCATGCATAAGCTCAGTGAGAGCGCTCAGACGCTCTAACTCACTGTTACTGATCATAGAGACGCTGGATGGAGCGATCTGACCATTTAAGCTCTTGCTTAAAAAGATGTGTAAAAACCTTCTATCTCACTGAGAAGTGTCTATCTGTATTGCAAACAGGATTTCATTCATGCACAAAAAATATTTCTAAAGTTGGTCACTATATCTTTGACCATTGCATAAAATGCCTTTCTCTGACCGAGAAATAACATTTTCAATTTAAGCATGCATAAGCTCCAAGAGAGCGCTCAGACGCTCTAACTCACTGTTACTGATCATAGAGACGCTGGATGGAGCGATCTGACCATTTAAGCTCTTGCTTAAAAAGATGTGTAAAAACCATCTAACACACTGAGAAGTGTCTTTCTGTATTGCAAACAGGATTTCATTCATGCACAAAAAATATTTCTAAAGTTGGACACTATATCTTTGCCCATTGCATAAAACGCCTTTCTATGACCGTGAAATAACATTTTCAATATAAGTATGCATAAGCTCCAAGAGAGCGCTCAGACGCTCTAACTCACTGTTACTGATCATAGAGACGCTGGATGGAGCGATCTGACCATTTAAGCTCTTGCTTAAAAAGATGTTTAAAAACCTTCTAACACACTGAGAAGTGTCTTTCTGTATTGCGAAAAGGATTTCATTCATGCACAAAAAATATTTCTAAAGTTGGACACTATATCTTTGCCCATTGCATAAAACGCCTTTCTATGACCGAGAAATAACATTTTCAACATAAGCATGCATAAGCTCCGTCAGACCGCTCAGACACTCTAACTCACTGTTACTGGTCATAGAGACGCTGGACGGAGCGATCTGACCATTTAAGCTCTTGCTTAAATGGATGTGTAAAAAACTTCTAACACACTGAGAAGTGACTTTCTGTATTGCAAACAGGATTTCATTCATGCAAAAAAAAATATTTCTAAAGTTGGACACTATATCTTTGCCCATTGCATAAAACGCCTTTCTATGACCGAGAAATAACATTTTCAATATAAGTATGCATAAGCTCCAAGAGAGCGCTCAGACGCTCTAACTCACTGTTACTGATCATAGAGACGCTGGATGGAGCGATCTGACCATTTAAGCTCTTGCTTAAAAAGATGTGTAAAAACCTTCTAACACACTGAGAAGTGTCTTTCTGTATTGCAAACAGGATTTCATTCATGCACAAAAAATATTTCTAAAGTTGGACACTATATCTTTGCCCATTGCATAAAACGCCTTTCTATGACCGAGAAATAACATTTTCAACATAAGCATGCATAAGCTCCGTCAGACCGCTCAGACACTCTAACTCACTGTTACTGGTCAAAGAGACGCTGGACGGAGCGATCTGACCATTTAAGCTCTTGCTTAAATGGATGTGTAAAAAACTTCTAACACACTGAGAAGTGTCTTTCTGTATTGCAAACAGGATTTCATTCATGCACAAAAAATATTTCTAAAGTTGGACACTATATCTTTGCCCATTGCATAAAACGCCTTTCTATGACCGAGAAATAACATTTTCAACATAAGCATGCATAAGCTCCGTCAGACCGCTCAGACACTCTAACTCACTGTTACTGGTCATAGAGACGCTGGACGGAGCGATCTGACCATTTAAGCTCTTGCTTAAAAAGATGTGTAAAAACCTTCTATCTCACTGAGAAGTGTCTATCTGTATTGCAAACAGGATTTCATTCATGCACAAAAAATATTTCTAAAGTTGGTCACTATATCTTTGACCATTGCATAAAATGCCTTTCTCTGACCGAGAAATAACATTTTCAATTTAAGCATGCATAAGCTCCAAGAGAGCGCTCAGACGCTCTAACTCACTGTTACTGATCATAGAGACGCTGGATGGAGCGATCTGACCATTTAAGCTCTTGCTTAAAAAGATGTTTAAAAACCTTCTAACACACTGAGAAGTGTCTTTCTGTATTGCGAACAGGATTTCATTCATGCACAAAAAATATTTCTAAAGTTGGACACTTTATCTTTGCCCATTGCATAAAACGCCTTTCTATGACCGAGAAATAACATTTTCAACATAAGCATGCATAAGCTCCGTCAGACTGCTCAGACACTCTAACTCACTGTTACTGTTCATAGAGACGCTGGACGGAGCGATCTGACCATTTAAGCTCTTGCTTAAATGGATGTGTAAAAAACTTCTAACACACTGAGAAGTGTCTTTCTGTATTGCAAACAGGATTTCATTCTTGCAAAAAAAAAATATTTCTAATGTTGGTCACTACTTCTCTTCCCATTGCATAAAACGCCTTTCTATGACCGAGAAATAACATTTTCAACATAAGCATGCATAAGCTCAGTGAGAGCGCTCAGACGCTCTAACTCACTGTTACTGATCATAGAGACGCTGGATGGAGCGATCTGACCATTTAAGCTCTTGCTTAAAAAGATGTGTAAAAACCTTCTATCTCACTGAGAAGTGTCTATCTGTATTGCAAACAGGATTTCATTCATGCACAAAAAATATTTCTAAAGTTGGTCACTATATCTTTGACCATTGCATAAAATGCCTTTCTCTGACCGAGAAATAACATTTTCAATTTAAGCATGCATAAGCTCCAAGAGAGCGCTCAGACGCTCTAACTCACTGTTACTGATCATAGAGACGCTGGATGGAGCGATCTGACCATTTAAGCTCTTGCTTAAAAAGATGTGTAAAAACCATCTAACACACTGAGAAGTGTCTTTCTGTATTGCAAACAGGATTTCATTCATGCACAAAAAATATTTCTAAAGTTGGACACTATATCTTTGCCCATTGCATAAAACGCCTTTCTATGACCGTGAAATAACATTTTCAATATAAGTATGCATAAGCTCCAAGAGAGCGCTCAGACGCTCTAACTCACTGTTACTGATCATAGAGACGCTGGATGGAGCGATCTGACCATTTAAGCTCTTGCTTAAAAAGATGTTTAAAAACCTTCTAACACACTGAGAAGTGTCTTTCTGTATTGCGAAAAGGATTTCATTCATGCACAAAAAATATTTCTAAAGTTGGACACTATATCTTTGCCCATTGCATAAAACGCCTTTCTATGACCGAGAAATAACATTTTCAACATAAGCATGCATAAGCTCCGTCAGACCGCTCAGACACTCTAACTCACTGTTACTGGTCATAGAGACGCTGGACGGAGCGATCTGACCATTTAAGCTCTTGCTTAAATGGATGTGTAAAAAACTTCTAACACACTGAGAAGTGACTTTCTGTATTGCAAACAGGATTTCATTCATGCAAAAAAAAATATTTCTAAAGTTGGACACTATATCTTTGCCCATTGCATAAAACGCCTTTCTATGACCGAGAAATAACATTTTCAATATAAGTATGCATAAGCTCCAAGAGAGCGCTCAGACGCTCTAACTCACTGTTACTGATCATAGAGACGCTGGATGGAGCGATCTGACCATTTAAGCTCTTGCTTAAAAAGATGTGTAAAAACCTTCTAACACACTGAGAAGTGTCTTTCTGTATTGCAAACAGGATTTCATTCATGCACAAAAAATATTTCTAAAGTTGGACACTATATCTTTGCCCATTGCATAAAACGCCTTTCTATGACCGAGAAATAACATTTTCAACATAAGCATGCATAAGCTCCGTCAGACCGCTCAGACACTCTAACTCACTGTTACTGGTCAAAGAGACGCTGGACGGAGCGATCTGACCATTTAAGCTCTTGCTTAAATGGATGTGTAAAAAACTTCTAACACACTGAGAAGTGTCTTTCTGTATTGCAAACAGGATTTCATTCATGCACAAAAAATATTTCTAAAGTTGGACACTATATCTTTGCCCATTGCATAAAACGCCTTTCTATGACCGAGAAATAACATTTTCAACATAAGCATGCATAAGCTCCGTCAGACCGCTCAGACACTCTAACTCACTGTTACTGGTCATAGAGACGCTGGACGGAGCGATCTGACCATTTAAGCTCTTGCTTAAAAAGATGTGTAAAAACCTTCTATCTCACTGAGAAGTGTCTATCTGTATTGCAAACAGGATTTCATTCATGCACAAAAAATATTTCTAAAGTTGGTCACTATATCTTTGACCATTGCATAAAATGCCTTTCTCTGACCGAGAAATAACATTTTCAATTTAAGCATGCATAAGCTCCAAGAGAGCGCTCAGACGCTCTAACTCACTGTTACTGATCATAGAGACGCTGGATGGAGCGATCTGACCATTTAAGCTCTTGCTTAAAAAGATGTTTAAAAACCTTCTAACACACTGAGAAGTGTCTTTCTGTATTGCGAACAGGATTTCATTCATGCACAAAAAATATTTCTAAAGTTGGACACTTTATCTTTGCCCATTGCATAAAACGCCTTTCTATGACCGAGAAATAACATTTTCAACATAAGCATGCATAAGCTCCGTCAGACTGCTCAGACACTCTAACTCACTGTTACTGTTCATAGAGACGCTGGACGGAGCGATCTGACCATTTAAGCTCTTGCTTAAATGGATGTGTAAAAAACTTCTAACACACTGAGAAGTGTCTTTCTGTATTGCAAACAGGATTTCATTCTTGCAAAAAAAAAATATTTCTAATGTTGGTCACTACTTCTCTTCCCATTGCATAAAACGCCTTTCTATGACCGAGAAATAACATTTTCAACATAAGCATGCATAAGCTCAGTGAGAGCGCTCAGACGCTCTAACTCACTGTTACTGATCATAGAGACGCTGGATGGAGCGATCTGACCATTTAAGCTCTTGCTTAAAAAGATGTGTAAAAACCTTCTATCTCACTGAGAAGTGTCTATCTGTATTGCAAACAGGATTTCATTCATGCACAAAAAATATTTCTAAAGTTGGTCACTATATCTTTGACCATTGCATAAAATGCCTTTCTCTGACCGAGAAATAACATTTTCAATTTAAGCATGCATAAGCTCCAAGAGAGCGCTCAGACGCTCTAACTCACTGTTACTGATCATAGAGACGCTGGATGGAGCGATCTGACCATTTAAGCTCTTGCTTAAAAAGATGTGTAAAAACCATCTAACACACTGAGAAGTGTCTTTCTGTATTGCAAACAGGATTTCATTCATGCACAAAAAATATTTCTAAAGTTGGACACTATATCTTTGCCCATTGCATAAAACGCCTTTCTATGACCGTGAAATAACATTTTCAATATAAGTATGCATAAGCTCCAAGAGAGCGCTCAGACGCTCTAACTCACTGTTACTGATCATAGAGACGCTGGATGGAGCGATCTGACCATTTAAGCTCTTGCTTAAAAAGATGTTTAAAAACCTTCTAACACACTGAGAAGTGTCTTTCTGTATTGCGAAAAGGATTTCATTCATGCACAAAAAATATTTCTAAAGTTGGACACTATATCTTTGCCCATTGCATAAAACGCCTTTCTATGACCGAGAAATAACATTTTCAACATAAGCATGCATAAGCTCCGTCAGACCGCTCAGACACTCTAACTCACTGTTACTGGTCATAGAGACGCTGGACGGAGCGATCTGACCATTTAAGCTCTTGCTTAAATGGATGTGTAAAAAACTTCTAACACACTGAGAAGTGACTTTCTGTATTGCAAACAGGATTTCATTCATGCAAAAAAAAATATTTCTAAAGTTGGACACTATATCTTTGCCCATTGCATAAAACGCCTTTCTATGACCGAGAAATAACATTTTCAATATAAGTATGCATAAGCTCCAAGAGAGCGCTCAGACGCTCTAACTCACTGTTACTGATCATAGAGACGCTGGATGGAGCGATCTGACCATTTAAGCTCTTGCTTAAAAAGATGTGTAAAAACCTTCTAACACACTGAGAAGTGTCTTTCTGTATTGCAAACAGGATTTCATTCATGCACAAAAAATATTTCTAAAGTTGGACACTATATCTTTGCCCATTGCATAAAACGCCTTTCTATGACCGAGAAATAACATTTTCAACATAAGCATGCATAAGCTCCGTCAGACCGCTCAGACACTCTAACTCACTGTTACTGGTCAAAGAGACGCTGGACGGAGCGATCTGACCATTTAAGCTCTTGCTTAAATGGATGTGTAAAAAACTTCTAACACACTGAGAAGTGTCTTTCTGTATTGCAAACAGGATTTCATTCATGCACAAAAAATATTTCTAAAGTTGGACACTATATCTTTGCCCATTGCATAAAACGCCTTTCTATGACCGAGAAATAACATTTTCAACATAAGCATGCATAAGCTCCGTCAGACCGCTCAGACACTCTAACTCACTGTTACTGGTCAGAGAGACGCTGGACGGAGCGATCTGACCATTTAAGCTCTTGCTTAAAAAGATGTGTAAAAACCTTCTATCTCACTGAGAAGTGTCTATCTGTATTGCAAACAGGATTTCATTCATGCACAAAAAATATTTCTAAAGTTGGTCACTATATCTTTGACCATTGCATAAAATGCCTTTCTCTGACCGAGAAATAACATTTTCAATTTAAGCATGCATAAGCTCCAAGAGAGCGCTCAGACGCTCTAACTCACTGTTACTGATCATAGAGACGCTGGATGGAGCGATCTGACCATTTAAGCTCTTGCTTAAAAAGATGTGTAAAAACCATCTAACACACTGAGAAGTGTCTTTCTGTATTGCAAACAGGATTTCATTCATGCACAAAAAATATTTCTAAAGTTGGACACTATATCTTTGCCCATTGCATAAAACGCCTTTCTATGACCGTGAAATAACATTTTCAATATAAGTATGCATAAGCTCCAAGAGAGCGCTCAGACGCTCTAACTCACTGTTACTGATCATAGAGACGCTGGATGGAGCGATCTGACCATTTAAGCTCTTGCTTAAAAAGATGTTTAAAAACCTTCTAACACACTGAGAAGTGTCTTTCTGTATTGCGAACAGGATTTCATTCATGCACAAAAAATATTTCTAAAGTTGGACACTTTATCTTTGCCCATTGCATAAAACGCCTTTCTATGACCGAGAAATAACATTTTCAACATAAGCATGCATAAGCTCCGTCAGACTGCTCAGACACTCTAACTCACTGTTACTGTTCATAGAGACGCTGGACGGAGCGATCTGACCATTTAAGCTCTTGCTTAAATGGATGTGTAAAAAACTTCTAACACACTGAGAAGTGTCTTTCTGTATTGCAAACAGGATTTCATTCTTGCAAAAAAAAAATATTTCTAATGTTGGTCACTACTTCTCTTCCCATTGCATAAAACGCCTTTCTATGACCGAGAAATAACATTTTCAACATAAGCATGCATAAGCTCAGTGAGAGCGCTCAGACGCTCTAACTCACTGTTACTGATCATAGAGACGCTGGATGGAGCGATCTGACCATTTAAGCTCTTGCTTAAAAAGATGTGTAAAAACCTTCTATCTCACTGAGAAGTGTCTATCTGTATTGCAAACAGGATTTCATTCATGCACAAAAAATATTTCTAAAGTTGGTCACTATATCTTTGACCATTGCATAAAATGCCTTTCTCTGACCGAGAAATAACATTTTCAATTTAAGCATGCATAAGCTCCAAGAGAGCGCTCAGACGCTCTAACTCACTGTTACTGATCATAGAGACGCTGGATGGAGCGATCTGACCATTTAAGCTCTTGCTTAAAAAGATGTGTAAAAACCATCTAACACACTGAGAAGTGTCTTTCTGTATTGCAAACAGGATTTCATTCATGCACAAAAAATATTTCTAAAGTTGGACACTATATCTTTGCCCATTGCATAAAACGCCTTTCTATGACCGTGAAATAACATTTTCAATATAAGTATGCATAAGCTCCAAGAGAGCGCTCAGACGCTCTAACTCACTGTTACTGATCATAGAGACGCTGGATGGAGCGATCTGACCATTTAAGCTCTTGCTTAAAAAGATGTTTAAAAACCTTCTAACACACTGAGAAGTGTCTTTCTGTATTGCGAAAAGGATTTCATTCATGCACAAAAAATATTTCTAAAGTTGGACACTATATCTTTGCCCATTGCATAAAACGCCTTTCTATGACCGAGAAATAACATTTTCAACATAAGCATGCATAAGCTCCGTCAGACTGCTCAGACACTCTAACTCACTGTTACTGTTCATAGAGACGCTGGACGGAGCGATCTGACCATTTAAGCTCTTGCTTAAATGGATGTGTAAAAAACTTCTAACACACTGAGAAGTGTCTTTCTGTATTGCAAACAGGATTTCATTCATGCAAAAAAAAATATTTCTAATGTTGGTCACTACTTCTCTTCCCATTGCATAAAACGCCTTTCTTTGACCGAGAAATAACATTTTCAACATAAGCATGCATAAGCTCAGTGAGAGCGCTCAGACGCTCTAACTCACTGTTACTGATCATAGAGACGCTGGACAGAGCGATCTGACCATTTAAGCTCTTGCTCAAATGTATGTGTAAAAAACTTCTAACACACTGAGAAGTGTCTTTCTCTATTGCAAACAGGATTTCATTCATGCACAAAAAATATTTCTAAAGTTGGTCACTATATCTTTGCCCATTGCATAAAACGCCTTTCTATGACCGAGAAATAACGTTTTCAATTTAAGCATGCATAAGCTCCAAGAGAGCGCTCAGACGCTCTAACTCACTGTTACTGATCATAGAGACGCTGGATGGAGCGATCTGACCATTTAAGCTCTTGCTTAAAAAGATGTTTAAAAACCTTCTAACACACTGAGAAGTGTCTTTCTGTATTGCGAAAAGGATTTCATTCATGCACAAAAAATATTTCTAAAGTTGGACACTATATCTTTGCCCATTGCATAAAACGCCTTTCTATGACCGAGAAATAACATTTTCAACATAAGCATGCATAAGCTCCGTCAGACCGCTCAGACACTCTAACTCACTGTTACTGGTCATAGAGACGCTGGACGGAGCGATCTGACCATTTAAGCTCTTGCTTAAATGGATGTGTAAAAAACTTCTAACACACTGAGAAGTGACTTTCTGTATTGCAAACAGGATTTCATTCATGCAAAAAAAAATATTTCTAAAGTTGGACACTATATCTTTGCCCATTGCATAAAACGCCTTTCTATGACCGAGAAATAACATTTTCAATATAAGTATGCATAAGCTCCAAGAGAGCGCTCAGACGCTCTAACTCACTGTTACTGATCATAGAGACGCTGGATGGAGCGATCTGACCATTTAAGCTCTTGCTTAAAAAGATGTGTAAAAACCTTCTAACACACTGAGAAGTGTCTTTCTGTATTGCAAACAGGATTTCATTCATGCACAAAAAATATTTCTAAAGTTGGACACTATATCTTTGCCCATTGCATAAAACGCCTTTCTATGACCGAGAAATAACATTTTCAACATAAGCATGCATAAGCTCCGTCAGACCGCTCAGACACTCTAACTCACTGTTACTGGTCAAAGAGACGCTGGACGGAGCGATCTGACCATTTAAGCTCTTGCTTAAATGGATGTGTAAAAAACTTCTAACACACTGAGAAGTGTCTTTCTGTATTGCAAACAGGATTTCATTCATGCACAAAAAATATTTCTAAAGTTGGACACTATATCTTTGCCCATTGCATAAAACGCCTTTCTATGACCGAGAAATAACATTTTCAACATAAGCATGCATAAGCTCCGTCAGACCGCTCAGACACTCTAACTCACTGTTACTGGTCATAGAGACGCTGGACGGAGCGATCTGACCATTTAAGCTCTTGCTTAAAAAGATGTGTAAAAACCTTCTATCTCACTGAGAAGTGTCTATCTGTATTGCAAACAGGATTTCATTCATGCACAAAAAATATTTCTAAAGTTGGTCACTATATCTTTGACCATTGCATAAAATGCCTTTCTCTGACCGAGAAATAACATTTTCAATTTAAGCATGCATAAGCTCCAAGAGAGCGCTCAGACGCTCTAACTCACTGTTACTGATCATAGAGACGCTGGATGGAGCGATCTGACCATTTAAGCTCTTGCTTAAAAAGATGTGTAAAAACCATCTAACACACTGAGAAGTGTCTTTCTGTATTGCAAACAGGATTTCATTCATGCACAAAAAATATTTCTAAAGTTGGACACTATATCTTTGCCCATTGCATAAAACGCCTTTCTATGACCGTGAAATAACATTTTCAATATAAGTATGCATAAGCTCCAAGAGAGCGCTCAGACGCTCTAACTCACTGTTACTGATCATAGAGACGCTGGATGGAGCGATCTGACCATTTAAGCTCTTGCTTAAAAAGATGTTTAAAAACCTTCTAACACACTGAGAAGTGTCTTTCTGTATTGCGAACAGGATTTCATTCATGCACAAAAAATATTTCTAAAGTTGGACACTTTATCTTTGCCCATTGCATAAAACGCCTTTCTATGACCGAGAAATAACATTTTCAACATAAGCATGCATAAGCTCCGTCAGACTGCTCAGACACTCTAACTCACTGTTACTGTTCATAGAGACGCTGGACGGAGCGATCTGACCATTTAAGCTCTTGCTTAAATGGATGTGTAAAAAACTTCTAACACACTGAGAAGTGTCTTTCTGTATTGCAAACAGGATTTCATTCTTGCAAAAAAAAAATATTTCTAATGTTGGTCACTACTTCTCTTCCCATTGCATAAAACGCCTTTCTATGACCGAGAAATAACATTTTCAACATAAGCATGCATAAGCTCAGTGAGAGCGCTCAGACGCTCTAACTCACTGTTACTGATCATAGAGACGCTGGATGGAGCGATCTGACCATTTAAGCTCTTGCTTAAAAAGATGTGTAAAAACCTTCTATCTCACTGAGAAGTGTCTATCTGTATTGCAAACAGGATTTCATTCATGCACAAAAAATATTTCTAAAGTTGGTCACTATATCTTTGACCATTGCATAAAATGCCTTTCTCTGACCGAGAAATAACATTTTCAATTTAAGCATGCATAAGCTCCAAGAGAGCGCTCAGACGCTCTAACTCACTGTTACTGATCATAGAGACGCTGGATGGAGCGATCTGACCATTTAAGCTCTTGCTTAAAAAGATGTGTAAAAACCATCTAACACACTGAGAAGTGTCTTTCTGTATTGCAAACAGGATTTCATTCATGCACAAAAAATATTTCTAAAGTTGGACACTATATCTTTGCCCATTGCATAAAACGTCTTTCTATGACCGTGAAATAACATTTTCAATATAAGTATGCATAAGCTCCAAGAGAGCGCTCAGACGCTCTAACTCACTGTTACTGATCATAGAGACGCTGGATGGAGCGATCTGACCATTTAAGCTCTTGCTTAAAAAGATGTTTAAAAACCTTCTAACACACTGAGAAGTGTCTTTCTGTATTGCGAAAAGGATTTCATTCATGCACAAAAAATATTTCTAAAGTTGGACACTATATCTTTGCCCATTGCATAAAACGCCTTTCTATGACCGAGAAATAACATTTTCAACATAAGCATGCATAAGCTCCGTCAGACTGCTCAGACACTCTAACTCACTGTTACTGTTCATAGAGACGCTGGACGGAGCGATCTGACCATTTAAGCTCTTGCTTAAATGGATGTGTAAAAAACTTCTAACACACTGAGAAGTGTCTTTCTGTATTGCAAACAGGATTTCATTCATGCAAAAAAAAATATTTCTAATGTTGGTCACTACTTCTCTTCCCATTGCATAAAACGCCTTTCTTTGACCGAGAAATAACATTTTCAACATAAGCATGCATAAGCTCAGTGAGAGCGCTCAGACGCTCTAACTCACTGTTACTGATCATAGAGACGCTGGACAGAGCGATCTGACCATTTAAGCTCTTGCTCAAATGTATGTGTAAAAAACTTCTAACACACTGAGAAGTGTCTTTCTCTATTGCAAACAGGATTTCATTCATGCACAAAAAATATTTCTAAAGTTGGTCACTATATCTTTGCCCATTGCATAAAACGCCTTTCTATGACCGAGAAATAACGTTTTCAATTTAAGCATGCATAAGCTCCAAGAGAGCGCTCAGACGCTCTAACTCACTGTTACTGATCATAGAGACGCTGGATGGAGCGATCTGACCATTTAAGCTCTTGCTTAAAAAGATGTGTAAAAACCTTCTAACACACTGAGAAGTGTCTTTCTGTATTGCAAACAGGATTTCATTCATGCACAAAAAATATTTCTAAAGTTGGACACTATATCTTTGCCCATTGCATAAAACGCCTTTCTATGACCGAGAAATAACATTTTCAACATAAGCATGCATAAGCTCCGTCAGACCGCTCAGACACTCTAACTCACTGTTACTGGTCATAGAGACGCTGGACGGAGCGATCTGACCATTTAAGCTCTTGCTTAAATGGATGTGTAAAAAACTTCTAACACACTGAGAAGTGACTTTCTGTATTGCAAACAGGATTTCATTCATGCAAAAAAAAATATTTCTAAAGTTGGACACTATATCTTTGCCCATTGCATAAAACGCCTTTCTATGACCGAGAAATAACATTTTCAATATAAGTATGCATAAGCTCCAAGAGAGCGCTCAGACGCTCTAACTCACTGTTACTGATCATAGAGACGCTGGATGGAGCGATCTGACCATTTAAGCTCTTGCTTAAAAAGATGTGTAAAAACCTTCTAACACACTGAGAAGTGTCTTTCTGTATTGCAAACAGGATTTCATTCATGCACAAAAAATATTTCTAAAGTTAGACACTTTATCTTTGCCCATTGCATAAAACGCCTTTCTATGACCGAGAAATAACATTTTCAACATAAGCATGCATAAGCTCCGTCAGACTGCTCAGACACTCTAACTCACTGTTACTGTTCATAGAGACGCTGGACGGAGCGATCTGACCATTTAAGCTCTTGCTTAAATGGATGTGTAAAAAACTTCTAACACACTGAGAAGTGTCTTTCTGTATTGCAAACAGGATTTCATTCTTGCAAAAAAAAATATTTCTAATGTTGGTCACTACTTCTCTTCCCATTGCATAAAACGCCTTTCTATGACCGAGAAATAACATTTTCAACATAAGCATGCATAAGCTCAGTGAGAGCGCTCAGACGCTCTAACTCACTGTTACTGATCATAGAGACGCTGGATGGAGCGATCTGACCATTTAAGCTCTTGCTTAAAAAGATGTGTAAAAACCTTCTATCTCACTGAGAAGTGTCTATCTGTATTGCAAACAGGATTTCATTCATGCACAAAAAATATTTCTAAAGTTGGACACTATATCTTTGCCCATTGCATAAAACGCCTTTCTATGACCGTGAAATAACATTTTCAATATAAGTATGCATAAGCTCCAAGAGAGCGCTCAGATGCTCTAACTCACTGTTACTGATCATAGAGACGCTGGATGGAGCGATCTGACCATTTAAGCTCTTGCTTAAAAAGATGTTTAAAAACCTTCTAACACACTGAGAAGTGTCTTTCTGTATTGCGAACAGGATTTCATTCATGCACAAAAAATATTTCTAAAGTTGGACACTATATCTTTGCCCATTGCATAAAACGCCTTTCTATGACCGAGAAATAACATTTTCAACATAAGCATGCATAAGCTCCGTCAGACTGCTCAGACACTCTAACTCACTGTTACTGTTCATAGAGACGCTGGACGGAGCGATCTGACCATTTAAGCTCTTGCTTAAATGGATGTGTAAAAAACTTCTAACACACTGAGAAGTGTCTTTCTGTATTGCAAACAGGATTTCATTCATGCAAAAAAAAATATTTCTAATGTTGGTCACTACTTCTCTTCCCATTGCATAAAACGCCTTTCTTTGACCGAGAAATAACATTTTCAACATAAGCATGCATAAGCTCAGTGGGAGCGCTCAGACGCTCTAACTCACTGTTACTGATCATAGAGACGCTGGACAGAGCGATCTGACCATTTAAGCTCTTGCTCAAATGTATGTGTAAAAAACTTCTAACACACTGAGAAGTGTCTTTCTGTATTGCAAACAGGATTTCATTCATGCACAAAAAATATTTCTAAAGTTGGTCACTATATCTTTGCCCATTGCATAAAACGCCTTTCTATGATCGAGAAATACCATTTTCAGTATAAGCATGCATAAGCTCCAAGAGAGCGCTCAGACGCTCTAACTCACTGTTACTGATCATAGAGACGCTGGATGGAGCGATCTGACCATTTAAGCTCTTGCTTAAAAAGATGTGTAAAAACCTTCAAACACACTGAGAAGTGTCTTTCTGTATTGCAAACAGGATTTCATTCATGCACAAAAAATATTTCTAAAGTTGGACACTATATCTTTGCCCATTGCATAAAACGCCTTTCTATGACCGAGAAATAACATTTTCAACATAAGCATGCATAAGCTCCGTCAGACCGCTCAGACACTCTAACTCACTGTTACTGGTCATAGAGACGCTGGACAGAGCGATCTGACCATTTAAGCTTTTGCTTAAATGGATGTGTAAAAAACTTCTAACACACTGAGAAGTGTCTTTCTGTATTGCAAACAGGATTTCATTCATGCAAAAAAAAATATTTCTAATGTTGGTCACTACTTCTCTTCCCATTGCATAAAACGCCTTTCTATGACCGAGAAATAACATTTTCAACATAAGCATGCATAAGCTCAGTGAGAGCGCTCAGACGCTCTAACTCACTGTTACTGATCATAGAGACGCTGGACAGAGCGATCTGACCATTTAAGTTCTTGCTCAAATGGATGTGTAAAAAACTTCTAACACACTGAGAAGTGTCTTTCTCTATTGCAAACAGGATTTCATTCATGCACAAAAAATATTTCTAAAGTTGGTCACTATATCTTTGCCCATTGCATAAAACGCCTTTCTATGACCGAGAAATAACGTTTTCAATTTAAGCATGCATAAGCTCCAAGAGAGCGCTCAGACGCTCTAACTCACTGTTACTGATCATAGAGACGCTGGATGGAGCGATCTGACCATTTAAGCTCTTGCTTAAAAAGATGTGTAAAAATGACCATTTAAACTCTTGCTTAAAAAGATATGGAAAAACCTTCTAACACACTGAGAAGTGTCTTTCTGTATTGCAAACAGGATTTCATTCATGCACAAAAAATATTTCTAAAGTTGGTCACTATATTTTTGCCCATTGCATAAAACGCCTTTCTATGACCGAGAAATAACATTTTTAACATAAGCATGCATAAGCTCCGTCAGACCGCTCAGACGCTCTAACTCAACTGTTACTGATCATAGAGGCGCTGGATGGAGCGATCTGACCATTTAAGCTGTTGCTTAAATGGATGTGTAAAACACTTCTAACACACTGAGTAGTGTCTTTCTGTATTGCAAACAGGATTTCATTCATGCAAAAAAAAAAAATTCTAATGTTGGTCACTACTTCTCTTCCCATTGCATAAAACGCCTTTCTATGACCGAGAAATAACATTTTCAACATAAGCATGCATAAGCTCAGTGAGAGCGCTCAGACGCTCTAACTCACTGTTACTGATCATAGAGACGCTGGACAGAGCGATCTGACCATTTAAGCTCTTGCTTAAAAAGATGTGTAAAAACCTTCTATCTCACTGAGAAGTGTCTATCTGTATTGCAAACAGGATTTCATTCATGCACAAAAAATATTTCTAAAGTTGGTCACTATATCTTTGCCCATTGCATAAAACGCCTTTCTATGACCGAGAAATAACATTTTCAACGTAAGCATGCATAAGCTCCGTCAGACCGCTCAGACGCTCTAACTCACTGTTACTGATCATAGAGACGCTGGACAGAGCGATCTGACCATTTAAGCTCTTGCTCAAATGTATGTGTAAAAAACTTCTAACACACTGAGAAGTGTCTTTCTGTATTGCAAACAGGATTTCATTCATGCACAAAAAATATTTCTAAAGTTGGTCACTATATCTTTGCCCATTGCATAAAACGCCTTTCTATGATCGAGAAAAACCATTTTCAGTATAAGCATGCATAAGCTCCAAGAGAGCGCTCAGACGCTCTAACTCACTGTTACTGATCATAGAGACGCTGGATGGAGCGATCTGACCATTTAAGCTCTTGCTTAAAAAGATGTGTAAAAACCTTCTAACACACTGAGAAGTGTCTTTCTGTATTGCAAACAGGATTTCATTCATGCAAAAAAAAATATTTCTAAAGTTGGTCACTATATCTTTGCCCATTGCATAAAACGCCTTTCTATGATCGAGAAAAACCATTTTCAGTATAAGCATGCATAAGCTCCAAGAGAGCGCTCAGACGCTCTAACTCACTTTTACTGATCATAGAGACGCTGGATGGAGCGATCTGACCATTTAAGCTCTTGCTTAAAAAGATGTGTAAAAACCTTCTAACACACTGAGAAGTGTCTTTCTGTATTGCAAACAGGATTTCATTCATGCAAAAAAAAATATTTCTAATGTTGGTCACTACTTCTCTTCCCATTGCATAAAACGCCTTTCTATGACCGAGAAATAACGTTTTCAATTTAAGCATGCATAAGCTCCAAGAGATCGCTCAGACGCTCTAACTCACTTTTACTGATCATAGAGACGCTGGATGGAGCGATCTGACCATTTAAGCTCTTGCTTAAAAAGATGTGTAAAAACCTTCTAACACACTGAGAAGTGTCTTTCTGTATTGCAAACAGGATTTCATTCATGCAAAAAAAAATATTTCTAATGTTGGTCACTACTTCTCTTCCCATTGCATAAAACGCCTTTCTATGACCGAGAAATAACATTTTCAACATAAGCATGCATAAGCTCCGTCAGACCGCTCAGACACTCTAACTCACTGTTACTGATCATAGAGACGCTGGACAGAGCGATCTGACCATTTAAGTTCTTGCTCAAATGGATGTGTAAAAAACTTCTAACACACTGAGAAGTGTCTTTCTGTATTGCAAACAGGATTTCATTCATGCAAAAAAAAATATTTCTAAAGTTGGTCACTATATCTTTGCCCATTGCATAAAACGCCTTTCTATGACCGAGAAATAACGTTTTCAATTTAAGCATGCATAAGCTCCAAGAGAGCGCTCAGACGCTCTAACTCACTGTTACTGATCATAGAGACGCTGGATGGAGCGATCTGACCATTTAAGCTCTTGCTTAAAAAGATGTTTAAAAACCTTCTAACACACTGAGAAGTGTCTTTCTGTATTGCGAACAGGATTTCATTCATGCACAAAAAATATTTCTAAAGTTGGACACTATATCTTTGCCCATTGCATAAAACGCCTTTCTATGACCGAGAAATAACATTTTCAACATAAGCATGCATAAGCTCCGTCAGACTGCTCAGACACTCTAACTCACTGTTACTGTTCATAGAGACGCTGGACGGAGCGATCTGACCATTTAAGCTCTTGCTTAAATGGATGTGTAAAAAACTTCTAACACACTGAGAAGTGTCTTTCTGTATTGCAAACAGGATTTCATTCATGCACAAAAAATATTTCTAAAGTTGGTCACTATATTTTTGCCCATTGCATAAAACGCCTTTCTATGACCGAGAAATAACATTTTTAACATAAGCATGCATAAGCTCCGTCAGACCGCTCAGACGCTCTAACTCAACTGTTACTGATCATAGAGGCGCTGGATGGAGCGATCTGACCATTTAAGCTGTTGCTTAAATGGATGTGTAAAACACTTCTAACACACTGAGTAGTGTCTTTCTGTATTGCAAACAGGATTTCATTCATGCAAAAAAAAAAAATTCTAATGTTGGTCACTACTTCTCTTCCCATTGCATAAAACGCCTTTCTATGACCGAGAAATAACATTTTCAACATAAGCATGCATAAGCTCAGTGAGAGCGCTCAGACGCTCTAACTCACTGTTACTGATCATAGAGACGCTGGACAGAGCGATCTGACCATTTAAGCTCTTGCTTAAAAAGATGTGTAAAAACCTTCTATCTCACTGAGAAGTGTCTATCTGTATTGCAAACAGGATTTCATTCATGCACAAAAAATATTTCTAAAGTTGGTCACTATATCTTTGCCCATTGCATAAAACGCCTTTCTATGACCGAGAAATAACATTTTCAACGTAAGCATGCATAAGCTCCGTCAGACCGCTCAGACGCTCTAACTCACTGTTACTGATCATAGAGACGCTGGACAGAGCGATCTGACCATTTAAGCTCTTGCTCAAATGTATGTGTAAAAAACTTCTAACACACTGAGAAGTGTCTTTCTGTATTGCAAACAGGATTTCATTCATGCACAAAAAATATTTCTAAAGTTGGTCACTATATCTTTGCCCATTGCATAAAACGCCTTTCTATGATCGAGAAAAACCATTTTCAGTATAAGCATGCATAAGCTCCAAGAGAGCGCTCAGACGCTCTAACTCACTTTTACTGATCATAGAGACGCTGGATGGAGCGATCTGACCATTTAAGCTCTTGCTTAAAAAGATGTGTAAAAACCTTCTAACACACTGAGAAGTGTCTTTCTGTATTGCAAACAGGATTTCATTCATGCAAAAAAAAATATTTCTAATGTTGGTCACTACTTCTCTTCCCATTGCATAAAACGCCTTTCTATGACCGAGAAATAACATTTTCAACATAAGCATGCATAAGCTCAGTGAGAGCGCTCAGACGCTCTAACTCACTGTTACTGATCATAGAGACGCTGGACAGAGCGATCTGACCATTTAAGTTCTTGCTCAAATGGATGTGTAAAAAACTTCTAACACACTGAGAAGTGTCTTTCTCTATTGCCAACAGGATTTCATTCATGCACAAAAAATATTTCTAAAGTTGGTCACTATATCTTTGCCCATTGCATAAAACGCCTTTCTATGACCGAGAAATAACGTTTTCAATTTAAGCATGCATAAGCTCCAAGAGATCGCTCAGACGCTCTAACTCACTTTTACTGATCATAGAGACGCTGGATGGAGCGATCTGACCATTTAAGCTCTTGCTTAAAAAGATGTGTAAAAACCTTCTAACACACTGAGAAGTGTCTTTCTGTATTGCAAACAGGATTTCATTCATGCAAAAAAAAATATTTCTAATGTTGGTCACTACTTCTCTTCCCATTGCATAAAACGCCTTTCTATGACCGAGAAATAACATTTTCAA
This sequence comes from Cirrhinus molitorella, assembly GCA_033026305.1. Lineage (NCBI taxonomy): Eukaryota > Metazoa > Chordata > Actinopteri > Cypriniformes > Cyprinidae > Cirrhinus > Cirrhinus molitorella. Next base: position 15,969,990 of record CM065133.1, on the reverse strand, counting down.
CATAAGCATGCATAAGCTCCGTCAGACCGCTCAGACACTCTAACTCACTGTTACTGATCATAGAGACGCTGGACAGAGCGATCTGACCATTTAAGTTCTTGCTCAAATGGATGTGTAAAAAACTTCTAACACACTGAGAAGTGTCTTTCTGTATTGCAAACAGGATTTCATTCATGCAAAAAAAAATATTTCTAAAGTTGGTCACTATATCTTTGCCCATTGCATAAAACGCCTTTCTATGACCGAGAAATAACGTTTTCAATTTAAGCATGCATAAGCTCCAAGAGAGCGCTCAGACGCTCTAACTCACTGTTACTGATCATAGAGACGCTGGATGGAGCGATCTGACCATTGAAGCTCTTGCTTAAAAAGATGTTTAAAAACCTTCTAACACACTGAGAAGTGTCTTTCTGTATTGCGAACAGGATTTCATTCATGCACAAAAAATATTTCTAAAGTTGGACACTATATCTTTGCCCATTGCATAAAACGCCTTTCTATGACCGAGAAATAACATTTTCAACATAAGCATGCATAAGCTCCGTCAGACTGCTCAGACACTCTAACTCACTGTTACTGTTCATAGAGACGCTGGACGGAGCGATCTGACCATTTAAGCTCTTGCTTAAATGGATGTGTAAAAAACTTCTAACACACTGAGAAGTGTCTTTCTGTATTGCAAACAGGATTTCATTCATGCACAAAAAATATTTCTAAAGTTGGTCACTATATTTTTGCCCATTGCATAAAACGCCTTTCTATGACCGAGAAATAACATTTTTAACATAAGCATGCATAAGCTCCGTCAGACCGCTCAGACGCTCTAACTCAACTGTTACTGATCATAGAGGCGCTGGATGGAGCGATCTGACCATTTAAGCTGTTGCTTAAATGGATGTGTAAAACACTTCTAACACACTGAGTAGTGTCTTTCTGTATTGCAAACAGGATTTCATTCATGCAAAAAAAAAAAATTCTAATGTTGGTCACTACTTCTCTTCCCATTGCATAAAACGCCTTTCTATGACCGAGAAATAACATTTTCAACATAAGCATGCATAAGCTCAGTGAGAGCGCTCAGACGCTCTAACTCACTGTTACTGATCATAGAGACGCTGGACAGAGCGATCTGACCATTTAAGCTCTTGCTTAAAAAGATGTGTAAAAACCTTCTATCTCACTGAGAAGTGTCTATCTGTATTGCAAACAGGATTTCATTCATGCACAAAAAATATTTCTAAAGTTGGTCACTATATCATTGCCCATTGCATAAAACGCCTTTCTATGACCGAGAAATAACATTTTCAACGTAAGCATGCATAAGCTCCGTCAGACCGCTCAGACGCTCTAACTCACTGTTACTGATCATAGAGACGCTGGACAGAGCGATCTGACCATTTAAGCTCTTGCTCAAATGTATGTGTAAAAAACTTCTAACACACTGAGAAGTGTCTTTCTGTATTGCAAACAGGATTTCATTCATGCACAAAAAATATTTCTAAAGTTGGTCACTATATCTTTGCCCATTGCATAAAACGCCTTTCTATGATCGAGAAAAACCATTTTCAGTATAAGCATGCATAAGCTCCAAGAGAGCGCTCAGACGCTCTAACTCACTTTTACTGATCATAGAGACGCTGGATGGAGCGATCTGACCATTTAAGCTCTTGCTTAAAAAGATGTGTAAAAACCTTCTAACACACTGAGAAGTGTCTTTCTGTATTGCAAACAGGATTTCATTCATGCAAAAAAAAATATTTCTAATGTTGGTCACTACTTCTCTTCCCATTGCATAAAACGCCTTTCTATGACCGAGAAATAACATTTTCAACATAAGCATGCATAAGCTCAGTGAGAGCGCTCAGACGCTCTAACTCACTGTTACTGATCATAGAGACGCTGGACAGAGCGATCTGACCATTTAAGTTCTTGCTCAAATGGATGTGTAAAAAACTTCTAACACACTGAGAAGTGTCTTTCTCTATTGCCAACAGGATTTCATTCATGCACAAAAAATATTTCTAAAGTTGGTCACTATATCTTTGCCCATTGCATAAAACGCCTTTCTATGACCGAGAAATAACGTTTTCAATTTAAGCATGCATAAGCTCCAAGAGATCGCTCAGACGCTCTAACTCACTTTTACTGATCATAGAGACGCTGGATGGAGCGATCTGACCATTTAAGCTCTTGCTTAAAAAGATGTGTAAAAACCTTCTAACACACTGAGAAGTGTCTTTCTGTATTGCAAACAGGATTTCATTCATGCAAAAAAAAATATTTCTAATGTTGGTCACTACTTCTCTTCCCATTGCATAAAACGCCTTTCTATGACCGAGAAATAACATTTTCAACATAAGCATGCATAAGCTCCGTCAGACCGCTCAGACACTCTAACTCACTGTTACTGATCATAGAGACGCTGGACAGAGCGATCTGACCATTTAAGTTCTTGCTCAAATGGATGTGTAAAAAACTTCTAACACACTGAGAAGTGTCTTTCTGTATTGCAAACAGGATTTCATTCATGCAAAAAAAAATATTTCTAAAGTTGGTCACTATATCTTTGCCCATTGCATAAAACGCCTTTCTATGACCGAGAAATAACGTTTTCAATTTAAGCATGCATAAGCTCCAAGAGAGCGCTCAGACGCTCTAACTCACTGTTACTGATCATAGAGACGCTGGATGGAGCGATCTGACCATTTAAGCTCTTGCTTAAAAAGATGTTTAAAAACCTTCTAACACACTGAGAAGTGTCTTTCTGTATTGCGAACAGGATTTCATTCATGCACAAAAAATATTTCTAAAGTTGGACACTATATCTTTGCCCATTGCATAAAACGCCTTTCTATGACCGAGAAATAACATTTTCAACATAAGCATGCATAAGCTCCGTCAGACTGCTCAGACACTCTAACTCACTGTTACTGTTCATAGAGACGCTGGACGGAGCGATCTGACCATTTAAGCTCTTGCTTAAATGGATGTGTAAAAAACTTCTAACACACTGAGAAGTGTCTTTCTGTATTGCAAACAGGATTTCATTCATGCACAAAAAATATTTCTAAAGTTGGTCACTATATTTTTGCCCATTGCATAAAACGCCTTTCTATGACCGAGAAATAACATTTTTAACATAAGCATGCATAAGCTCCGTCAGACCGCTCAGACGCTCTAACTCAACTGTTACTGATCATAGAGGCGCTGGATGGAGCGATCTGACCATTTAAGCTGTTGCTTAAATGGATGTGTAAAACACTTCTAACACACTGAGTAGTGTCTTTCTGTATTGCAAACAGGATTTCATTCATGCAAAAAAAAAAAATTCTAATGTTGGTCACTACTTCTCTTCCCATTGCATAAAACGCCTTTCTATGACCGAGAAATAACATTTTCAACATAAGCATGCATAAGCTCAGTGAGAGCGCTCAGACGCTCTAACTCACTGTTACTGATCATAGAGACGCTGGACAGAGCGATCTGACCATTTAAGCTCTTGCTTAAAAAGATGTGTAAAAACCTTCTATCTCACTGAGAAGTGTCTATCTGTATTGCAAACAGGATTTCATTCATGCACAAAAAATATTTCTAAAGTTGGTCACTATATCATTGCCCATTGCATAAAACGCCTTTCTATGACCGAGAAATAACATTTTCAACGTAAGCATGCATAAGCTCCGTCAGACCGCTCAGACGCTCTAACTCACTGTTACTGATCATAGAGACGCTGGACAGAGCGATCTGACCATTTAAGCTCTTGCTCAAATGTATGTGTAAAAAACTTCTAACACACTGAGAAGTGTCTTTCTGTATTGCAAACAGGATTTCATTCATGCACAAAAAATATTTCTAAAGTTGGTCACTATATCTTTGCCCATTGCATAAAACGCCTTTCTATGATCGAGAAAAACCATTTTCAGTATAAGCATGCATAAGCTCCAAGAGAGCGCTCAGACGCTCTAACTCACTTTTACTGATCATAGAGACGCTGGATGGAGCGATCTGACCATTTAAGCTCTTGCTTAAAAAGATGTGTAAAAACCTTCTAACACACTGAGAAGTGTCTTTCTGTATTGCAAACAGGATTTCATTCATGCAAAAAAAAATATTTCTAATGTTGGTCACTACTTCTCTTCCCATTGCATAAAACGCCTTTCTATGACCGAGAAATAACATTTTCAACATAAGCATGCATAAGCTCAGTGAGAGCGCTCAGACGCTCTAACTCACTGTTACTGATCATAGAGACGCTGGACAGAGCGATCTGACCATTTAAGTTCTTGCTCAAATGGATGTGTAAAAAACTTCTAACACACTGAGAAGTGTCTTTCTCTATTGCCAACAGGATTTCATTCATGCACAAAAAATATTTCTAAAGTTGGTCACTATATCTTTGCCCATTGCATAAAACGCCTTTCTATGACCGAGAAATAACGTTTTCAATTTAAGCATGCATAAGCTCCAAGAGATCGCTCAGACGCTCTAACTCACTTTTACTGATCATAGAGACGCTGGATGGAGCGATCTGACCATTTAAGCTCTTGCTTAAAAAGATGTGTAAAAACCTTCTAACACACTGAGAAGTGTCTTTCTGTATTGCAAACAGGATTTCATTCATGCAAAAAAAAATATTTCTAATGTTGGTCACTACTTCTCTTCCCATTGCATAAAACGCCTTTCTATGACCGAGAAATAACATTTTCAACATAAGCATGCATAAGCTCCGTCAGACCGCTCAGACACTCTAACTCACTGTTACTGATCATAGAGACGCTGGACAGAGCGATCTGACCATTTAAGTTCTTGCTCAAATGGATGTGTAAAAAACTTCTAACACACTGAGAAGTGTCTTTCTGTATTGCAAACAGGATTTCATTCATGCAAAAAAAAATATTTCTAAAGTTGGTCACTATATCTTTGCCCATTGCATAAAACGCCTTTCTATGACCGAGAAATAACGTTTTCAATTTAAGCATGCATAAGCTCCAAGAGAGCGCTCAGACGCTCTAACTCACTGTTACTGATCATAGAGACGCTGGATGGAGCGATCTGACCATTTAAGCTCTTGCTTAAAAAGATGTTTAAAAACCTTCTAACACACTGAGAAGTGTCTTTCTGTATTGCGAACAGGATTTCATTCATGCACAAAAAATATTTCTAAAGTTGGACACTATATCTTTGCCCATTGCATAAAACGCCTTTCTATGACCGAGAAATAACATTTTCAACATAAGCATGCATAAGCTCCGTCAGACTGCTCAGACACTCTAACTCACTGTTACTGTTCATAGAGACGCTGGACGGAGCGATCTGACCATTTAAGCTCTTGCTTAAATGGATGTGTAAAAAACTTCTAACACACTGAGAAGTGTCTTTCTGTATTGCAAACAGGATTTCATTCATGCACAAAAAATATTTCTAAAGTTGGTCACTATATTTTTGCCCATTGCATAAAACGCCTTTCTATGACCGAGAAATAACATTTTTAACATAAGCATGCATAAGCTCCGTCAGACCGCTCAGACGCTCTAACTCAACTGTTACTGATCATAGAGGCGCTGGATGGAGCGATCTGACCATTTAAGCTGTTGCTTAAATGGATGTGTAAAACACTTCTAACACACTGAGTAGTGTCTTTCTGTATTGCAAACAGGATTTCATTCATGCAAAAAAAAAAAATTCTAATGTTGGTCACTACTTCTCTTCCCATTGCATAAAACGCCTTTCTATGACCGAGAAATAACATTTTCAACATAAGCATGCATAAGCTCAGTGAGAGCGCTCAGACGCTCTAACTCACTGTTACTGATCATAGAGACGCTGGACAGAGCGATCTGACCATTTAAGCTCTTGCTTAAAAAGATGTGTAAAAACCTTCTATCTCACTGAGAAGTGTCTATCTGTATTGCAAACAGGATTTCATTCATGCACAAAAAATATTTCTAAAGTTGGTCACTATATCTTTGCCCATTGCATAAAACGCCTTTCTATGACCGAGAAATAACATTTTCAACGTAAGCATGCATAAGCTCCGTCAGACCGCTCAGACGCTCTAACTCACTGTTACTGATCATAGAGACGCTGGACAGAGCGATCTGACCATTTAAGCTCTTGCTCAAATGTATGTGTAAAAAACTTCTAACACACTGAGAAGTGTCTTTCTGTATTGCAAACAGGATTTCATTCATGCACAAAAAATATTTCTAAAGTTGGTCACTATATCTTTGCCCATTGCATAAAACGCCTTTCTATGATCGAGAAAAACCATTTTCAGTATAAGCATGCATAAGCTCCAAGAGAGCGCTCAGACGCTCTAACTCACTGTTACTGATCATAGAGACGCTGGATGGAGCGATCTGACCATTTAAGCTCTTGCTTAAAAAGATGTGTAAAAACCTTCTAACACACTGAGAAGTGTCTTTCTGTATTGCAAACAGGATTTCATTCATGCAAAAAAAAATATTTCTAAAGTTGGTCACTATATCTTTGCCCATTGCATAAAACGCCTTTCTATGATCGAGAAAAACCATTTTCAGTATAAGCATGCATAAGCTCCAAGAGAGCGCTCAGACGCTCTAACTCACTTTTACTGATCATAGAGACGCTGGATGGAGCGATCTGACCATTTAAGCTCTTGCTTAAAAAGATGTGTAAAAACCTTCTAACACACTGAGAAGTGTCTTTCTGTATTGCAAACAGGATTTCATTCATGCAAAAAAAAATATTTCTAATGTTGGTCACTACTTCTCTTCCCATTGCATAAAACGCCTTTCTATGACCGAGAAATAACATTTTCAACATAAGCATGCATAAGCTCAGTGAGAGCGCTCAGACGCTCTAACTCACTGTTACTGATCATAGAGACGCTGGACAGAGCGATCTGACCATTTAAGTTCTTGCTCAAATGGATGTGTAAAAAACTTCTAACACACTGAGAAGTGTCTTTCTCTATTGCAAACAGGATTTCATTCATGCAAAAAAAAATATTTCTAAAGTTGGTCACTATATCTTTGCCCATTGCATAAAACGCCTTTCTATGACCGAGAAATAACGTTTTCAATTTAAGCATGCATAAGCTCCAAGAGAGAGCTCAGACGCTCTAACTCACTGTTACTGATCATAGAGACGCTGGATGGAGCGATCTGACCATTTAAGCTCTTGCTTAAAAAGATGTGTAAAAACCTTCTAACACACTGAGAAGTGTCTTTCTGTATTGCAAACAGGATTTCATTCATGCAAAAAAAAATATTTCTAATGTTGGTCACTACTTCTCTTCCCATTGCATAAAACGCCTTTCTATGACCGAGAAATAACATTTTCAACATAAGCATGCATAAGCTCCGTCAGACCGCTCAGACACTCTAACTCACTGTTACTGATCAAAGAGACGCTGGACAGAGCGATCTGACCATTTAAGTTCTTGCTCAAATGGATGTGTAAAAAACTTCTAACACACTGAGAAGTGTCTTTCTGTATTGCAAACAGGATTTCATTCATGCAAAAAAAAATATTTCTAAAGTTGGTCACTATATCTTTGCCCATTGCATAAAACGCCTTTCTATGACCGAGAAATAACGTTTTCAATTTAAGCATGCATAAGCTCCAAGAGAGAGCTCAGACGCTCTAACTCACTGTTACTGATCATAGAGACGCTGGATGGAGCGATCTGACCATTTAAGCTCTTGCTTAAAAAGATGTGTAAAAACCTTCTAACACACTGAGAAGTGTCTTTCTGTATTGCAAACAGGATTTCATTCATGCAAAAAAAAATATTTCTAATGTTGGTCACTACTTCTCTTCCCATTGCATAAAACGCCTTTCTATGACCGAGAAATAACATTTTCAACATAAGCATGCATAAGCTCAGTGAGAGCGCTCAGACGCTCTAACTCACTGTTACTGATCATAGAGACGCTGGACAGAGCGATCTGACCATTTAAGTTCTTGCTCAAATGGATGTGTAAAAAACTTCTAACACACTGAGAAGTGTCTTTCTCTATTGCCAACAGGATTTCATTCATGCACAAAAAATATTTCTAAAGTTGGTCACTATATCTTTGCCCATTGCATAAAACGCCTTTCTATGACCGAGAAATAACGTTTTCAATTTAAGCATGCATAAGCTCCAAGAGATCGCTCAGACGCTCTAACTCACTTTTACTGATCATAGAGACGCTGGATGGAGCGATCTGACCATTTAAGCTCTTGCTTAAAAAGATGTGTAAAAACCTTCTAACACACTGAGAAGTGTCTTTCTGTATTGCAAACAGGATTTCATTCATGCAAAAAAAAATATTTCTAATGTTGGTCACTACTTCTCTTCCCATTGCATAAAACGCCTTTCTATGACCGAGAAATAACATTTTCAACATAAGCATGCATAAGCTCCGTCAGACCGCTCAGACACTCTAACTCACTGTTACTGATCATAGAGACGCTGGACAGAGCGATCTGACCATTTAAGTTCTTGCTCAAATGGATGTGTAAAAAACTTCTAACACACTGAGAAGTGTCTTTCTGTATTGCAAACAGGATTTCATTCATGCAAAAAAAAATATTTCTAAAGTTGGTCACTATATCTTTGCCCATTGCATAAAACGCCTTTCTATGACCGAGAAATAACGTTTTCAATTTAAGCATGCATAAGCTCCAAGAGAGCGCTCAGACGCTCTAACTCACTGTTACTGATCATAGAGACGCTGGATGGAGCGATCTGACCATTTAAGCTCTTGCTTAAAAAGATGTTTAAAAACCTTCTAACACACTGAGAAGTGTCTTTCTGTATTGCGAACAGGATTTCATTCATGCACAAAAAATATTTCTAAAGTTGGACACTATATCTTTGCCCATTGCATAAAACGCCTTTCTATGACCGAGAAATAACATTTTCAACATAAGCATGCATAAGCTCCGTCAGACTGCTCAGACACTCTAACTCACTGTTACTGTTCATAGAGACGCTGGACGGAGCGATCTGACCATTTAAGCTCTTGCTTAAATGGATGTGTAAAAAACTTCTAACACACTGAGAAGTGTCTTTCTGTATTGCAAACAGGATTTCATTCATGCACAAAAAATATTTCTAAAGTTGGTCACTATATTTTTGCCCATTGCATAAAACGCCTTTCTATGACCGAGAAATAACATTTTTAACATAAGCATGCATAAGCTCCGTCAGACCGCTCAGACGCTCTAACTCAACTGTTACTGATCATAGAGGCGCTGGATGGAGCGATCTGACCATTTAAGCTGTTGCTTAAATGGATGTGTAAAACACTTCTAACACACTGAGTAGTGTCTTTCTGTATTGCAAACAGGATTTCATTCATGCAAAAAAAAAAAATTCTAATGTTGGTCACTACTTCTCTTCCCATTGCATAAAACGCCTTTCTATGACCGAGAAATAACATTTTCAACATAAGCATGCATAAGCTCAGTGAGAGCGCTCAGACGCTCTAACTCACTGTTACTGATCATAGAGACGCTGGACAGAGCGATCTGACCATTTAAGCTCTTGCTTAAAAAGATGTGTAAAAACCTTCTATCTCACTGAGAAGTGTCTATCTGTATTGCAAACAGGATTTCATTCATGCACAAAAAATATTTCTAAAGTTGGTCACTATATCTTTGCCCATTGCATAAAACGCCTTTCTATGACCGAGAAATAACATTTTCAACGTAAGCATGCATAAGCTCCGTCAGACCGCTCAGACGCTCTAACTCACTGTTACTGATCATAGAGACGCTGGACAGAGCGATCTGACCATTTAAGCTCTTGCTCAAATGTATGTGTAAAAAACTTCTAACACACTGAGAAGTGTCTTTCTGTATTGCAAACAGGATTTCATTCATGCACAAAAAATATTTCTAAAGTTGGTCACTATATCTTTGCCCATTGCATAAAACGCCTTTCTATGATCGAGAAAAACCATTTTCAGTATAAGCATGCATAAGCTCCAAGAGAGCGCTCAGACGCTCTAACTCACTGTTACTGATCATAGAGACGCTGGATGGAGCGATCTGACCATTTAAGCTCTTGCTTAAAAAGATGTGTAAAAACCTTCTAACACACTGAGAAGTGTCTTTCTGTATTGCAAACAGGATTTCATTCATGCAAAAAAAAATATTTCTAAAGTTGGTCACTATATCTTTGCCCATTGCATAAAACGCCTTTCTATGATCGAGAAAAACCATTTTCAGTATAAGCATGCATAAGCTCCAAGAGAGCGCTCAGACGCTCTAACTCACTTTTACTGATCATAGAGACGCTGGATGGAGCGATCTGACCATTTAAGCTCTTGCTTAAAAAGATGTGTAAAAACCTTCTAACACACTGAGAAGTGTCTTTCTGTATTGCAAACAGGATTTCATTCATGCAAAAAAAAATATTTCTAATGTTGGTCACTACTTCTCTTCCCATTGCATAAAACGCCTTTCTATGACCGAGAAATAACATTTTCAACATAAGCATGCATAAGCTCAGTGAGAGCGCTCAGACGCTCTAACTCACTGTTACTGATCATAGAGACGCTGGACAGAGCGATCTGACCATTTAAGTTCTTGCTCAAATGGATGTGTAAAAAACTTCTAACACACTGAGAAGTGTCTTTCTCTATTGCCAACAGGATTTCATTCATGCACAAAAAATATTTCTAAAGTTGGTCACTATATCTTTGCCCATTGCATAAAACGCCTTTCTATGACCGAGAAATAACGTTTTCAATTTAAGCATGCATAAGCTCCAAGAGATCGCTCAGACGCTCTAACTCACTTTTACTGATCATAGAGACGCTGGATGGAGCGATCTGACCATTTAAGTTCTTGCTTAAAAAGATGTGTAAAAACCTTCTAACACACTGAGAAGTGTCTTTCTGTATTGCAAACAGGATTTCATTCATGCAAAAAAAAATATTTCTAATGTTGGTCACTACTTCTCTTCCCATTGCATAAAACGCCTTTCTATGACCGAGAAATAACATTTTCAACATAAGCATGCATAAGCTCCGTCAGACCGCTCAGACACTCTAACTCACTGTTACTGATCATAGAGACGCTGGACAGAGCGATCTGACCATTTAAGTTCTTGCTCAAATGGATGTGTAAAAAACTTCTAACACACTGAGAAGTGTCTTTCTGTATTGCAAACAGGATTTCATTCATGCAAAAAAAAATATTTCTAAAGTTGGTCACTATATCTTTGCCCATTGCATAAAACGCCTTTCTATGACCGAGAAATAACGTTTTCAATTTAAGCATGCATAAGCTCCAAGAGAGCGCTCAGACGCTCTAACTCACTGTTACTGATCATAGAGACGCTGGATGGAGCGATCTGACCATTTAAGCTCTTGCTTAAAAAGATGTTTAAAAACCTTCTAACACACTGAGAAGTGTCTTTCTGTATTGCGAACAGGATTTCATTCATGCACAAAAAATATTTCTAAAGTTGGACACTATATCTTTGCCCATTGCATAAAACGCCTTTCTATGACCGAGAAATAACATTTTCAACATAAGCATGCATAAGCTCCGTCAGACTGCTCAGACACTCTAACTCACTGTTACTGTTCATAGAGACGCTGGACGGAGCGATCTGACCATTTAAGCTCTTGCTTAAATGGATGTGTAAAAAACTTCTAACACACTGAGAAGTGTCTTTCTGTATTGCAAACAGGATTTCATTCATGCAAAAAAAAATATTTCTAATGTTGGTCACTACTTCTCTTCCCATTGCATAAAACGCCTTTCTATGACCGAGAAATAACATTTTCAACATAAGCATGCATAAGCTCAGTGAGAGCGCTCAGACACTCTAACTCACTGTTACTGTTCATAGAGACGCTGGACGGAGCGATCTGAAAATTTAAGCTCTTGCTTAAATGGATGTGTAAAAAACTTCTAACACACTGAGAAGTGTCTTTCTGTATTGCAAACAGGATTTCATTCATGCAAAAAAAAATATTTCTAATGTTGGTCACTACTTCTCTTCCCATTGCATAAAATGCCTTTCTCTGACCGAGAAATAACATTTTCAATTTAAGCATGCATAAGCTCCAAGAGAGCGCTCAGACGCTCTAACTCACTGTTACTGATCATAGAGACGCTGGACAGAGCGATCTGACCATTTAAGCTCTTGCTCAAATGTATGTGTAAAAAACTTCTAACACACTGAGAAGTGTCTTTCTGTATTGCAAACAGGATTTCATTCATGCACAAAAAATATTTCTAAAGTTGGTCACTATATCTTTGCCCATTGCATAAAACGCCTTTCTATGATCGAGAAATACCATTTTCAGTATAAGCATGCATAAGCTCCAAGAGAGCGCTCAGACGCTCTAACTCACTGTTACTGATCATAGAGACGCTGGATGGAGCGATCTGACCATTTAAGCTCTTGCTTAAAAAGATGTGTAAAAACCTTCAAACACACTGAGAAGTGTCTTTCTGTATTGCAAACAGGATTTCATTCATGCACAAAAAATATTTCTAAAGTTGGACACTATATCTTTGCCCATTGCATAAAACGCCTTTCTATGACCGAGAAATAACATTTTCAACATAAGCATGCATAAGCTCCGTCAGACCGCTCAGACACTATAACTCACTGTTACTGGTCATAGAGACGCTGGACAGAGCGATCTGACCATTTAAGCTCTTGCTTAAATGGATGTGTAAAAAACTTCTAACACACTGAGAAGTGTCTTTCTGTATTGCAAACAGGATTTCATTCATGCAAAAAAAAATATTTCTAATGTTGGTCACTACTTCTCTTCCCATTGCATAAAACGCCTTTCTATGACCGAGAAATAACATTTTCAACATAAGCATGCATAAGCTCAGTGAGAGCGCTCAGACGCTCTAACTCACTGTTACTGATCATAGAGACGCTGGACAGAGCGATCTGACCATTTAAGTTCTTGCTCAAATGGATGTGTAAAAAACTTCTAACACACTGAGAAGTGTCTTTCTCTATTGCAAACAGGATTTCATTCATGCACAAAAAATATTTCTAAAGTTGGTCACTATATCTTTGCCCATTGCATAAAACGCCTTTCTATGACCGAGAAATAACGTTTTCAATTTAAGCATGCATAAGCTCCAAGAGAGCGCTCAGACGCTCTAACTCACTGTTACTGATCATAGAGACGCTGGATGGAGCGATCTGACCATTTAAGCTCTTGCTTAAAAAGATGTGTAAAAATGACCATTTAAGCTCTTGCTTAAAAAGATATGGAAAACCTTCTAACACACTGAGAAGTGTCTTTCTGTATTGCAAACAGGATTTCATTCATGCACAAAAAATATTTCTAAATTTGGTCACTATATCTTTGCCCATTGCATAAAACGCCTTTCTATGATCGAGAAAAACCATTTTCAGTATAAGCATGCATAAGCTCCAAGAGAGCGCTCAGACGCTCTAACTCACTGTTACTGATCATAGAGACGCTGGATGGAGCGATCTGACCATTTAAGCTCTTGCTTAAAAAGATGTGTAAAAACCTTCTAACACACTGAGAAGTGTCTTTCTGTATTGCAAACAGGATTTCATTCATGCAAAAAAAAATATTTCTAAAGTTGGTCACTATATCTTTGCCCATTGCATAAAACGCCTTTCTATGATCGAGAAAAACCATTTTCAGTATAAGCATGCATAAGCTCCAAGAGAGCGCTCAGACGCTCTAACTCACTTTTACTGATCATAGAGACGCTGGATGGAGCGATCTGACCATTTAAGCTCTTGCTTAAAAAGATGTGTAAAAACCTTCTAACACACTGAGAAGTGTCTTTCTGTATTGCAAACAGGATTTCATTCATGCAAAAAAAAATATTTCTAATGTTGGTCACTACTTCTCTTCCCATTGCATAAAACGCCTTTCTATGACCGAGAAATAACATTTTCAACATAAGCATGCATAAGCTCAGTGAGAGCGCTCAGACGCTCTAACTCACTGTTACTGATCATAGAGACGCTGGACAGAGCGATCTGACCATTTAAGTTCTTGCTCAAATGGATGTGTAAAAAACTTCTAACACACTGAGAAGTGTCTTTCTCTATTGCCAACAAGATTTCATTCATGCACAAAAAATATTTCTAAAGTTGGTCACTATATCTTTGCCCATTGCATAAAACGCCTTTCTATGACCGAGAAATAACGTTTTCAATTTAAGCATGCATAAGCTCCAAGAGATCGCTCAGACGCTCTAACTCACTGTTACTGATCATAGAGACGCTGGATGGAGCGATCTGACTATTTAAGCTCTTGCTTAAAAAGATGTGTAAAAACCTTCTAACACACTGAGAAGTGTCTTTCTGTATTGCAAACAGGATTTCATTCATGCACAAAAAATATTTCTAAAGTTGGACACTATATCTTTGCCCATTGCATAAAACGCCTTTCTATGACCGAGAAATAACATTTTCAATATAAGTATGCATAAGCTCCAAGAGAGCGCTCAGACGCTCTAACTCACTGTTACTGATCATAGAGACGCTGGATGGAGCGATCTGACCATTTAAGCTCTTGCTTAAAAAGATGTGTAAAAACCTTCTAACACACTGAGAAGTGTCTTTCTGTATTGCAAACAGGATTTCATTCATGCACAAAAAATATTTCTAATGTTGGTCACTATATTTTTGCCCATTGCATAAAACGCCTTTCTATGACCGAGAAATAACATTTTTAACATAAGCATGCATAAGCTCCGTCAGACCGCTCAGACGCTCTAAACTCAACTGTTACTGATCATAGAGGCGCTGGATGGAGCGATCTGACCATTTAAGCTGTTGCTTAAATGGATGTGTAAAACACTTCTAACACACTGAGTAGTGTCTTTCTGTATTGCAAACAGGATTTCATTCATGCAAAAAAAAAAAATTCTAATGTTGGTCACTACTTCTCTTCCCATTGCATAAAACGCCTTTCTATGACCGAGAAATAACATTTTCAACATAAGCATGCATAAGCTCAGTGAGAGCGCTCAGACGCTCTAACTCACTGTTACTGATCATAGAGACGCTGGATGGAGCGATCTGACCATTTAAGCTCTTGCTTAAAAAGATGTGTAAAAACCTTCTAACACACTGAGAAGTGTCTTTCTGTATTGCAAACAGGATTTCATTCATGCAAAAAAAAATATTTCTAAAGTTGGTCACTATATCTTTGCCCATTGCATAAAACGCCTTTCTATGATCGAGAAAAACCATTTTCAGTATAAGCATGCATAAGCTCCAAGAGAGCGCTCAGACGCTCTAACTCACTGTTACTGATCATAGAGACGCTGGATGGAGCGATCTGACCATTTAAGCTCTTGCTTAAAAAGATGTGTAAAAACCTTCTAACACACTGAGAAGTGTCTTTCTGTATTGCAAACAGGATTTCATTCATGCAAAAAAAAATATTTCTAATGTTGGTCACTACTTCTCTTCCCATTGCATAAAACGCCTTTCTATGACCGAGAAATAACATTTTCAAGATAAGCATGCATAAGCTCCGTCAGACAGCTCAGACACTCTAACTCACTGTTACTGGTCATAGAGACGCTGGACGGAGCGATCTGACCATTTAAGCTCTTGCTTAAATGGATGTGTAAAAAACTTCTAAGACACTAAGAAGTGTCTTTCTGTATTGCAAACAGGATTTCATTCATGCACAAAAAATATTTCTAAAGTTGGTCACTATATCTTTGCCCATTGCATAAAACGCCTTTCTATGATCGAGAAATACCATTTTCAGTATAAGCATGCATAAGCTCCAAGAGAGCGCTCAGACGCTCTAACTCACTGTTACTGATCATAGAGACGCTGGATGGAGCGATCTGACCATTTAAGCTCTTGCTTAAAAAGATGTGTAAAAACCTTCTAACACACTGAGAAGTGTCTTTCTGTATTGCAAACAGGATTTCATTCATGCAAAAAAAAATATTTCTAAAGTTGGTCACTATATCTTTGCCCATTGCATAAAACGCCTTTCTATGATCGAGAAAAACCATTTTCAGTATAAGCATGCATAAGCTCCAAGAGAGCGCTCAGACGCTCTAACTCACTGTTACTGATCATAGAGACGCTGGATGGAGCGATCTGACCATTTAAGCTCTTGCTTAAAAAGATGTGTAAAAACCTTCTAACACACTGAGAAGTGTCTTTCTGTATTGCAAACAGGATTTCATTCATGCAAAAAAAAATATTTCTAATGTTGGTCACTACTTCTCTTCCCATTGCATAAAACGCCTTTCTATGACCGAGAAATAACATTTTCAACATAAGCATGCATAAGCTCAGTGAGAGCGCTCAGACGCTCTAACTCACTGTTACTGATCATAGAGACGCTGGACAGAGCGATCTGACCATTTAAGTTCTTGCTCAAATGGATGTGTAAAAAACTTCTAACACACTGAGAAGTGTCTTTCTCTATTGCAAACAGGATTTCATTCATGCACAAAAAATATTTCTAAAGTTGGACACTATATCTTTGCCCATTGCATAAAACGCCTTTCTATGACATAGAAATAACATTTTCAACATAAGCATGCATAAGCTCCGTCAGACCGCTCAGACACTCTAACTCACTGTTACTGGTCATAGAGACGCTGGACGGAGCGATCTGACCATTTAAGCTCTTGCTTAAACGGATGTGTAAAAAACTTCTAACACACTGAGAAGTGTCTTTCTGTATTGCAAACAGGATTTCATTCATGCAAAAAAAAATATTTCTAATGTTGGTCACTACTTCTCTTCCCATTGCATAAAACGCCTTTCTATGACCGAGAAATAACATTTTCAACATAAGCATGCCTAAGCTCCAAGAGAGCGCTCAGACGCTCTAACTCACTGTTACTGATCATAGAGACGCTGGACAGAGCGATCTGACCATTTAAGCTCTTGCTTAAAAAGATGTGTAAAAACCTTCTATCTCACTGAGAAGTGTCTATCTGTATTGCAAACAGGATTTCATTCATGCACAAAAAATATTTCTAAAGTTGGTCACTATATCTTTGACCATTGCATAAAATGCCTTTCTCTGACCGAGAAATAACATTTTCAATTTAAGCATGCATAAGCTCCAAGAGAGCGCTCAGACGCTCTAACTCACTGTTACTGATCATAGAGACGCTGGATGGAGCGATCTGACCATTTAAGCTCTTGCTTAAAAAGATGTGTAAAAACCATCTAACACACTGAGAAGTGTCTATCTGTATTGCAAACAGGATTTCATTCATGCACAAAAAATATTTCTAAAGTTGGACACTATATCTTTGCCCATTGCATAAAACGCCTTTCTATGACCGAGAAATAACATTTTCAACTTAAGCATGCATAAGGTCCGTCAGACTGCTCAGACACTCTAACTCACTGTTACTGGTCATAGAGACGCTGGACGGAGCGATCTGACCATTTAAGCTCTTGCTTAAATGGATGTGTAAAAAACTTCTAACACACTGAGAAGTGTCTTTCTGTATTGCAAACAGGTTTTCATTCATGCAAAAAAAAATATTTCTAATGTTGGTCACTACTTCTCTTCCCATTGCATAAAACGCCTTTCTATGACCGAGAAATAACATTTTCAACATAAGCATGCATAAGCTCCAAGAGAGCGCTCAGACGCTCTAACTCACTGTTACTGATCATAGAGACGCTGGATGGAGCGATCTGACCATTTAAGCTCTTGCTTAAAAAGATGTGTAAAAACCTTCTAACACACTGAGAAGTGTCTTTCTGTATTGCAAACAGGATTTCATTCATGCAAAAAAAATATTTCTAAAGTTGGACACTATGTCTTTGCCCATTGCATAAAACGCCTTTCTATGACCGAGAAATAACATTTTCAATATAAGTATGCATAAGCTCCAAGAGAGCGCTCAGACGCTCTAACTCACTGTTACTGATCATAGAGACGCTGGATGGAGCGATCTGACCATTTAAGCTCTTGCTTAAAAAGATGTGTAAAAGCCTTCTAACACACTGAGAAGTGTCTTTCTGTATTGCAAACAGGATTTCATTCATGCACAAAAAATATTGCTAATGTTGGTCAATATTTGTCTATAAGCATGCATAAGCTCCGTGAGAGCGCTCAGACGCTCTAACTCACTGTTACTGGTCATAGAGAAGCTGGATGGAGCGATCTGACCATTTAAGCTCTTGCTTAAAGGGATGTGTAAAAAAACCTCTAACACACCGAGAAGTGTCTTTCTGAATTGCAAACGGGATTTTATTCATGCACAAAAAATATTTCTAATGTTGGTCACTATTTGTCTTCCCATTGCATAAAACGCCTTTCTGGGACCGAGAAATAACATTTTCAACATAAGCATACATAAGCTCCGTGAGAGCGCTCAGACGCTCTAACTCACTGTTACTGGTCATAGAGACGCTGGACGGAGCGATCTCAGCATAAAAGTTCTTGCTTAAAGGGATGTGTAAAAAACTTCTAACACACCGAGAAGTGTCTTTCTGAATTGCAAACGGGATTTTATTCATGCACAAAAAATATTGCTAATGTTGGTCAATATTTGTCTATAAGCATGCATAACCTCCGTGAGAGCGCTCAGACGCTCTAACTCACTGTTACTGGTCATAGAGACGCTGGACGGAGCGATCTCAGCATTTAAGTTCTTGCTTAAAGGGATGTGTAAAAAACTTCTAACACACCGAGAAGTGTCTTTCTGAATTGCAAACGGGATTTTATTCATGCACAAAAAATATTTCTAATGTTGGTCAATATTTGTCTTCCCATTGCATAAAATGCCTTTCTCTGACCGATAAATAACATTTTCAATTTGACGGAGCTTATGCATGCTTATGTTGAAAATGTTATTTCTCGGTCATAGAAAGGCATTTTATGCAATGGTCAAAGATATAGTGACCAACTTTAGAAATATTTTTTGTGCATGAATGAAATCCTGTTTGCAATACAGATAGACACTTCTCAGTGAGATAGAAGGTTTTTACACATCTTTTTAAGCATGAGCTTAAATGGTCAGATCGCTCTGTCCAGCCTCTCTATGATCAGTAACAGTGAGTTAGAGCGTCTGAGCGCTCTCACTGAGCTTATGCATGCTTATGTTGAAAATGTTATTTTTCGGTCATAGAAAGGCGTTTTATGCAATGGGAAGAGAAGTAGTGACCAACATTAGAAATATTTTTTTTTGCATGAATGAAATCCTGTTTGCAATACAGAAAGACACTACTCAGTGTGTTAGAAGTGTTTTACACATCCATTTAAGCAAGAGCTTAAATGGTCAGATGGCTCCATCCAGCGCCTCTATGATCAGTAACAGTTGAGTTAGAGCGTCTGAGCGGTCTGACGGAGCTTATGCATGCTTATGTTAAAAATGTTATTTCTCGGTCATAGAAAGGCGTTTTATGCAATGGGCAAAGATATAGTGACCAACTTTAGAAATATTTTTTGTGCATGAATGAAATCCTGTTTGCAATACAGAAAGACACTTCTCAGTGTGTTAGAAGGTTTTTCCATATCTTTTTAAGCAAGAGCTTAAATGGTCAGATCGCTCCATCCAGCGTCTCTATGATCAGTAACAGTGAGTTAGAGCGTCTGAGCGCTCTCTTGGAGCTTATGCATGCTTATGTTGAAAATGTTATTTCTCGATCATAGAAAGTCGTTTTATGCAATGGGCAAAGATATAGTGACCAACTTTAGAAATATTTTTTGTGCATGAATGAAATCCTGTTTGCAATACAGATATACACTTCTCAGTGAGATAGAAGGTTTTTACACATCTTTTTAAGCAAGAGCTTAAATGGTCAGATCGCTCCATCCAGCGTCTCTATGATCAGTAACAGTGAGTTAGAGCGTCTGAGCGCTCTCACTGAGCTTACGCATGCTTATGTTGAAAATGTTATTTCTCGGTCATAGAAAGGCGTTTTATGCAATGGGAAGAGAAGTAGTGACCAACATTAGAAATATTTTTTTTTGCATGAATGAAATCCTGTTTGCAATACAGAAAGACACTTCTCAGTGTGTTAGAAGTTTTTTACACATCCATTTAAGCAAGAGCTTAAATGGTCAGATCGCTCCGTCCAGCGTCTCTATGACCAGTAACAGTGAGTTAGAGTGTCTGAGCGGTCTGACGGAGCTTATGCATGCTTATGTTGAAAATGTTATTTCTCGGTCATAGAAAGGCGTTTTATGCAATGGGCAAAGATATAGTGTCCAACTTTAGAAATATTTTTTGTGCATGAATGAAATCCTGTTTGCAATACAGAAAGACACTTCTCAGTGTGTTAGAAGGTTTTTACACATCTCTTTAAGCAAGAGCTTAAATGGTCAGATCGCTCCATCCAGCGTCTCTATGATCAGTAACAGTGAGTTAGAGCGTCTGAGCGCTCTCACTGAGCTTATGCATGCTTATGTTGAAAATGTTATTTCTCGGTCATAGAAAGGCGTTTTATGCAATGGGAAGAGAAGTAGTGACCAACATTAGAATTTTTTTTTTTTGCATGAATGAAATCCTGTTTGCAATACAGAAAGACACTACTCAGTGTGTTAGAAGTGTTTTACACATCCATTTAAGCAACAGCTTAAATGGTCAGATCGCTCCATCCAGCGCCTCTATGATCAGTAACAGTTGAGTTAGAGCGTCTGAGCGGTCTGACGGAGCTTATGCATGCTTATGTTAAAAATGTTATTTCTCGGTCATAGAAAGGCGTTTTATGCAAGGGGCAAAAATATAGTGACCAACTTTAGAAATATTTTTTGTGCATGAATGAAATCCTGTTTGCAATACAGAAAGACACTTCTCAGTGTGTTAGAAGGTTTTTCCATATCTTTTTAAGCAAGAGCTTAAATGGTCAGATCGCTCCATCCAGCGTCTCTATGATCAGTAACAGTGAGTTAGAGCGTCTGAGCGCTCTCTTGGAGCTTATGCATGCGTAAATTGAAAATGTTATTTCTCTGTCAGAGAAAGGCATTTTATGCAATGGTCAAAGATATAATGACCAACTTTAGAAATATTTTTTGTGCATGAATGAAATCCTGTTTGCAATACAGAAAGACACTTCTCAGTGTGTTAGATGGTTTTTACACATCTTTTTAAGCAAGAGCTTAAATGGTCAGATCGCTCCATCCAGCGTCTCTATGATCAGTAACAGTGAGTTAGAGCGTCTGAGCGCTCTCTTGGAGCTTATGCATGCTTAAATTGAAAATGTTATTTCTCGGTCAGAGAAAGGCATTTTATGCAATGGTCAAAGATATAGTGACCAACTTTAGAAATATTTTTTGTGCATGAATGAAATCCTGTTTGCAATACAGATAGACACTTCTCAGTGAGATAGAAGGTTTTTACACATCTTTTTAAGCAAGAGCTCAAATGGTCAGATCGCTCTGTCCAGCGTCTCTATGATCAGTAACAGTGAGTTAGAGCGTCTGAGCGCTCTCTTGGAGCTTATGCATGCTTATGTTGAAAATGTTATTTCTCGGTCATAGAAAGGCGTTTTATGCAATGGGAAGAGAAGTAGTGACCAACATTAGAAATATTTTTTTTTGCATGAATGAAATCCTGTTTGCAATACAGAAAGACACTTCTCAGTGTGTTAGAAGTTTTTTACACATCCATTTAAGCAAGAGCTTAAATGGTCAGATCGCTCCGTCCAGCGTCTCTATGACCAGTAACAGTGAGTTAGAGTGTCTGAGCAGTCTGACGGAGCTTATGCATGCTTATGTTGAAAATGTTATTTCTCGGTCACAGAAAGGCGTTTTATGCAATGGGCAAAGATATAGTGTCCAACTTTAGAAATATTTTTTGTGCATGAATGAAATCCTGTTTGCAATACAGAAAGACACTTCTCAGTGTGTTAGAAGGTTTTTACACATCTTTTTAAGCAAGAGCTTAAATGGTCAGATCGCTCCATCCAGCGTCTCTATGATCAGTATCAGTGAGTTAGAGCGTCTGAGCGAGCTCTTGGAGCTTATGCATACTTATATTGAAAATGTTATTTCTCGGTCATAGAAAGGCGTTTTATGCAATGGGCAAAGATATAGTGACCAACTTTAGAAATATTTTTTGTGCATGAATGAAATCCTGTTTGCAGTAGAGAAAGACACTTCTCAGTGTGTTAGAAGGTTTTTCCATATCTTTTTAAGCAAGAGCTTAAATGGTCAGATCGCTCCATCCAGCGTCTCTATGATCAGTAACAGTGAGTTAGAGCGTCTGAGCGGTCTGACGGAGCTTATGCATGCTAACGTTGAAAATGTTATTTCTCGGTCATAGAAAGGCGTTTTATGCAATGGGCAAAGATATAGTGACCAACTTTAGAAATATTTTTTGTGCATGAATGAAATCCTGTTTGCAATACAGATAGACACTTCTCAGTGAGATAGAAGGTTTTTACACATCTTTTTAAGCAAGAGCTTAAATGGTCAGATCGCTCTGTCCAGCGTCTCTATGATCAGTAACAGTGAGTTAGAGCGTCTGAGCGCTCTCACTGAGCTTATGCATGCTTATGTTGAAAATGTTATTTCTCGGTCATAGAAAGGCGTTTTATGCAATGGGAAGAGAAGTAGTGACCAACATTAGAATTTTTTTTTTTTGCATGAATGAAATCCTGTTTGCAATACAGAAAGACACTACTCAGTGTGTTAGAAGTGTTTTACACATCCATTTAAGCAACAGCTTAAATGGTCAGATCGCTCCATCCAGCGCCTCTATGATCAGTAACAGTTGAGTTAGAGCGTCTGAGCGGTCTGACGGAGCTTATGCATGCTTATGTTAAAAATGTTATTTCTCGGTCATAGAAAGGCGTTTTATGCAAGGGGCAAAAATATAGTGACCAACTTTAGAAATATTTTTTGTGCATGAATGAAATCCTGTTTGCAATACAGAAAGACACTTCTCAGTGTGTTAGAAGGTTTTTACACATCTTTTTAAGCAAGAGCTTAAATGGTCAGATCGCTCCATCCAGCGTCTCTATGATCAGTAACAGTGAGTTAGAGCGTCTGAGCGCTCTCTTGGAGCTTATGCATACTTATATTGAAAATGTTATTTCACGGTCATAGAAAGGCGTTTTATGCAATGGGCAAAGATATAGTGACCAACTTTAGAAATATTTTTTGTGCATGAATGAAATCCTGTTTGCAATACAGAAAGACACTTCTCAGTGTGTTAGAAGTTTTTTACACATCCATTTAAGCAAGAGCTTAAATGGTCAGATCGCTCCGTCCAGCGTCTCTATGACCAGTAACAGTGAGTTAGAGTGTCTGAGCGGTCTGACGGAGCTTATGCATGCTTATGTTGAAAATGTTATTTCTCGGTCACAGAAAGGCGTTTTATGCAATGGGCAAAGATATAGTGTCCAACTTTAGAAATATTTTTTGTGCATGAATGAAATCCTGTTTGCAATACAGAAAGACACTTCTCAGTGTGTTAGAAGGTTTTTACACATCTTTTTAAGCAAGAGCTTAAATGGTCAGATCGCTCCATCCAGCGTCTCTATGATCAGTAACAGTGAGTTAGAGCGTCTGAGCGCGCTCTTGGAGCTTATGCATACTTATATTGAAAATGTTATTTCTCGGTCATAGAAAGGCGTTTTATGCAATGGGCAAAGATATAGTGTCCAACTTTAGAAATATTTTTTGTGCATGAATGAAATCCTGTTTGCAATACAGAAAGACACTTCTCAGTGTGTTAGAAGGTTTTTACACATCTTTTTAAG
Organism: Cirrhinus molitorella; assembly: GCA_033026305.1. Classification (NCBI taxonomy): domain Eukaryota; kingdom Metazoa; phylum Chordata; class Actinopteri; order Cypriniformes; family Cyprinidae; genus Cirrhinus; species Cirrhinus molitorella. Next base: position 15,946,325 of record CM065133.1, on the reverse strand, counting down.
CAAGAGCTTAAATGGTCAGATCGCTCCATCCAGCGTCTCTATGATCAGTAACAGTGAGTTAGAGCGTCTGAGCGCTCTCTTGGAGCTTATGCATGCTTAAATTGAAAACGTTATTTCTCGGTCATAGAAAGGCGTTTTATGCAATGGGCAAAGATATAGTGACCAACTTTAGAAATATTTTTTGTGCATGAATGAAATCCTGTTTGCAGTAGAGAAAGACACTTCTCAGTGTGTTAGAAGTTTTTTACACATCCATTTGAGCAAGAGCTTAAATGGTCAGATCGCTCCGTCCAGCGTCTCTATGATCAGTAACAGTGAGTTAGAGTGTCTGAGCGCTCTCACTGAGCTTATGCATGCTTATGTTGAAAATGTTATTTCTCGGTCATAGAAAGGCGTTTTATGCAATGGGCAAAGATATAGTGTCCAACTTTAGAAATATTTTTTGTGCATGAATGAAATCCTGTTTGCAATACAGAAAGACACTTCTCAGTGTGTTAGAAGGTTTTTACACATCTTTTTAAGCAAGAGCTTAAATGGTCAGATCGCTCCATCCAGCGTCTCTATGATCAGTAACAGTGAGTTAAAGCGTCTGAGCGCTCTCTTGGAGCTTATGCATGCTTAAATTGAAAACGTTATTTCTCGGTCATAGAAAGGCGTTTTATGCAATGGGCAAAGATATAGTGACCAACTTTAGAAATATTTTTTGTGCATGAATGAAATCCTGTTTGCAATACAGAAAGACACTTCTCAGTGTGTTAGAAGTTTTTTACACATCTTTTTAAGCAAGAGCTTAAATGGTCAGATCGCTCCATCCAGCGTCTCTATGATCAGTAACAGTGAGTTAGAGCGTCTGAGCGCGCTCTTGGAGCTTATGCATACTTATATTGAAAATGTTATTTCTCGGTCATAGAAAGGCATTTTATGCAATGGTCAAAGATATAATGACCAACTTTAGAAATATTTTTTGTGCATGAATGAAATCCTGTTTGCAATACAGAAAGACACTTCTCAGTGTGTTAGATGGTTTTTACACATCTTTTTAAGCAAGAGCTTAAATGGTCAGATCGCTCCATCCAGCGTCTCTATGATCAGTAACAGTGAGTTAGAGCGTCTGAGCGCTCTCTTGGAGCTTATGCATGCTTAAATTGAAAATGTTATTTCTCGGTCAGAGAAAGGCATTTTATGCAATGGTCAAAGATATAGTGACCAACTTTAGAAATATTTTTTGTGCATGAATGAAATCCTGTTTGCAATACAGATAGACACTTCTCAGTGAGATAGAAGGTTTTTTACACATCTTTTTAAGCAAGAGCTCAAATGGTCAGATCGCTCTGTCCAGCGTCTCTATGATCAGTAACAGTGAGTTAGAGCGTCTGAGCGCTCTCTTGGAGCTTATGCATGCTTATGTTGAAAATGTTATTTCTCGGTCATAGAAAGGCGTTTTATGCAATGGGAAGAGAAGTAGTGACCAACATTAGAAATATTTTTTTTTGCATGAATGAAATCCTGTTTGCAATACAGAAAGACACTTCTCAGTGTGTTAGAAGTTTTTTACACATCCATTTAAGCAAGAGCTTAAATGGTCAGATCGCTCCGTCCAGCGTCTCTATGACCAGTAACAGTGAGTTAGAGTGTCTGAGCAGTCTGACGGAGCTTATGCATGCTTATGTTGAAAATGTTATTTCTCGGTCACAGAAAGGCGTTTTATGCAATGGGCAAAGATATAGTGTCCAACTTTAGAAATATTTTTTGTGCATGAATGAAATCCTGTTTGCAATACAGAAAGACACTTCTCAGTGTGTTAGAAGGTTTTTACACATCTTTTTAAGCAAGAGCTTAAATGGTCAGATCGCTCCATCCAGCGTCTCTATGATCAGTATCAGTGAGTTAGAGCGTCTGAGCGAGCTCTTGGAGCTTATGCATACTTATATTGAAAATGTTATTTCTCGGTCATAGAAAGGCGTTTTATGCAATGGGCAAAGATATAGTGACCAACTTTAGAAATATTTTTTGTGCATGAATGAAATCCTGTTTGCAGTAGAGAAAGACACTTCTCAGTGTGTTAGAAGGTTTTTCCATATCTTTTTAAGCAAGAGCTTAAATGGTCAGATCGCTCCATCCAGCGTCTCTATGATCAGTAACAGTGAGTTAGAGCGTCTGAGCGGTCTGACGGAGCTTATGCATGCTAACGTTGAAAATGTTATTTCTCGGTCATAGAAAGGCGTTTTATGCAATGGGCAAAGATATAGTGACCAACTTTAGAAATATTTTTTGTGCATGAATGAAATCCTGTTTGCAATACAGATAGACACTTCTCAGTGAGATAGAAGGTTTTTACACATCTTTTTAAGCAAGAGCTTAAATGGTCAGATCGCTCTGTCCAGCGTCTCTATGATCAGTAACAGTGAGTTAGAGCGTCTGAGCGCTCTCACTGAGCTTATGCATGCTTATGTTGAAAATGTTATTTCTCGGTCATAGAAAGGCGTTTTATGCAATGGGAAGAGAAGTAGTGACCAACATTAGAATTTTTTTTTTTTGCATGAATGAAATCCTGTTTGCAATACAGAAAGACACTACTCAGTGTGTTAGAAGTGTTTTACACATCCATTTAAGCAACAGCTTAAATGGTCAGATCGCTCCATCCAGCGCCTCTATGATCAGTAACAGTTGAGTTAGAGCGTCTGAGCGGTCTGACGGAGCTTATGCATGCTTATGTTAAAAATGTTATTTCTCGGTCATAGAAAGGCGTTTTATGCAAGGGGCAAAAATATAGTGACCAACTTTAGAAATATTTTTTGTGCATGAATGAAATCCTGTTTGCAATACAGAAAGACACTTCTCAGTGTGTTAGAAGGTTTTTACACATCTTTTTAAGCAAGAGCTTAAATGGTCAGATCGCTCCATCCAGCGTCTCTATGATCAGTAACAGTGAGTTAGAGCGTCTGAGCGCTCTCTTGGAGCTTATGCATACTTATATTGAAAATGTTATTTCACGGTCATAGAAAGGCGTTTTATGCAATGGGCAAAGATATAGTGACCAACTTTAGAAATATTTTTTGTGCATGAATGAAATCCTGTTTGCAATACAGAAAGACACTTCTCAGTGTGTTAGAAGGTTTTTACACATCTTTTTAAGCAAGAGCTTAAATGGTCAGATCGCTCCATCCAGCGTCTCTATGATCAGTAACAGTGAGTTAGAGCGTCTGAGCGCTCTCTTGGAGCTTATGCATGCTTAAATTGAAAACGTTATTTCTCGGTCATAGAAAGGCGTTTTATGCAATGGGCAAAGATATAGTGACCAACTTTAGAAATATTTTTTGTGCATGAATGAAATCCTGTTTGCAGTAGAGAAAGACACTTCTCAGTGTGTTAGAAGTTTTTTACACATCCATTTGAGCAAGAGCTTAAATGGTCAGATCGCTCCGTCCAGCGTCTCTATGATCAGTAACAGTGAGTTAGAGTGTCTGAGCGCTCTCACTGAGCTTATGCATGCTTATGTTGAAAATGTTATTTCTCGGTCATAGAAAGGCGTTTTATGCAATGGGCAAAGATATAGTGTCCAACTTTAGAAATATTTTTTGTGCATGAATGAAATCCTGTTTGCAATACAGAAAGACACTTCTCAGTGTGTTAGAAGGTTTTTACACATCTTTTTAAGCAAGAGCTTAAATGGTCAGATCGCTCCATCCAGCGTCTCTATGATCAGTAACAGTGAGTTAAAGCGTCTGAGCGCTCTCTTGGAGCTTATGCATGCTTAAATTGAAAACGTTATTTCTCGGTCATAGAAAGGCGTTTTATGCAATGGGCAAAGATATAGTGACCAACTTTAGAAATATTTTTTGTGCATGAATGAAATCCTGTTTGCAATACAGAAAGACACTTCTCAGTGTGTTAGAAGTTTTTTACACATACATTTGAGCAAGAGCTTAAATGGTCAGATCGCTCTGTCCAGCGTCTCTATGATCAGTAACAGTGAGTTAGAGCGTCTGAGCGGTCTGACGGAGCTTATGCATGCTTATACTGAAAATGGTTTTTCTCGATCATAGAAAGGCGTTTTATGCAATGGGCAAAGATATAGTGACCAACTTTAGAAATATTTTTTGTGCATGAATGAAATCCTGTTTGCAATACAGAAAGACACTTCTCAGTGTGTTAGAAGTTTTTTACACATACATTTGAGCAAGAGCTTAAATGGTCAGATCGCTCTGTCCAGCGTCTCTATGATCAGTAACAGTGAGTTAGAGCGTCTGAGCGGTCTGACGGAGCTTATGCATGCTAACGTTGAAAATGTTATTTCTCGGTCATAGAAAGGCGTTTTATGCAATGGGCAAAGATATAGTGACCAACTTTAGAAATATTTTTTGTGCATGAATGAAATCCTGTTTGCAATACAAATAGACACTTCTCAGTGAGATAGAAGGTTTTTACACATCTTTTTAAGCAAGAGCTTAAATGGTCAGATCGCTTTGTCCAGCGTCTCTATGATCAGTAACAGTGAGTTAAAGCGTCTGAGCGCTCTCTTGGAGCTTATGCATGCTTAAATTGAAAACGTTATTTCTCGGTCATAGAAAGGCGTTTTATGCAATGGGCAAAGATATAGTGACCAACTTTAGAAATATTTTTTGTGCATGAATGAAATCCTGTTTGCAATACAGAAAGACACTTCTCAGTGTGTTAGAAGTTTTTTACACATACATTTGAGCAAGAGCTTAAATGGTCAGATCGCTCTGTCCAGCGTCTCTATGATCAGTAACAGTGAGTTAGAGCGTCTGAGCGGTCTGACGGAGCTTATGCATGCTTATACTGAAAATGGTTTTTCTCGATCATAGAAAGGCGTTTTATGCAATGGGCAAAGATATAGTGACCAACTTTAGAAATATTTTTTGTGCATGAATGAAATCCTGTTTGCAATACAGAAAGACACTTCTCAGTGTGTTAGAAGTTTTTTACACATACATTTGAGCAAGAGCTTAAATGGTCAGATCGCTCTGTCCAGCGTCTCTATGATCAGTAACAGTGAGTTAGAGCGTCTGAGCGGTCTGACGGAGCTTATGCATGCTAACGTTGAAAATGTTATTTCTCGGTCATAGAAAGGCGTTTTATGCAATGGGCAAAGATATAGTGACCAACTTTAGAAATATTTTTTGTGCATGAATGAAATCCTGTTTGCAATACAAATAGACACTTCTCAGTGAGATAGAAGGTTTTTACACATCTTTTTAAGCAAGAGCTTAAATGGTCAGATCGCTTTGTCCAGCGTCTCTATGATCAGTAACAGTGAGTTAGAGCGTCTGAGCGCTCTCACTGAGCTTATGCATGCTTATGTTGAAAATGTTATTTCTCGGTCATAGAAAGGCGTTTTATGCAATGGGAAGAGAAGTAGTGACCAACATTAGAATTTTTTTTTTTTGCATGAATGAAATCCTGTTTGCAATACAGAAAGACACTACTCAGTGTGTTAGAAGTGTTTTACACATCCATTTAAGCAACAGCTTAAATGGTCAGATCGCTCCATCCAGCGCCTCTATGATCAGTAACAGTTGAGTTAGAGCGTCTGAGCGGTCTGACGGAGCTTATGCATGCTTATGTTAAAAATGTTATTTCTCGGTCATAGAAAGGCGTTTTATGCAAGGGGCAAAAATATAGTGACCAACTTTAGAAATATTTTTTGTGCATGAATGAAATCCTGTTTGCAATACAGAAAGACACTTCTCAGTGTGTTAGAAGGTTTTTCCATATCTTTTTAAGCAAGAGCTTAAATGGTCAGATCGCTCCATCCAGCGTCTCTATGATCAGTAACAGTGAGTTAGAGCGTCTGAGCGCTCTCTTGGAGCTTATGCATGCGTAAATTGAAAATGTTATTTCTCTGTCAGAGAAAGGCATTTTATGCAATGGTCAAAGATATAATGACCAACTTTAGAAATATTTTTTGTGCATGAATGAAATCCTGTTTGCAATACAGAAAGACACTTCTCAGTGTGTTAGATGGTTTTTACACATCTTTTTAAGCAAGAGCTTAAATGGTCAGATCGCTCCATCCAGCGTCTCTATGATCAGTAACAGTGAGTTAGAGCGTCTGAGCGCTCTCTTGGAGCTTATGCATGCTTAAATTGAAAATGTTATTTCTCGGTCAGAGAAAGGCATTTTATGCAATGGTCAAAGATATAGTGACCAACTTTAGAAATATTTTTTGTGCATGAATGAAATCCTGTTTGCAATACAGATAGACACTTCTCAGTGAGATAGAAGGTTTTTACACATCTTTTTAAGCAAGAGCTCAAATGGTCAGATCGCTCTGTCCAGCGTCTCTATGATCAGTAACAGTGAGTTAGAGCGTCTGAGCGCTCTCTTGGAGCTTATGCATGCTTATGTTGAAAATGTTATTTCTCGGTCATAGAAAGGCGTTTTATGCAATGGGAAGAGAAGTAGTGACCAACATTAGAAATATTTTTTTTTGCATGAATGAAATCCTGTTTGCAATACAGAAAGACACTTCTCAGTGTGTTAGAAGTTTTTTACACATCCATTTAAGCAAGAGCTTAAATGGTCAGATCGCTCCGTCCAGCGTCTCTATGACCAGTAACAGTGAGTTAGAGTGTCTGAGCAGTCTGACGGAGCTTATGCATGCTTATGTTGAAAATGTTATTTCTCGGTCACAGAAAGGCGTTTTATGCAATGGGCAAAGATATAGTGTCCAACTTTAGAAATATTTTTTGTGCATGAATGAAATCCTGTTTGCAATACAGAAAGACACTTCTCAGTGTGTTAGAAGGTTTTTACACATCTTTTTAAGCAAGAGCTTAAATGGTCAGATCGCTCCATCCAGCGTCTCTATGATCAGTATCAGTGAGTTAGAGCGTCTGAGCGAGCTCTTGGAGCTTATGCATACTTATATTGAAAATGTTATTTCTCGGTCATAGAAAGGCGTTTTATGCAATGGGCAAAGATATAGTGACCAACTTTAGAAATATTTTTTGTGCATGAATGAAATCCTGTTTGCAGTAGAGAAAGACACTTCTCAGTGTGTTAGAAGGTTTTTCCATATCTTTTTAAGCAAGAGCTTAAATGGTCAGATCGCTCCATCCAGCGTCTCTATGATCAGTAACAGTGAGTTAGAGCGTCTGAGCGGTCTGACGGAGCTTATGCATGCTAACGTTGAAAATGTTATTTCTCGGTCATAGAAAGGCGTTTTATGCAATGGGCAAAGATATAGTGACCAACTTTAGAAATATTTTTTGTGCATGAATGAAATCCTGTTTGCAATACAGATAGACACTTCTCAGTGAGATAGAAGGTTTTTACACATCTTTTTAAGCAAGAGCTTAAATGGTCAGATCGCTCTGTCCAGCGTCTCTATGATCAGTAACAGTGAGTTAGAGCGTCTGAGCGCTCTCACTGAGCTTATGCATGCTTATGTTGAAAATGTTATTTCTCGGTCATAGAAAGGCGTTTTATGCAATGGGCAAAGATATAGTGACCAACTTTAGAAATATTTTTTGTGCATGAATGAAATCCTGTTTGCAATACAAATAGACACTTCTCAGTGAGATAGAAGGTTTTTACACATCTTTTTAAGCAAGAGCTTAAATGGTCAGATCGCTTTGTCCAGCGTCTCTATGATCAGTAACAGTGAGTTAAAGCGTCTGAGCGCTCTCTTGGAGCTTATGCATGCTTAAATTGAAAACGTTATTTCTCGGTCATAGAAAGGCGTTTTATGCAATGGGCAAAGATATAGTGACCAACTTTAGAAATATTTTTTGTGCATGAATGAAATCCTGTTTGCAATACAGAAAGACACTTCTCAGTGTGTTAGAAGTTTTTTACACATACATTTGAGCAAGAGCTTAAATGGTCAGATCGCTCTGTCCAGCGTCTCTATGATCAGTAACAGTGAGTTAGAGCGTCTGAGCGGTCTGACGGAGCTTATGCATGCTTATACTGAAAATGGTTTTTCTCGATCATAGAAAGGCGTTTTATGCAATGGGCAAAGATATAGTGACCAACTTTAGAAATATTTTTTGTGCATGAATGAAATCCTGTTTGCAATACAGAAAGACACTTCTCAGTGTGTTAGAAGTTTTTTACACATACATTTGAGCAAGAGCTTAAATGGTCAGATCGCTCTGTCCAGCGTCTCTATGATCAGTAACAGTGAGTTAGAGCGTCTGAGCGGTCTGACGGAGCTTATGCATGCTAACGTTGAAAATGTTATTTCTCGGTCATAGAAAGGCGTTTTATGCAATGGGCAAAGATATAGTGACCAACTTTAGAAATATTTTTTGTGCATGAATGAAATCCTGTTTGCAATACAAATAGACACTTCTCAGTGAGATAGAAGGTTTTTACACATCTTTTTAAGCAAGAGCTTAAATGGTCAGATCGCTTTGTCCAGCGTCTCTATGATCAGTAACAGTGAGTTAGAGCGTCTGAGCGCTCTCACTGAGCTTATGCATGCTTATGTTGAAAATGTTATTTCTCGGTCATAGAAAGGCGTTTTATGCAATGGGAAGAGAAGTAGTGACCAACATTAGAATTTTTTTTTTTTGCATGAATGAAATCCTGTTTGCAATACAGAAAGACACTACTCAGTGTGTTAGAAGTGTTTTACACATCCATTTAAGCAACAGCTTAAATGGTCAGATCGCTCCATCCAGCGCCTCTATGATCAGTAACAGTTGAGTTAGAGCGTCTGAGCGGTCTGACGGAGCTTATGCATGCTTATGTTAAAAATGTTATTTCTCGGTCATAGAAAGGCGTTTTATGCAAGGGGCAAAAATATAGTGACCAACTTTAGAAATATTTTTTGTGCATGAATGAAATCCTGTTTGCAATACAGAAAGACACTTCTCAGTGTGTTAGAAGGTTTTTCCATATCTTTTTAAGCAAGAGCTTAAATGGTCAGATCGCTCCATCCAGCGTCTCTATGATCAGTAACAGTGAGTTAGAGCGTCTGAGCGCTCTCTTGGAGCTTATGCATGCGTAAATTGAAAATGTTATTTCTCTGTCAGAGAAAGGCATTTTATGCAATGGTCAAAGATATAATGACCAACTTTAGAAATATTTTTTGTGCATGAATGAAATCCTGTTTGCAATACAGAAAGACACTTCTCAGTGTGTTAGATGGTTTTTACACATCTTTTTAAGCAAGAGCTTAAATGGTCAGATCGCTCCATCCAGCGTCTCTATGATCAGTAACAGTGAGTTAGAGCGTCTGAGCGCTCTCTTGGAGCTTATGCATGCTTAAATTGAAAATGTTATTTCTCGGTCAGAGAAAGGCATTTTATGCAATGGTCAAAGATATAGTGACCAACTTTAGAAATATTTTTTGTGCATGAATGAAATCCTGTTTGCAATACAGATAGACACTTCTCAGTGAGATAGAAGGTTTTTACACATCTTTTTAAGCAAGAGCTCAAATGGTCAGATCGCTCTGTCCAGCGTCTCTATGATCAGTAACAGTGAGTTAGAGCGTCTGAGCGCTCTCTTGGAGCTTATGCATGCTTATGTTGAAAATGTTATTTCTCGGTCATAGAAAGGCGTTTTATGCAATGGGAAGAGAAGTAGTGACCAACATTAGAAATATTTTTTTTTGCATGAATGAAATCCTGTTTGCAATACAGAAAGACACTTCTCAGTGTGTTAGAAGTTTTTTACACATCCATTTAAGCAAGAGCTTAAATGGTCAGATCGCTCCGTCCAGCGTCTCTATGACCAGTAACAGTGAGTTAGAGTGTCTGAGCAGTCTGACGGAGCTTATGCATGCTTATGTTGAAAATGTTATTTCTCGGTCACAGAAAGGCGTTTTATGCAATGGGCAAAGATATAGTGTCCAACTTTAGAAATATTTTTTGTGCATGAATGAAATCCTGTTTGCAATACAGAAAGACACTTCTCAGTGTGTTAGAAGGTTTTTACACATCTTTTTAAGCAAGAGCTTAAATGGTCAGATCGCTCCATCCAGCGTCTCTATGATCAGTATCAGTGAGTTAGAGCGTCTGAGCGAGCTCTTGGAGCTTATGCATACTTATATTGAAAATGTTATTTCTCGGTCATAGAAAGGCGTTTTATGCAATGGGCAAAGATATAGTGACCAACTTTAGAAATATTTTTTGTGCATGAATGAAATCCTGTTTGCAGTAGAGAAAGACACTTCTCAGTGTGTTAGAAGGTTTTTCCATATCTTTTTAAGCAAGAGCTTAAATGGTCAGATCGCTCCATCCAGCGTCTCTATGATCAGTAACAGTGAGTTAGAGCGTCTGAGCGGTCTGACGGAGCTTATGCATGCTAACGTTGAAAATGTTATTTCTCGGTCATAGAAAGGCGTTTTATGCAATGGGCAAAGATATAGTGACCAACTTTAGAAATATTTTTTGTGCATGAATGAAATCCTGTTTGCAATACAGATAGACACTTCTCAGTGAGATAGAAGGTTTTTACACATCTTTTTAAGCAAGAGCTTAAATGGTCAGATCGCTCTGTCCAGCGTCTCTATGATCAGTAACAGTGAGTTAGAGCGTCTGAGCGCTCTCACTGAGCTTATGCATGCTTATGTTGAAAATGTTATTTCTCGGTCATAGAAAGGCGTTTTATGCAATGGGAAGAGAAGTAGTGACCAACATTAGAATTTTTTTTTTTTGCATGAATGAAATCCTGTTTGCAATACAGAAAGACACTACTCAGTGTGTTAGAAGTGTTTTACACATCCATTTAAGCAACAGCTTAAATGGTCAGATCGCTCAATCCAGCGCCTCTATGATCAGTAACAGTTGAGTTAGAGCGTCTGAGCGGTCTGACGGAGCTTATGCATGCTTATGTTAAAAATGTTATTTCTCGGTCATAGAAAGGCGTTTTATGCAAGGGGCAAAAATATAGTGACCAACTTTAGAAATATTTTTTGTGCATGAATGAAATCCTGTTTGCAATACAGAAAGACACTTCTCAGTGTGTTAGAAGGTTTTTCCATATCTTTTTAAGCAAGAGCTTAAATGGTCAGATCGCTCCATCCAGCGTCTCTATGATCAGTAACAGTGAGTTAGAGCGTCTGAGCGCTCTCTTGGAGCTTATGCATGCTTAAATTGAAAACGTTATTTCTCGGTCATAGAAAGGCGTTTTATGCAATGGGCAAAGATATAGTGACCAACTTTAGAAATATTTTTTGTGCATGAATGAAATCCTGTTTGCAATACAGATATACACTTCTCAGTGAGATAGAAGGTTTTTACACATCTTTTTAAGCAAGAGCTTAAATGGTCAGATCGCTCCATCCAGCGTCTCTATGATCAGTAACAGTGAGTTAGAGCGTCTGAGCGCTCTCACTGAGCTTATGCATGCTTATGTTGAAAATTTTATTTCTCGGTCATAGAAAGGCGTTTTATGCAATGGGAAGAGAAGTAGTGACCAACATTAGAAATATTTTTTTTTGCATGAATGAAATCCTGTTTGCAATACAGAAAGACACTTCTCAGTGTGTTAGAAGTTTTTTACACATCCATTTAAGCAAGAGCTTAAATGGTCAGATCGCTCCGTCCAGCGTCTCTATGACCAGTAACAGTGAGTTAGAGTGTCTGAGCGGTCTGACGGAGCTTATGCATGCTTATGTTGAAAATGTTATTTCTCGGTCATAGAAAGGCGTTTTATGCAATGGGCAAAGATATAGTGTCCAACTTTAGAAATATTTTTTGTGCATGAATGAAATCCTGTTTGCAATACAGAAAGACACTTCTCAGTGTGTTAGAAGGTTTTTACACATCTTTTTAAGCAAGAGCTTAAATGGTCAGATCGCTCCATCCAGCGTCTCTATGATCAGTAACAGTGAGTTAGAGCGTCTGAGCGCGCTCTTGGAGCTTATGCATACTTATATTGAAAATGTTATTTCTCGGTCATAGAAAGGCGTTTTATGCAATGGGCAAAGATATAGTGTCCAACTTTAGAAATATTTTTTGTGCATGAATGAAATCCTGTTTGCAATACAGAAAGACACTTCTCAGTGTGTTAGATGGTTTTTACACATCTTTTTAAGCAAGAGCTTAATTGGTCAGATCGCTCCATCCAGCGTCTCTATGATCAGTAACAGTGAGTTAGAGCGTCTGAGCGCTCTCTTGGAGCTTATGCATGCTTGTATTGAAAATGGTATTTCTCGATCATAGAAAGGCGTTTTATGCAATGGGCAAAGATATAGTGACCAACTTTAGAAATATTTTTTGTGCATGAATGAAATCCTGTTTGCAATACAGAAAGACACTTCTCAGTGTGTTAGAAGTTTTTTACACATACATTTGAGCAAGAGCTTAAATGGTCAGATCGCTCTGTCCAGCGTCTCTATGATCAGTAACAGTGAGTTAGAGCGTCTGAGCGGTCTGACGGAGCTTATGCATGCTTACGTTGAAAATGTTATTTCTCGGTCATAGAAAGGCGTTTTATGCAATGGGCAAAGATATAGTGACCAACTTTAGAAATATTTTTTGTGCATGAATGAAATCCTGTTTGCAATACAAATAGACACTTCTCAGTGAGATAGAAGGTTTTTACACATCTTTTTAAGCAAGAGCTTAAATGGTCAGATCGCTCTGTCCAGCGTCTCTATGATCAGTAACAGTGAGTTAGAGCGTCTGAGCGCTCTCACTGAGCTTATGCATGCTTATGTTGAAAATGTTATTTCTCGGTCATAGAAAGGCGTTTTATGCAATGGGAAGAGAAGTAGTGACCAACATTAGAATTTTTTTTTTTTGCATGAATGAAATCCTGTTTGCAATACAGAAAGACACTACTCAGTGTGTTAGAAGTGTTTTACACATCCATTTAAGCAACAGCTTAAATGGTCAGATCGCTCCATCCAGCGCCTCTATGATCAGTAACAGTTGAGTTAGAGCGTCTGAGCGGTCTGACGGAGCTTATGCATGCTTATGTTAAAAATGTTATTTCTCGGTCATAGAAAGGCGTTTTATGCAAGGGGCAAAAATATAGTGACCAACTTTAGAAATATTTTTTGTGCATGAATGAAATCCTGTTTGCAATACAGAAAGACACTTCTCAGTGTGTTAGAAGGTTTTTCCATATCTTTTTAAGCAAGAGCTTAAATGGTCAGATCGCTCCATCCAGCGTCTCTATGATCAGTAACAGTGAGTTAGAGCGTCTGAGCGCTCTCTTGGAGCTTATGCATGCTTAAATTGAAAACGTTATTTCTCGGTCATAGAAAGGCGTTTTATGCAATGGGCAAAGATATAGTGACCAACTTTAGAAATATTTTTTGTGCATGAATGAAATCCTGTTTGCAATACAGATATACACTTCTCAGTGAGATAGAAGGTTTTTACACATCTTTTTAAGCAAGAGCTTAAATGGTCAGATCGCTCCATCCAGCGTCTCTATGATCAGTAACAGTGAGTTAGAGCGTCTGAGCGCTCTCACTGAGCTTATGCATGCTTATGTTGAAAATTTTATTTCTCGGTCATAGAAAGGCGTTTTATGCAATGGGAAGAGAAGTAGTGACCAACATTAGAAATATTTTTTTTTGCATGAATGAAATCCTGTTTGCAATACAGAAAGACACTTCTCAGTGTGTTAGAAGTTTTTTACACATCCATTTAAGCAAGAGCTTAAATGGTCAGATCGCTCCGTCCAGCGTCTCTATGACCAGTAACAGTGAGTTAGAGTGTCTGAGCGGTCTGACGGAGCTTATGCATGCTTATGTTGAAAATGTTATTTCTCGGTCATAGAAAGGCGTTTTATGCAATGGGCAAAGATATAGTGTCCAACTTTAGAAATATTTTTTGTGCATGAATGAAATCCTGTTTTCAATACAGAAAGACACTTCTCAGTGTGTTAGAAGGTTTTTACACATCTTTTTAAGCAAGAGCTTAAATGGTCAGATCGCTCCATCCAGCGTCTCTATGATTAGTAACAGTGAGTTAGAGCGTCTGAGCGCTCTCTTGGAGCTTATGCATGCTTAAATTGAAAACGTTATTTCTCGGTCATAGAAAGGCGTTTTATGCAATGGGCAAAGATATAGTGACCAACTTTAGAAATATTTTTTGTGCATGAATGAAATCCTGTTTGCAATACAGAAAGACACTTCTCAGTGTGTTAGAAGTTTTTTACACATACATTTGAGCAAGAGCTTAAATGGTCAGATCGCTCTGTCCAGCGTCTCTATGATCAGTAACAGTGAGTTAGAGCGTCTGAGCGGTCTGACGGAGCTTATGCATGCTTATACTGAAAATGGTTTTTCTCGATCATAGAAAGGCGTTTTATGCAATGGGCAAAGATATAGTGACCAACTTTAGAAATATTTTTTGTGCATGAATGAAATCCTGTTTGCAATACAGAAAGACACTTCTCAGTGTGTTAGAAGTTTTTTACACATACATTTGAGCAAGAGCTTAAATGGTCAGATCGCTCTGTCCAGCGTCTCTATGATCAGTAACAGTGAGTTAGAGCGTCTGAGCGGTCTGACGGAGCTTATGCATGCTAACGTTGAAAATGTTATTTCTCGGTCATAGAAAGGCGTTTTATGCAATGGGCAAAGATATAGTGACCAACTTTAGAAATATTTTTTGTGCATGAATGAAATCCTGTTTGCAATACAGATAGACACTTCTCAGTGAGATAGAAGGTTTTTACACATCTTTTTAAGCAAGAGCTTAAATGGTCAGATCGCTCTGTCCAGCGTCTCTATGATCAGTAACAGTGAGTTAGAGCGTCTGAGCGCTCTCACTGAGCTTATGCATGCTTATGTTGAAAATGTTATTTCTCGGTCATAGAAAGGCGTTTTATGCAATGGGAAGAGAAGTAGTGACCAACATTAGAATTTTTTTTTTTTGCATGAATGAAATCCTGTTTGCAATACAGAAAGACACTACTCAGTGTGTTAGAAGTGTTTTACACATCCATTTAAGCAACAGCTTAAATGGTCAGATCGCTCAATCCAGCGCCTCTATGATCAGTAACAGTTGAGTTAGAGCGTCTGAGCGGTCTGACGGAGCTTATGCATGCTTATGTTAAAAATGTTATTTCTCGGTCATAGAAAGGCGTTTTATGCAAGGGGCAAAAATATAGTGACCAACTTTAGAAATATTTTTTGTGCATGAATGAAATCCTGTTTGCAATACAGAAAGACACTTCTCAGTGTGTTAGAAGGTTTTTCCATATCTTTTTAAGCAAGAGCTTAAATGGTCAGATCGCTCCATCCAGCGTCTCTATGATCAGTAACAGTGAGTTAGAGCGTCTGAGCGCTCTCTTGGAGCTTATGCATGCTTAAATTGAAAACGTTATTTCTCGGTCATAGAAAGGCGTTTTATGCAATGGGCAAAGATATAGTGACCAACTTTAGAAATATTTTTTGTGCATGAATGAAATCCTGTTTGCAATACAGATATACACTTCTCAGTGAGATAGAAGGTTTTTACACATCTTTTTAAGCAAGAGCTTAAATGGTCAGATCGCTCCATCCAGCGTCTCTATGATCAGTAACAGTGAGTTAGAGCGTCTGAGCGCTCTCACTGAGCTTATGCATGCTTATGTTGAAAATTTTATTTCTCGGTCATAGAAAGGCGTTTTATGCAATGGGAAGAGAAGTAGTGACCAACATTAGAAATATTTTTTTTTGCATGAATGAAATCCTGTTTGCAATACAGAAAGACACTTCTCAGTGTGTTAGAAGTTTTTTACACATCCATTTAAGCAAGAGCTTAAATGGTCAGATCGCTCCGTCCAGCGTCTCTATGACCAGTAACAGTGAGTTAGAGTGTCTGAGCGGTCTGACGGAGCTTATGCATGCTTATGTTGAAAATGTTATTTCTCGGTCATAGAAAGGCGTTTTATGCAATGGGCAAAGATATAGTGTCCAACTTTAGAAATATTTTTTGTGCATGAATGAAATCCTGTTTGCAATACAGAAAGACACTTCTCAGTGTGTTAGAAGGTTTTTACACATCTTTTTAAGCAAGAGCTTAAATGGTCAGATCGCTCCATCCAGCGTCTCTATGATCAGTAACAGTGAGTTAGAGCGTCTGAGCGCGCTCTTGGAGCTTATGCATACTTATATTGAAAATGTTATTTCTCGGTCATAGAAAGGCGTTTTATGCAATGGGCAAAGATATAGTGTCCAACTTTAGAAATATTTTTTGTGCATGAATGAAATCCTGTTTGCAATACAGAAAGACACTTCTCAGTGTGTTAGATGGTTTTTACACATCTTTTTAAGCAAGAGCTTAATTGGTCAGATCGCTCCATCCAGCGTCTCTATGATCAGTAACAGTGAGTTAGAGCGTCTGAGCGCTCTCTTGGAGCTTATGCATGCTTGTATTGAAAATGGTATTTCTCGATCATAGAAAGGCGTTTTATGCAATGGGCAAAGATATAGTGACCAACTTTAGAAATATTTTTTGTGCATGAATGAAATCCTGTTTGCAATACAGAAAGACACTTCTCAGTGTGTTAGAAGTTTTTTACACATACATTTGAGCAAGAGCTTAAATGGTCAGATCGCTCTGTCCAGCGTCTCTATGATCAGTAACAGTGAGTTAGAGCGTCTGAGCGGTCTGACGGAGCTTATGCATGCTTATACTGAAAATGGTTTTTCTCGATCATAGAAAGGCGTTTTATGCAATGGGCAAAGATATAGTGACCAACTTTAGAAATATTTTTTGTGCATGAATGAAATCCTGTTTGCAATACAGAAAGACACTTCTCAGTGTGTTAGAAGTTTTTTACACATACATTTGAGCAAGAGCTTAAATGGTCAGATCGCTCTGTCCAGCGTCTCTATGATCAGTAACAGTGAGTTAGAGCGTCTGAGCGGTCTGACGGAGCTTATGCATGCTAACGTTGAAAATGTTATTTCTCGGTCATAGAAAGGCGTTTTATGCAATGGGCAAAGATATAGTGACCAACTTTAGAAATATTTTTTGTGCATGAATGAAATCCTGTTTGCAATACAGATAGACACTTCTCAGTGAGATAGAAGGTTTTTACACATCTTTTTAAGCAAGAGCTTAAATGGTCAGATCGCTCTGTCCAGCGTCTCTATGATCAGTAACAGTGAGTTAGAGCGTCTGAGCGCTCTCACTGAGCTTATGCATGCTTATGTTGAAAATGTTATTTCTCGGTCATAGAAAGGCGTTTTATGCAATGGGAAGAGAAGTAGTGACCAACATTAGAATTTTTTTTTTTTGCATGAATGAAATCCTGTTTGCAATACAGAAAGACACTACTCAGTGTGTTAGAAGTGTTTTACACATCCATTTAAGCAACAGCTTAAATGGTCAGATCGCTCAATCCAGCGCCTCTATGATCAGTAACAGTTGAGTTAGAGCGTCTGAGCGGTCTGACGGAGCTTATGCATGCTTATGTTAAAAATGTTATTTCTCGGTCATAGAAAGGCGTTTTATGCAAGGGGCAAAAATATAGTGACCAACTTTAGAAATATTTTTTGTGCATGAATGAAATCCTGTTTGCAATACAGAAAGACACTTCTCAGTGTGTTAGAAGGTTTTTCCATATCTTTTTAAGCAAGAGCTTAAATGGTCAGATCGCTCCATCCAGCGTCTCTATGATCAGTAACAGTGAGTTAGAGCGTCTGAGCGCTCTCTTGGAGCTTATGCATGCTTAAATTGAAAACGTTATTTCTCGGTCATAGAAAGGCGTTTTATGCAATGGGCAAAGATATAGTGACCAACTTTAGAAATATTTTTTGTGCATGAATGAAATCCTGTTTGCAATACAGATATACACTTCTCAGTGAGATAGAAGGTTTTTACACATCTTTTTAAGCAAGAGCTTAAATGGTCAGATCGCTCCATCCAGCGTCTCTATGATCAGTAACAGTGAGTTAGAGCGTCTGAGCGCTCTCACTGAGCTTATGCATGCTTATGTTGAAAATTTTATTTCTCGGTCATAGAAAGGCGTTTTATGCAATGGGAAGAGAAGTAGTGACCAACATTAGAAATATTTTTTTTTGCATGAATGAAATCCTGTTTGCAATACAGAAAGACACTTCTCAGTGTGTTAGAAGTTTTTTACACATCCATTTAAGCAAGAGCTTAAATGGTCAGATCGCTCCGTCCAGCGTCTCTATGACCAGTAACAGTGAGTTAGAGTGTCTGAGCGGTCTGACGGAGCTTATGCATGCTTATGTTGAAAATGTTATTTCTCGGTCATAGAAAGGCGTTTTATGCAATGGGCAAAGATATAGTGTCCAACTTTAGAAATATTTTTTGTGCATGAATGAAATCCTGTTTGCAATACAGAAAGACACTTCTCAGTGTGTTAGAAGGTTTTTACACATCTTTTTAAGCAAGAGCTTAAATGGTCAGATCGCTCCATCCAGCGTCTCTATGATCAGTAACAGTGAGTTAGAGCGTCTGAGCGCGCTCTTGGAGCTTATGCATACTTATATTGAAAATGTTATTTCTCGGTCATAGAAAGGCGTTTTATGCAATGGGCAAAGATATAGTGTCCAACTTTAGAAATATTTTTTGTGCATGAATGAAATGCTGTTTGCAATACAGAAAGACACTTCTCAGTGTGTTAGATGGTTTTTACACATCTTTTTAAGCAAGAGCTTAATTGGTCAGATCGCTCCATCCAGCGTCTCTATGATCAGTAACAGTGAGTTAGAGCGTCTGAGCGCTCTCTTGGAGCTTATGCATGCTTGTATTGAAAATGGTATTTCTCGATCATAGAAAGGCGTTTTATGCAATGGGCAAAGATATAGTGACCAACTTTAGAAATATTTTTTGTGCATGAATGAAATCCTGTTTGCAATACAGAAAGACACTTCTCAGTGTGTTAGAAGTTTTTTACACATACATTTGAGCAAGAGCTTAAATGGTCAGATCGCTCTGTCCAGCGTCTCTATGATCAGTAACAGTGAGTTAGAGCGTCTGAGCGGTCTGACGGAGCTTATGCATGCTTACGTTGAAAATGTTATTTCTCGGTCATAGAAAGGCGTTTTATGCAATGGGCAAAGATATAGTGACCAACTTTAGAAATATTTTTTGTGCATGAATGAAATCCTGTTTGCAATACAAATAGACACTTCTCAGTGAGATAGAAGGTTTTTACACATCTTTTTAAGCAAGAGCTTAAATGGTCAGATCGCTCTGTCCAGCGTCTCTATGATCAGTAACAGTGAGTTAGAGCGTCTGAGCGCTCTCACTGAGCTTATGCATGCTTATGTTGAAAATGTTATTTCTCGGTCATAGAAAGGCGTTTTATGCAATGGGAAGAGAAGTAGTGACCAACATTAGAATTTTTTTTTTTTGCATGAATGAAATCCTGTTTGCAATACAGAAAGACACTACTCAGTGTGTTAGAAGTGTTTTACACATCCATTTAAGCAACAGCTTAAATGGTCAGATCGCTCCATCCAGCGCCTCTATGATCAGTAACAGTTGAGTTAGAGCGTCTGAGCGGTCTGACGGAGCTTATGCATGCTTATGTTAAAAATGTTATTTCTCGGTCATAGAAAGGCGTTTTATGCAAGGGGCAAAAATATAGTGACCAACTTTAGAAATATTTTTTGTGCATGAATGAAATCCTGTTTGCAATACAGAAAGACACTTCTCAGTGTGTTAGAAGGTTTTTCCATATCTTTTTAAGCAAGAGCTTAAATGGTCAGATCGCTCCATCCAGCGTCTCTATGATCAGTAACAGTGAGTTAGAGCGTCTGAGCGCTCTCTTGGAGCTTATGCATGCTTAAATTGAAAACGTTATTTCTCGGTCATAGAAAGGCGTTTTATGCAATGGGCAAAGATATAGTGACCAACTTTAGAAATATTTTTTGTGCATGAATGAAATCCTGTTTGCAATACAGATATACACTTCTCAGTGAGATAGAAGGTTTTTACACATCTTTTTAAGCAAGAGCTTAAATGGTCAGATCGCTCCATCCAGCGTCTCTATGATCAGTAACAGTGAGTTAGAGCGTCTGAGCGCTCTCACTGAGCTTATGCATGCTTATGTTGAAAATTTTATTTCTCGGTCATAGAAAGGCGTTTTATGCAATGGGAAGAGAAGTAGTGACCAACATTAGAAATATTTTTTTTTGCATGAATGAAATCCTGTTTGCAATACAGAAAGACACTTCTCAGTGTGTTAGAAGTTTTTTACACATCCATTTAAGCAAGAGCTTAAATGGTCAGATCGCTCCGTCCAGCGTCTCTATGACCAGTAACAGTGAGTTAGAGTGTCTGAGCGGTCTGACGGAGCTTATGCATGCTTATGTTGAAAATGTTATTTCTCGGTCATAGAAAGGCGTTTTATGCAATGGGCAAAGATATAGTGTCCAACTTTAGAAATATTTTTTGTGCATGAATGAAATCCTGTTTTCAATACAGAAAGACACTTCTCAGTGTGTTAGAAGGTTTTTACACATCTTTTTAAGCAAGAGCTTAAATGGTCAGATCGCTCCATCCAGCGTCTCTATGATTAGTAACAGTGAGTTAGAGCGTCTGAGCGCTCTCTTGGAGCTTATGCATGCTTAAATTGAAAACGTTATTTCTCGGTCATAGAAAGGCGTTTTATGCAATGGGCAAAGATATAGTGACCAACTTTAGAAATATTTTTTGTGCATGAATGAAATCCTGTTTGCAATACAGAAAGACACTTCTCAGTGTGTTAGAAGTTTTTTACACATACATTTGAGCAAGAGCTTAAATGGTCAGATCGCTCTGTCCAGCGTCTCTATGATCAGTAACAGTGAGTTAGAGCGTCTGAGCGGTCTGACGGAGCTTATGCATGCTTATACTGAAAATGGTTTTTCTCGATCATAGAAAGGCGTTTTATGCAATGGGCAAAGATATAGTGACCAACTTTAGAAATATTTTTTGTGCATGAATGAAATCCTGTTTGCAATACAGAAAGACACTTCTCAGTGTGTTAGAAGTTTTTTACACATACATTTGAGCAAGAGCTTAAATGGTCAGATCGCTCTGTCCAGCGTCTCTATGATCAGTAACAGTGAGTTAGAGCGTCTGAGCGGTCTGACGGAGCTTATGCATGCTAACGTTGAAAATGTTATTTCTCGGTCATAGAAAGGCGTTTTATGCAATGGGCAAAGATATAGTGACCAACTTTAGAAATATTTTTTGTGCATGAATGAAATCCTGTTTGCAATACAGATAGACACTTCTCAGTGAGATAGAAGGTTTTTACACATCTTTTTAAGCAAGAGCTTAAATGGTCAGATCGCTCTGTCCAGCGTCTCTATGATCAGTAACAGTGAGTTAGAGCGTCTGAGCGCTCTCACTGAGCTTATGCATGCTTATGTTGAAAATGTTATTTCTCGGTCATAGAAAGGCGTTTTATGCAATGGGAAGAGAAGTAGTGACCAACATTAGAATTTTTTTTTTTTGCATGAATGAAATCCTGTTTGCAATACAGAAAGACACTACTCAGTGTGTTAGAAGTGTTTTACACATCCATTTAAGCAACAGCTTAAATGGTCAGATCGCTCCATCCAGCGCCTCTATGATCAGTAACAGTTGAGTTAGAGCGTCTGAGCGGTCTAACGGAGCTTATGCATGCTTATGTTAAAAATGTTATTTCTCGGTCATAGAAAGGCGTTTTATGCAAGGGGCAAAAATATAGTGACCAACTTTAGAAATATTTTTTGTGCATGAATGAAATCCTGTTTGCAATACAGAAAGACACTTCTCAGTGTGTTAGAAGGTTTTTCCATATCTTTTTAAGCAAGAGCTTAAATGGTCAGATCGCTCCATCCAGCGTCTCTATGATCAGTAACAGTGAGTTAGAGCGTCTGAGCGGTCTGACGGAGCTTATGCATGCTAACGTTGAAAATGTTATTTCTCGGTCATAGAAAGGCGTTTTATGCAATGGGCAAAGATATAGTGACCAACTTTAGAAATATTTTTTGTGCATGAATGAAATCCTGTTTGCAATACAGATAGACACTTCTCAGTGAGATAGAAGGTTTTTACACATCTTTTTAAGCAAGAGCTTAAATGGTCAGATCGCTCTGTCCAGCGTCTCTATGATCAGTAACAGTGAGTTAGAGCGTCTGAGCGCTCTCACTGAGCTTATGCATGCTTATGTTGAAAATGTTATTTCTCGGTCATAGAAAGGCGTTTTATGCAATGGGAAGAGAAGTAGTGACCAACATTAGAATTTTTTTTTTTTGCATGAATGAAATCCTGTTTGCAATACAGAAAGACACTACTCAGTGTGTTAGAAGTGTTTTACACATCCATTTAAGCAACAGCTTAAATGGTCAGATCGCTCAATCCAGCGCCTCTATGATCAGTAACAGTTGAGTTAGAGCGTCTGAGCGGTCTGACGGAGCTTATGCATGCTTATGTTAAAAATGTTATTTCTCGGTCATAGAAAGGCGTTTTATGCAAGGGGCAAAAATATAGTGACCAACTTTAGAAATATTTTTTGTGCATGAATGAAATCCTGTTTGCAATACAGAAAGACACTTCTCAGTGTGTTAGAAGGTTTTTCCATATCTTTTTAAGCAAGAGCTTAAATGGTCAGATCGCTCCATCCAGCGTCTCTATGATCAGTAACAGTGAGTTAGAGCGTCTGAGCGCTCTCTTGGAGCTTATGCATGCTTAAATTGAAAACGTTATTTCTCGGTCATAGAAAGGCGTTTTATGCAATGGGCAAAGATATAGTGACCAACTTTAGAAATATTTTTTGTGCATGAATGAA
The DNA here is from genome assembly GCA_033026305.1 of Cirrhinus molitorella. NCBI lineage: Eukaryota > Metazoa > Chordata > Actinopteri > Cypriniformes > Cyprinidae > Cirrhinus > Cirrhinus molitorella. The sequence continues at coordinate 15,923,654 of CM065133.1, read as the reverse complement.
ATCCTGTTTGCAATACAGATATACACTTCTCAGTGAGATAGAAGGTTTTTACACATCTTTTTAAGCAAGAGCTTAAATGGTCAGATCGCTCCATCCAGCGTCTCTATGATCAGTAACAGTGAGTTAGAGCGTCTGAGCGCTCTCACTGAGCTTATGCATGCTTATGTTGAAAATTTTATTTCTCGGTCATAGAAAGGCGTTTTATGCAATGGGAAGAGAAGTAGTGACCAACATTAGAAATATTTTTTTTTGCATGAATGAAATCCTGTTTGCAATACAGAAAGACACTTCTCAGTGTGTTAGAAGTTTTTTACACATCCATTTAAGCAAGAGCTTAAATGGTCAGATCGCTCCGTCCAGCGTCTCTATGACCAGTAACAGTGAGTTAGAGTGTCTGAGCGGTCTGACGGAGCTTATGCATGCTTATGTTGAAAATGTTATTTCTCGGTCATAGAAAGGCGTTTTATGCAATGGGCAAAGATATAGTGTCCAACTTTAGAAATATTTTTTGTGCATGAATGAAATCCTGTTTGCAATACAGAAAGACACTTCTCAGTGTGTTAGAAGGTTTTTACACATCTTTTTAAGCAAGAGCTTAAATGGTCAGATCGCTCCATCCAGCGTCTCTATGATCAGTAACAGTGAGTTAGAGCGTCTGAGCGCGCTCTTGGAGCTTATGCATACTTATATTGAAAATGTTATTTCTCGGTCATAGAAAGGCGTTTTATGCAATGGGCAAAGATATAGTGTCCAACTTTAGAAATATTTTTTGTGCATGAATGAAATCCTGTTTGCAATACAGAAAGACACTTCTCAGTGTGTTAGATGGTTTTTACACATCTTTTTAAGCAAGAGCTTAATTGGTCAGATCGCTCCATCCAGCGTCTCTATGATCAGTAACAGTGAGTTAGAGCGTCTGAGCGCTCTCTTGGAGCTTATGCATGCTTGTATTGAAAATGGTATTTCTCGATCATAGAAAGGCGTTTTATGCAATGGGCAAAGATATAGTGACCAACTTTAGAAATATTTTTTGTGCATGAATGAAATCCTGTTTGCAATACAGAAAGACACTTCTCAGTGTGTTAGAAGTTTTTTACACATACATTTGAGCAAGAGCTTAAATGGTCAGATCGCTCTGTCCAGCGTCTCTATGATCAGTAACAGTGAGTTAGAGCGTCTGAGCGGTCTGACGGAGCTTATGCATGCTTACGTTGAAAATGTTATTTCTCGGTCATAGAAAGGCGTTTTATGCAATGGGCAAAGATATAGTGACCAACTTTAGAAATATTTTTTGTGCATGAATGAAATCCTGTTTGCAATACAAATAGACACTTCTCAGTGAGATAGAAGGTTTTTACACATCTTTTTAAGCAAGAGCTTAAATGGTCAGATCGCTCTGTCCAGCGTCTCTATGATCAGTAACAGTGAGTTAGAGCGTCTGAGCGCTCTCACTGAGCTTATGCATGCTTATGTTGAAAATGTTATTTCTCGGTCATAGAAAGGCGTTTTATGGAATGGGAAGAGAAGTAGTGACCAACATTAGAATTTTTTTTTTTTGCATGAATGAAATCCTGTTTGCAATACAGAAAGACACTACTCAGTGTGTTAGAAGTGTTTTACACATCCATTTAAGCAACAGCTTAAATGGTCAGATCGCTCCATCCAGCGCCTCTATGATCAGTAACAGTTGATTTAGAGCGTCTGAGCGGTCTGACGGAGCTTATGCATGCTTATGTTAAAAATGTTATTTCTCGGTCATAGAAAGGCGTTTTATGCAAGGGGCAAAAATATAGTGACCAACTTTAGAAATATTTTTTGTGCATGAATGAAATCCTGTTTGCAATACAGAAAGACACTTCTCAGTGTGTTAGAAGGTTTTTACACATCTTTTTAAGCAAGAGCTTAAATGGTCAGATCGCTCCATCCAGCGTCTCTATGATCAGTAACAGTGAGTTAGAGCGTCTGAGCGCTCTCTTGGAGCTTATGCATACTTATATTGAAAATGTTATTTCACGGTCATAGAAAGGCGTTTTATGCAATGGGCAAAGATATAGTGACCAACTTTAGAAATATTTTTTGTGCATGAATGAAATCCTGTTTGCAATACAGAAAGACACTTCTCAGTGTGTTAGAAGTTTTTTACACATCCATTTAAGCAAGAGCTTAAATGGTCAGATCGCTCCATCCAGCGTCTCTATGATCAGTAACAGTGAGTTAAAGCGTCTGAGCGCTCTCTTGGAGCTTATGCATGCTTAAATTGAAAACGTTATTTCTCGGTCATAGAAAGGCGTTTTATGCAATGGGCAAAGATATAGTGACCAACTTTAGAAATATTTTTTGTGCATGAATGAAATCCTGTTTGCAATACAGAAAGACACTTCTCAGTGTGTTAGAAGTTTTTTACACATACATTTGAGCAAGAGCTTAAATGGTCAGATCGCTCTGTCCAGCGTCTCTATGATCAGTAACAGTGAGTTAGAGCGTCTGAGCGGTCTGACGGAGCTTATGCATGCTTGTACTGAAAATGGTTTTTCTCGATCATAGAAAGGCGTTTTATGCAATGGGCAAAGATATAGTGACCAACTTTAGAAATATTTTTTGTGCATGAATGAAATCCTGTTTGCAATACAGAAAGACACTTCTCAGTGTGTTAGAAGTTTTTTACACATACATTTGAGCAAGAGCTTAAATGGTCAGATCGCTCTGTCCAGCGTCTCTATGATCAGTAACAGTGAGTTAGAGCGTCTGAGCGGTCTGACGGAGCTTATGCATGCTAACGTTGAAAATGTTATTTCTCGGTCATAGAAAGGCGTTTTATGCAATGGGCAAAGATATAGTGACCAACATTAGAATTTTTTTTTTTTGCATGAATGAAATCCTGTTTGCAATACAGAAAGACACTACTCAGTGTGTTAGAAGTGTTTTACACATCCATTTAAGCAACAGCTTAAATGGTCAGATCGCTCCATCCAGCGCCTCTATGATCAGTAACAGTTGAGTTAGAGCGTCTGAGCGGTCTGACGGAGCTTATGCATGCTTATGTTAAAAATGTTATTTCTCGGTCATAGAAAGGCGTTTTATGCAAGGGGCAAAAATATAGTGACCAACTTTAGAAATATTTTTTGTGCATGAATGAAATCCTGTTTGCAATACAGAAAGACACTTCTCAGTGTGTTAGAAGGTTTTTCCATATCTTTTTAAGCAAGAGCTTAAATGGTCAGATCGCTCCATCCAGCGTCTCTATGATCAGTAACAGTGAGTTAGAGCGTCTGAGCGCTCTCTTGGAGCTTATGCATGCGTAAATTGAAAATGTTATTTCTCTGTCAGAGAAAGGCATTTTATGCAATGGTCAAAGATATAGTGACCAACTTTAGAAATATTTTTTGTGCATGAATGAAATCCTGTTTGCAATACAGAAAGACACTTCTCAGTGTGTTAGATGGTTTTTACACATCTTTTTAAGCAAGAGCTTAAATGGTCAGATCGCTCCATCCAGCGTCTCTATGATCAGTAACAGTGAGTTAGAGCGTCTGAGCGCTCTCTTGGAGCTTATGCATGCTTAAATTGAAAATGTTATTTCTCGGTCAGAGAAAGGCATTTTATGCAATGGTCAAAGATATAGTGACCAACTTTAGAAATATTTTTTGTGCATGAATGAAATCCTGTTTGCAATACAGATAGACACTTCTCAGTGAGATAGAAGGTTTTTACACATCTTTTTAAGCAAGAGCTCAAATGGTCAGATCGCTCTGTCCAGCGTCTCTATGATCAGTAACAGTGAGTTAGAGCGTCTGAGCGCTCTCTTGGAGCTTATGCATGCTTATGTTGAAAATGTTATTTCTCGGTCATAGAAAGGCGTTTTATGCAATGGGAAGAGAAGTAGTGACCAACATTAGAAATATTTTTTTTTGCATGAATGAAATCCTGTTTGCAATACAGAAAGACACTTCTCAGTGTGTTAGAAGTTTTTTACACATCCATTTAAGCAAGAGCTTAAATGGTCAGATCGCTCCGTCCAGCGTCTCTATGACCAGTAACAGTGAGTTAGAGTGTCTGAGCGGTCTGACGGAGCTTATGCATGCTTATGTTGAAAATGTTATTTCTCGGTCACAGAAAGGCGTTTTATGCAATGGGCAAAGATATAGTGTCCAACTTTAGAAATATTTTTTGTGCATGAATGAAATCCTGTTTGCAATACAGAAAGACACTTCTCAGTGTGTTAGAAGGTTTTTACACATCTTTTTAAGCAAGAGCTTAAATGGTCAGATCGCTCCATCCAGCGTCTCTATGATCAGTAACAGTGAGTTAAAGCGTCTGAGCGCTCTCTTGGAGCTTATGCATGCTTAAATTGAAAACGTTATTTCTCGGTCATAGAAAGGCGTTTTATGCAATGGGCAAAGATATAGTGACCAACTTTAGAAATATTTTTTGTGCATGAATGAAATCCTGTTTGCAATACAGAAAGACACTTCTCAGTGTGTTAGAAGTTTTTTACACATACATTTGAGCAAGAGCTTAAATGGTCAGATCGCTCTGTCCAGCGTCTCTATGATCAGTAACAGTGAGTTAGAGCGTCTGAGCGGTCTGACGGAGCTTATGCATGCTTATACTGAAAATGGTTTTTCTCGATCATAGAAAGGCGTTTTATGCAATGGGCAAAGATATAGTGACCAACTTTAGAAATATTTTTTGTGCATGAATGAAATTCTGTTTGCAATACAGAAAGACACTTCTCAGTGTGTTAGAAGTTTTTTACACATACATTTGAGCAAGAGCTTAAATGGTCAGATCGCTCTGTCCAGCGTCTCTATGATCAGTAACAGTGAGTTAGAGCGTCTGAGCGGTCTGACGGAGCTTATGCATGCTAACGTTGAAAATGTTATTTCTCGGTCATAGAAAGGCGTTTTATGCAATGGGCAAAGATATAGTGACCAACTTTAGAAATATTTTTTGTGCATGAATGAAATCCTGTTTGCAATACAAATAGACACTTCTCAGTGAGATAGAAGGTTTTTACACATCTTTTTAAGCAAGAGCTTAAATGGTCAGATCGCTTTGTCCAGCGTCTCTATGATCAGTAACAGTGAGTTAGAGCGTCTGAGCGCTCTCACTGAGCTTATGCATGCTTATGTTGAAAATGTTATTTCTCGGTCATAGAAAGGCGTTTTATGCAATGGGAAGAGAAGTAGTGACCAACATTAGAATTTTTTTTTTTTGCATGAATGAAATCCTGTTTGCAATACAGAAAGACACTACTCAGTGTGTTAGAAGTGTTTTACACATCCATTTAAGCAACAGCTTAAATGGTCAGATCGCTCCATCCAGCGCCTCTATGATCAGTAACAGTTGAGTTAGAGCGTCTGAGCGGTCTGACGGAGCTTATGCATGCTTATGTTAAAAATGTTATTTCTCGGTCATAGAAAGGCGTTTTATGCAAGGGGCAAAAATATAGTGACCAACTTTAGAAATATTTTTTGTGCATGAATGAAATCCTGTTTGCAATACAGAAAGACACTTCTCAGTGTGTTAGAAGGTTTTTCCATATCTTTTTAAGCAAGAGCTTAAATGGTCAGATCGCTCCATCCAGCGTCTCTATGATCAGTAACAGTGAGTTAGAGCGTCTGAGCGCTCTCTTGGAGCTTATGCATGCGTAAATTGAAAATGTTATTTCTCTGTCAGAGAAAGGCATTTTATGCAATGGTCAAAGATATAGTGACCAACTTTAGAAATATTTTTTGTGCATGAATGAAATCCTGTTTGCAATACAGATAGACACTTCTCAGTGAGATAGAAGGTTTTTACACATCTTTTTAAGCAAGAGCTCAAATGGTCAGATCGCTCTGTCCAGCGTCTCTATGATCAGTAACAGTGAGTTAGAGCGTCTGAGCGCTCTCTTGGAGCTTATGCATGCTTATGTTGAAAATGTTATTTCTCGGTCATAGAAAGGCGTTTTATGCAATGGGAAGAGAAGTAGTGACCAACATTAGAAATATTTTTTTTTGCATGAATGAAATCCTGTTTGCAATACAGCAAGACACTTCTCAGTGTGTTAGAAGTTTTTTACACATCCATTTAAGCAAGAGCTTAAATGGTCAGATCGCTCCGTCCAGCGTCTCTATGACCAGTAACAGTGAGTTAGAGTGTCTGAGCGGTCTGACGGAGCTTATGCATGCTTATGTTGAAAATGTTATTTCTCGGTCACAGAAAGGCGTTTTATGCAATGGGCAAAGATATAGTGTCCAACTTTAGAAATATTTTTTGTGCATGAATGAAATCCTGTTTGCAATACAGAAAGACACTTCTCAGTGTGTTAGAAGGTTTTTACACATCTTTTTAAGCAAGAGCTTAAATGGTCAGATCGCTCCATCCAGCGTCTCTATGATCAGTAACAGTGAGTTAAAGCGTCTGAGCGCTCTCTTGGAGCTTATGCATGCTTAAATTGAAAACGTTATTTCTCGGTCATAGAAAGGCGTTTTATGCAATGGGCAAAGATATAGTGACCAACTTTAGAAATATTTTTTGTGCATGAATGAAATCCTGTTTGCAATACAGAAAGACACTTCTCAGTGTGTTAGAAGTTTTTTACACATACATTTGAGCAAGAGCTTAAATGGTCAGATCGCTCTGTCCAGCGTCTCTATGATCAGTAACAGTGAGTTAGAGCGTCTGAGCGGTCTGACGGAGCTTATGCATGCTTATACTGAAAATGGTTTTTCTCGATCATAGAAAGGCGTTTTATGCAATGGGCAAAGATATAGTGACCAACTTTAGAAATATTTTTTGTGCATGAATGAAATCCTGTTTGCAATACAGAAAGACACTTCTCAGTGTGTTAGAAGTTTTTTACACATACATTTGAGCAAGAGCTTAAATGGTCAGATCGCTCTGTCCAGCGTCTCTATGATCAGTAACAGTGAGTTAGAGCGTCTGAGCGGTCTGACGGAGCTTATGCATGCTAACGTTGAAAATGTTATTTCTCGGTCATAGAAAGGCGTTTTATGCAATGGGCAAAGATATAGTGACCAACTTTAGAAATATTTTTTGTGCATGAATGAAATCCTGTTTGCAATACAAATAGACACTTCTCAGTGAGATAGAAGGTTTTTACACATCTTTTTAAGCAAGAGCTTAAATGGTCAGATCGCTCTGTCCAGCGTCTCTATGATCAGTAACAGTGAGTTAGAGCGTCTGAGCGCTCTCACTGAGCTTATGCATGCTTATGTTGAAAATGTTATTTCTCGGTCATAGAAAGGCGTTTTATGCAATGGGAAGAGAAGTAGTGACCAACATTAGAATTTTTTTTTTTTGCATGAATGAAATCCTGTTTGCAATACAGAAAGACACTACTCAGTGTGTTAGAAGTGTTTTACACATCCATTTAAGCAACAGCTTAAATGGTCAGATCGCTCCATCCAGCGCCTCTATGATCAGTAACAGTTGAGTTAGAGCGTCTGAGCGGTCTGACGGAGCTTATGCATGCTTATGTTAAAAATGTTATTTCTCGGTCATAGAAAGGCGTTTTATGCAAGGGGCAAAAATATAGTGACCAACTTTAGAAATATTTTTTGTGCATGAATGAAATCCTGTTTGCAATACAGAAAGACACTTCTCAGTGTGTTAGAAGGTTTTTCCATATCTTTTTAAGCAAGAGCTTAAATGGTCAGATCGCTCCATCCAGCGTCTCTATGATCAGTAACAGTGAGTTAGAGCGTCTGAGCGCTCTCTTGGAGCTTATGCATGCGTAAATTGAAAATGTTATTTCTCTGTCAGAGAAAGGCATTTTATGCAATGGTCAAAGATATAGTGTCCAACTTTAGAAATATTTTTTGTGCATGAATGAAATCCTGTTTGCAATACAGAAAGACACTTCTCAGTGTGTTAGAAGGTTTTTACACATCTTTTTAAGCAAGAGCTTAAATGGTCAGATCGCTCCATCCAGCGTCTCTATGATCAGTAACAGTGAGTTAGAGCGTCTGAGCGAGCTCTTGGAGCTTATGCATACTTATATTGAAAATGTTATTTCTCGGTCATAGAAAGGCGTTTTATGCAATGGGCAAAGATATAGTGTCCAACTTTAGAAATATTTTTTGTGCATGAATGAAATCCTGTTTGCAATACAGAAAGACACTTCTCAGTGTGTTAGAAGGTTTTTACACATCTTTTTAAGCAAGAGCTTAAATGGTCAGATCGCTCCATCCAGCGTCTCTATGATCAGTAACAGTGAGTTAGAGCGTCTGAGCGCTCTCTTGGAGCTTATGCATGCTTAAATTGAAAACGTTATTTCTCGGTCATAGAAAGGCGTTTTATGCAATGGGCAAAGATATAGTGACCAACTTTAGAAATATTTTTTGTGCATGAATGAAATCCTGTTTGCAGTAGAGAAAGACACTTCTCAGTGTGTTAGAAGTTTTTTACACATCCATTTGAGCAAGAGCTTAAATGGTCAGATCGCTCCGTCCAGCGTCTCTATGATCAGTAACAGTGAGTTAGAGTGTCTGAGCGCTCTCACTGAGCTTATTCATGCTTATGTTGAAAATGTTATTTCTCGGTCATAGAAAGGCGTTTTATGCAATGGGCAAAGATATAGTGTCCAACTTTAGAAATATTTTTTGTGCATGAATGAAATCCTGTTTGCAATACAGAAAGACACTTCTCAGTGTGTTAGAAGGTTTTTACACATCTTTTTAAGCAAGAGCTTAAATGGTCAGATCGCTCCATCCAGCGTCTCTATGATCAGTAACAGTGAGTTAGAGCGTCTGAGCGCTCTCTTGGAGCTTATGCATGCTTAAATTGAAAACGTTATTTCTCGGTCATAGAAAGGCGTTTTATGCAATGGGCAAAGATATAGTGACCAACTTTAGAAATATTTTTTGTGCATGAATGAAATCCTGTTTGCAATACAGAAAGACACTTCTCAGTGTGTTAGAAGTTTTTTACACATACATTTGAGCAAGAGCTTAAATGGTCAGATCGCTCTGTCCAGCGTCTCTATGATCAGTAACAGTGAGTTAGAGCGTCTGAGCGGTCTGACGGAGCTTATGCATGCTAACGTTGAAAATGTTATTTCTCGGTCATAGAAAGGCGTTTTATGCAATGGGCAAAGATATAGTGACCAACTTTAGAAATATTTTTTGTGCATGAATGAAATCCTGTTTGCAATACAGATAGACACTTCTCAGTGAGATAGAAGGTTTTTACACATCTTTTTAAGCAAGAGCTTAAATGGTCAGATCGCTCTGTCCAGCGTCTCTATGATCAGTAACAGTGAGTTAGAGCGTCTGAGCGCTCTCACTGAGCTTATGCATGCTTATGTTGAAAATGTTATTTCTCGGTCATAGAAAGGCGTTTTATGCAATGGGAAGAGAAGTAGTGACCAACATTAGAATTTTTTTTTTTTGCATGAATGAAATCCTGTTTGCAATACAGAAAGACACTACTCAGTGTGTTAGAAGTGTTTTACACATCCATTTAAGCAACAGCTTAAATGGTCAGATCGCTCCATCCAGCGCCTCTATGATCAGTAACAGTTGAGTTAGAGCGTCTGAGCGGTCTGACGGAGCTTATGCATGCTTATGTTAAAAATGTTATTTCTCGGTCATAGAAAGGCGTTTTATGCAAGGGGCAAAAATATAGTGACCAACTTTAGAAATATTTTTTGTGCATGAATGAAATCCTGTTTGCAATAAAGAAAGACACTTCTCAGTGTGTTAGAAGGTTTTTCCATATCTTTTTAAGCAAGAGCTTAAATGGTCAGATCGCTCCATCCAGCGTCTCTATGATCAGTAACAGTGAGTTAGAGCGTCTGAGCGCTCTCTTGGAGCTTATGCATGCGTAAATTGAAAATGTTATTTCTCTGTCAGAGAAAGGCATTTTATGCAATGGTCAAAGATATAGTGACCAACTTTAGAAATATTTTTTGTGCATGAATGAAATCCTGTTTGCAATACAGAAAGACACTTCTCAGTGTGTTAGAAGTTTTTTACACATCCATTTAAGCAAGAGCTTAAATGGTCAGATCGCTCCGTCCAGCGTCTCTATGACCAGTAACAGTGAGTTAGAGTGTCTGAGCGGTCTGACGGAGCTTATGCATGCTTATGTTGAAAATGTTATTTCTCGGTCATAGAAAGGCGTTTTATGCAATGGGCAAAGATATAGTGTCCAACTTTAGAAATATTTTTTGTGCATGAATGAAATCCTGTTTGCAATACAGAAAGACACTTCTCAGTGTGTTAGAAGGTTTTTACACATGTTTTTAAGCAAGAGCTTAAATGGTCAGATCGCTCCATCCAGCGTCTCTATGATCAGTAACAGTGAGTTAGAGCGTCTGAGCGCTCTCTTGGAGCTTATGCATACTTATATTGAAAATGTAATTTCACGGTCATAGAAAGGCGTTTTATGCAATGGGCAAAGATATAGTGACCAACTTTAGAAATATTTTTTGTGCATGAATGAAATCCTGTTTGCAATACAGATAGACACTTCTCAGTGAGATAGAAGGTTTTTACACATCTTTTTAAGCAAGAGCTTAAATGGTCAGATCGCTCCATCCAGCGTCTCTATGATCAGTAACAGTGAGTTAGAGCGTCTGAGCGCTCTCTTGGAGCTTATGCATGCTTAAATTGAAAACGTTATTTCTCGGTCATAGAAAGGCGTTTTATGCAATGGGCAAAGATATAGTGACCAACTTTAGAAATATTTTTTTTGCATGAATGAAATCCTGTTTGCAATACAGAAAGACACTTCTCAGTGTGTTAGAAGTTTTTTACACATCCATTTAAGCAAGAGCTTAAATGGTCAGATCGCTCTGTCCAGCGTCTCTATGACCAGTAACAGTGAGTTAGAGTGTCTGAGCGGTCTGACGGAGCTTATGCATGCTTATGTTGAAAATGTTATTTCTCGGTCATAGAAAGGCGTTTTATGCAATGGGCAAAGATATAGTGTCCAACTTTAGAAATATTTTTTGTGCATGAATGAAATCCTGTTTGCAATACAGAAAGACACTTCTCAGTGTGTTAGAAGGTTTTTACACATCTTTTTAAGCAAGAGCTTAAATGGTCAGATCGCTCCATCCAGCGTCTCTATGATCAGTAACAGTGAGTTAGAGCGTCTGAGCGCTCTCACTGAGCTTATGCATGCTTATGTTGAAAATGTTATTTCTCGGTCATAGAAAGGCGTTTTATGCAATGGGAAGAGAAGTAGTGACCAACATTAGAAATATTTTTTTTTGCATGAATGAAATCCTGTTTGCAGTAGAGAAAGACACTTCTCAGTGTGTTAGAAGTTTTTTACACATACATTTGAGCAAGAGCTTAAATGGTCAGATCGCTCTGTCCAGCGTCTCTATGATCAGTAACAGTGAGTTAGAGCGTCTGAGCGGTCTGACGGAGCTTATGCATGCTTATACTGAAAATGGTTTTTCTCGATCATAGAAAGGCGTTTTATGCAATGGGCAAAGATATAGTGACCAACTTTAGAAATATTTTTTGTGCATGAATGAAATCCTGTTTGCAATACAGAAAGACACTTCTCAGTGTGTTAGAAGTTTTTTACACATACATTTGAGCAAGAGCTTAAATGGTCAGATCGCTCTGTCCAGCGTCTCTATGATCAGTAACAGTGAGTTAGAGCGTCTGAGCGGTCTGACGGAGCTTATGCATGCTAACGTTGAAAATGTTATTTCTCGGTCATAGAAAGGCGTTTTATGCAAGGGGCAAAAATATAGTGACCAACTTTAGAAATATTTTTTGTGCATGAATGAAATCCTGTTTGCAATACAGAAAGACACTTCTCAGTGTGTTAGAAGGTTTTTCCATATCTTTTTAAGCAAGAGCTTAAATGGTCAGATCGCTCCATCCAGCGTCTCTATGATCAGTAACAGTGAGTTAGAGCGTCTGAGCGCTCTCTTGGAGCTTATGCATGCGTAAATTGAAAATGTTATTTCTCTGTCAGAGAAAGGCATTTTATGCAATGGTCAAAGATATAGTGACCAACTTTAGAAATATTTTTTGTGCATGAATGAAATCCTGTTTGCAATACAGAAAGACACTTCTCAGTGTGTTAGATGGTTTTTACACATCTTTTTAAGCAAGAGCTTAAATGGTCAGATCGCTCCATCCAGCGTCTCTATGATCAGTAACAGTGAGTTAGAGCGTCTGAGCGCTCTCTTGGAGCTTATGCATGCTTAAATTGAAAATGTTATTTCTCGGTCAGAGAAAGGCATTTTATGCAATGGTCAAAGATATAGTGACCAACTTTAGAAATATTTTTTGTGCATGAATGAAATCCTGTTTGCAATACAGATAGACACTTCTCAGTGAGATAGAAGGTTTTTACACATCTTTTTAAGCATGAGCTCAAATGGTCAGATCGCTCTGTCCAGCGTCTCTATGATCAGTAACAGTGAGTTAGAGCGTCTGAGCGCTCTCTTGGAGCTTATGCATGCTTATGTTGAAAATGTTATTTCTCGGTCATAGAAAGGCGTTTTATGCAATGGGAAGAGAAGTAGTGACCAACATTAGAAATATTTTTTTTTGCCTGAATGAAATCCTGTTTGCAATACAGAAAGACACTTCTCAGTGTGTTAGAAGTTTTTTACACATCCATTTAAGCAAGAGCTTAAATGGTCAGATCGCTCCGTCCAGCGTCTCTATGACCAGTAACAGTGAGTTAGAGTGTCTGAGCGGTCTGACGGAGCTTATGCATGCTTATGTTGAAAATGTTATTTCTCGGTCACAGAAAGGCGTTTTATGCAATGGGCAAAGATATAGTGTCCAACTTTAGAAATATTTTTTGTGCATGAATGAAATCCTGTTTGCAATACAGAAAGACACTTCTCAGTGTGTTAGAAGGTTTTTACACATCTTTTTAAGCAAGAGCTTAAATGGTCAGATCGCTCCATCCAGCGTCTCTATGATCAGTAACAGTGAGTTAGAGCGTCTGAGCGAGCTCTTGGAGCTTATGCATACTTATATTGAAAATGTTATTTCTCGGTCATAGAAAGGCGTTTTATGCAATGGGCAAAGATATAGTGTCCAACTTTAGAAATATTTTTTGTGCATGAATGAAATCCTGTTTGCAATACAGAAAGACACTTCTCAGTGTGTTAGAAGGTTTTTACACATCTTTTTAAGCAAGAGCTTAAATGGTCAGATCGCTCCATCCAGCGTCTCTATGATCAGTAACAGTGAGTTAGAGCGTCTGAGCGCTCTCTTGGAGCTTATGCATGCTTAAATTGAAAACGTTATTTCTCGGTCATAGAAAGGCGTTTTATGCAATGGGCAAAGATATAGTGACCAACTTTAGAAATATTTTTTGTGCATGAATGAAATCCTGTTTGCAGTAGAGAAAGACACTTCTCAGTGTGTTAGAAGTTTTTTACACATCCATTTGAGCAAGAGCTTAAATGGTCAGATCGCTCCGTCCAGCGTCTCTATGATCAGTAACAGTGAGTTAGAGTGTCTGAGCGCTCTCACTGAGCTTATTCATGCTTATGTTGAAAATGTTATTTCTCGGTCATAGAAAGGCGTTTTATGCAATGGGCAAAGATATAGTGTCCAACTTTAGAAATATTTTTTGTGCATGAATGAAATCCTGTTTGCAATACAGAAAGACACTTCTCAGTGTGTTAGAAGGTTTTTACACATCTTTTTAAGCAAGAGCTTAAATGGTCAGATCGCTCCATCCAGCGTCTCTATGATCAGTAACAGTGAGTTAGAGCGTCTGAGCGCTCTCTTGGAGCTTATGCATGCTTAAATTGAAAACGTTATTTCTCGGTCATAGAAAGGCGTTTTATGCAATGGGCAAAGATATAGTGACCAACTTTAGAAATATTTTTTGTGCATGAATGAAATCCTGTTTGCAATACAGAAAGACACTTCTCAGTGTGTTAGAAGTTTTTTACACATACATTTGAGCAAGAGCTTAAATGGTCAGATCGCTCTGTCCAGCGTCTCTATGATCAGTAACAGTGAGTTAGAGCGTCTGAGCGGTCTGACGGAGCTTATGCATGCTTATACTGAAAATGGTTTTTCTCGATCATAGAAAGGCGTTTTATGCAATGGGCAAAGATATAGTGACCAACTTTAGAAATATTTTTTGTGCATGAATGAAATCCTGTTTGCAATACAGAAAGACACTTCTCAGTGTGTTAGAAGTTTTTTACACATACATTTGAGCAAGAGCTTAAATGGTCAGATCGCTCTGTCCAGCGTCTCTATGATCAGTAACAGTGAGTTAGAGCGTCTGAGCGGTCTGACGGAGCTTATGCATGCTAACGTTGAAAATGTTATTTCTCGGTCATAGAAAGGCGTTTTATGCAATGGGCAAAGATATAGTGACCAACTTTAGAAATATTTTTTGTGCATGAATGAAATCCTGTTTGCAATACAGATAGACACTTCTCAGTGAGATAGAAGGTTTTTACACATCTTTTTAAGCAAGAGCTTAAATGGTCAGATCGCTCTGTCCAGCGTCTCTATGATCAGTAACAGTGAGTTAGAGCGTCTGAGCGCTCTCACTGAGCTTATGCATGCTTATGTTGAAAATGTTATTTCTCGGTCATAGAAAGGCGTTTTATGCAATGGGAAGAGAAGTAGTGACCAACATTAGAATTTTTTTTTTTTGCATGAATGAAATCCTGTTTGCAATACAGAAAGACACTACTCAGTGTGTTAGAAGTGTTTTACACATCCATTTAAGCAACAGCTTAAATGGTCAGATCGCTCCATCCAGCGCCTCTATGATCAGTAACAGTTGAGTTAGAGCGTCTGAGCGGTCTGACGGAGCTTATGCATGCTTATGTTAAAAATGTTATTTCTCGGTCATAGAAAGGCGTTTTATGCAAGGGGCAAAAATATAGTGACCAACTTTAGAAATATTTTTTGTGCATGAATGAAATCCTGTTTGCAATACAGAAAGACACTTCTCAGTGTGTTAGAAGGTTTTTCCATATCTTTTTAAGCAAGAGCTTAAATGGTCAGATCGCTCCATCCAGCGTCTCTATGATCAGTAACAGTGAGTTAGAGCGTCTGAGCGCTCTCTTGGAGCTTATGCATGCGTAAATTGAAAATGTTATTTCTCTGTCAGAGAAAGGCATTTTATGCAATGGTCAAAGATATAGTGACCAACTTTAGAAATATTTTTTGTGCATGAATGAAATCCTGTTTGCAATACAGAAAGACACTTCTCAGTGTGTTAGAAGTTTTTTACACATCCATTTAAGCAAGAGCTTAAATGGTCAGATCGCTCCGTCCAGCGTCTCTATGACCAGTAACAGTGAGTTAGAGTGTCTGAGCGGTCTGACGGAGCTTATGCATGCTTATGTTGAAAATGTTATTTCTCGGTCATAGAAAGGCGTTTTATGCAATGGGCAAAGATATAGTGTCCAACTTTAGAAATATTTTTTGTGCATGAATGAAATCCTGTTTGCAATACAGAAAGACACTTCTCAGTGTGTTAGAAGGTTTTTACACATCTTTTTAAGCAAGAGCTTAAATGGTCAGATCGCTCCATCCAGCGTCTCTATGATCAGTAACAGTGAGTTAGAGCGTCTGAGCGCTCTCTTGGAGCTTATGCATACTTATATTGAAAATGTAATTTCACGGTCATAGAAAGGCGTTTTATGCAATGGGCAAAGACATAGTGTCCAACTTTAGAAATATTTTTTGTGCATGAATGAAATCCTGTTTGCAATACAGAAAGACACTTCTCAGTGTGTTAGATGGTTTTTACACATCTTTTTAAGCAAGAGCTTAAATGGTCAGATCGCTCCATCCAGCGTCTCTATGATCAGTAACAGTGAGTTAGAGCGTCTGAGCGCTCTCTTGGAGCTTATGCATGCTTAAATTGAAAATGTTATTTCTCGGTCAGAGAAAGGCATTTTATGCAATGGTCAAAGATATAGTGTCCAACTTTAGAAATATTTTTTGTGCATGAATGAAATCCTGTTTGCAATACAGAAAGACACTTCTCAGTGTGTTAGAAGGTTTTTACACATCTTTTTAAGCAAGAGCTTAAATGGTCAGATCGCTCCATCCAGCGTCTCTATGATCAGTAACAGTGAGTTAGAGCGTCTGAGCGCTCTCACTGAGCTTATGCATGCTTATGTTGAAAATGTTATTTCTCGGTCATAGAAAGGCGTTTTATGCAATGGGAAGAGAAGTAGTGACCAACATTAGAAATATTTTTTTTTGCATGAATGAAAACCTGTTTGCAATCCAGAAAGACACTTCTCAGTGTGTTAGAAGTTTTTTACACATCCATTTAAGCAAGAGCTTAAATGGTCAGATCGCTCCGTCCAGCGTCTCTATGATCAGTAACAGTGAGTTAGAGTGTCTGAGCAGTCTGACGGAGCTTATGCATGCTTATGTTGAAAATGTTATTTCTCGGTCATAGAAAGGCGTTTTATGCAATGGGCAAAGATATAGTGTCCAACTTTAGAAATATTTTTTGTGCATGAATGAAATCCTGTTTGCAATACAGAAAGACACTTCTCAGTGTGTTAGAAGGTTTTTACACATCTTTTTAAGCAAGAGCTTAAATGGTCAGATCGCTCCATCCAGCGTCTCTATGATCAGTAACAGTGAGTTAGAGCGTCTGAGCGCTCTCTTGGAGCTTATGCATACTTATATTGAAAATGTTATTTCTCGATCATAGAAAGGCGTTTTATGCAATGGGCAAAGATATAGTGACCAACTTTAGAAATATTTTTTGTGCATGAATGAAATCCTGTTTGCAATACAGAAAGACACTTCTCAGTGTGTTAGAAGTTTTTTACACATACATTTGAGCAAGAGCTTAAATGGTCAGATCGCTCTGTCCAGCGTCTCTATGATCAGTAACAGTGAGTTAGAGCGTCTGAGCGGTCTGACGGAGCTTATGCATGCTTACGTTGAAAATGTTATTTCTCGGTCATAGAAAGGCGTTTTATGCAATGGGCAAAGATATAGTGACCAACTTTAGAAATATTTTTTGTGCATGAATGAAATCCTGTTTGCAATACAGATAGACACTTCTCAGTGAGATAGAAGGTTTTTACACATCTTTTTAAGCAAGAGCTTAAATGGTGAGATCGCTCTGTCCAGCGTCTCTATGATCAGTAACAGTGAGTTAGAGCGTCTGAGCGCTCTCACTGAGCTTATGCATGCTTATGTTGAAAATGTTATTTCTCGGTCATAGATATGCGTTTTATGCAATGGGAAGAGAAGTAGTGACCAACATTAGAAATATTTTTTTTTGCATGAATGAAATCCTGTTTGCAATACAGAAAGACACTTCTCAGTGTGTTAGAAGTTTTTTACACATCCATTTAAGCAAGAGCTTAAATGGTCAGATCACTCCGTCCAGTGTCTCTATGACCAGTAACAGTGAGTTAGAGTGTCTGAGCGGTCTGACGGAGCTTATGCATGCTTATGTTGAAAATGTTATTTCTCGGTCATAGAAAGGCGTTTTATGCAATGGGCAAAGATATAGTGTCCAACTTTAGAAATATATTTTGTGCATGAATGAAATCCTGTTTGCAATACAGAAAGACACCTCAGTGTGTTAGAAGGTTTTTACACATCTTTTTAAGCAAGAGCTTAAATGGTCAGACCGCTCCATCCAGCGTCTCTATGATCAGTAACAGTGAGTTAGAGCGTCTGAGCGCTCTCTTGGAGCTTATGCATACTTATATTGAAAATGTTATTTCTCGGTCATAGAAAGGCGTTTTATGCAATGGGCAAAGAAATAGTGTCCAACTTTAGAAATATTTTTTGTGCATGAATGAAATCCTGTTTGCAATACAGAAAGACACTTCTCAGTGTGTTAGAAGGTTTTTACACATCTATTTAAGCAAGAGCTTAAATGGTCAGATCGCTCCATCCAGCGTCTCTATGATCAGTAACAGTGAGTTAGAGCGTCTGAGCGCTCTCTTGGAGCTTATGCATGCTTAAATTGAAAACGTTATTTCTCGGTCATAGAAAGGCGTTTTATGCAATGGGCAAAGATATAGTGACCAACTTTAGAAATATTTTTTGTGCATGAATGAAATCCTGTTTGCAATAGAGAAAGACACTTCTCAGTGTGTTAGAAGGTTTTTACACATCTTTTTAAGCAAGAGCTTAAATGGTCAGATCGCTCTGTCCAGCGTCTCTATGATCAGTAACAGTGAGTTAGAGCGTCTGAGCGCTCTCACTGAGCTTATGCATGCTTATGTTGAAAATGTTATTTCTCGGTCATAGAAAGGCGTCTTATGCAATGGGAAGAGAAGTAGTGACCAACATTAGAAATATTTTTTTTTGCATGAATGAAATCCTGTTTGCAATACAGAAAGACACTTCTCAGTGTGTTAGAAGTTTTTTACACATCCATTTAAGCAAGAGCTTAAATGGTCAGATCGCTCCGTCCAGCGTCTCTATGACCAGTAACAGTGAGTTAGAGTGTCTGAGCGGTCTGACAGAGCTTATGCATGCTTATGTTGAAAATGTTATTTCTCGGTCATAGAAAGGCGTTTTATGCAATGGGCAAAGATATAGTGTCCAACTTTAGTAATATTTTTTGTGCATGAATGAAATCCTGTTTGCAATACAGAAAGACACTTCTCAGTGTGTTAGATGGTTTTTACACATCTTTTTAAGCAAGAGCTTAAATGGTCAGATCGCTCCATCCAGCGTCTCTATGATCAGTAACAGTGAGTTAGAGCGTCTGAGCGCTCTCTTGGAGCTTATGCATGCTTAAATTGAAAATGTTATTTCTCGGTCAGAGAAAGGCGTTTTATGCAATGGGCAAAGATATAGTGACCAACTTTAGAAATATTTTTTGTGCATGAATGAAATCCTGTTTGCAATACAGATAGACACTTCTCAGTGAGATAGAAGGTTTTTACACATCTTTTTAAGCAAGAGCTTAAATGGTCAGATCGCTCTGTCCAGCGTCTCTATGATCAGTAACAGTGAGTTAGAGCGTCTGAGCGCTCTCTTGGAGCTTATGCATGCTTAAATTGAAAACGTTATTTCTCGATCATAGAAAGGCGTTTTATGCAATGGGCAAAGATATAGTGACCAACTTTAGAAATATTTTTTGTGCATGAATGAAATCCTGTTTGCAATAGAGAAAGACACTTCTCAGTTTGTTAGAAGTTTTTTAAACATCCATTTGAGCAAGAACTTAAATGGTCAGATCGCTCTGTCAAGCGTCTCTATGATCAGTAACAGTGAGTTAGAGCGTCTGAGCGCTCTCTTGGAGCTTATGCATGCTTATACTGAAAATGGTTTTTCTCGATCATAGAAAGGCGTTTTATGCAATGGGCTAAGATATAGTGACCAACTTTAGAAATATTTTTTGTGCATGAATGAAATCCTGTTTGCAATACAGAAAGACACTTCTCAGTGTGTTAGAAGGTTTTTCCATATCTTTTTAAGCAAGAGCTTAAATGGTCAGATCGCTCCATCCAGCGTCTCTATGATCAGTAACAGTGAGTTAGAGCGTCTGAGCGCTCTCTTGGAGCTTATGCATGCTTAAATTGAAAATGTTATTTCTCGGTCATAGAAAGGCGTTTTATGCAATGGGAAGAGAAGTAGTGACCAACATTAGAAATATTTTTTTTTGCATGAATGAAATCTTGTTTGCAATACAGAAAGACACTTCTCAGTGTGTTAGAAGTTTTTTACACATCCATTTAAGCAAGAGCTTAAATGGTCAGATCGCTCCGTCCAGCGTCTCTATGACCATTAACAGTGAGTTAGAGTGTCTGAGCGGTCTGACGGAGCTTATGCATGCTTATGTTGAAAATGTTATTTCTCGGTCATAGAAAGGCGTTTTATGCAATGGGAAGAGAAGTAGTGACCAACATTAGAAATATTTTTTTTTGCATGAATGAAATCCTGTTTGCAATACAGAAAGACACTTCTCAGTGTGTTAAAAGTTTTTTACACATCCATTTAAGCAAGAGCTTAAATGGTCAGATCGCTCTGTCCAACGTCTCTATGACCAGTAACAGTGAGTTAGAGTGTCTGAGCGCTCTCTTGGAGCTTATGCATGCTTATGTTGAAAATGTTATTTCTCGGTCATAGAAAGGCGTTTTATGCAATGGGAAGAGAAGTAGTGACCAACATTAGAAATATTTTTTTTTGCATGAATGAAATCCTGTTTGCAATACAGAAAGACACTTCTCAGTGTGTTAGAAGTTTTTTACACATCCATTTAAGCAAGAGCTTAAATGGTCAGATCGCTCCGTCCAGCGTCTCTATGACCATTAACAGTGAGTTAGAGTGTCTGAGCGGTCTGACGGAGCTTATGCATGCTTATGTTGAAAATGTTATTTCTCGGTCATAGAAAGGCGTTTTATGCAATGGGAAGAGAAGTAGTGACCAACATTAGAAATATTTTTTTTTGCATGAATGAAATCCTGTTTGCAATACAGAAAGACACTTCTCAGTGTGTTAGAAGTTTTTTACACATCCATTTAAGCAAGAGCTTAAATGGTCAGATCGCTCCGTCCAGCGTCTCTATGACCAGTAACAGTGAGTTAGAGTGTCTGAGCGGTCTGACGGAGCTTATGCATGCTTATGTTGAAAATGTTATTTCTCGGTCATAGAAAGGCGTTTTATGCAATGGGCAAAGATATAGTGTCCAACTTTAGAAATATTTTTTGTGCATGAATGAAATCCTGTTTGCAATACAGAAAGACACTTCTCAGTGTGTTAGAAGGTTTTTACACATCTTTTTAAGCAATGGTCAGATCGCTCCATCCAGCGTCTCTATGATCAGTAACAGTGAGTTAGAGCGTCTGAGCGCTCTCTTGGAGCTTATGCATACTTATATTGAAAATGTTATTTCTCGGTCATAGAAAGGCGTTTTATGCAATGGGCCAAGATATAGTGTCCAACTTTAGAAATATTTTTTTTGCATGAATGAAATCCTGTTTGCAATACAGAAAGACACTTCTCAGTGTGTTAGAAGGTTTTTACACATCTTTTTAAGCAAGAGCTTAAATGGTCAGATCGCTCCATCCAGCGTCTCTATGATCAGTAACAGTGAGTTAGAGCGTCTGAGCGCTCTCTTGGAGCTTATGCATGCTTATGTTGAAAATATTATTTCTCGGTCATAGAAAGGCGTTTTATGCAATGGGAAGAGAAGTAGTGACCAACATTAGAAATATTTTTTTTTGCATGAATGAAAACCTGTTTGCAATAAAGAAAGACACTTCTCAGTGTGTTAGAAGTTTTTTACACATCCATTTAAGCAAGAGCTTAAATGGTCAGATCGCTCCGTCCAGCGTCTCTATGACCAGTAACAGTGAGTTAGAGTGTCTGAGCAGTCTGACGGAGCTTATGCATGCTTAAGTTGAAAATGTTATTTCTCGGTCATAGAAAGGCGTTTTATGCAATGGGCAAAGATATAGTGTCCAACTTTAGAAATATTTTTTGTGCATGAATGAAATCCTGTTTGCAATACAGAAAGACACTTCTCAGTGTGTTAGAAGGTTTTTACACATCTTTTTAAGCAAGAGCTTAAATGGTCAGATCGCTCCATCCAGCGTCTCTATGATCAGTAACAATGAGTTAGAGCGTCTGAGCGCTCTCTTGGAGCTTATGCATACTTATATTGAAAATGTTATTTCACGGTCATAGAAAGGCGTTTTATGCAATGGGCAAAGATATAGTGTCCAACTTTAGAAATATTTTTTGTGCATGAATGAAATCCTGTTTGCAATACAGAAAGACACTTCTCAGTGTGTTAGATGGTTTTTACACATCTTTTTAAGCAAGAGCTTAAATGGTCAGATCGCTCCATCCAGCGTCTCTATGATCAGTAACAGTGAGTTAGAGCGTCTGAGCGCTCTCTTGGAGCTTATGCATGCTTAAATTGAAAATGTTATTTCTCGGTCAGAGAAAGGCGTTTTATGCAATGGGCAAAGATATAGTGTCCAACTTTAGAAATATTTTTTGTGCATGAATGAAATCCTGTTTGCAATACAGAAAGACACTTCTCAGTGTGTTAGATGGTTTTTACACATCTTTTTAAGCAAGAGCTTAAATGGTCAGATCGCTCCATCCAGCGTCTCTATGATCAGTAACAGTGAGTTAGAGCGTCTGAGCGCTCTCTTGGAGCTTATGCATGCTTAAATTGAAAATGTTATTTCTCGGTCATAGAAAGGCGTTTTATGCAATGGGAAGAGAAGTAGTGACCAACATTAGAAATATTTTTTTTTGCATGAATGAAATCTTGTTTGCAATACAGAAAGACACTTCTCAGTGTGTTAGAAGTTTTTTACACATCCATTTAAGCAAGAGCTTAAATGGTCAGATCGCTCCGTCCAGCGTCTCTATGACCATTAACAGTGAGTTAGAGTGTCTGAGCGGTCTGACGGAGCTTATGCATGCTTATGTTGAAAATGTTATTTCTCGGTCATAGAAAGGCGTTTTATGCAATGGGAAGAGAAGTAGTGACCAACATTAGAAATATTTTTTTTTGCATGAATGAAATCCTGTTTGCAATACAGAAAGACACTTCTCAGTGTGTTTGAAGGTTTTTACACATCTTTTTAAGCAAGAGCTTAAATCGTCAGATCGCTCCATCCAGCGTCTCTATGATCAGTAACAGTGAGTTAGAGCGTCTGAGCGCTCTCTTGGAGCTTATGCATGCTTATATTGAAAATGGTATTTCTCGATCATAGAAAGGCGTTTTATGCAATGGGCAAAGATATAGTGACCAACTTTAGAAATATTTTTTGTGCATGAATGAAATCCTGTTTGCAATACAGAAAGACACTTCTCAGTGTGTTAGAAGTTTTTTACACATACATTTGAGCAAGAGCTAAAATGGTCAGATCGCTCTGTCCAGCGTCTCTATGATCAGTAACAGTGAGTTAGAGCGTCTGAGCGGTCTGACGGAGCTTATGCATGCTTACGTTGAAAATGTTATTTCTCGGTCATAGAAAGGCGTTTTATGCAATGGGCAAAGATATAGTGACCAACTTTAGAAATATTTTTTGTGCATGAATGAAATCCTGTTTGCAATACAGATAGACACTTCTCAGTGAGATAGAAGGTTTTTACACATCTTTTTAAGCAAGAGCTTAAATGGTCAGATCGCTCTGTCCAGCGTCTCTATGATCAGTAACAGTGAGTTAGAGCGTCTGAGCGCTCTCACTGAGCTTATGCATGCTTATGTTGAAAATGTTATTTCTCGGTCATAGAAAGGCGTTTTATGCAATGGGAAGAGAAGTAGTGACCAACATTAGAAATATTTTTTTTTGCATGAATGAAATCCTGTTTGCAATACAGAAAGACACTTCTCAGTGTGTTAGAAGTTTTTTACACATCCATTTAAGCAAGAGCTTAAATGGTCAGATCGCTCCGTCCAGCGTCTCTATGACCAGTAACAGTGAGTTAGAGTGTCTGAGCGGTCTGACGGAGCTTATGCATGCTTATGTTGAAAATGTTATTTCTCGGTCATAGAAAGGCGTTTTATGCAATGGGCAAAGATATAGTGTCCAACTTTAGAAATATTTTTTGTGCATGAATGAAATCCTGTTTGCAATACAGAAAGACACTTCTCAGTGTGTTAGAAGGTTTTTACACATCTTTTTAAGCAATGGTCAGATCGCTCCATCCAGCGTCTCTATGATCAGTAACAGTGAGTTAGAGCGTCTGAGCGCTCTCTTGGAGCTTATGCATACTTATATTGAAAATGTTATTTCTCGGTCATAGAAAGGCGTTTTATGCAATGGGCCAAGATATAGTGTCCAACTTTAGAAATATTTTTTTTGCATGAATGAAATCCTGTTTGCAATACAGAAAGACACTTCTCAGTGTGTTAGAAGGTTTTTACACATCTTTTTAAGCAAGAGCTTAAATGGTCAGATCGCTCCATCCAGCGTCTCTATGATCAGTAACAGTGAGTTAGAGCGTCTGAGCGCTCTCTTGGAGCTTATGCATGCTTATGTTGAAAATATTATTTCTCGGTCATAGAAAGGCGTTTTATGCAATGGGAAGAGAAGTAGTGACCAACATTAGAAATATTTTTTTTTGCATGAATGAAAACCTGTTTGCAATAAAGAAAGACACTTCTCAGTGTGTTAGAAGTTTTTTACACATCCATTTAAGCAAGAGCTTAAATGGTCAGATCGCTCCGTCCAGCGTCTCTATGACCAGTAACAGTGAGTTAGAGTGTCTGAGCAGTCTGACGGAGCTTATGCATGCTTAAGTTGAAAATGTTATTTCTCGGTCATAGAAAGGCGTTTTATGCAATGGGCAAAGATATAGTGTCCAACTTTAGAAATATTTTTTGTGCATGAATGAAATCCTGTTTGCAATACAGAAAGACACTTCTCAGTGTGTTAGAAGGTTTTTACACATCTTTTTAAGCAAGAGCTTAAATGGTCAGATCGCTCCATCCAGCGTCTCTATGATCAGTAACAATGAGTTAGAGCGTCTGAGCGCTCTCTTGGAGCTTATGCATACTTATATTGAAAATGTTATTTCACGGTCATAGAAAGGCGTTTTATGCAATGGGCAAAGATATAGTGTCCAACTTTAGAAATATTTTTTGTGCATGAATGAAATCCTGTTTGCAATACAGAAAGACACTTCTCAGTGTGTTAGATGGTTTTTACACATCTTTTTAAGCAAGAGCTTAAATGGTCAGATCGCTCCATCCAGCGTCTCTATGATCAGTAACAGTGAGTTAGAGCGTCTGAGCGCTCTCTTGGAGCTTATGCATGCTTAAATTGAAAATGTTATTTCTCGGTCAGAGAAAGGCGTTTTATGCAATGGGCAAAGATATAGTGTCCAACTTTAGAAATATTTTTTGTGCATGAATGAAATCCTGTTTGCAATACAGAAAGACACTTCTCAGTGTGTTAGATGGTTTTTACACATCTTTTTAAGCAAGAGCTTAAATGGTCAGATCGCTCCATCCAGCGTCTCTATGATCAGTAACAGTGAGTTAGAGCGTCTGAGCGCTCTCTTGGAGCTTATGCATGCTTAAATTGAAAATGTTATTTCTCGGTCATAGAAAGGCGTTTTATGCAATGGGAAGAGAAGTAGTGACCAACATTAGAAAAATTTTTTTTTGCATGAATGAAATCTTGTTTGCAATACAGAAAGACACTTCTCAGTGTGTTAGAAGTTTTTTACACATCCATTTAAGCAAGAGCTTAAATGGTCAGATCGCTCCGTCCAGCGTCTCTATGACCATTAACAGTGAGTTAGAGTGTCTGAGCGGTCTGACGGAGCTTATGCATGCTTATGTTGAAAATGTTATTTCTCGGTCATAGAAAGGCGTTTTATGCAATGGGAAGAGAAGTAGTGACCAACATTAGAAATATTTTTTTTTGCATGAATGAAATCCTGTTTGCAATACAGAAAGACACTTCTCAGTGTGTTTGAAGGTTTTTACACATTTTTTTAAGCAAGAGCTTAAATCGTCAGATCGCTCCATCCAGCGTCTCTATGATCAGTAACAGTGAGTTAGAGCGTCTGAGCGCTCTCTTGGAGCTTATGCATGCTTATATTGAAAATGGTATTTCTCGATCATAGAAAGGCGTTTTATGCAATGGGCAAAGATATAGTGACCAACTTTAGAAATATTTTTTGTGCATGAATGAAATCCTGTTTGCAATACAGAAAGACACTTCTCAGTGTGTTAGAAGTTTTTTACACACATTTGAGCAAGAGCTAAAATGGTCAGATCGCTCTGTCCAGCGTCTCTATGATCAGTAACAGTGAGTTAGAGCGTCTGAGCGGTCTGACGGAGCTTATGCATGCTTACGTTGAAAATGTTATTTCTCGGTCATAGAAAGGCGTTTTATGCAATGGGAAGAGAAGTAGTGACGAACATTAGAAATATTTTTTTTTGCATGAATGAAATCCTGTTTGCAATACAGAAAGACACTTCTCAGTGTGTTAGAAGTTTTTTACACATCCATTTAAGCAAGAGCTTAAATGGTCAGATCGCTCCGTCCAGCGTCTCTATGACCAGTAACAGTGAGTTAGAGTGTCTGAGCGGTCTGACGGAGCTTATGCATGCTTATGTTGAAAATGTTATTTCTCGGTCATAGAAAGGCGTTTTATGCAATGGGCAAAGATATAGTGTCCAACTTTAGAAATATTTTTTGTGCATGAATGAAATCCTGTTTGCAATACAGAAAGACACTTCTCAGTGTGTTAGAAGGTTTTTACACATCTTTTTAAGCAAGAGCTTAAATGGTCAGATCGCTCCATCCAGCGTCTCTATGATCAGTAACAGTGAGTTAGAGCGTCTGAGCGCTCTCTTGGAGCTTATGCATACTTATATTGAAAATGTTATTTCTCGGTCATAGAAAGGCGTTTTATGCAATGGGCCAAGATATAGTGTCCAACTTTAGAAATATTTTTTTTGCATGAATGAAATCCTGTTTGCAATACAGAAAGACACTTCTCAGTGTGTTAGAAGGTTTTTACACATCTTTTTAAGCAAGAGCTTAAATGGTCAGATCGCTCCATCCAGCGTCTCTATGATCAGTAACAGTGAGTTAGAGCGTCTGAGCGCTCTCTTGGAGCTTATGCATGCTTAAATTGAAAATGTTATTTCTCGGTCAGAGAAAGGCATTTTATGCAATGGTCAAAGATATAGTGACCAACTTTAGAAATATTTTTTGTGCATGAATGAAATCCTGTTTGCAATACAGATAGACACTTCTCAGTGAGATAGAAGGTTTTTACACATCTTTTTAAGCAAGAGCTTAAATGGTCAGATCGCTCTGTCCAGCGTCTCTATGATCAGTAACAGTGAGTTAGAGCGTCTGAGCGCTCTCTTGGAGCTTATGCATGCTTAAATTGAAAATGTTATTTCTCGGTCAGAGAAAGGCATTTTATGCAATGGTCAAAGATATAGTGACCAACTTTAGAAATATTTTTTGTGCATGAATGAAATCCTGTTTGCAATACAGATAGACACTTCTCAGTGAGATAGAAGGTTTTTACACATCTTTTTAAGCAAGAGCTTAAATGGTCAGATCGCTCTGTCCAGCGTCTCTATGATCAGTAACAGTGAGTTAGAGCGTCTGAGCGCTCTCTTGGAGCTTATGCATGCTTATGTTGAAAATGTTATTTCTCGGTCATAGAAAGGCGTTTCATGCAATGGGAAGAGAAGTAGTGACCAACATTAGAAATATTTTTTTTTGCATGAATGAAATCCTGTTTGCAATACAGAAAGACACTTCTCAGTGTGTTAGAAGTTTTTTACACATCCGTTTAAGCAAGAGCTTAAATGGTCAGATCGCTCCGTCCAGTGTCTCTATGACCAGTAACAGTGAGTTAGAGTGTCTGAGCGGTCTGACGGAGCTTATGCATGCTTATGTTGAAAATGTTATTTCTCGGTCATAGAAAGGCGTTTTATGCAATGGGCAAAGATATAGTGTCCAACTTTAGAAATATTTTTTGTGCATGAATGAAATCCTGTTTGCAATATAGAAAGACACTTCTCAGTGTGTTAGAAGGTTTTTACACATCTTTTTAAGCAAGAGCTTAAATGGTCAGATCGCTCCATCCAGCGTCTCTATGATCAGTAACAGTGAGTTAGAGCGTCTGAGCGCTCTCTTGGAGCTTATGCATACTTATATTGAAAATGTTATTTCTCGGTCATAGAAAGGCGTTTTATGCAATGGGCAAAGATATAGTGTCCAACTTTAGAAATATTTTTTGTGCATGAATGAAATCCTGTTTGCAATACAGAAAGACACTTCTCAGTGGGTTAGAAGTTTTTTACACATACATTTGAGCAAGAGCTTAAATGGTCAGATCGCTCTGTCCAGCGTCTCTATGATCAGTAACAGTGAGTTAGAGCGTCTGAGCGGTCTGACGGAGCTTATGCATGCTTACGTTGAAAATGTTATTTCTCGGTCATAGAAAGGCGTTTTATGCAATGGGCAAAGATATAGTGTCCAACTTTAGAAATATTTTTTGTGCATGAATGAAATCCTGTTTGCAATACAGAAAGACACTTCTCAGTGTGTTAGAAGGTTTTTACACATCTTTTTAAGCAAGAGCTTAAATGGTCAGATGCTCCATCCAGCGTCTCTATGATCAGTAACAGTGAGTTAGAGCGTCTGAGCGCTCTCTTGGAGCTTATGCATACTTATATTGAAAATGTTATTTCTCGGTCATAGAAAGGCGTTTTATGCAATGGGCCAAGATATAGTGTCCAACTTTAGAAAAAATTTTTTTGCATGAATGAAATCCTGTTTGCAATACAGAAAGACACTTCTCAGTGTGTTAGAAGGTTTTTACACATCTTTTTAAGCAAGAGCTTAAATGGTCAGATCGCTCCATCCAGCGTCTCTATGATCAGTAACAGTGAGTTAGAGCGTCTGAGCGCTCTCTTGGAGCTTATGCATGCTTATGTTGAAAATGTTATTTCTCGGTCATAGAAAGGCGTTTTATGCAATGGGAAGAGAAGTAGTGACCAACATTAGAAATATTTTTTTTTGCATGAATGAAAACCTGTTTGCAATACAGAAAGACACTTCTCAGTGTGTTAGAAGTTTTTTACACATCCGTTTAAGCAAGAGCTTAAATGGTCAGATCGCTCCGTCCAGTGTCTCTATGACCAGTAACAGTGAGTTAGAGTGTCTGAGCGGTCTGACGGAGCTTATGCATGCTTATGTTGAAAATGTTATTTCTCGGTCATAGAAAGGCGTTTTATGCAATGGGCAAAGATATAGTGTCCAACTTTAGAAATATTTTTTGTGCATGAATGAAATCCTGTTTGCAATATAGAAAGACACTTCTCAGTGTGTTAGAAGGTTTTTACACATCTTTTTAAGCAAGAGCTTAAATGGTCAGATCGCTCCATCCAGCGTCTCTATGATCAGTAACAGTGAGTTAGAGCGTCTGAGCGCTCTCTTGGAGCTTATGCATACTTATATTGAAAATGTTATTTCTCGGTCATAGAAAGGCGTTTTATGCAATGGGCAAAGATATAGTGTCCAACTTTAGAAATATTTTTTGTGCATGAATGAAATCCTGTTTGCAATACAGAAAGACACTTCTCAGTGTGTTAGAAGTTTTTTACACATACATTTGAGCAAGAGCTTAAATGGTCAGATCGCTCTGTCCAGCGTCTCTATGATCAGTAACAGTGAGTTAGAGCGTCTGAGCGGTCTGACGGAGCTTATGCATGCTTATATTGAAAATGTTATTTCTCGGTCATAGAAAGGCGTTTTATGCAATGGGCAAAGATATAGTGTCCAACTTTAGAAATATTTTTTTTGCATGAATGAAATCCTGTTTGCAATACAGAAAGACACTTCTCAGTGTGTTACAAGGTTTTTACACATCTTTTTAAGCAAGAGCTTAAATGGTCAGATCGCTCCTTCCAGCGTCTCTATGATCAGTAACAGTGAGTTAGAGCGTCTGAGCGCTCTCTTGGAGCTTATGCATGCTTATGTTGAAAATGTTATTTCTCGGTCATGGAAAGGCGTTTTATGCAATGGGAAGAGAAGTAGTGACCAACATTAGAAATATTTTTTTTTGCATGAATGAAAACCTGTTTGCAATACAGAAAGACACTTCTCAGTGTGTTAGAAGTTTTTTACACATCCATTTAAGCAAGAGCTTAAATGGTCAGATCGCTCCGTCCAGCGTCTCTATGACCAGTAACAGTGAGTTAGAGTGTCTGAGCAGTCTGTCGGACCTTATGCATGCTTAAGTTGAAAATGTTATTTCTCGGTCATAGAAAGGCGTTTTATGCAATGGGCAAAGATATAGTGTCCAACTTTAGAAATATTTTTTGTGCATGAATGAAATCCTGTTTGCAATACAGATAGACACTTCTCAGTGTGTTAGATGGTTTTTACACATCTTTTTAAGCAAGAGCTTAAATGGTCAGATCGCTCCATCCAGCGTTTCTATGATCAGTAACAGTGAGTTAGAGCGTCTGAGCGCTCTCTTGGAGCTTATGCATGCTTAAATTGAAAATGTTATTTCTCGGTCATAGAAAGGCATTTTATGCAATGGTCAAAGATATAGTGACCAACTTTAGAAATATTTTTTGTGCATGAATGAAATCCTGTTTGCAATACAGATAGACACTTCTCAGTGAGATAGAAGGTTTTTACACATCTTTTTAAGCAAGAGCTTAAATGGTCAGATCGCTCTGTCCAGCGTCTCTATGATCAGTAACAGTGAGTTAGAGCGTCTGAGCGCTCTCTTGGAGCTTATGCATGCTTATGTTGAAAATGTTATTTCTCGGTCATAGAAAGGCGTTTTATGCAATGGGAAGAGAAGTAGTGACCAACATTAGAAATATTTTTTTTTGCATGAATGAAATCTTGTTTGCAATACAGAAAGACACTTCTCAGTGTGTTAGAAGTTTTTTACACATCCGTTTAAGCAAGAGCTTAAATGGTCAGATCGCTCCGTCCAGTGTCTCTATGACCAGTAACGGTGAGTTAGAGTGTCTGAGCGGTCTGACGGAGCTTATGCATGCTTATGTTGAAAATGTTATTTCTCGGTCATAGAAAGGCGTTTTATGCAATGGGCAAAGATATAGTGTCCAACTTTAGAAATATTTTTTGTGCATGAATGAAATCCTGTTTGCAATACAGAAAGACACTTCTCAGTGTGTTAGAAGGTTTTTACACATCTTTTTAAGCAAGAGCTTAAATGGTCAGATCGCTCCATCCAGCGTCTCTATGATCAGTAACAGTGAGTTAGAGCGTCTGAGCGCTCTCTTGGAGCTTATGCATACTTATATTGAAAATGTTATTTCTCGGTCATAGAAAGGCGTTTTATGCAATGGGCAAAGATATAGTGTCCAACTTTAGAAATATTTTTTGTGCATGAATGAAATCCTGTTTGCAATACAGAAAGACACTTCTCAGTGTGTTAGAAGTTTTTTACACATCCATTTGAGCAAGAACTTAAATGGTTAGATCGCTCTGTCCAGCGTCTCTATTATCAGTAACAGTGAGTTAGAGCGTCTGAGCGCTCTCACTGAGCTTATGCATGCTTATGTTGAAAATGTTATTTCTCGGTCATAGAAAGGCGTTTTATGCAATGGGAAGAGAAGTAGTGACCAACATTAGAAATATTTTTTTTTTGCATGAATGAAATCCTGTTTGCAATACAGAAAGACACTTCTCAGTGTGTTAGAAGGTTTTTACACATCTTTTTAAGCAAGAGCTTAAATGGTCAGATCGCTCCATCCAGCGTCTCTATGATCAGTAACAGTGAGTTAGAGCGTCTGAGCGCTCTCTTGGAGCTTATGCATACTTATATTGAAAATGTTATTTCTCGGTCATAGAAAGGCGTTTTATGCAATGGGCAAAGATATAGTGTCCAACTTTAGAAATATTTTTTGTGCATGAATGAAATCCTGTTTGCAATACAGAAAGACACTTCTCAGTGTGTTAGAAGTTTTTTACACATACATTTGAGCAAGAGCTTAAATGGTCAGATCGCTCTGTCCAGCGTCTCTATGATCAGTAACAGTGAGTTAGAGCGTCTGAGCGGTCTGACGGAGCTTATGCATGCTTATATTGAAAATGTTATTTCTCGGTCATAGAAAGGCGTTTTATGCAATGGGCAAAGATATAGTGTCCAACTTTAGAAATATTTTTTTTGCATGAATGAAATCCTGTTTGCAATACAGAAAGACACTTCTCAGTGTGTTACAAGGTTTTTACACATCTTTTTAAGCAAGAGCTTAAATGGTCAGATCGCTCCTTCCAGCGTCTCTATGATCAGTAACAGTGAGTTAGAGCGTCTGAGCGCTCTCTTGGAGCTTATGCATGCTTATGTTGAAAATGTTATTTCTCGGTCATAGAAAGGCGTTTTATGCAATGGGAAGAGAAGTAGTGACCAACATTAGAAATATTTTTTTTTGCATGAATGAAAACCTGTTTGCAATACAGAAAGACACTTCTCAGTGTGTTAGAAGTTTTTTACACATCCATTTAAGCAAGAGCTTAAATGGTCAGATCGCTCCGTCCAGCGTCTCTATGACCAGTAACAGTGAGTTAGAGTGTCTGAGCAGTCTGACGGACCTTATGCATGCTTAAGTTGAAAATGTTATTTCTCGGTCATAGAAAGGCGTTTTATGCAATGGGCAAAGATATAGTGTCCAACTTTAGAAATATTTTTTGTGCATGAATGAAATCCTGTTTGCAATACAGATAGACACTTCTCAGTGTGTTAGATGGTTTTTACACATCTTTTTAAGCAAGAGCTTAAATGGTCAGATCGCTCCATCCAGCGTCTCTATGATCAGTAACAGTGAGTTAGAGCGTCTGAGCGCTCTCTTGGAGCTTATGCATACTTATATTGAAAATGTTATTTCTCGGTCATAGAAAGGCGTTTTATGCAATGGGCCAAGATATAGTGTCCAACTTTAGAAATATTTTTTTTGCATGAATGAAATCCTGTTTGCAATACAGAAAGACACTTCTCAGTGTGTTAGAAGGTTTTTACACATCTTTTTAAGCAAGAGCTTAAATGGTCAGATCGCTCCATCCAGCGTCTCTATGATCAGTAACAGTGAGTTAGAGCGTCTGAGCGCTCTCTTGGAGCTTATGCATGCTTAAATTGAAAATGTTATTTCTCGGTCAGAGAAAGGCATTTTATGCAATGGTCAAAGATATAGTGACCAACTTTAGAAATATTTTTTGTGCATGAATGAAATCCTGTTTGCAATACAGATAGACACTTCTCAGTGAGATAGAAGGTTTTTTCACATCTTTTTAAGCAAGAGCTTAAATGGTCAGATCGCTCTGTCCAGCGTCTCTATGATCAGTAACAATGAGTTAGAGCGTCTGAGCGCTCTCTTGGAGCTTATGCATACTTATATTGAAAATGTTATTTCTCGGTCATAGAAAGGCGTTTTATGCAATGGGCAAAGATATAGTGTCCAACTTTAGAAATATTTTTTGTGCATGAATGAAATCCTGTTTGCAATACAGAAAGACACTTCTCAGTGGGTTAGAAGTTTTTTACACATACATTTGAGCAAGAGCTTAAATGGTCAGATCGCTCTGTCCAGCGTCTCTATGATCAGTAACAGTGAGTTAGAGCGTCTGAGCGGTCTGACGGAGCTTATGCATGCTTACGTTGAAAATGTTATTTCTCGGTCATAGAAAGGCGTTTTATGCAATGGGCAAAGATATAGTGACCAACTTTAGAAATATTTTTTGTGCATGAATGAAATCCTGTTTGCAATACAGATAGACACTTCTCAGTGAGATAGAAGGTTTTTACACATCTTTTTAAGCAAGAGCTTAAATGGTCAGATCGCTCTGTCCAGCGTCTCTATGATCAGTAACAGTGAGTTAGAGCGTCTGAGCGCTCTCTTGGAGCTTATGCATACTTATATTGAAAATGTTATTTCTCGGTCATAGAAAGGCGTTTTATGCAATGGGCAAAGATATAGTGTCCAACTTTAGAAATATTTTTTGTGCATGAATGAAATCCTGTTTGCAATACAGAAAGACACTTCTCAGTGTGTTAGAAGTTTTTTACACATCCATTTGAGCAAGAACTTAAATGGTTAGATCGCTCTGTCCAGCGTCTCTATTATCAGTAACAGTGAGTTAGAGCGTCTGAGCGCTCTCACTGAGCTTATGCATGCTTATGTTGAAAATGTTATTTCTCGGTCATAGAAAGGCGTTTTAT
This sequence comes from Cirrhinus molitorella, assembly GCA_033026305.1. Classification (NCBI taxonomy): domain Eukaryota; kingdom Metazoa; phylum Chordata; class Actinopteri; order Cypriniformes; family Cyprinidae; genus Cirrhinus; species Cirrhinus molitorella. The sequence goes on along the minus strand of CM065133.1, from coordinate 15,890,025 downwards.
GCAATGGGAAGAGAAGTAGTGACCAACATTAGAAATATTTTTTTTTGCATGAATGAAATCCTGTTTGCAATACAGAAAGACACTTCTCAGTGTGTTAGAAGGTTTTTACACATCTTTTTAAGCAAGAGCTTAAATGGTCAGATCGCTCCATCCAGCGTCTCTATGATCAGTAACAGTGAGTTAGAGCGTCTGAGCGCTCTCTTGGAGCTTATGCATACTTATATTGAAAATGTTATTTCTCGGTCATAGAAAGGCGTTTTATGCAATGGGCAAAGATATAGTGTCCAACTTTAGAAATATTTTTTGTGCATGAATGAAATCCTGTTTGCAATACAGAAAGACACTTCTCAGTGTGTTAGAAGTTTTTTACACATACATTTGAGCAAGAGCTTAAATGGTCAGATCGCTCTGTCCAGCGTCTCTATGATCAGTAACAGTGAGTTAGAGCGTCTGAGCGGTCTGACGGAGCTTATGCATGCTTATATTGAAAATGTTATTTCTCGGTCATAGAAAGGCGTTTTATGCAATGGGCAAAGATATAGTGTCCAACTTTAGAAATATTTTTTTTGCATGAATGAAATCCTGTTTGCAATACAGAAAGACACTTCTCAGTGTGTTACAAGGTTTTTACACATCTTTTTAAGCAAGAGCTTAAATGGTCAGATCGCTCCTTCCAGCGTCTCTATGATCAGTAACAGTGAGTTAGAGCGTCTGAGCGCTCTCTTGGAGCTTATGCATGCTTATGTTGAAAATGTTATTTCTCGGTCATAGAAAGGCATTTTATGCAATGGGAAGAGAAGTAGTGACCAACATTAGAAATATTTTTTTTTGCATGAATGAAAACCTGTTTGCAATACAGAAAGACACTTCTCAGTGTGTTAGAAGTTTTTTACACATCCATTTAAGCAAGAGCTTAAATGGTCAGATCGCTCCGTCCAGCGTCTCTATGACCAGTAACAGTGAGTTAGAGTGTCTGAGCAGTCTGACGGACCTTATGCATGCTTAAGTTGAAAATGTTATTTCTCGGTCATAGAAAGGCGTTTTATGCAATGGGCAAAGATATAGTGTCCAACTTTAGAAATATTTTTTGTGCATGAATGAAATCCTGTTTGCAATACAGATAGACACTTCTCAGTGTGTTAGATGGTTTTTACACATCTTTTTAAGCAAGAGCTTAAATGGTCAGATCGCTCCATCCAGCGTCTCTATGATCAGTAACAGTGAGTTAGAGCGTCTGAGCGCTCTCTTGGAGCTTATGCATACTTATATTGAAAATGTTATTTCTCGGTCATAGAAAGGCGTTTTATGCAATGGGCCAAGATATAGTGTCCAACTTTAGAAATATTTTTTTTGCATGAATGAAATCCTGTTTGCAATACAGAAAGACACTTCTCAGTGTGTTAGAAGGTTTTTACACATCTTTTTAAGCAAGAGCTTAAATGGTCAGATCGCTCCATCCAGCGTCTCTATGATCAGTAACAGTGAGTTAGAGCGTCTGAGCGCTCTCTTGGAGCTTATGCATGCTTAAATTGAAAATGTTATTTCTCGGTCAGAGAAAGGCATTTTATGCAATGGTCAAAGATATAGTGACCAACTTTAGAAATATTTTTTGTGCATGAATGAAATCCTGTTTGCAATACAGATAGACACTTCTCAGTGAGATAGAAGGTTTTTTCACATCTTTTTAAGCAAGAGCTTAAATGGTCAGATCGCTCTGTCCAGCGTCTCTATGATCAGTAACAATGAGTTAGAGCGTCTGAGCGCTCTCTTGGAGCTTATGCATACTTATATTGAAAATGTTATTTCTCGGTCATAGAAAGGCGTTTTATGCAATGGGCAAAGATATAGTGTCCAACTTTAGAAATATTTTTTGTGCATGAATGAAATCCTGTTTGCAATACAGAAAGACACTTCTCAGTGGGTTAGAAGTTTTTTACACATACATTTGAGCAAGAGCTTAAATGGTCAGATCGCTCTGTCCAGCGTCTCTATGATCAGTAACAGTGAGTTAGAGCGTCTGAGCGGTCTGACGGAGCTTATGCATGCTTACGTTGAAAATGTTATTTCTCGGTCATAGAAAGGCGTTTTATGCAATGGGCAAAGATATAGTGACCAACTTTAGAAATATTTTTTGTGCATGAATGAAATCCTGTTTGCAATACAGATAGACACTTCTCAGTGAGATAGAAGGTTTTTACACATCTTTTTAAGCAAGAACTTAAATGGTCAGATCGCTCTGTCCAGCGTCTCTATGATCAGTAACAGTGAGTTAGAGCGTCTGAGCGCTCTCACTGAGCTTATGCATGCTTATGTTGAAAATGTTATTTCTCGGTCATAGAAAGGCGTTTTATGCAATGGGAAGAGAAGTAGTGACCAACATTAGAAATATTTTTTTTTTGCATGAATGAAATCCTGTTTGCAATACAGAAAGACACTTCTCAGTGTGTTAGAAGTTTTTTACACATCCATTTAAGCAAGAGCTTAAATGGTCAGATCGCTCCGTCCAGCGTCTCTATGACCAGTAACAGTGAGTTAGAGTGTCTGAGCGGTCTGACGGAGCTTATGCATGCTTATGTTGAAAATGTTATTTCTCGGTCATAGAAAGGCGTTTTATGCAATGGGCAAAGATATAGTGTCCAACTTTAGAAATATTTTTTGTGCATGAATGAAATCCTGTTTGCAATATAGAAAGACACTTCTCAGTGTGTTAGAAGGTTTTTACACATCTTTTTAAGCAAGAGCTTAAATGGTCAGATCGCTCCATCCAGCGTCTCTATGATCAGTAACAGTGAGTTAGAGCGTCTGAGCGCTCTCTTGGAGCTTATGCATACTTATATTGAAAATGTTATTTCTCGGTCATAGAAAGGCGTTTTATGCAATGGGCAAAGATATAGTGTCCAACTTTAGAAATATTTTTTGTGCATGAATGAAATCCTGTTTGCAATACAGAAAGACACTTCTCAGTGGGTTAGAAGTTTTTTACACATACATTTGAGCAAGAGCTTAAATGGTCAGATCGCTCTGTCCAGCGTCTCTATGATCAGTAACAGTGAGTTAGAGCGTCTGAGCGGTCTGACGGAGCTTATGCATGCTTACGTTGAAAATGTTATTTCTCGGTCATAGAAAGGCGTTTTATGCAATGGGCAAAGATATAGTGACCAACTTTAGAAATATTTTTTGTGCATGAATGAAATCCTGTTTGCAATACAGATAGACACTTCTCAGTGAGATAGAAGGTTTTTACACATCTTTTTAAGCAAGAGCTTAAATGGTCAGATCGCTCTGTCCAGCGTCTCTATGATCAGTAACAGTGAGTTAGAGCGTCTGAGCGCTCTCACTGAGCTTATGCATGCTTATGTTGAAAATGTTATTTCTCGGTCATAGAAAGGCGTTTTATGCAATGGGAAGAGAAGTAGTGACCAACATTAGAAATATTTTTTTTTTGCATGAATGAAATCCTGTTTGCAATACAGAAAGACACTTCTCAGTGTGTTAGAAGGTTTTTACACATCTTTTTAAGCAAGAGCTTAAATGGTCAGATCGCTCCATCCAGCGTCTCTATGATCAGTAACAGTGAGTTAGAGCGTCTGAGCGCTCTCTTGGAGCTTATGCATACTTATATTGAAAATGTTATTTCTCGGTCATAGAAAGGCGTTTTATGCAATGGGCCAAGATATAGTGTCCAACTTTAGAAAAAATTTTTTTGCATGAATGAAATCCTGTTTGCAATACAGAAAGACACTTCTCAGTGTGTTAGAAGGTTTTTACACATCTTTTTAAGCAAGAGCTTAAATGGTCAGATCGCTCCATCCAGCGTCTCTATGATCAGTAACAGTGAGTTAGAGCGTCTGAGCGCTCTCTTGGAGCTTATGCATGCTTATGTTGAAAATGTTATTTCTCGGTCATAGAAAGGCGTTTTATGCAATGGGAAGAGAAGTAGTGACCAACATTAGAAATATTTTTTTTTGCATGAATGAAAACCTGTTTGCAATACAGAAAGACACTTCTCAGTGTGTTAGAAGTTTTTTACACATCCGTTTAAGCAAGAGCTTAAATGGTCAGATCGCTCCGTCCAGTGTCTCTATGACCAGTAACAGTGAGTTAGAGTGTCTGAGCGGTCTGACGGAGCTTATGCATGCTTATGTTGAAAATGTTATTTCTCGGTCATAGAAAGGCGTTTTATGCAATGGGCAAAGATATAGTGTCCAACTTTAGAAATATTTTTTGTGCATGAATGAAATCCTGTTTGCAATATAGAAAGACACTTCTCAGTGTGTTAGAAGGTTTTTACACATCTTTTTAAGCAAGAGCTTAAATGGTCAGATCGCTCCATCCAGCGTCTCTATGATCAGTAACAGTGAGTTAGAGCGTCTGAGCGCTCTCTTGGAGCTTATGCATACTTATATTGAAAATGTTATTTCTCGGTCATAGAAAGGCGTTTTATGCAATGGGCAAAGATATAGTGTCCAACTTTAGAAATATTTTTTGTGCATGAATGAAATCCTGTTTGCAATACAGAAAGACACTTCTCAGTGTGTTACAAGGTTTTTACACATCTTTTTAAGCAAGAGCTTAAATGGTCAGATCGCTCCTTCCAGCGTCTCTATGATCAGTAACAGTGAGTTAGAGCGTCTGAGCGCTCTCTTGGAGCTTATGCATGCTTAAGTTGAAAATGTTATTTCTCGGTCATAGAAAGGCGTTTTATGCAATGGGCAAAGATATAGTGTCCAACTTTAGAAATATTTTTTGTGCATGAATGAAATCCTGTTTGCAATACAGATAGACACTTCTCAGTGTGTTAGATGGTTTTTACACATCTTTTTAAGCAAGAGCTTAAATGGTCAGATCGCTCCATCCAGCGTTTCTATGATCAGTAACAGTGAGTTAGAGCGTCTGAGCGCTCTCTTGGAGCTTATGCATGCTTAAATTGAAAATGTTATTTCTCGGTCATAGAAAGGCATTTTATGCAATGGTCAAAGATATAGTGACCAACTTTAGAAATATTTTTTGTGCATGAATGAAATCCTGTTTGCAATACAGATAGACACTTCTCAGTGAGATAGAAGGTTTTTACACATCTTTTTAAGCAAGAGCTTAAATGGTCAGATCGCTCTGTCCAGCGTCTCTATGATCAGTAACAGTGAGTTAGAGCGTCTGAGCGCTCTCTTGGAGCTTATGCATGCTTATGTTGAAAATGTTATTTCTCGGTCATAGAAAGGCGTTTTATGCAATGGGAAGAGAAGTAGTGACCAACATTAGAAATATTTTTTTTTGCATGAATGAAATCTTGTTTGCAATACAGAAAGACACTTCTCAGTGTGTTAGAAGTTTTTTACACATCCGTTTAAGCAAGAGCTTAAATGGTCAGATCGCTCCGTCCAGTGTCTCTATGACCAGTAACGGTGAGTTAGAGTGTCTGAGCGGTCTGACGGAGCTTATGCATGCTTATGTTGAAAATGTTATTTCTCGGTCATAGAAAGGCGTTTTATGCAATGGGCAAAGATATAGTGTCCAACTTTAGAAATATTTTTTGTGCATGAATGAAATCCTGTTTGCAATACAGAAAGACACTTCTCAGTGTGTTAGAAGGTTTTTACACATCTTTTTAAGCAAGAGCTTAAATGGTCAGATCGCTCCATCCAGCGTCTCTATGATCAGTAACAGTGAGTTAGAGCGTCTGAGCGCTCTCTTGGAGCTTATGCATACTTATATTGAAAATGTTATTTCTCGGTCATAGAAAGGCGTTTTATGCAATGGGCAAAGATATAGTGTCCAACTTTAGAAATATTTTTTGTGCATGAATGAAATCCTGTTTGCAATACAGAAAGACACTTCTCAGTGTGTTAGAAGTTTTTTACACATCCATTTGAGCAAGAACTTAAATGGTTAGATCGCTCTGTCCAGCGTCTCTATTATCAGTAACAGTGAGTTAGAGCGTCTGAGCGCTCTCACTGAGCTTATGCATGCTTATGTTGAAAATGTTATTTCTCGGTCATAGAAAGGCGTTTTATGCAATGGGAAGAGAAGTAGTGACCAACATTAGAAATATTTTTTTTTGCATGAATGAAATCCTGTTTGCAATACAGAAAGACACTTCTCAGTGTGTTAGAAGGTTTTTACACATCTTTTTAAGCAAGAGCTTAAATGGTCAGATCGCTCCATCCAGCGTCTCTATGATCAGTAACAGTGAGTTAGAGTGTCTGAGCGCTCTCTTGGAGCTTATGCATACTTATATTGAAAATGTTATTTCTCGGTCATAGAAAGGCGTTTTATGCAATGGGCAAAGATATAGTGTCCAACTTTAGAAATATTTTTTGTGCATGAATGAAATCCTGTTTGCAATACAGAAAGACACTTCTCAGTGTGTTAGAAGTTTTTTACACATACATTTGAGCAAGAGCTTAAATGGTCAGATCGCTCTGTCCAGCGTCTCTATGATCAGTAACAGTGAGTTAGAGCGTCTGAGCGGTCTGACGGAGCTTATGCATGCTTATATTGAAAATGTTATTTCTCGGTCATAGAAAGGCGTTTTATGCAATGGGCAAAGATATAGTGTCCAACTTTAGAAATATTTTTTTTGCATGAATGAAATCCTGTTTGCAATACAGAAAGACACTTCTCAGTGTGTTACAAGGTTTTTACACATCTTTTTAAGCAAGAGCTTAAATGGTCAGATCGCTCCTTCCAGCGTCTCTATGATCAGTAACAGTGAGTTAGAGCGTCTGAGCGCTCTCTTGGAGCTTATGCATGCTTATGTTGAAAATGTTATTTCTCGGTCATAGAAAGGCGTTTTTTGCAATGGGAAGAGAAGTAGTGACCAACATTAGAAATATTTTTTTTTGCATGAATGAAAACCTGTTTGCAATACAGAAAGACACTTCTCAGTGTGTTAGAAGTTTTTTACACATCCATTTAAGCAAGAGCTTAAATGGTCAGATCGCTCCGTCCAGCGTCTCTATGACCAGTAACAGTGAGTTAGAGTGTCTGAGCAGTCTGACGGACCTTATGCATGCTTAAGTTGAAAATGTTATTTCTCGGTCATAGAAAGGCGTTTTATGCAATGGGCAAAGATATAGTGTCCAACTTTAGAAATATTTTTTGTGCATGAATGAAATCCTGTTTGCAATATAGAAAGACACTTCTCAGTGTGTTAGAAGGTTTTTACACATCTTTTTAAGCAAGAGCTTAAATGGTCAGATCGCTCCATCCAGCGTCTCTATGATCAGTAACAGTGAGTTAGAGCGTCTGAGCGCTCTCTTGGAGCTTATGCATACTTATATTGAAAATGTTATTTCTCGGTCATAGAAAGGCGTTTTATGCAATGGGCAAAGATATAGTGTCCAACTTTAGAAATATTTTTTGTGCATGAATGAAATCCTGTTTGCAATACAGAAAGACACTTCTCAGTGTGTTAGAAGTTTTTTACACATCCATTTAAGCAAGAGCTTAAATGGTCAGATCGCTCCGTCCAGCGTCTCTATGACCAGTAACAGTGAGTTAGAGTGTCTGAGCGGTCTGACGGAGCTTATGCATGCTTATGTTGAAAATGTTATTTCTCGGTCATAGAAAGGCGTTTTATGCAATGGGCAAAGAAATAGTGTCCAACTTTAGAAATATTTTTTGTGCATGAATGAAATCCTGTTTGCAATACAGAAAGACACTTCTCAGTGTGTTAGAAGGTTTTTACACATCTTTTTAAGCAAGAGCTTAAATGGTCAGATCGCTCCATCCAGCGTCTCTATGATCAGTAACAGTGAGTTAGAGCGTCTGAGCGCTCTCTTGGAGCTTATGCATGCTTATACTGAAAATGGTATTTCTCGATCATAGAAAGGCGTTTTATGCAATGGGCAAAGATATAGTGACCAACTTTAGAAATATTTTTTGTGCATGAATGAAATCCTGTTTGCAATACAGAAAGACACTTCTCAGTGTGTTAGAAGTTTTTTACACATACATTTGAGCAAGAGCTTAAATGGTCAGATCGCTCTGTCCAGCGTCTCTATGATCAGTAACGGTGAGTTAGAGCGTCTGAGCGGTCTGACGGAGCTTATGCATGCTTACGTTGAAAATGTTATTTCTCGGTCATAGAAAGGCGTTTTATGCAATGGGCAAAGATATAGTGACCAACTTTAGAAATATTTTTTGTGCATGAATGAAATCCTGTTTGCAATACAGATAGACACTTCTCAGTGAGATAGAAGGTTTTTACACATCTTTTTAAGCAAGAGCTTAAATGGTCAGATCGCTCTGTCCAGCGTCTCTATGATCAGTAACAGTGAGTTAGAGCGTCTGAGCGCTCTCTTGGAGCTTATGCATGCTTATGTTGAAAATGTTATTTCTCGGTCATAGAAAGGCGTTTTATGCAATGGGAAGAGAAGTAGTGACCAACATTAGAAATATTTTTTTTTGCATGAATGAAATCTTGTTTGCAATACAGAAAGACACTTCTCAGTGTGTTAGAAGTTTTTTACACATCCGTTTAAGCAAGAGCTTAAATGGTCAGATCGCTCCGTCCAGTGTCTCTATGACCAGTAACGGTGAGTTAGAGTGTCTGAGCGGTCTGACGGAGCTTATGCATGCTTATGTTGAAAATGTTATTTCTCGGTCATAGAAAGGCGTTTTATGCAATGGGCAAAGATATAGTGTCCAACTTTAGAAATATTTTTTGTGCATGAATGAAATCCTGTTTGCAATACAGAAAGACACTTCTCAGTGTGTTAGAAGGTTTTTACACATCTTTTTAAGCAAGAGCTTAAATGGTCAGATCGCTCCATCCAGCGTCTCTATGATCAGTAACAGTGAGTTAGAGCGTCTGAGCGCTCTCTTGGAGCTTATGCATACTTATATTGAAAATGTTATTTCTCGGTCATAGAACGGCGTTTTATGCAATGGGCAAAGATATAGTGACCAACTTTAGAAATATTTTTTGTGCATGAATGAAATCCTGTTTGCAATACAGAAAGACACTTCTCAGTGTGTTAGAAGTTTTTTACACATCCGTTTAAGCAAGAGCTTAAATGGTCAGATCGCTCCGTCCAGTGTCTCTATGACCAGTAACGGTGAGTTAGAGTGTCTGAGCGGTCTGACGGAGCTTATGCATGCTTATGTTGAAAATGTTATTTCTCGGTCATAGAAAGGCGTTTTATGCAATGGGCAAAGATATAGTGTCCAACTTTAGAAATATTTTTTGTGCATGAATGAAATCCTGTTTGCAATACAGAAAGACACTTCTCAGTGTGTTAGAAGGTTTTTACACATCTTTTTAAGCAAGAGCTTAAATGGTCAGATCGCTCCATCCAGCGTCTCTATGATCAGTAACAGTGAGTTAGAGCGTCTGAGCGCTCTCTTGGAGCTTATGCATACTTATATTGAAAATGTTATTTCTCGGTCATAGAAAGGCGTTTTATGCAATGGGCAAAGATATAGTGACCAACTTTAGAAATATTTTTTGTGCATGAATGAAATCCTGTTTGCAATACAGATAGACACTTCTCAGTGAGATAGAAGGTTTTTACACATCTTTTTAAGCAAGAGCTTAAATGGTCAGATCGCTCTGTCCAGCGTCTCTATGATCAGTAACAGTGAGTTAGAGCGTCTGAGCGCTCTCTTGGAGCTTATGCATGCTTATGTTGAAAATGTTATTTCTCGGTCATAGAAAGGCGTTTTATGCAATGGGAAGAGAAGTAGTGACCAACATTAGAAATATTTTTTTTTGCATGAATGAAATCCTGTTTGCAATACAGAAAGACACTTCTCAGTGTGTTAGAAGTTTTTTACACATCCATTTAAGCAAGAGCTTAAATGGTCAGATCGCTCCGTCCAGCGTCTCTATGACCAGTAACAGTGAGTTAGAGTGTCTGAGCAGTCTGACGGACCTTATGCATGCTTAAGTTGAAAATGTTATTTCTCGGTCATAGAAAGGCGTTTTATGCAATGGGCAAAGATATAGTGTCCAACTTTAGAAATATTTTTTGTGCATGAATGAAATCCTGTTTGCAATACAGATAGACACTTCTCAGTGTGTTAGATGGTTTTTACACATCTTTTTAAGCAAGAGCTTAAATGGTCAGATCGCTCCATCCAGCGTCTCTATGATCAGTAACAGTGAGTTAGAGCGTCTGAGCGCTCTCTTGGAGCTTATGCATACTTATATTGAAAATGTTATTTCTCGGTCATAGAAAGGCGTTTTATGCAATGGGCCAAGATATAGTGTCCAACTTTAGAAATATTTTTTTTGCATGAATGAAATCCTGTTTGCAATACAGAAAGACACTTCTCAGTGTGTTAGAAGGTTTTTACACATCTTTTTAAGCAAGAGCTTAAATGGTCAGATCGCTCCATCCAGCGTCTCTATGATCAGTAACAGTGAGTTAGAGCGTCTGAGCGCTCTCTTGGAGCTTATGCATGCTTAAATTGAAAATGTTATTTCTCGGTCAGAGAAAGGCATTTTATGCAATGGTCAAAGATATAGTGACCAACTTTAGAAATATTTTTTGTGCATGAATGAAATCCTGTTTGCAATACAGATAGACACTTCTCAGTGAGATAGAAGGTTTTTTCACATCTTTTTAAGCAAGAGCTTAAATGGTCAGATCGCTCTGTCCAGCGTCTCTATGATCAGTAACAATGAGTTAGAGCGTCTGAGCGCTCTCTTGGAGCTTATGCATACTTATATTGAAAATGTTATTTCTCGGTCATAGAAAGGCGTTTTATGCAATGGGCAAAGATATAGTGTCCAACTTTAGAAATATTTTTTGTGCATGAATGAAATCCTGTTTGCAATACAGAAAGACACTTCTCAGTGGGTTAGAAGTTTTTTACACATACATTTGAGCAAGAGCTTAAATGGTCAGATCGCTCTGTCCAGCGTCTCTATGATCAGTAACAGTGAGTTAGAGCGTCTGAGCGGTCTGACGGAGCTTATGCATGCTTACGTTGAAAATGTTATTTCTCGGTCATAGAAAGGCGTTTTATGCAATGGGCAAAGATATAGTGACCAACTTTAGAAATATTTTTTGTGCATGAATGAAATCCTGTTTGCAATACAGATAGACACTTCTCAGTGAGATAGAAGGTTTTTACACATCTTTTTAAGCAAGAACTTAAATGGTCAGATCGCTCTGTCCAGCGTCTCTATGATCAGTAACAGTGAGTTAGAGCGTCTGAGCGCTCTCACTGAGCTTATGCATGCTTATGTTGAAAATGTTATTTCTCGGTCATAGAAAGGCGTTTTATGCAATGGGAAGAGAAGTAGTGACCAACATTAGAAATATTTTTTTTTTGCATGAATGAAATCCTGTTTGCAATACAGAAAGACACTTCTCAGTGTGTTAGAAGTTTTTTACACATCCATTTAAGCAAGAGCTTAAATGGTCAGATCGCTCCGTCCAGCGTCTCTATGACCAGTAACAGTGAGTTAGAGTGTCTGAGCGGTCTGACGGAGCTTATGCATGCTTATGTTGAAAATGTTATTTCTCGGTCATAGAAAGGCGTTTTATGCAATGGGCAAAGATATAGTGTCCAACTTTAGAAATATTTTTTGTGCATGAATGAAATCCTGTTTGCAATATAGAAAGACACTTCTCAGTGTGTTAGAAGGTTTTTACACATCTTTTTAAGCAAGAGCTTAAATGGTCAGATCGCTCCATCCAGCGTCTCTATGATCAGTAACAGTGAGTTAGAGCGTCTGAGCGCTCTCTTGGAGCTTATGCATACTTATATTGAAAATGTTATTTCTCGGTCATAGAAAGGCGTTTTATGCAATGGGCAAAGATATAGTGTCCAACTTTAGAAATATTTTTTGTGCATGAATGAAATCCTGTTTGCAATACAGAAAGACACTTCTCAGTGGGTTAGAAGTTTTTTACACATACATTTGAGCAAGAGCTTAAATGGTCAGATCGCTCTGTCCAGCGTCTCTATGATCAGTAACAGTGAGTTAGAGCGTCTGAGCGGTCTGACGGAGCTTATGCATGCTTACGTTGAAAATGTTATTTCTCGGTCATAGAAAGGCGTTTTATGCAATGGGCAAAGATATAGTGACCAACTTTAGAAATATTTTTTGTGCATGAATGAAATCCTGTTTGCAATACAGATAGACACTTCTCAGTGAGATAGAAGGTTTTTACACATCTTTTTAAGCAAGAGCTTAAATGGTCAGATCGCTCTGTCCAGCGTCTCTATGATCAGTAACAGTGAGTTAGAGCGTCTGAGCGCTCTCACTGAGCTTATGCATGCTTATGTTGAAAATGTTATTTCTCGGTCATAGAAAGGCGTTTTATGCAATGGGAAGAGAAGTAGTGACCAACATTAGAAATATTTTTTTTTTGCATGAATGAAATCCTGTTTGCAATACAGAAAGACACTTCTCAGTGTGTTAGAAGTTTTTTACACATCCATTTAAGCAAGAGCTTAAATGGTCAGATCGCTCCGTCCAGCGTCTCTATGACCAGTAACAGTGAGTTAGAGTGTCTGAGCGGTCTGACGGAGCTTATGCATGCTTATGTTGAAAATGTTATTTCTCGGTCATAGAAAGGCGTTTTATGCAATGGGCAAAGATATAGTGTCCAACTTTAGAAATATTTTTTGTGCATGAATGAAATCCTGTTTGCAATACAGAAAGACACTTCTCAGTGTGTTAGAAGGTTTTTACACATCTTTTTAAGCAAGAGCTTAAATGGTCAGATCGCTCCATCCAGCGTCTCTATGATCAGTAACAGTGAGTTAGAGCGTCTGAGCGCTCTCTTGGAGCTTATGCATACTTATATTGAAAATGTTATTTCTCGGTCATAGAAAGGCGTTTTATGCAATGGGCCAAGATATAGTGTCCAACTTTAGAAAAAATTTTTTTGCATGAATGAAATCCTGTTTGCAATACAGAAAGACACTTCTCAGTGTGTTAGAAGGTTTTTACACATCTTTTTAAGCAAGAGCTTAAATGGTCAGATCGCTCCATCCAGCGTCTCTATGATCAGTAACAGTGAGTTAGAGCGTCTGAGCGCTCTCTTGGAGCTTATGCATGCTTATGTTGAAAATGTTATTTCTCGGTCATAGAAAGGCGTTTTATGCAATGGGAAGAGAAGTAGTGACCAACATTAGAAATATTTTTTTTTGCATGAATGAAAACCTGTTTGCAATACAGAAAGACACTTCTCAGTGTGTTAGAAGTTTTTTACACATCCGTTTAAGCAAGAGCTTAAATGGTCAGATCGCTCCGTCCAGTGTCTCTATGACCAGTAACAGTGAGTTAGAGTGTCTGAGCGGTCTGACGGAGCTTATGCATGCTTATGTTGAAAATGTTATTTCTCGGTCATAGAAAGGCGTTTTATGCAATGGGCAAAGATATAGTGTCCAACTTTAGAAATATTTTTTGTGCATGAATGAAATCCTGTTTGCAATATAGAAAGACACTTCTCAGTGTGTTAGAAGGTTTTTACACATCTTTTTAAGCAAGAGCTTAAATGGTCAGATCGCTCCATCCAGCGTCTCTATGATCAGTAACAGTGAGTTAGAGCGTCTGAGCGCTCTCTTGGAGCTTATGCATACTTATATTGAAAATGTTATTTCTCGGTCATAGAAAGGCGTTTTATGCAATGGGCAAAGATATAGTGTCCAACTTTAGAAATATTTTTTGTGCATGAATGAAATCCTGTTTGCAATACAGAAAGACACTTCTCAGTGTGTTACAAGGTTTTTACACATCTTTTTAAGCAAGAGCTTAAATGGTCAGATCGCTCCTTCCAGCGTCTCTATGATCAGTAACAGTGAGTTAGAGCGTCTGAGCGCTCTCTTGGAGCTTATGCATGCTTATGTTGAAAATGTTATTTCTCGGTCATAGAAAGGCGTTTTATGCAATGGGAAGAGAAGTAGTGACCAACATTAGAAATATTTTTTTTTGCATGAATGAAAACCTGTTTGCAATACAGAAAGACACTTCTCAGTGTGTTAGAAGTTTTTTACACATCCATTTAAGCAAGAGCTTAAATGGTCAGATCGCTCCGTCCAGCGTCTCTATGACCAGTAACAGTGAGTTAGAGTGTCTGAGCAGTCTGACGGACCTTATGCATGCTTAAGTTGAAAATGTTATTTCTCGGTCATAGAAAGGCGTTTTATGCAATGGGCAAAGATATAGTGTCCAACTTTAGAAATATTTTTTGTGCATGAATGAAATCCTGTTTGCAATACAGATAGACACTTCTCAGTGTGTTAGATGGTTTTTACACATCTTTTTAAGCAAGAGCTTAAATGGTCAGATCGCTCCATCCAGCGTTTCTATGATCAGTAACAGTGAGTTAGAGCGTCTGAGCGCTCTCTTGGAGCTTATGCATGCTTAAATTGAAAATGTTATTTCTCGGTCATAGAAAGGCATTTTATGCAATGGTCAAAGATATAGTGACCAACTTTAGAAATATTTTTTGTGCATGAATGAAATCCTGTTTGCAATACAGATAGACACTTCTCAGTGAGATAGAAGGTTTTTACACATCTTTTTAAGCAAGAGCTTAAATGGTCAGATCGCTCTGTCCAGCGTCTCTATGATCAGTAACAGTGAGTTAGAGCGTCTGAGCGCTCTCTTGGAGCTTATGCATGCTTATGTTGAAAATGTTATTTCTCGGTCATAGAAAGGCGTTTTATGCAATGGGAAGAGAAGTAGTGACCAACATTAGAAATATTTTTTTTTGCATGAATGAAATCTTGTTTGCAATACAGAAAGACACTTCTCAGTGTGTTAGAAGTTTTTTACACATCCGTTTAAGCAAGAGCTTAAATGGTCAGATCGCTCCGTCCAGTGTCTCTATGACCAGTAACGGTGAGTTAGAGTGTCTGAGCGGTCTGACGGAGCTTATGCATGCTTATGTTGAAAATGTTATTTCTCGGTCATAGAAAGGCGTTTTATGCAATGGGCAAAGATATAGTGTCCAACTTTAGAAATATTTTTTGTGCATGAATGAAATCCTGTTTGCAATACAGAAAGACACTTCTCAGTGTGTTAGAAGGTTTTTACACATCTTTTTAAGCAAGAGCTTAAATGGTCAGATCGCTCCATCCAGCGTCTCTATGATCAGTAACAGTGAGTTAGAGCGTCTGAGCGCTCTCTTGGAGCTTATGCATACTTATATTGAAAATGTTATTTCTCGGTCATAGAAAGGCGTTTTATGCAATGGGCAAAGATATAGTGTCCAACTTTAGAAATATTTTTTGTGCATGAATGAAATCCTGTTTGCAATACAGAAAGACACTTCTCAGTGTGTTAGAAGTTTTTTACACATCCATTTGAGCAAGAACTTAAATGGTTAGATCGCTCTGTCCAGCGTCTCTATTATCAGTAACAGTGAGTTAGAGCGTCTGAGCGCTCTCACTGAGCTTATGCATGCTTATGTTGAAAATGTTATTTCTCGGTCATAGAAAGGCGTTTTATGCAATGGGAAGAGAAGTAGTGACCAACATTAGAAATATTTTTTTTTGCATGAATGAAATCCTGTTTGCAATACAGAAAGACACTTCTCAGTGTGTTAGAAGGTTTTTACACATCTTTTTAAGCAAGAGCTTAAATGGTCAGATCGCTCCATCCAGCGTCTCTATGATCAGTAACAGTGAGTTAGAGTGTCTGAGCGCTCTCTTGGAGCTTATGCATACTTATATTGAAAATGTTATTTCTCGGTCATAGAAAGGCGTTTTATGCAATGGGCAAAGATATAGTGTCCAACTTTAGAAATATTTTTTGTGCATGAATGAAATCCTGTTTGCAATACAGAAAGACACTTCTCAGTGTGTTAGAAGTTTTTTACACATACATTTGAGCAAGAGCTTAAATGGTCAGATCGCTCTGTCCAGCGTCTCTATGATCAGTAACAGTGAGTTAGAGCGTCTGAGCGGTCTGACGGAGCTTATGCATGCTTATATTGAAAATGTTATTTCTCGGTCATAGAAAGGCGTTTTATGCAATGGGCAAAGATATAGTGTCCAACTTTAGAAATATTTTTTTTGCATGAATGAAATCCTGTTTGCAATACAGAAAGACACTTCTCAGTGTGTTACAAGGTTTTTACACATCTTTTTAAGCAAGAGCTTAAATGGTCAGATCGCTCCTTCCAGCGTCTCTATGATCAGTAACAGTGAGTTAGAGCGTCTGAGCGCTCTCTTGGAGCTTATGCATGCTTATGTTGAAAATGTTATTTCTCGGTCATAGAAAGGCGTTTTTTGCAATGGGAAGAGAAGTAGTGACCAACATTAGAAATATTTTTTTTTGCATGAATGAAAACCTGTTTGCAATACAGAAAGACACTTCTCAGTGTGTTAGAAGTTTTTTACACATCCATTTAAGCAAGAGCTTAAATGGTCAGATCGCTCCGTCCAGCGTCTCTATGACCAGTAACAGTGAGTTAGAGTGTCTGAGCAGTCTGACGGACCTTATGCATGCTTAAGTTGAAAATGTTATTTCTCGGTCATAGAAAGGCGTTTTATGCAATGGGCAAAGATATAGTGTCCAACTTTAGAAATATTTTTTGTGCATGAATGAAATCCTGTTTGCAATATAGAAAGACACTTCTCAGTGTGTTAGAAGGTTTTTACACATCTTTTTAAGCAAGAGCTTAAATGGTCAGATCGCTCCATCCAGCGTCTCTATGATCAGTAACAGTGAGTTAGAGCGTCTGAGCGCTCTCTTGGAGCTTATGCATACTTATATTGAAAATGTTATTTCTCGGTCATAGAAAGGCGTTTTATGCAATGGGCAAAGATATAGTGTCCAACTTTAGAAATATTTTTTGTGCATGAATGAAATCCTGTTTGCAATACAGAAAGACACTTCTCAGTGTGTTAGAAGTTTTTTACACATCCATTTAAGCAAGAGCTTAAATGGTCAGATCGCTCCGTCCAGCGTCTCTATGACCAGTAACAGTGAGTTAGAGTGTCTGAGCGGTCTGACGGAGCTTATGCATGCTTATGTTGAAAATGTTATTTCTCGGTCATAGAAAGGCGTTTTATGCAATGGGCAAAGAAATAGTGTCCAACTTTAGAAATATTTTTTGTGCATGAATGAAATCCTGTTTGCAATACAGAAAGACACTTCTCAGTGTGTTAGAAGGTTTTTACACATCTTTTTAAGCAAGAGCTTAAATGGTCAGATCGCTCCATCCAGCGTCTCTATGATCAGTAACAGTGAGTTAGAGCGTCTGAGCGCTCTCTTGGAGCTTATGCATGCTTATACTGAAAATGGTATTTCTCGATCATAGAAAGGCGTTTTATGCAATGGGCAAAGATATAGTGACCAACTTTAGAAATATTTTTTGTGCATGAATGAAATCCTGTTTGCAATACAGAAAGACACTTCTCAGTGTGTTAGAAGTTTTTTACACATACATTTGAGCAAGAGCTTAAATGGTCAGATCGCTCTGTCCAGCGTCTCTATGATCAGTAACGGTGAGTTAGAGCGTCTGAGCGGTCTGACGGAGCTTATGCATGCTTACGTTGAAAATGTTATTTCTCGGTCATAGAAAGGCGTTTTATGCAATGGGCAAAGATATAGTGACCAACTTTAGAAATATTTTTTGTGCATGAATGAAATCCTGTTTGCAATACAGATAGACACTTCTCAGTGAGATAGAAGGTTTTTACACATCTTTTTAAGCAAGAGCTTAAATGGTCAGATCGCTCTGTCCAGCGTCTCTATGATCAGTAACAGTGAGTTAGAGCGTCTGAGCGCTCTCTTGGAGCTTATGCATGCTTATGTTGAAAATGTTATTTCTCGGTCATAGAAAGGCGTTTT
Organism: Cirrhinus molitorella; assembly: GCA_033026305.1. Taxonomy (NCBI): domain Eukaryota; kingdom Metazoa; phylum Chordata; class Actinopteri; order Cypriniformes; family Cyprinidae; genus Cirrhinus; species Cirrhinus molitorella. The sequence goes on along the minus strand of CM065133.1, from coordinate 15,872,258 downwards.
ATGCAATGGGAAGAGAAGTAGTGACCAACATTAGAAATATTTTTTTTTGCATGAATGAAATCTTGTTTGCAATACAGAAAGACACTTCTCAGTGTGTTAGAAGTTTTTTACACATCCGTTTAAGCAAGAGCTTAAATGGTCAGATCGCTCCGTCCAGTGTCTCTATGACCAGTAACGGTGAGTTAGAGTGTCTGAGCGGTCTGACGGAGCTTATGCATGCTTATGTTGAAAATGTTATTTCTCGGTCATAGAAAGGCGTTTTATGCAATGGGCAAAGATATAGTGTCCAACTTTAGAAATATTTTTTGTGCATGAATGAAATCCTGTTTGCAATACAGAAAGACACTTCTCAGTGTGTTAGAAGGTTTTTACACATCTTTTTAAGCAAGAGCTTAAATGGTCAGATCGCTCCATCCAGCGTCTCTATGATCAGTAACAGTGAGTTAGAGCGTCTGAGCGCTCTCTTGGAGCTTATGCATACTTATATTGAAAATGTTATTTCTCGGTCATAGAACGGCGTTTTATGCAATGGGCAAAGATATAGTGACCAACTTTAGAAATATTTTTTGTGCATGAATGAAATCCTGTTTGCAATACAGAAAGACACTTCTCAGTGTGTTAGAAGTTTTTTACACATCCGTTTAAGCAAGAGCTTAAATGGTCAGATCGCTCCGTCCAGTGTCTCTATGACCAGTAACGGTGAGTTAGAGTGTCTGAGCGGTCTGACGGAGCTTATGCATGCTTATGTTGAAAATGTTATTTCTCGGTCATAGAAAGGCGTTTTATGCAATGGGCAAAGATATAGTGTCCAACTTTAGAAATATTTTTTGTGCATGAATGAAATCCTGTTTGCAATACAGAAAGACACTTCTCAGTGTGTTAGAAGGTTTTTACACATCTTTTTAAGCAAGAGCTTAAATGGTCAGATCGCTCCATCCAGCGTCTCTATGATCAGTAACAGTGAGTTAGAGCGTCTGAGCGCTCTCTTGGAGCTTATGCATACTTATATTGAAAATGTTATTTCTCGGTCATAGAAAGGCGTTTTATGCAATGGGCAAAGATATAGTGACCAACTTTAGAAATATTTTTTGTGCATGAATGAAATCCTGTTTGCAATACAGATAGACACTTCTCAGTGAGATAGAAGGTTTTTACACATCTTTTTAAGCAAGAGCTTAAATGGTCAGATCGCTCTGTCCAGCGTCTCTATGATCAGTAACAGTGAGTTAGAGCGTCTGAGCGCTCTCTTGGAGCTTATGCATGCTTATGTTGAAAATGTTATTTCTCGGTCATAGAAAGGCGTTTTATGCAATGGGAAGAGAAGTAGTGACCAACATTAGAAATATTTTTTTTTGCATGAATGAAATCCTGTTTGCAATACAGAAAGACACTTCTCAGTGTGTTAGAAGTTTTTTACACATCCGTTTAAGCAAGAGCTTAAATGGTCAGATCGCTCCGTCCAGTGTCTCTATGACCAGTAACAGTGAGTTAGAGTGTCTGAGCGGTCTGACGGAGCTTATGCATGCTTATGTTGAAAATGTTATTTCTCGGTCATAGAAAGGCGTTTTATGCAATGGGCAAAGATATAGTGTCCAACTTTAGAAATATTTTTTGTGCATGAATGAAATCCTGTTTGCAATACAGAAAGACACTTCTCAGTGTGTTAGAAGGTTTTTACACATCTTTTTAAGCAAGAGCTTAAATGGTCAGATCGCTCCATCCAGCGTCTCTATGATCAGTAACAGTGAGTTAGAGCGTCTGAGCGCTCTCTTGGAGCTTATGCATACTTATATTGAAAATGTTATTTCTCGGTCATAGAAAGGCGTTTTATGCAATGGGCAAAGATATAGTGTCCAACTTTAGAAATATTTTTTGTGCATGAATGAAATCCTGTTTGCAATACAGAAAGACACTTCTCAGTGTGTTAGAAGGTTTTTACACATCTTTTTAAGCAAGAGCTTAAATGGTCAGATCGCTCCATCCAGCGTCTCTATGATCAGAAACAGTGAGTTAGAGCGTCTGAGCGCTCTCTTGGAGCTTATGCATGCTTAAATTGAAAACGTTATTTCTCGGTCATAGAAAGGCGTTTTATGCAATGGGCAAAGATATAGTGACCAACTTTAGAAATATTTTTTGTGCATGAATGAAATCCTGTTTGCAATAGAGAAAGACACTTCTCAGTGTGTTAGAAGTTTTTTACACATCCATTTGAGCAAGAACTTAAATGGTCAGATCGCTCTGTCCAGCGTCTCTATGATCAGTAACAGTGAGTTAGAGCGTCTGAGCGCTCTCAGTGAGCTTATGCATGCTTGTGTTGACAATGTTATTTCTCGGTCATAGAAAGGCGTTTTATGCAATGGGAAGAGAAGTAGTGACCAACATTAGAAATATTTTTTTTTGCATGAATGAAATCCTGTTTGCAATACAGAAAGACACTTCTCAGTGTGTTAGAAGTTTTTTACACATCCGTTTAAGCAAGAGCTTAAATGGTCAGATCGCTCCGTCCAGCGTCTCTATGACCAGTAACAGTGAGTTAGAGTGTCTGAGCGGTCTGACGGAGCTTATGCATGCTTATGTTGAAAATGTTATTTCTCGGTCATAGAAAGGCGTTTTATGCAATGGGCAAAGATATAGTGACCAACTTTAGAAATATTTTTTGTGCATGAATGAAATCCTGTTTGCAATACAGATAGACACTTCTCAGTGTGTTAGATGGTTTTTACACATCTTTTTAAGCAAGAGCTTAAATGGTCAGATCGCTCCATCCAGCGTCTCTATGATCAGTAACAGTGAGTTAGAGCGTCTGAGCGCTCTCTTGGAGCTTATGCATGCTTAAATTGAAAATGTTATTTCTCGGTCAGAGAAAGGCATTTTATGCAATGGTCAAAGATATAGTGACCAACTTTAGAAATATTTTTTGTGCATGAATGAAATCCTGTTTGCAATACAGATAGACACTTCTCAGTGAGATAGAAGGTTTTTACACATCTTTTTAAGCAAGAGCTTAAATGGTCAGATCGCTCTGTCCAGCGTCTCTATGATCAGTAACAGTGAGTTAGAGCGTCTGAGCGCTCTCTTGGAGCTTATGCATGCTTATGTTGAAAATGTTATTTCTCGGTCATAGAAAGGCGTTTTATGCAATGGGAAGAGAAGTAGTGACCAACATTAGAAATATTTTTTTTTGCATGAATGAAATCCTGTTTGCAATACAGAAAGACACTTCTCAGTGTGTTAGAAGTTTTTTACACATCCGTTTAAGCAAGAGCTTAAATGGTCAGATCGCTCCGTCCAGTGTCTCTATGACCAGTAACAGTGAGTTAGAGTGTCTGAGCGGTCTGACGGAGCTTATGCATGCTTATGTTGAAAATGTTATTTCTCGGTCATAGAAAGGCGTTTTATGCAATGGGCAAAGATATAGTGTCCAACTTTAGAAATATTTTTTGTGCATGAATGAAATCCTGTTTGCAATACAGAAAGACACTTCTCAGTGTGTTAGAAGGTTTTTACACATCTTTTTAAGCAAGAGCTTAAATGGTCAGATCGCTCCATCCAGCGTCTCTATGATCAGTAACAGTGAGTTAGAGCGTCTGAGCGCTCTCTTGGAGCTTATGCATACTTATATTGAAAATGTTATTTCTCGGTCATAGAAAGGCGTTTTATGCAATGGGCAAAGATATAGTGTCCAACTTTAGAAATATTTTTTGTGCATGAATGAAATCCTGTTTGCAATACAGAAAGACACTTCTCAGTGTGTTAGAAGGTTTTTACACATCTTTTTAAGCAAGAGCTTAAATGGTCAGATCGCTCCATCTAGCGTCTCTATGATCAGTAACAGTGAGTTAGAGCGTCTGAGCGCTCTCTTGGAGCTTATGCATGCTTAAATTGAAAACGTTATTTCTCGGTCATAGAAAGGCGTTTTATGCAATGGGCAAAGATATAGTGACCAACTTTAGAAATATTTTTTGTGCATGAATGAAATCCTGTTTGCAATAGAGAAAGACACTTCTCAGTGTGTTAGAAGTTTTTTACACATCCATTTGAGCAAGAACTTAAATGGTCAGATCGCTCTGTCCAGCGTCTCTATGATCAGTAACAGTGAGTTAGAGCGTCTGAGCGCTCTCACTGAGCTTATGCATGCTTATGTTGAAAATGTTATTTCTCGGTCATAGAAAGGCGTTTTATGCAATGGGAAGAGAAGTAGTGACCAAGATTAGAAATATTTTTTTTTGCATGAATGAAATCCTGTTTGCAATACAGAAAGACACTTCTCAGTGTGTTAGAAGGTTTTTACACATCTTTTTAAGCAAGAGCTTAAATGGTCAGATCGCTCCATCCAGCGTCTCTATGATCAGTAACAGTGAGTTAGAGCGTCTGAGCGCTCTCTTGGAGCTTATGCATGCTTATACTGAAAATGGTATTTCTCGATCATAGAAAGGCGTTTTATGCAATGGGCAAAGATATAGTGACCAACTTTAGAAATATTTTTTGTGCATGAATGAAATCCTGTTTGCAATACAGAAAGACACTTCTCAGTGTGTTAGAAGTTTTTTACACATACATTTGAGCAAGAGCTTAAATGGTCAGATCGCTCTGTCCAGCGTCTCTATGATCAGTAACGGTGAGTTAGAGCGTCTGAGCGGTCTGACGGAGCTTATGCATGCTTACGTTGAAAATGTTATTTCTCGGTCATAGAAAGGCGTTTTATGCAATGGGCAAAGATATAGTGACCAACTTTAGAAATATTTTTTGTGCATGAATGAAATCCTGTTTGCAATACAGATAGACACTTCTCAGTGAGATAGAAGGTTTTTACACATCTTTTTAAGCAAGAGCTTAAATGGTCAGATCGCTCCGTCCAGCGTCTCTATGACCAGTAACAGTGAGTTAGAGTGTCTGAGCTGTCTGACGGAGCTTATGCATGCTTATGTTGAAAATGTTATTTCTCGGTCATAGAAAGGCGTTTTATGCAATGGGAAGAGAAGTAGTGACCAACATTAGAAATATTTTTTTTTTGCATGAATGAAATCCTGTTTGCAATACAGAAAGACACTTCTCAGTGTGTTAGAAGTTTTTTACACATCCGTTTAAGCAAGAGCTTAAATGGTCAGATCGCTCCGTCCAGCGTCTCTATGACCAGTAACAATGAGTTAGAGTGTCTGAGCGGTCTGACGGAGCTTATGCATGCTTATGTTGAAAATGTTATTTCTCTGTCATAGAAAGGCGTTTTATGCAATGGGCAAAGATATAGTGTCCAACTTTAGAAATATTTTTTGTGCATGAATGAAATCCTGTTTGCAATACAGAAAGACACTTCTCAGTGTGTTAGAAGGTTTTTACACATCTTTTTAAGCAAGAGCTTAAATGGTCAGATCGCTCCATCCAGCGTCTCTATGATCAGTAACAGTGAGTTAGAGCGTCTGAGCGCTCTCTTGGAGCTTATGCATGCTTAAATTGAAAACGTTATTTCTCGGTCATAGAAAGGCGTTTTATGCAATGGGCAAAGATATAGTGACCAACTTTAGAAATATTTTTTGTGCATGAATGAAATCCTGTTTGCAATAGAGAAAGACACTTCTCAGTGTGTTAGAAGTTTTTTACACATCCATTTGAGCAAGAACTTAAATGGTCAGATCGCTCTGTCCAGCGTCTCTATGATCAGTAACAGTGAGTTAGAGCGTCTGAGCGCTCTCACTGAGCTTATGCATGCTTGTGTTGAAAATGTTATTTCTCGGTCATAGAAAGGCGTTTTATGCAATGGGAAGAGAAGTAGTGACCAACATTAGAAATATTTTTTTTTACATGAATGAAATCCTGTTTGCAATACAGAAAGACACTTCTCAGTGTGTTAGAAGTTTTTTACACATCCGTTTAAGCAAGAGCTTAAATGGTCAGATCGCTCCGTCCAGTGTCTCTATGACCAGTAACAGTGAGTTAGAGTGTCTGAGCGGTCTGACGGAGCTTATGCATGCTTATGTTGAAAATGTTATTTCTCGGTCATAGAAAGGCGTTTTATGCAATGGGCAAAGATATAGTGTCCAACTTTAGAAATATTTTTTTTGCATGAATGAAATCCTGTTTGCAATACAGAAAGACACTTCTCAGTGTGTTACAAGGTTTTTACACATCTTTTTAAGCAAGAGCTTAAATGGTCAGATCGCTCCTTCCAGCGTCTCTATGATCAGTAACAGTGAGTTAGAGCGTCTGAGCGCTCTCTTGGAGCTTATGCATGCTTATGTTGAAAATGTTATTTCTCGGTCATAGAAAGGCGTTTTATGCAATGGGAAGAGAAGTAGTGTCCAACTTTAGAAAAATTTTTTTTGCATGAATGAAATCCTGTTTGCAATACAGAAAGACACTTCTCAGTGTGTTAAAAGGTTTTTACACATCTTTTTAAGCAAGAGCTTAAATGGTCAGATCGCTCCATCCAGCGTCTCTATGATCAGTAACAGTGAGTTAGAGCGTCTGAGCGCTCTCTTGGAGCTTATGCATGCTTATGTTGAAAATGTTATTTCTCGGTCATAGAAAGGCGTTTTATGCAATGGGAAGAGAAGTAGTGACCAACATTAGAAATATTTTTTTTTGCATGAATGAAAACCTGTTTGCAATACAGAAAGACACTTCTCAGTGTGTTAGAAGTTTTTTACACATCCGTTTAAGCAAGAGCTTAAATGGTCAGATCGCTCCGTCCAGTGTCTCTATGACCAGTAACAGTGAGTTAGAGTGTCTGAGCGGTCTGACGGAGCTTATGCATGCTTATGTTGAAAATGTTATTTCTCGGTCATAGAAAGGCGTTTTATGCAATGGGCAAAGATATAGTGTCCAACTTTAGAAATATTTTTTGTGCATGAATGAAATCCTGTTTGCAATATAGAAAGACACTTCTCAGTGTGTTAGAAGGTTTTTACACATCTTTTTAAGCAAGAGCTTAAATGGTCAGATCGCTCCATCCAGCGTCTCTATGATCAGTAACAGTGAGTTAGAGCGTCTGAGCGCTCTCTTGGAGCTTATGCATACTTATATTGAAAATGTTATTTCTCGGTCATAGAAAGGCGTTTTATGCAATGGGCAAAGATATAGTGTCCAACTTTAGAAATATTTTTTGTGCATGAATGAAATCCTGTTTGCAATACAGAAAGACACTTCTCAGTGTGTTACAAGGTTTTTACACATCTTTTTAAGCAAGAGCTTAAATGGTCAGATCGCTCCTTCCAGCGTCTCTATGATCAGTAACAGTGAGTTAGAGCGTCTGAGCGCTCTCTTGGAGCTTATGCATGCTTATGTTGAAAATGTTATTTCTCGGTCATAGAAAGGCGTTTTATGCAATGGGAAGAGAAGTAGTGACCAACATTAGAAATATTTTTTTTTGCATGAATGAAAACCTGTTTGCAATACAGAAAGACACTTCTCAGTGTGTTAGAAGTTTTTTACACATCCATTTAAGCAAGAGCTTAAATGGTCAGATCGCTCCGTCCAGCGTCTCTATGACCAGTAACAGTGAGTTAGAGTGTCTGAGCAGTCTGACGGACCTTATGCATGCTTAAGTTGAAAATGTTATTTCTCGGTCATAGAAAGGCGTTTTATGCAATGGGCAAAGATATAGGGTCCAACTTTAGAAATATTTTTTGTGCATGAATGAAATCCTGTTTGCAATACAGATAGACACTTCTCAGTGTGTTAGATGGTTTTTACACATCTTTTTAAGCAAGAGCTTAAATGGTCAGATCGCTCCATCCAGCGTTTCTATGATCAGTAACAGTGAGTTAGAGCGTCTGAGCGCTCTCTTGGAGCTTATGCATGCTTAAATTGAAAATGTTATTTCTCGGTCATAGAAAGGCATTTTATGCAATGGTCAAAGATATAGTGACCAACTTTAGAAATATTTTTTTTGCATGAATGAAATCCTGTTTGCAATACAGATAGACACTTCTCAGTGAGATAGAAGGTTTTTACACATCTTTTTAAGCAAGAGCTTAAATGGTCAGATCGCTCTGTCCAGCGTCTCTATGATCAGTAACAGTGAGTTAGAGCGTCTGAGCGCTCTCTTGGAGCTTATGCATGCTTATGTTGAAAATGTTATTTCTCGGTCATAGAAAGGCGTTTTATGCAATGGGAAGAGAAGTAGTGACCAACATTAGAAATATTTTTTTTTGCATGAATGTAATCTTGTTTGCAATACAGAAAGACACTTCTCAGTGTGTTAGAAGTTTTTTACACATCCGTTTAAGCAAGAGCTTAAATGGTCAGATCGCTCCGTCCAGTGTCTCTATGACCAGTAACGGTGAGTTAGAGTGTCTGAGCGGTCTGACGGAGCTTATGCATGCTTATGTTGAAAATGTTATTTCTCGGTCATAGAAAGGCGTTTTATGCAATGGGCAAAGATATAGTGTCCAACTTTAGAAATATTTTTTGTGCATGAATGAAATCCTGTTTGCAATACAGAAAGACACTTCTCAGTGTGTTAGAAGGTTTTTACACATCTTTTTAAGCAAGAGCTTAAATGGTCAGATCGCTCCATCCAGCGTCTCTATGATCAGTAACAGTGAGTTAGAGCGTCTGAGCGCTCTCTTGGAGCTTATGCATACTTATATTGAAAATGTTATTTCTCGGTCATAGAAAGGCGTTTTATGCAATGGGCAAAGATATAGTGTCCAACTTTAGAAATATTTTTTGTGCATGAATGAAATCCTGTTTGCAATACAGAAAGACACTTCTCAGTGTGTTAGAAGTTTTTTACACATCCATTTGAGCAAGAACTTAAATGGTTAGATCGCTCTGTCCAGCGTCTCTATTATCAGTAACAGTGAGTTAGAGCGTCTGAGCGCTCTCACTGAGCTTATGCATGCTTATGTTGAAAATGTTATTTCTCGGTCATAGAAAGGCGTTTTATGCAATGGGAAGAGAAGTAGTGACCAACATTAGAAATATTTTTTTTTGCATGAATGAAATCCTGTTTGCAATACAGAAAGACACTTCTCAGTGTGTTAGAAGGTTTTTACACATCTTTTTAAGCAAGAGCTTAAATGGTCAGATCGCTCCATCCAGCGTCTCTATGATCAGTAACAGTGAGTTAGAGCGTCTGAGCGCTCTCTTGGAGCTTATGCATACTTATATTGAAAATGTTATTTCTCGGTCATAGAAAGGCGTTTTATGCAATGGGCAAAGATATAGTGTCCAACTTTAGAAATATTTTTTGTGCATGAATGAAATCCTGTTTGCAATACAGAAAGACACTTCTCAGTGTGTTAGAAGTTTTTTACACATACATTTGAGCAAGAGCTTAAATGGTCAGATCGCTCTGTCCAGCGTCTCTATGATCAGTAACAGTGAGTTAGAGCGTCTGAGCGGTCTGACGGAGCTTATGCATGCTTATATTGAAAATGTTATTTCTCGGTCATAGAAAGGCGTTTTATGCAATGGGCAAAGATATAGTGTCCAACTTTAGAAATATTTTTTTTGCATGAATGAAATCCTGTTTGCAATACAGAAAGACACTTCTCAGTGTGTTACAAGGTTTTTACACATCTTTTTAAGCAAGAGCTTAAATGGTCAGATCGCTCCTTCCAGCGTCTCTATGATCAGTAACAGTGAGTTAGAGCGTCTGAGCGCTCTCTTGGAGCTTATGCATGCTTATGTTGAAAATGTTATTTCTCGGTCATAGAAAGGCGTTTTTTGCAATGGGAAGAGAAGTAGTGACCAACATTAGAAATATTTTTTTTTGCATGAATGAAAACCTGTTTGCAATACAGAAAGACACTTCTCAGTGTGTTAGAAGTTTTTTACACATCCATTTAAGCAAGAGCTTAAATGGTCAGATCGCTCCGTCCAGCGTCTCTATGACCAGTAACAGTGAGTTAGAGTGTCTGAGCAGTCTGACGGACCTTATGCATGCTTAAGTTGAAAATGTTATTTCTCGGTCATAGAAAGGCGTTTTATGCAATGGGCAAAGATATAGTTTCCAACTTTAGAAATATTTTTTGTGCATGAATGAAATCCTGTTTGCAATACAGATAGACACTTCTCAGTGTGTTAGATGGTTTTTACACATCTTTTTAAGCAAGAGCTTAAATGGTCAGATCGCTCCATCCAGCGTCTCTATGATCAGTAACAGTGAGTTAGAGCGTCTGAGCGCTCTCTTGGAGCTTATGCATACTTATATTGAAAATGTTATTTCTCGGTCATAGAAAGGCGTTTTATGCAATGGGCCAAGATATAGTGTCCAACTTTAGAAATATTTTTTTTGCATGAATGAAATCCTGTTTGCAATACAGAAAGACACTTCTCAGTGTGTTAGAAGGTTTTTACACATCTTTTTAAGCAAGAGCTTAAATGGTCAGATCGCTCCATCCAGCGTCTCTATGATCAGTAACAGTGAGTTAGAGCGTCTGAGCGCTCTCTTGGAGCTTATGCATGCTTAAATTGAAAATGTTATTTCTCGGTCAGAGAAAGGCATTTTATGCAATGGTCAAAGATATAGTGACCAACTTTAGAAATATTTTTTGTGCATGAATGAAATCCTGTTTGCAATACAGATAGACACTTCTCAGTGAGATAGAAGGTTTTTACACATCTTTTTAAGCAAGAGCTTAAATGGTCAGATCGCTCTGTCCAGCGTCTCTATGATCAGTAACAGTGAGTTAGAGCGTCTGAGCGCTCTCTTGGAGCTTATGCATGCTTATGTTGAAAATGTTATTTCTCGGTCATAGAAAGGCGTTTCATGCAATGGGAAGAGAAGTAGTGACCAACATTAGAAATATTTTTTTTTGCATGAATGAAATCCTGTTTGCAATACAGAAAGACACTTCTCAGTGTGTTAGAAGTTTTTTACACATCCGTTTAAGCAAGAGCTTAAATGGTCAGATCGCTCCGTCCAGTGTCTCTATGACCAGTAACAGTGAGTTAGAGTGTCTGAGCGGTCTGACGGAGCTTATGCATGCTTATGTTGAAAATGTTATTTCTCGGTCATAGAAAGGCGTTTTATGCAATGGGCAAAGATATAGTGTCCAACTTTAGAAATATTTTTTGTGCATGAATGAAATCCTGTTTGCAATATAGAAAGACACTTCTCAGTGTGTTAGAAGGTTTTTACACATCTTTTTAAGCAAGAGCTTAAATGGTCAGATCGCTCCATCCAGCGTCTCTATGATCAGTAACAGTGAGTTAGAGCGTCTGAGCGCTCTCTTGGAGCTTATGCATACTTATATTGAAAATGTTATTTCTCGGTCATAGAAAGGCGTTTTATGCAATGGGCAAAGATATAGTGTCCAACTTTAGAAATATTTTTTGTGCATGAATGAAATCCTGTTTGCAATACAGAAAGACACTTCTCAGTGGGTTAGAAGTTTTTTACACATACATTTGAGCAAGAGCTTAAATGGTCAGATCGCTCTGTCCAGCGTCTCTATGATCAGTAACAGTGAGTTAGAGCGTCTGAGCGGTCTGACGGAGCTTATGCATGCTTACGTTGAAAATGTTATTTCTCGGTCATAGAAAGGCGTTTTATGCAATGGGCAAAGATATAGTGACCAACTTTAGAAATATTTTTTGTGCATGAATGAAATCCTGTTTGCAATACAGATAGACACTTCTCAGTGAGATAGAAGGTTTTTACACATCTTTTTAAGCAAGAGCTTAAATGGTCAGATCGCTCTGTCCAGCGTCTCTATGATCAGTAACAGTGAGTTAGAGCGTCTGAGCGCTCTCACTGAGCTTATGCATGCTTATGTTGAAAATGTTATTTCTCGGTCATAGAAAGGCGTTTTATGCAATGGGAAGAGAAGTAGTGACCAACATTAGAAATATTTTTTTTTGCATGAATGAAATCCTGTTTGCAATACAGAAAGACACTTCTCAGTGTGTTAGAAGTTTTTTACACATCCATTTAAGCAAGAGCTTAAATGGTCAGATCGCTCCGTCCAGCGTCTCTATGACCAGTAACAGTGAGTTAGAGTGTCTGAGCGGTCTGACGGAGCTTATGCATGCTTATGTTGAAAATGTTATTTCTCGGTCATAGAAAGGCGTTTTATGCAATGGGCAAAGAAATAGTGTCCAACTTTAGAAATATTTTTTGTGCATGAATGAAATCCTGTTTGCAATACAGAAAGACACTTCTCAGTGTGTTAGAAGGTTTTTACACATCTTTTTAAGCAAGAGCTTAAATGGTCAGATCGCTCCATCCAGCGTCTCTATGATCAGTAACAGTGAGTTAGAGCGTCTGAGCGCTCTCTTGGAGCTTATGCATGCTTATACTGAAAATGGTATTTCTCGATCATAGAAAGGCGTTTTATGCAATGGGCAAAGATATAGTGACCAACTTTAGAAATATTTTTTGTGCATGAATGAAATCCTGTTTGCAATACAGAAAGACACTTCTCAGTGTGTTAGAAGTTTTTTACACATACATTTGAGCAAGAGCTTAAATGGTCAGATCGCTCTGTCCAGCGTCTCTATGATCAGTAACGGTGAGTTAGAGCGTCTGAGCGGTCTGACGGAGCTTATGCATGCTTACGTTGAAAATGTTATTTCTCGGTCATAGAAAGGCGTTTTATGCAATGGGCAAAGATATAGTGACCAACTTTAGAAATATTTTTTGTGCATGAATGAAATCCTGTTTGCAATACAGATAGACACTTCTCAGTGAGATAGAAGGTTTTTACACATCTTTTTAAGCAAGAGCTTAAATGGTCAGATCGCTCTGTCCAGCGTCTCTATGATCAGTAACAGTGAGTTAGAGCGTCTGAGCGCTCTCTTGGAGCTTATGCATGCTTATGTTGAAAATGTTATTTCTCGGTCATAGAAAGGCGTTTTATGCAATGGGAAGAGAAGTAGTGACCAACATTAGAAATATTTTTTTTTGCATGAATGAAATCTTGTTTGCAATACAGAAAGACACTTCTCAGTGTGTTAGAAGTTTTTTACACATCCGTTTAAGCAAGAGCTTAAATGGTCAGATCGCTCCGTCCAGTGTCTCTATGACCAGTAACGGTGAGTTAGAGTGTCTGAGCGGTCTGACGGAGCTTATGCATACTTATATTGAAAATGTTATTTCTCGGTCATAGAAAGGCGTTTTATGCAATGGGCAAAGATATAGTGTCCAACTTTAGAAATATTTTTTGTGCATGAATGAAATCCTGTTTGCAATACAGAAAGACACTTCTCAGTGTGTTAGAAGGTTTTTACACATCTTTTTAAGCAAGAGCTTAAATGGTCAGATCGCTCCATCCAGCGTCTCTATGATCAGTAACAGTGAGTTAGAGCGTCTGAGCGCTCTCTTGGAGCTTATGCATACTTATATTGAAAATGTTATTTCTCGGTCATAGAAAGGCGTTTTATGCAATGGGCAAAGATATAGTGTCCAACTTTAGAAATATTTTTTGTGCATGAATGAAATCCTGTTTGCAATAGAGAAAGACACTTCTCAGTGTGTTAGAAGTTTTTTACACATCCATTTGAGCAAGAACTTAAATGGTCAGATCGCTCTGTCCAGCGTCTCTATGATCAGTAACAGTGAGTTAGAGCGTCTGAGCGCTCTCACTGAGCTTATGCATGCTTATGTTGAAAATGTTATTTCTCGGTCATAGAAAGGCGTTTTATGCAATGGGAAGAGAAGTAGTGACCAAGATTAGAAATATTTTTTTTTGCATGAATGAAATCCTGTTTGCAATACAGAAAGACACTTCTCAGTGTGTTAGAAGGTTTTTACACATCTTTTTAAGCAAGAGCTTAAATGGTCAGATCGCTCCATCCAGCGTCTCTATGATCAGTAACAGTGAGTTAGAGCGTCTGAGCGCTCTCTTGGAGCTTATGCATGCTTATACTGAAAATGGTATTTCTCGATCATAGAAAGGCGTTTTATGCAATGGGCAAAGATATAGTGACCAACTTTAGAAATATTTTTTGTGCATGAATGAAATCCTGTTTGCAATACAGAAAGACACTTCTCAGTGTGTTAGAAGTTTTTTACACATACATTTGAGCAAGAGCTTAAATGGTCAGATCGCTCTGTCCAGCGTCTCTATGATCAGTAACAGTGAGTTAGAGCGTCTGAGCGGTCTGACGGAGCTTATGCATGCTTACGTTGAAAATGTTATTTCTCGGTCATAGAAAGGCGTTTTATGCAATGGGCAAAGATATAGTGACCAACTTTAGAAATATTTTTTGTGCATGAATGAAATCCTGTTTGCAATACAGATAGACACTTCTCAGTGAGATAGAAGGTTTTTACACATCTTTTTAAGCAAGAGCTTAAATGGTCAGATCGCTCCGTCCAGCGTCTCTATGACCAGTAACAGTGAGTTAGAGTGTCTGAGCTGTCTGACGGAGCTTATGCATGCTTATGTTGAAAATGTTATTTCTCGGTCATAGAAAGGCGTTTTATGCTATGGGAAGAGAAGTAGTGACCAACATTAGAAATATTTTTTTTTTGCATGAATGAAATCCTGTTTGCAATACAGAAAGACACTTCTCAGTGTGTTAGAAGTTTTTTACACATCCGTTTAAGCAAGAGCTTAAATGGTCAGATCGCTCCGTCCAGCGTCTCTATGACCAGTAACAATGAGTTAGAGTGTCTGAGCGGTCTGACGGAGCTTATGCATGCTTATGTTGAAAATGTTATTTCTCTGTCATAGAAAGGCGTTTTATGCAATGGGCAAAGATATAGTGTCCAACTTTAGAAATATTTTTTGTGCATGAATGAAATCCTGTTTGCAATACAGAAAGACACTTCTCAGTGTGTTAGAAGGTTTTTACACATCTTTTTAAGCAAGAGCTTAAATGGTCAGATCGCTCCATCCAGCGTCTCTATGATCAGTAACAGTGAGTTAGAGCGTCTGAGCGCTCTCTTGGAGCTTATGCATGCTTAAATTGAAAACGTTATTTCTCGGTCATAGAAAGGCGTTTTATGCAATGGGCAAAGATATAGTGACCAACTTTAGAAATATTTTTTGTGCATGAATGAAATCCTGTTTGCAATAGAGAAAGACACTTCTCAGTGTGTTAGAAGTTTTTTACACATCCATTTGAGCAAGAACTTAAATGGTCAGATCGCTCTGTCCAGCGTCTCTATGATCAGTAACAGTGAGTTAGAGCGTCTGAGCGCTCTCACTGAGCTTATGCATGCTTGTGTTGAAAATGTTATTTCTCGGTCATAGAAAGGCGTTTTATGCAATGGGAAGAGAAGTAGTGACCAACATTAGAAATATTTTTTTTTGCATGAATGAAATCCTGTTTGCAATACAGAAAGACACTTCTCAGTGTGTTAGAAGTTTTTTACACATCCGTTTAAGCAAGAGCTTAAATGGTCAGATCGCTCCGTCCAGCGTCTCTATGACCAGTAACAGTGAGTTAGAGTGTCTGAGCGGTCTGACGGAGCTTATGCATGCTTATGTTGAAAATGTTATTTCTCGGTCATAGAAAGGCGTTTTATGCAATGGGCAAAGATATAGTGACCAACTTTAGAAATATTTTTTGTGCATGAATGAAATCCTGTTTGCAATACAGATAGACACTTCTCAGTGTGTTAGATGGTTTTTACACATCTTTTTAAGCAAGAGCTTAAATGGTCAGATCGCTCCATCCAGCGTCTCTATGATCAGTAACAGTGAGTTAGAGCGTCTGAGCGCTCTCTTGGAGCTTATGCATGCTTAAATTGAAAATGTTATTTCTCGGTCAGAGAAAGGCATTTTATGCAATGGTCAAAGATATAGTGACCAACTTTAGAAATATTTTTTGTGCATGAATGAAATCCTGTTTGCAATACAGATAGACACTTCTCAGTGAGATAGAAGGTTTTTACACATCTTTTTAAGCAAGAGCTTAAATGGTCAGATCGCTCTGTCCAGCGTCTCTATGATCAGTAACAGTGAGTTAGAGCGTCTGAGCGCTCTCTTGGAGCTTATGCATGCTTATGTTGAAAATGTTATTTCTCGGTCATAGAAAGGCGTTTTATGCAATGGGAAGAGAAGTAGTGACCAACATTAGAAATATTTTTTTTTGCATGAATGAAATCCTGTTTGCAATACAGAAAGACACTTCTCAGTGTGTTAGAAGTTTTTTACACATCCGTTTAAGCAAGAGCTTAAATGGTCAGATCGCTCCGTCCAGTGTCTCTATGACCAGTAACAGTGAGTTAGAGTGTCTGAGCGGTCTGACGGAGCTTATGCATGCTTATGTTGAAAATGTTATTTCTCGGTCATAGAAAGGCGTTTTATGCAATGGGCAAAGATATAGTGTCCAACTTTAGAAATATTTTTTGTGCATGAATGAAATCCTGTTTGCAATACAGAAAGACACTTCTCAGTGTGTTAGAAGGTTTTTACACATCTTTTTAAGCAAGAGCTTAAATGGTCAGATCGCTCCATCCAGCGTCTCTATGATCAGTAACAGTGAGTTAGAGCGTCTGAGCGCTCTCTTGGAGCTTATGCATACTTATATTGAAAATGTTATTTCTCGGTCATAGAAAGGCGTTTTATGCAATGGGCAAAGATATAGTGTCCAACTTTAGAAATATTTTTTGTGCATGAATGAAATCCTGTTTGCAATACAGAAAGACACTTCTCAGTGTGTTAGAAGGTTTTTACACATCTTTTTAAGCAAGAGCTTAAATGGTCAGATCGCTCCATCCAGCGTCTCTATGATCAGTAACAGTGAGTTAGAGCGTCTGAGCGCTCTCTTGGAGCTTATGCATGCTTAAATTGAAAACGTTATTTCTCGGTCATAGAAAGGCGTTTTATGCAATGGGCAAAGATATAGTGACCAACTTTAGAAATATTTTTTGTGCATGAATGAAATCCTGTTTGCAATAGAGAAAGACACTTCTCAGTGTGTTAGAAGTTTTTTACACATCCATTTGAGCAAGAACTTAAATGGTCAGATCGCTCTGTCCAGCGTCTCTATGATCAGTAACAGTGAGTTAGAGCGTCTGAGCGCTCTCACTGAGCTTATGCATGCTTATGTTGAAAATGTTATTTCTCGGTCATAGAAAGGCGTTTTATGCAATGGGAAGAGAAGTAGTGACCAAGATTAGAAATATTTTTTTTTGCATGAATGAAATCCTGTTTGCAATACAGAAAGACACTTCTCAGTGTGTTAGAAGGTTTTTACACATCTTTTTAAGCAAGAGCTTAAATGGTCAGATCGCTCCATCCAGCGTCTCTATGATCAGTAACAGTGAGTTAGAGCGTCTGAGCGCTCTCTTGGAGCTTATGCA
This sequence comes from Cirrhinus molitorella, assembly GCA_033026305.1. Lineage (NCBI taxonomy): Eukaryota > Metazoa > Chordata > Actinopteri > Cypriniformes > Cyprinidae > Cirrhinus > Cirrhinus molitorella. The sequence goes on along the minus strand of CM065133.1, from coordinate 15,855,055 downwards.
TGCTTATACTGAAAATGGTATTTCTCGATCATAGAAAGGCGTTTTATGCAATGGGCAAAGATATAGTGACCAACTTTAGAAATATTTTTTGTGCATGAATGAAATCCTGTTTGCAATACAGAAAGACACTTCTCAGTGTGTTAGAAGTTTTTTACACATACATTTGAGCAAGAGCTTAAATGGTCAGATCGCTCTGTCCAGCGTCTCTATGATCAGTAACGGTGAGTTAGAGCGTCTGAGCGGTCTGACGGAGCTTATGCATGCTTACGTTGAAAATGTTATTTCTCGGTCATAGAAAGGCGTTTTATGCAATGGGCAAAGATATAGTGACCAACTTTAGAAATATTTTTTGTGCATGAATGAAATCCTGTTTGCAATACAGATAGACACTTCTCAGTGAGATAGAAGGTTTTTACACATCTTTTTAAGCAAGAGCTTAAATGGTCAGATCGCTCCGTCCAGCGTCTCTATGACCAGTAACAGTGAGTTAGAGTGTCTGAGCTGTCTGACGGAGCTTATGCATGCTTATGTTGAAAATGTTATTTCTCGGTCATAGAAAGGCGTTTTATGCAATGGGAAGAGAAGTAGTGACCAACATTAGAAATATTTTTTTTTTGCATGAATGAAATCCTGTTTGCAATACAGAAAGACACTTCTCAGTGTGTTAGAAGTTTTTTACACATCCGTTTAAGCAAGAGCTTAAATGGTCAGATCGCTCCGTCCAGCGTCTCTATGACCAGTAACAATGAGTTAGAGTGTCTGAGCGGTCTGACGGAGCTTATGCATGCTTATGTTGAAAATGTTATTTCTCTGTCATAGAAAGGCGTTTTATGCAATGGGCAAAGATATAGTGTCCAACTTTAGAAATATTTTTTGTGCATGAATGAAATCCTGTTTGCAATACAGAAAGACACTTCTCAGTGTGTTAGAAGGTTTTTACACATCTTTTTAAGCAAGAGCTTAAATGGTCAGATCGCTCCGTCCAGCGTCTCTATGACCAGTAACAGTGAGTTAGAGTGTCTGAGCGGTCTGACGGAGCTTATGCATGCTTAAATTGAAAACGTTATTTCTCGGTCATAGAAAGGCGTTTTATGCAATGGGCAAAGATATAGTGACCAACTTTAGAAATATTTTTTGTGCATGAATGAAATCCTGTTTGCAATACAGAAAGACACTTCTCAGTGTGTTAGAAGGTTTTTACACATCTTTTTAAGCAAGAGCTTAAATGGTCAGATCGCTCCATCCAGCGTCTCTATGATCAGTAACAGTGAGTTAGAGCGTCCGAGCGCTCTCTTGGAGCTTATGCATGCTTAAATTGAAAACGTTATTTCTCGGTCATAGAAAGGCGTTTTATGCAATGGGCAAAGATATAGTGACCAACTTTAGAAATATTTTTTGTGCATGAATGAAATCCTGTTTGCAATACAGATAGACACTTCTCAGTGAGATAGAAGGTTTTTACACATCTTTTTAAGCAAGAGCTTAAATGGTCAGATCGCTCTGTCCAGCGTCTCTATGATCAGTAACAGTGAGTTAGAGCGTCTGAGCGCTCTCACGGAGCTTATGCATGCTTATGTTGAAAATGTTATTTCTCGGTCCCAGAAAGGCGTTTTTTGCAATGGGAAGACAAATATTGACCAACATTAGCAAAATTTTTTGTGCATGAATAAAATCCCGTTTGCAATTCAGAAAGACATTTCTCGGTGTGTTAGAAGTTTTTTACAGATCCCTTTAAGCAAGAGCTTTTATGCTCAGATCGCTCCGTCCAGCGTCTCTATGACCAGTAACAGTGAGTTAGAGCGTCTGAGCGCTCTCACGGAGGTTATGCATGCTTATAGACAAATATTGACCAACATTAGCAATATTTTTTGTGCTTGAATAAAATCCCGTTTGCAATTCAGAAAGACACTTCTCGGTGTGTTAGAGGTTTTTTTACACATCCATTTAAGCAAGAGCTTAAATGCTCAGATCGCTCCGTCCAGCGTCTCTATGACCAGTAACAGTGAGTTAGAGCGTCTGAGCGCTCTCACGGAGCTTATGCATGCTTATGTTGAAAATGTTATTTCTCGGTCCCAGAAAGGCATTTTTTGCAATGGGAAGACAAATATTGACCAACATTAGCAAAATTTTTTGTGCATGAATAAAATCCCGTTTGCAATTCAGAAAGACACTTCTCGGTGTGTTAGAAGTTTTTTACACATCCATTTAAGCAAGAGCTTAAATGCTCAGATCGCTCCGTCCAGCGTCTCTATGACCAGTAACAGTGAGTTAGAGCGTCTGAGCGCTCTCACGGAGCTTATGCATGCTTATAGACAAATATTGACCAACATTAGCAATATTTTTTGTGCATGAATAAAATCCCGTTTGCAATTCAGAAAGACACTTCTCGGTGTGTTAGAGGTTTTTTTACACATCCCTTTAAGCAAGAGCTTAAATGGTCAGATCGCTCCGTCCAGCGTCTCTATGACCAGTAACAGTAAGTTATAGCGTCTAAGCGCTCTCACGGAGCTTATGCATGCTTATGTTGAAAATGTTATTTCTCAGGTCCCAGAAAGGCGTTTTATGCAATGGGAAGACAAATAGTGACCAACATTAGAAATATTTTTTGTGCATGAATAAAATCCCGTTTGCAATTCAGAAAGACACTTCTCGGTGTGTTAGAAGTTTTTTACACATCCATTTAAGCAAGAGCTTAAATGCTCAGATCGCTCCGTCCAGCGTCTCTATGACCAGTAACAGTGAGTTAGAGCGTCTGAGCGCTCTCACGGAGCTTATGCATGCTTATGTTGAAAATGTTATTTCTCGGTCCCAGAAAGGCGTTTTATGCAATGGGAAGACAAATAGTGACCAACATTAGGAATATTTTTTGTGCATGAATAAAATCCCGTTTGCAATTCAGAAAGACACTTCTCGGTGTGTTAGAAGTTTTTTACACATCCCTTTAAGCAAGAGCTTAAATGGTCAGATCGCTCCATCCAGCGTCTCTATGACCAGTAACAGTGAGTTAGAGCGTCTGAGCGCTCTCACGGAGCTTATGCATGCTTATAGACAAATATTGACAAACATTAGCAATATTTTTTGTGCATGAATAAAATCCCGTTTGCAATTCAGAAAGACACTTCTCGGTGTGTTAGAGGTTTTTTTACACATCCATTTAAGCAAGAGCTTAAATGCTCAGATCGCTCCGTCCAGCGTCTCTATGACCAGTAACAGTGAGTTAGAGCGTCTGAGCGCTCTCACGGAGCTTATGCATGCTTATGTTGAAAATGTTATTTCTCGGTCCCAGAAAGGCGTTTTTTGCAATGGGAAGACAAATATTGACCAACATTAGCAAAATTTTTTGTGCATGAATAAAATCCCGTTTGCAATTCAGAAAGACACTTCTCGGTGTGTTAGAAGTTTTTTACAGATCCCTTTAAGCAAGAGCTTTTATGCTCAGATCGCTCCGTCCAGCGTCTCTGTGACCAGTAACAGTGAGTTAGAGCGTCTGAGCGCTCTCACGGAGGTTATGCATGCTTATAGACAAATATTGACCAACATTAGCAATATTTTTTGTGCATGAATAAAATCCCGTTTGCAATTCAGAAAGACACTTCTCGGTGTGTTAGAAGTTTTTTACACATCCCTTTAAGCAAGAACTTATATGCTCAGATCGCTCCGTCCAGCGTCTCTATGAGCAGTAACAGTGAGTTAGAGCGTCTGAGCGCTCTCACGGAGTTAATGCATGCTTATGTTGAAAATGTTATTTCTCTGACCCAGAAAGGCGTTTTATGCAATGGGAAGACAAATAGTGACCAACATTAGAAATATTTTTTGTGCATGAATAAAATCCCGTTTGCAATTCAGAAAGACACTTCTCGGTGTGTTAGAAGTTTTTTACACATCCCTTTAAGCAAGAACTTATATGCTCAGATCGCTCCGTCCAGCGTCTCTATGAGCAGTAACAGTGAGTTAGAGCGTCTGAGCGCTCTCACGGAGCTAATGCATGCTTATGTTGAAAATGTTATTTCTCTGACCCAGAAAGGCGTTTTATGCAATGGGAAGACAAATAGTGACCAACATTAGAAATATTTTTTGTGCATGAATAAAATCCCGTTTGCAATTCAGAAAGACACTTCTCGGTGTGTTAGAGGTTTTTTTACATATCCCTTTAAGCAAGAGCTTAAATGGTCAGATAGCTCCATCCAGCGTCTCTATGACTAGTAACAGTGAGTTAGAGCGTCTGAGCGCTCTCACGGAGCTTATGCATGCTTATGTTGAAAATGTTATTTCTCGGTCCCAGAAAGGCGTTTTTTGCAATGGGAAGACAAATATTGACCAACATTAGCAAAATTTTTTGTGCATGAATAAAATCCCGTTTGCAATTCAGAAAGACACTTCTCGGTGTGTTAGAAGTTTTTTACACATCCCTTTAAGCAAGAGCTTAAATGCTCAGATCGCTCCGTCCAGCGTCTCTATGACCAGTAACAGTGAGTTAGAGCGTCTGAGCGCTCTCACGGAGCTTATGCATGCTTATGTTGAAAATGTTATTTCTCGGTCCCAGAAAGGCGTTTTATGCAATGGGAAGACAAATAGTGACCAACATTAGCAATATTTTTTGTGCATGAACAAAATCCTGTTTGCAATTCAGAAAGACACTTCTCGGTGTGTTAGAAGTTTTTTACACATCCCTTTAAGCAAGAGCTTAAATGCTCAGATCGCTCCGTCCAGCGTCTCTATGACCAGTAACAGTGAGTTAGAGCGTCTGAGCGCTCTCACGGAGCTTATGCATGCTTATGTTGAAAATGTTATTTCTCGGTCCCAGAAAGGCGTTTTTTGCAATGGGAAGACAAATATTGACCAACATTAGCAAATTTTTTTGTGCATGAATAAAATCCCGTTTGCAATTCAGAAAGACACTTCTCGGTGTGTTAGAAGTTTTTTACACATCCCTTTAAGCAAGAGCTTAAATGCTCAGATCGCTCCGTCCAGCGTCGCTATGACCAGTAAAAGTGAGTTAGAGCGTCTGAGCGCTCTCACGGAGCTTAAATGCTCAGATCGCTCCGTCCAGCGTCTCTATGACCAGTAACAGTGAGTTATAGCGTCTGAGCGCTCTCACGGAGCTTATGCATGCTTATGTTGAAAACGTTATTTCTCGGTCTCAGAAAGGCGTTTTATGCAATGGGAAGACAAATAGTGACCAACATTAGCAATATTTTTTGTGCATGAATAAAATCCCGTTTGCAATTCAGAAAGACACTTCTCGGTGTGTTAGAAGTTTTTTACACATCCCTTTAAGCATGAGCTTAAATGCTCAGATCGCTCCGTCCAGCGTCTCTATGACCAGTAACAGTGAGTTGGAGCGTCTGAGCGCTCTCACGGAGCTTATGCATGCTTATGTTGAAAATGTTATTTCTCGGTCCCAGAAAGGCGTTTTATGCAATGGGAAGACAAATAGTGACCAACATTAGCAATATTTTTTGTGCATGAATAAAATCCCGTTTGCAATTCAGAAAGACACTTCTCGGTGTGTTAGAAGTTTTTTACACATCCCTTTAAGCATAAGCTTAAATGCTCAGATCGCTCCGTCCAGCGTCTCTATGACCAGTAACAGTGAGTTATAGTGTCTAAGCGCTCTCACGGAGCTTATGCATGCTTATGTTGAAAATGTTATTTCTCGGTCCCAGAAAGGCGTTTTATGCAATGGGAAGACAAATAGTGACCAACATTAGAAATATTTTTTGTGCATGAATAAAATCCCTTTTGCAATTCAGAAAGACACTTCTCGGTGTGTTAGAAGTTTTTTACACATCCATTTAAGCAAGAGCTTAAATGCTCAGATGGCTCCGTCCAGCGTCTCTATGACCAGTAACAGTGAGTTAGAGCGTCTGAGCGCTCTCACGGAGCTTATGCATGCTTATAGACAAATATTGACCAACATTAGCAATATTTTTTGTGCATGAATAAAATCCCGTTTGCAATTCAGAAAGACACTTCTCGGTGTGTTAGAGGTTTTTTTACACATCCCTTTAAGCAAGAGCTTAAATGGTCAGATCGCTCCATCCAGCGTCTCTATGACCAGTAACAGTGAGTTAGAGCGTCTGAGCGCTCTCACGGAGCTTATGCATGCTTATGTTGAAAATGTTATTTCTCGGTCCCAGAAAGGCGTTTTTTGCAATGGGAAGACAAATATTGACCAACATTAGCAAAATTTTTTTGTGCATGAATAAAATCCCGTTTGCAATTCAGAAAGACACTTCTCGGTGTGTTAGAAGTTTTTTACAGATCCCTTTAAGCAAGAGCTTTTATGCTCAGATCGCTCCGTCCAGCGTCTCTATGACCAGTAACAGTGAGTTAGAGCGTCTGAGCGCTCTCACGGAGGTTATGCATGCTTATAGATAAATATTGACCAACATTAGCAATATTTTTTGTGCATGAATAAAATCCCGTTTGCAATTCAGAAAGACACTTCTCGGTGTGTTAGAAGTTTTTTACACATCCCTTTAAGCAATAACTTATATGCTCAGATCGCTCCGTCCAGCGTCTCTATGACCAGTAACAGTGAGTTAGAGCGTCTGAGCGCTCTCACGGAGCTTATGCATGCTTATGTTGAAAATGTTATTTCTCGGTCCCAGAAAGGCGTTTTTTGCAATGGGAAGACAAATATTGACCAACATTAGCAAAATTTTTTGTGCATGAATAAAATCCCGTTTGCAATTCAGAAAGACACTTCTCGGTGTGTTAGAAGATTTTTACACATCCCTTTAAGCAAGAGCTTAAATGCTCAGATCGCTCCGTCCAGCGTCTCTATGACCAGTAACAGTGAGTTATAGCGTCTGAGCGCTCTCACGGAGCTTATGCATGCTTATGTTGAAAATGTTATTTCTCGGTCCCAGAAAGACGTTTTATGCAATGGGAAGACAAATAGTGACCAACATTAGAAATATTTTTTGTGCATGAATAAAATCCCGTTTGCAATTCAGAAAGACACTTCTCGGTGTGTTAGAAGTTTTTTACACATCCCTTTAAGCAAGAGCTTAAATGCTCAGATCGCTCCGTCCAGCGTCGCTATTACCAGTAAAAGTGAGTTAGAGCGTCTGAGCGCTCTCACGGAGCTTAAATGCTCAGATCGCTCCGTCCAGCGTCTCTATGACCAGTAACAGTGAGTTATAGCGTCTGAGCGCTCTCACGGAGCTTATGCATGCTTATGTTGAAAATGTTATTTCTCGGTCCCAGAAAGGCGTTTTATGCAATTGGAAGACAAATAGTGACTAACATTAGCAATATTTTTTGTGCATGAATAAAATCCCGTTTGCAATTCAGAAAGACACTTCTCGGTGTGTTAGAAGTTTTTTACACATCCCTTTAAGCAAGAGCTTAAATGCTCAGATCGCTCCGTCCAGCGTCTCTATGACCAGTAACAGTGAGTTAGAGCGTCTGAGCGCTCTCACGGAGCTTATGCATGCTTATGTTGAAAATGTTATTTCTCGGTCCCAGAAAGGCGTTTTATGCAATGGGAAGACAAATAGTGACCAACATTAGCAATATTTTTTGTGCATGAATAAAATCCCGTTTGCAATTCAGAAAGACACTTCTCGGTGTGTTAGAAGTTTTTTACACATCCCTTTAAGCATAAGCTTAAATGCTCAGATCGCTCCGTCCAGCGTCTCTATGACCAGTAACAGTGAGTTATAGCGTCTAAGCGCTCTCACGGAGCTTATGCATGCTTATGTTGAAAATGTTATTTCTCGGTCCCAGAAAGGCGTTTTATGCAATGGGAAGACAAATAGTGACCAACATTAGCAATATTTTTTGTGCATGAATGAAATCCTGTTTGCAATTCAGAAAGACACTTCTCATTGTGTTAGAAGTTTTTTACACATCCCTTTAAGCAAGAGCTTAAATGGTCAGATCGCTCTGTCCAGCGCCTTTATGACCAGTAACAGTGAGTTAGAGCGTCTGAGCGGTCTCACGGAGATTATGTATGCTTATGTTGAAAATGTTATTTCTCGGTCATAGAAAGGTGTTTTATGTAATGGGCAAAGATATAGTGACCAACTTTAGAAATATTTTTAGTGCATGAATGAAATCCTGTTTGCAATACAGAAAGACACTTCTCAGTGTGTTAGAAGGTTTTTACACATCCATTTGAGCAAGAGCTTAAATGGTCAAAACACTCCGTCCAGCGTCTTTATGACCAGTAACAGTGAGTTAGAGCGTCTGAGCTGTCTCACGGAGCTTATTCATGCTTATGTTGAAAATGTTATTTGTCGGTCAGAGAAAGTCGTTTTATGCAATGGGAAGAGAAGTAGTGACCAACATTAGAAATATTTTTTTTTGCATGAATGAAATCCTGTTTGCAATACAGAAAGACTCTTCTCAGTGAGTTAGAAGGTTTTTACACATCCCTTTAATCAAGAGTTTGAATGGTCAGATCGCTCCCTCCAGCGTCTCTATGACCAGTAACAGTGAGTTAGAGCGTCTGAGCGGTCTGACGGAGCTTATGCAGCTTAGGTTGAAAATATTATTTCTCGGTCATAGAAAGGCGTTTTATGCAATGGGCAATGATATAGTGACCAACTTTAGAAATATTTTTTTTGCATGAATGAAATCCTGTTTGCAATACAGAAAGACACTTCTCAGTGTGTTAGAAGGTTTTTACACATCCATTTGAGCAAGAGCTTAAATGGTCAGATCGCTCCGTCCAGCGTCTCTATGACCAGTAACAGTGAGTTAGAGCGTCTGAGCTGTCTCACGGAGCTTATGCATGCTTATGTTGAAAATGTTATTTCTCGGTCCCAGAAAGGCGTTTTTTGCAATGGGAAGACAAATAGTGACCAACATTAGAAATATTTTTTGTGCATGAATAAAATCCCGTTTGCAATTCAGAAAGACACTTCTCGGTGTGTTAGAAGTTTTTTACACATCCCTTTAAGCAAGAGCTTTTATGCTCAGATCGCTCCGTCCAGCGTCTCTATGACCAGTAACAGTGAGTTAGAGCGTCTGAGCGCTCTCACGGAGCTTATGCATGCTTATGTTGAAAATGTTATTTCTCGGTCTCAGAAAGGCGTTTTATGCAATGGGAAGACAAATAGTGACAAACATTAGCAATATTTTTTGTGCATGAATAAAATCCCGTTTGCAATTCAGAAAGACACTTCTCGGTGTGTTAGAAGTTTTTTACACATCCCTTTAAGCATGAGCTTAAATGCTCAGATCGCTCCGTCCAGCGTCTCTATGACCAGTAACAGTGAGTTAGAGCGTCTGAGCGCTCTCACGGAGCTTATGCATGCTTATGTTGAAAATGTTATTTCTCGGTCCCAGAAAGGCGTTTTATGCAATGGGAAGACAAATAGTGACCAACATTAGAAATATTTTTTGTGCATGAATAAAATCCCGTTTGCAATTCAGAAAGACACTTCTCGGTGTGTTAGAAGTTTTTTACACATCCCTTTAAGCAAGAGCTTAAATGCTCAGATCGCTCCGTCCAGCGTCTCTATGACCAGTAACAGTGAGTTAGAGCGTCTGAGCGCTCTCACGAAGCTTATGCATGCTTATGTTGAAAATGTTATTTCTCGGTCCCAGAAAGGCGTTTTATGCAATGGAAAGACAAATAGTGACCAACATTAGAAATATTTTTTGTGCATGAATAAAATCCCGTTTGCAATTCAGAAAGACACTTCTCGGTGTGTTAGAAGTTTTTTACACATCCCTTTAAGCAAGAGCTTAAATGCTCAGATCGCTCCGTCCAGCGTCGCTATGACCAGTAAAAGTGAGTTAGAGCGTCTGAGCGCTCTCACGGAGCTTAAATGCTCAGATCGCTCCGTCCAGCGTCTCTATGACCAGTAACAGTGAGTTATAGCGTCTGAGCGCTCTCACGGAGCTTAAGCATGCTTATGTTGAAAATGTTATTTCTCGGTCCCAGAAAGGCGTTTTATGCAATGGGAAGACAAATAGTGATCAACATTAGAAATATTTTTTGTGCATGAATAAAATCCCGTTTGCAATTCAGAAAGACACTTCTCGGTGTGTTAGAAGTTTTTTACACATCCCTTTAAGCATAAGCTTAAATGCTCAGATCGCTCCGTCCAGCGTCTCTATGACCAGTAACAGTGAGTTAGAGCGTCTAAGCGCTCTCACGGAGCTTATGCATGCTTATGTTGAAAATGTTATTTCTCGGTCCCAGAAAGGCGTTTTTTGCAATGGGAAGACAAATATTGACCAACATTAGCAAAATTTTTTGTGCATGAATAAAATTCCGTTTGCAATTCAGAAAGACACTTCTCGGTGTGTTAGAAATTTTTTACACATCCCTTTAAGCAAGAGCTTAAATGCTCAGATCGCTCCGTCCAGCGTCTCTATGACCAGTAACAGTGAGTTATAGCGTCTGAGCGCTCTCACGGAGCTTATGCATGCTTATGTTGAAAATGTTATTTCTCGGTCCCAGAAAGGCGTTTTATGCAATTGGAAGACAAATAGTGACCAACATTAGCAATATTTTTTGTGCATGAATAAAATCCCGTTTGCAATTCAGAAAGACACTTCTCGGTGTGTTAGAAGTTTTTTACACATCCCTTTAAGCAAGAGCTTAAATGCTCAGATCGCTCCGTCCAGCGTCTCTATGACCAGTAACAGTGAGTTAGAGCGTCTGAGCGCTCTCACGGAGCTTATGCATGCTTATGTTGAAAATGTTATTTCTCGGTCTCAGAAAGGCGTTTTATGCAATGGGAAGACAAATAGTGACAAACATTAGCAATATTTTTTGTGCATGAATAAAATCCCGTTTGCAATTCAGAAAGACACTTCTCGGTGTGTTAGAAGTTTTTTACACATCCCTTTAAGCATGAGCTTAAATGCTCAGATCGCTCCGTCCAGCGTCTCTATGACCAGTAACAGTGAGTTATAGCGTCTGAGCGCTCTCACGGAGCTTATGCATGCTTATGTTGAAAATGTTATTTCTCGGTCCCAGAAAGGCGTTTTATGTAATGGGCAAAGATATAGTGACCAACTTTAGAAATATTTTTAGTGCATGAATGAAATCCTGTTTGCAATACAGAAAGACACTTCTCAGTGTGTTAGAAGGTTTTTACACATCCATTTGAGCAAGAGCTTAAATGGTCAAAACACTCCGTCCAGCGTCTTTATGACCAGTAACAGTGAGTTAGAGCGTCTGAGCTGTCTCACGGAGCTTATTCATGCTTATGTTGAAAATGTTATTTGTCGGTCAGAGAAAGTCGTTTTATGCAATGGGAAGAGAAGTAGTGACCAACATTAGAAATATTTTTTTTTGCATGAATGAAATCCTGTTTGCAATACAGAAAGACTCTTCTCAGTGAGTTAGAAGGTTTTTACACATCCCTTTAATCAAGAGTTTGAATGGTCAGATCGCTCCCTCCAGCGTCTCTATGACCAGTAACAGTGAGTTAGAGCGTCTGAGCGGTCTGACGGAGCTTATGCAGCTTAGGTTGAAAATATTATTTCTCGGTCATAGAAAGGCGTTTTATGCAATGGGCAATGATATAGTGACCAACTTTAGAAATATTTTTTTTGCATGAATGAAATCCTGTTTGCAATACAGAAAGACACTTCTCAGTGTGTTAGAAGGTTTTTACACATCCATTTGAGCAAGAGCTTAAATGGTCAGATCGCTCCGTCCAGCGTCTCTATGACCAGTAACAGTGAGTTAGAGCGTCTGAGCTGTCTCACGGAGCTTATGCATGCTTATGTTGAAAATGTTATTTCTCGGTCCCAGAAAGGCGTTTTTTGCAATGGGAAGACAAATAGTGACCAACATTAGAAATATTTTTTGTGCATGAATAAAATCCCGTTTGCAATTCAGAAAGACACTTCTCGGTGTGTTAGAAGTTTTTTACACATCCATTTAAGCAAGAGCTTAAATGCTCAGATCGCTCCGTCCAGCGTCTCTATGACCAGTAACAGTGAGTTAGAGCGTCTGAGCGCTCTCACGGAGCTTATGCATGCTTATGTTGAAAATGTTATTTCTCGGTCCCAGAAAGGCGCTTTATGCAATGGGAAGACAAATAGTGACCAATATTAGAAATATTTTTTGTGTATGAATAAAATCCCGTTTGCAATTCAGAAAGACACTTCTCGGTGTGTTAGAAGTTTTTTACACATCCCTTTAAGCAAGAGCTTAAATGCTCAGATTGCTCCGTCCAGCGTCTCTATGACCAGTAACAGTGAGTTATAGCGTCTGAGCGCTCTCACGGAGCTTATGCATGCTTATGTTGAAAATGTTATTTCTCGGTCCCAGAAAGGCGTTTTATGCAATGGGAAGACAAATAGTGACCAACATTAGCAATATTTTTTGTGCATGAATAAAATCCCGTTTGCAATTCAGAAAGACACTTCTCGGTGTGTTAGAAGTTTTTTACACATCCCTTTAAGCATAAGCTTAAATGCTCAGATCGCTCCGTCCAGCGTCTCTATGACCAGTAACAGTGAGTTAGAGCGTCTAAGCGCTCTCACGGAGCTTATGCATGCTTATGTTGAAAATGTTATTTCTCGGTCCCAGAAAGGCGTTTATGCAATGGGAAGACAAATAGTGACCAACATTAGCAATATTTTTTGTGCATGAATAAAATCCCGTTTGCAATTCAGAAAGACACTTCTCGGTGTGTTAGAAGTTTTTTACACATCCCTTTAAGCAAGAGCTTAAATGCTCAGATCGCTCCGTCCAGCGTCTCTATGACCAGTAACAGTGAGTTAGAGCGTCTGAGCGCTCTCACGGAGCTTATGCATGCTTATAGACAAATATTGACCAACATTAGCAATATTTTTTGTGCATGAATAAAATCCCGTTTGCAATTCAGAAAGACACTTCTCGGTGTGTTAGAAGTTTTTTACACATCCCTTTAAGCATGAGCTTAAATGCTCAAATCGCTCCGTCCAGCGTCTCTATGACCAGTAACAGTGAGTTAGAGCGTCTGAGCGCTCCCACGCAGCTTATGCATGCTTATGTTGAAAATGTTATTTCTCGGTCCCAGAAAGGCGTTTTATGCAATGGGAAGACAAATAGTGACCAACATTAGCAATATTTTTTGTGCATGAATGAAATCCTGTTTGCAATACAGAAAGACACTTCTCAGTGTGTTAGAAGTTTTTTACACATCCCTTTAAGCAAGAGCTTAAATGGTCAGATCGCTCTGTCCAGCGCCTTTATGACCAGTAACAGTGAGTTAGAGCGTCTGAGCGCTCTCACGGAGCTTATGCATGCTTATGTTGAAAATGTTATTTCTCGGTCCCAGATAGGCGTTTTATGCAATGGGAAGACAAATAGTGACCAACATTAGCAATATTTTTTGTGCATGAATAAAATCCCGTTTGCAATTCAGAAAGACACTTCTCGGTGTTTTAGAAGTTTTTTACACATCCCTTTAAGCATAAGCTTAAATGCTCAGATCGCTCCGTCCAGCGTCTCTATGACCAGTAACAGTGAGTTAGAGCGTCTAAGCGCTCTCACGGAGCTTATGCATGCTTATGTTGAAAATGTTCTTTCTCGGTCCCAGAAAGGCGTTTATGCAATGGGAAGACAAATAGTGACCAACATTAGCAATATTTTTTGTGCATGAATAAAATCCCGTTTGCAATTCAGAAAGACACTTCTCAGTGTGTTAGAAGTTTTTTACACATCCCTTTAAGCATGAGCTTAAATGCTCAAATCGCTCCGTCCAGCGTCTCTATGACCAGTAACAGTGAGTTAGAGCGTCTGAGCACTCCCACGCAGCTTATGTATGCTTATGTTGAAAATGTTATTTCTCGGTCCCAGAAAGGCGTTTTATGCAATGGGAAGACAAATAGTGACCAACATTAGCAATATTTTTTGTGCATGAATGAAATCCTGTTTGCAATACAGAAAGACACTTCTCAGTGTGTTAGAAGTTTTTTACACATCCCTTTAAGCAAGAGCTTAAATGGTCAGATCGCTCTGTCCTGTGCCTTTATGACCAGTAACAGTGAGTTAGAGCGTCTGAGCGGTCTCACGGAGATTATGTATGCTTATGTTGAAAATGTTATTTCTCGGTCATAGAAAGGTGTTTTATGCAATGGGCAAAGATATAGTGACCAACTTTAGAAATATTTTTAGTGCATGAATGAAATCCTGTTTGCAATACAGAAAGACACTTCTCGGTGTGTTAGAAGGTTTTTACACATCCATTTGAGCAAGAGCTTAAATGGTCAAAACACTCCGTCCAGCGTCTTTATGACTAGTAACAGTGAGTTAGAGCGTCTGAGCTGTCTCACGGAGCTTATGCATGCTTATGTTGAAAATGTTATTTCTCGGTCCCAGAAAGGCGCTTTATGCAATGGGAAGACAAATAGTGACCAACATTAGAAATATTTTTTGTGCATGAATAAAATCCCGTTTGCAATTCAGAAAGACACTTCTCGGTGTGTTAGAAGTTTTTTACACATCCCTTTAAGCAAGAGCTTAAATGCTCAGATCGCTCCGTCCAGCGTCTCTATGACCAGTAACAGTGAGTTATAGCGTCTGAGCGCTCTCACGGAGCTTATGCATGCTTATGTTGAAAATGTTATTTCTCGGTCCCAGAAAGGCGTTTTATGCAATGGGAAGACAAATAGTGACCAACATTAGCAATATTTTTTGTGCATGAATAAAATCCCGTTTGCAATTCAGAAAGACACTTCTCGGTGTGTTAGAAGTTTTTTACACATCCCTTTAAGCATAAGCTTAAATGCTCAGATCGCTCCGTCCAGCGTCTCTATGACCAGTAACAGTGAGTTAGAGCGTCTGAGCGCTCTCACGGAGCTTATGCATGCTTATAGACAAATATTGACCAACATTAGCAATATTTTTTGTGCATGAATAAAATCCCGTTTGCAATTCAGAAAGACACTTCTCAGTGTGTTAGAAGTTTTTTACACATCCCTTTAAGCAAGAGCTTAAATGGTCAGATCGCTCTGTCCAGCGCCTTTATGACCAGTAACAGTGAGTTAGAGCGTCTGAGCGGTCTCACGGAGATTATCTATGCTTATGTTGAAAATGTTATTTCTCGGTCATAGAAAGGTGTTTTATGCAATGGGCAAAGATATAGTGACCAACTTTAGAAATATTTTTAGTGCATGAATGAAATCCTGTTTGCAATACAGAAAGACACTTCTCAGTGTGTTAGAAGGTTTTTACACATCCATTTGAGCAAGAGCTTAAATGGTCAAAACACTCCGTCCAGCGTCTTTATGACCAGTAACAGTGAGTTAGAGCGTCTGAGCTGTCTCACGGAGCTTATTCATGCTTATGTTGAAAATGTTATTTGTCGGTCAGAGAAAGTCGTTTTATGCAATGGGAAGAGAAGTAGTGACCAACATTAGAAATATTTTTTTTTGCATGAATGAAATCCTGTTTGCAATACAGAAAGACTCTTCTCAGTGAGTTAGAAGGTTTTTACACATCCCTTTAATCAAGAGTTTGAATGGTCAGATCGCTCCCTCCAGCGTCTCTATGACCAGTAACAGTGAGTTAGAGCGTCTGAGCGGTCTGACGGAGCTTATGCAGCTTAGGTTGAAAATATTATTTCTCGGTCATAGAAAGGCGTTTTATGCAATGGGCAATGATATAGTGACCAACTTTAGAAATATTTTTTTTGCATGAATGAAATCCTGTTTGCAATACAGAAAGACACTTCTCAGTGTGTTAGAAGGTTTTTACACATCCATTTGAGCAAGAGCTTAAATGGTCAGATCGCTCCGTCCAGCGTCTCTATGACCAGTAACAGTGAGTTAGAGCGTCTGAGCTGTCTCACGGAGCTTATGCATGCTTATGTTGAAAATGTTATTTCTCGGTCCCAGAAAGGCGTTTTTTGCAATGGGAAGACAAATAGTGACCAACATTAGAAATATTTTTTGTGCATGAATAAAATCCCGTTTGCAATTCAGAAAGACACTTCTCGGTGTGTTAGAAGTTTTTTACACATCCATTTAAGCAAGAGCTTAAATGCTCAGATCGCTCCGTCCAGCGTCTCTATGACCAGTAACAGTGAGTTAGAGCGTCTGAGCGCTCTCACGGAGCTTATGCATGCTTATGTTGAAAATGTTATTTCTCGGTCCCAGAAAGGCGCTTTATGCAATGGGAAGACAAATAGTGACCAATATTAGAAATATTTTTTGTGTATGAATAAAATCCCGTTTGCAATTCAGAAAGACACTTCTCGGTGTGTTAGAAGTTTTTTACACATCCCTTTAAGCAAGAGCTTAAATGCTCAGATTGCTCCGTCCAGCGTCTCTATGACCAGTAACAGTGAGTTATAGCGTCTGAGCGCTCTCACGGAGCTTATGCATGCTTATGTTGAAAATGTTATTTCTCGGTCCCAGAAAGGCGTTTTATGCAATGGGAAGACAAATAGTGACCAACATTAGCAATATTTTTTGTGCATGAATAAAATCCCGTTTGCAATTCAGAAAGACACTTCTCGGTGTGTTAGAAGTTTTTTACACATCCCTTTAAGCATAAGCTTAAATGCTCAGATCGCTCCGTCCAGCGTCTCTATGACCAGTAACAGTGAGTTAGAGCGTCTAAGCGCTCTCACGGAGCTTATGCATGCTTATGTTGAAAATGTTATTTCTCGGTCCCAGAAAGGCGTTTATGCAATGGGAAGACAAATAGTGACCAACATTAGCAATATTTTTTGTGCATGAATAAAATCCCGTTTGCAATTCAGAAAGACACTTCTCGGTGTGTTAGAAGTTTTTTACACATCCCTTTAAGCAAGAGCTTAAATGCTCAGATCGCTCCGTCCAGCGTCTCTATGACCAGTAACAGTGAGTTAGAGCGTCTGAGCGCTCTCACGGAGCTTATGCATGCTTATAGACAAATATTGACCAACATTAGCAATATTTTTTGTGCATGAATAAAATCCCGTTTGCAATTCAGAAAGACACTTCTCGGTGTGTTAGAAGTTTTTTACACATCCCTTTAAGCATGAGCTTAAATGCTCAAATCGCTCCGTCCAGCGTCTCTATGACCAGTAACAGTGAGTTAGAGCGTCTGAGCGCTCTCACGGAGCTTATGCATGCTTATGTTGAAAATGTTATTTCTCGGTCCCAGATAGGCGTTTTATGCAATGGGAAGACAAATAGTGACCAACATTAGCAATATTTTTTGTGCATGAATAAAATCCCGTTTGCAATTCAGAAAGACACTTCTCGGTGTGTTAGAAGTTTTTTACACATCCCTTTAAGCATAAGCTTAAATGCTCAGATCGCTCCGTCCAGCGTCTCTATGACCAGTAACAGTGAGTTAGAGCGTCTAAGCGCTCTCACGGAGCTTATGCATGCTTATGTTGAAAATGTTCTTTCTCGGTCCCAGAAAGGCGTTTATGCAATGGGAAGACAAATAGTGACCAACATTAGCAATATTTTTTGTGCATGAATAAAATCCCGTTTGCAATTCAGAAAGACACTTCTCGGTGTGTTAGAAGTTTTTTACACATCCCTTTAAGCATGAGCTTAAATGCTCAAATCGCTCCGTCCAGCGTCTCTATGACCAGTAACAGTGAGTTAGAGCGTCTGAGCACTCCCACGCAGCTTATGTATGCTTATGTTGAAAATGTTATTTCTCGGTCCCAGAAAGGCGTTTTATGCAATGGGAAGACAAATAGTGACCAACATTAGCAATATTTTTTGTGCATGAATGAAATCCTGTTTGCAATACAGAAAGACACTTCTCAGTGTGTTAGAAGTTTTTTACACATCCCTTTAAGCAAGAGCTTAAATGGTCAGATCGCTCTGTCCAGCGCCTTTATGACCAGTAACAGTGAGTTAGAGCGTCTGAGCGGTCTCACGGAGATTATGTATGCTTATGTTGAAAATGTTATTTCTCGGTCATAGAAAGGTGTTTTATGCAATAGGCAAAGATATAGTGACCAACTTTAGAAATATTTTTAGTGCATGAATGAAATCCTGTTTGCAATACAGAAAGACACTTCTCGGTGTGTTAGAAGGTTTTTACACATCCATTTGAGCAAGAGCTTAAATGGTCAAAACACTCCGTCCAGCGTCTTTATGACTAGTAACAGTGAGTTAGAGCGTCTGAGCTGTCTCACGGAGCTTATGCATGCTTATGTTGAAAATGTTATTTCTCGGTCCCAGAAAGGCGCTTTATGCAATGGGAAGACAAATAGTGACCAACATTAGAAATATTTTTTGTGCATGAATAAAATCCCGTTTGCAATTCAGAAAGACACTTCTCGGTGTGTTAGAAGTTTTTTACACATCCCTTTAAGCAAGAGCTTAAATGCTCAGATCGCTCCGTCCAGCGTCTCTATGACCAGTAACAGTGAGTTATAGCGTCTGAGCGCTCTCACGGAGCTTATGCATGCTTATGTTGAAAATGTTATTTCTCGGTCCCAGAAAGGCGTTTTATGCAATGGGAAGACAAATAGTGACCAACATTAGCAATATTTTTTGTGCATGAATAAAATCCCGTTTGCAATTCAGAAAGACACTTCTCGGTGTGTTAGAAGTTTTTTACACATCCCTTTAAGCATAAGCTTAAATGCTCAGATCGCTCCGTCCAGCGTCTCTATGACCAGTAACAGTGAGTTAGAGCGTCTAAGCGCTCTCACGGAGCTTATGCATGCTTATGTTGAAAATGTTATTTCTCGGTCCCAGAAAGGCGTTTATGCAATGGGAAGACAAATAGTGACCAACATTAGCAATATTTTTTGTGCATGAATAAAATCCCGTTTGCAATTCAGAAAGACACTTCTCGGTGTGTTAGAAGTTTTTTACACATCCCTTTAAGCATGAGCTTAAATGCTCAGATCGCTCCGTCCAGCGTCTCTATGACCAGTAACAGTGAGTTAGAGCGTCTGAGCGCTCTCACGGAGCTTATGCATGCTTATAGACAAATATTGACCAACATTAGCAATATTTTTTGTGCATGAATAAAATCCCGTTTGCAATTCAGAAAGACACTTCTCGGTGTGTTAGAAGTTTTTTACACATCCCTTTAAGCAAGAGCTTAAATGCTCAGATCGCTCCGTCCAGCGTCTCTATGACCAGTAACAGTGAGTTAGAGCGTCTGAGCGCTCTCACGGAGCTTATGCATGCTTATGTTGAAAATGTTATTTCTCGGTCCCAGAAAGGCGTTTTATGCAATGGGAAGACAAATAGTGACCAACATTAGCAATATTTTTTGTGCATGAATAAAATCCCGTTTGCAATTCAGAAAGACACTTCTCGGTGTGTTAGAAGTTTTTTACACATCCCTTTAAGCATAAGCTTAAATGCTCAGATCGCTCCGTCCAGCGTCTCTATGACCAGTAACAGTGAGTTAGAGCGTCTGAGCGGTCTGACGGAGCTTATGCATGCTTATAAATGTTATTTGTCGGTCATAGAAAGGCGTTTTATGCAATGGGCAAAGAAATTGTGACCAACTTTACAAATATTTTTTGTGCATGAATGAAATCCTGTTTGCAATAGAGAAAGACACTTCTCAATGTGTTAGAAGTTTTTTATACATCCATCTGAGCAAGAGCTTAAATGGTCAGATCGCTCCGTCCAGCGTCTTTATGACCAGTAACAGTGAGTTAGAGCGTCTGAGCTGTCTCACGGAGCTTATGCATGCTTATTTTGAAAATGTTATTTGTCGGTCAGAGAAAGGCGTTTTATGCAATGGGAAGAGAAGTAGTGACCAACATTAGAAATATATTTTTTTGCATGAATGAAATCCTGTTTGCAATACAGAAAGACACTTCTCAGTGAGTTAGAAGGTTTTTACACATCCCTTTAATCAAGAGTTTGAATGGTCAGATCGCTACCTCCAGCGTCTCTATGACCAGGAACAGTGAGTTAGAGCGTCTGAGCGGTCTGACGGAGCTTATGCATGCTTATAAATGTTATTTGTCGGTCAGAGAAAGGCGTTTTATGCAATGGGAAGAGAAGTAGTGACCAACATTAGAAATATATTTTTTTGCATGAATGAAATCCTGTTTGCAATACAGAAAGACACTTCTCAGTGAGTTAGAAGGTTTTTACACATGCCTTTAATCAAGAGTTTGAATGGTCAGATCGCTCCCTCCAGCGTCTCTATGACCAGGAACAGTGAGTTAGAGCGTCTGAGCGGTCTGACGGAGCTTATGCAGCTTATGTTGAAAATGTTATTTCTCGGTCATAGAAAGGCGTTTTATGCAATGGGCAATGATATAGTGACCAACTTTAGAAATATTTTTTTTTTTCATGAATAAAATCCTGTTTGCAATACAGAAAGACACTTCTCAGTGTGTTAGAAGGTTTTTACACATCCATTTGAGCAAGAGCTTAAATGGTCAGATCGCTCCGTCCAGCGTCTCTATGACCAGTAACAGTGAGTTAGAGCGTCTGAGCGGTCTCACGGAGCTTATGCATGCTTATGTTGAAAATGTCATTTCTTGGTCATAGAAAGGCGTTTTATGCAATGGGAAGAGAAGTAGGGACCAACATTAGAAATATATTTTTTGCATGAATGAAACCCTGTTTGCAATACAGAAAGACACTTCTCAGAGAGTTAGAAGGTTTTTACACATCCCTTTAATCAAGAGTTTGAATGGTCAGATCGCTACCTCCAGCGTCTCTATGACCAGTAACAGTGAGTTAGAGCGTCTGAGCGGTCTGACGGAGCTTATGCATGCTTATGTTGAAAATGTTATTTCTCGGTCAAAGAAAGGCGTTTTATGCAATGGGCAAAGATATAGTGACCAACTTTAGAAATATTTTTTGTGCATGAATGAAATCCTGTTTGCAATACAGAAAGACACTTCTTAGTGTGTTAGAAGGTTTTTACACATCCATTTGAGCAAGAGTTTAAATGGTCAGATCGCTCCGTCTAGCGTCTCTATGATCAGTAACAGTGAGTTAGAGCGTCTGTGCGCTCTCACGAAGCTTATGCATGCTTATGTTGAAAATGTTATTTCTCGGTCAGAGAAAGGCGTTTTATGTAATGGGAAAATAAATAGTGACCAACATTAGAAATATTTTTTTTTTTGCATGAATGAAATCCAGTTTGCAATGCAGAAAGACAAACCAGCAATGCATATAGGTCTGTTATAGACGTACACAAACAGAGAACTTTGTTGATGTCCATGTCTTCCTCACATTCAGACATCACATCCAGAATTTTTCTGGTAGTTCAGTAGATTCTCTCTCTGCTAGTGATAAACATACTCGTCAAATCAGGCCATGGGTTTTTCAGGCTTCTTACAATTTTCATTTCGTTCTTGAGATTTGTTTCACATTTTGTATACCTGGAATAATCCTGATTTAGATCGCACACCTCTCCAATGATCTTCCACATCAGGTCGATCATTTGTCCTCTGTAATGTTTTTTAAACATAGGGTCTATCACGTCTTTTATAAAACACATTTTTCCTGTGGCGCAGTCGCACACCGGTTGATCAGCCACACCAGAACCAGAACTCCATCCATGCTCCATCAGCTGTTTTGCAGTGTCGGATGACGAAATCTGTTCTTTCCAAAGCATACACATTGTCCCCTAAACGATATGGAAGGTTGTCGCTGTTTCCTAGAATCTGGCTTGACAGTTTTAATCCATGATGGTCCTTGTTCAATTTCAGTTTCAATTTCCGTCAATTTTTGTCAGGCTCAGATAAATTGGATTCTTGAAGTTTCCTTCAACTTTTGATGAACAAGAAAATTAGAAAATTGTCAAACCTGGTATTGTTTGGAACGCCTCAACTGCAGAGTTGAACAGGCAAGGTTTTCCTCCGCTTTATATCTCTTACCGCACTCAAGGTTACAAACTAAGAACAGCTGCAGTCCCCCCTACGTGGTCAAAAGTAGAATAACATCTCTATACATCATCCTTCAAGACATGTTCTACCTATATTTTAAGCTTCCCTTGACCCCTAGGTCACGCAAAGGCGCCTACGAGTCGCCAGTTGATCTCCACATGGGCTTGGAGACCCTCAGTTGCACATGCTGCTTCGCACGGCATGCAGACATATATCACATAAGCATATAGAAATCATGCCCTATGAATTTTTCTACAACAGTTTCCCCTTTTTATCATTCACTGATTATCTAAATCGAAAAATTCATCACTGCTCATTATACTTTACCAAAGTTACATTTTGTCTGTAAGCCACGCTAAATGGATAAGCACTGTTATCGCACTACTGACATGGGTCAGACCCTCAGTCACTTAACGGACACTGAACACAATTCACACTTCAAATACAGCAACCTTAAGTCATTTCATTACATTTATACCCTTCACTTCTGACTTTTATATAAATGATCATTCTCTTGAGCTTGTGAAAGAAGTTATAAAACATGCTTAGGCTTTTTTGTTTGGTATCCCCAAGCAATACAATACAGACATAAACGGGCAAACCCTTCAAATAATAAAGCTTTGTCATCATCAAATGACTTATCCATACTGAAATCTGTAATCAGGTCTTCATTATACACATTCATTTACCCCATCAGTTTTGAAATGCTAGATGTTCAAACCATACTTTGTTTGCTCGTTCGGGCTCTTTTACGGCCATTCTCATGTGGGTCCAACAATAGGCTCTAACGTATACACATTCTGCAATACTGCTTTCTAGTCGTGCCCTTGCTCTTGCGTTGATAGTGGCACCCGGTGTTTAGACAGGACCCTGGCTTTGTTGATATGTGCCTCAGATTTCTTACTCCCTCTGCCCCTCCTCCTGGGATGAAGATGGGACTTTTCTGCAGTGGCTGTCATGAATCCATGTGGCCTCTTCAACTACCTTCACAGTCGTATGTGTAGTTAGAAGCACCCGGAATGGTCCCAGCCACCTTTCTGCCTTCCCGCTCTTTCTCCTGAGATCTCATATCACTACGAAGTCTCCCGGTTTGATGTCATGCAAGGGTGTTTCCGCAACTTTCCCCTGGGCTGCTTTCACCTGCACCCAGACATTAGACAACAGAGAACACATTTCTCTGCAGTAACTCGGCATGTCATATTCACACAATTCTGTGGATGGCAGCAGTTGTTTGCCCCCTTCTATCCCCATTTGTGGTGCTCTGCTGATCAGAGTTTTGTGTGGGCTTAAATTTGATCTCACACGCTTTTTATTTTACACAATTGTCCGAACTGATCCTCCGTGGAATTCCCCATCTCAGAACTATTTCCGTCAGCAGGGCCTTCACCACTACTGCTGCGCCCTGTTTTGATGATGGAAAGACCTCAGTCCATTTGGACCACATGTCTACCATTACCAAAGAAAATTTCTTTCCTTCACACAGAGTCAGTTTGACAAAGTCCATTTGCAAATATTCAAAGGGTCCCGCCAGTGGTGGCTGAGACACCTGAGGCATTTTTATACGTTGTGGGTATTACAATTTACACATCTTCTACAAAAGTTCTACAAAAAGTTTTTTTTTTGCAAAAATTGTGAACCCCTTTGTAAACCAAGTCTTTTATCTGTGCCATCCTTCCCCCTTTTGACACGTGATCCAGTCGTGTCAATCTAATATAGTGCACAAATAAACGTTTGGGTAAACAAGGTCTGCCATCCCTGCTCATCCACACTCCATTCTCCACTTTACAGCCGCACTGTTTCCACTGGTCCTTCTCTGCCCCTGTGGCAAGAGTTTGGATGCTCTGTAAAGATGAAAAAGTGTTATTGTTAGTTTAAGATAACAGGGTACACTCTGGTTCCTCTGTCTGCTGTGTGGCAGCGGCCTTCGCTGCTGTGTCTGCTCTCGCATTTCCTGTAGAAACAGTCTTTGTTGTTAGTGTGTGCTGCACATTTGCAAATGGCTATCTTCTCTGGCAGCAAGATAGCTTCTAATAATTCTGCCATAAAACGGGCATTCAATACTGGGCGCCATCTGATTTCATAAATTTTCTGTGTTTCCACAAAGCCCCAAAATCATGTGTTACCCCCAAACGCGTAGCACGAATCTGTGTAAATCGTTACACATTTTCCTTCCATTAATTTACACGCTTCTGTTAATGCCACAAGCTCCGCGGTTTGAGCTGAATAATTTGATGGCAATTTTCCTGAAGCCATGATTTTGAACTCAGTTGTTATCGTGTAACCTACTTTATTCTGGCCTGTTTGTGGATCCTTGAATGCTGATCCATCCACAAACAGGACATTCTCGCAATTTTCAAGTGGTACATCAGAAAGGTCAGGACGCGGTGTACACACTTGTTCTAACGCTGTTAGACAACAATGATGTTCCTCCCCGTCTCCCTCGGTTGGAAGGAGAGTAGCAGCATTCAGGGTCGTGCAATGTCTAACGGTGATATTAGGCATATTAAGCAAGATTGTATGGTATCCAGCGAGCCATCGATAAATGCAATGTTTTTTTTTTTGTTCCAGCAAAATCATGGTAACTGCATGTGGCGTCAACAATGTCAGGTCAGAATAACCTACAAATCTCTTGAGGCCATTGTGGCCTGCTCCGCAGCTGCCACTGCCCTCAGACAGAATGGCAGGCCCAATGCTACTAGATCTAGTTTACTTGAAAAATAGGCCACAGGCTGCAGTTTGTCACCATTGTGTTGCAGTAACACAAAAGTCATAAACCCATTTTTCTCATCCACCATCTGCACAAACGGTCTATCACTGTTTAGAAGGCCCAAAGTGGGCCCCTGAACCAATTGAATTTTCATGTTTACAAAGGCCTCTTCTGCCTCTACAGTCCACTCAATTTTGTCAGTGGCTCTCAGCCCCTTTTCTACTGTTAGGCTTCGTAGGGGCTGCTTCAATATTGCATAATTGTGGATGAATGTTCTACAGTATGAACACATTCCCAAAAATGACAATATTTTTTTATTTTTTTTTTTGTGATTGGCTTTGGCACATCTTTTATGCCTTGAATTCATTTTTCAGACAGGGATTTGCTATTGGGTGTTATGACATGTCCCAAAAACGTTACCTGTTGTTTTACAAATTGCAATTTTGACAAGCTGACTCTGTGGCCCTCCTCAGCCAGATGCTTCAGGAGGGTCACAGTGTCTGCCACACATGTGCCTTCATTTACAGCACAAACACAAAGGTCATCCCCGTTGTAACAATGCAGTTCCAACTGTCAGTTTCAAAGGCTCCAAACTTTTCCTCAGTGCCCTATTGTATCTGCATTGTTTTTCACATTACCCCTTCCCATCATACTCAAAAGTAAACCAGTACTGGTTTTCTTTAGCTACTTGCACACTTTAAAAAAAACGCATTAGCCAAATCAACCACAGAGATGAATTTTTCCTCCTGTGGTATTTGAAGCAGAATTGTGTATGGGTTTGGCTCTGAGGGGGCCCGTTGTCTAACAGCTGGACTTACTGCTTGTAAATCTTGCACAACCTGCCACTCTGTTGGCTGGCCCTTGTCTCTTATCTTTTTCACAGGGAAAATTGGAGTTCTCTCTGGAGAATCATTGCATTCCACTATAACCCCTTCTTTCAACAGAGATTCAAACACTGGTCTTATTCCTTCAATTGCCTCTCTTTTTAGAGGATATTGGTGTTGACACGGCCTGTAATCAGATTTTGGGGTGATTGCAAGCGGTTCGCACCCTTTTATCAAACTCACATCGTACTTGTGTTTTGCCCACAAATAGGATGGTATTTCTGCCAGTGCTGGGTGAATGTCTGAAGGGTTAACAACTGTCATGCAGTGATCCTCTCTTTTGTTATTTACAATTGGTCTTACAGTTTTTCCAACCTCAACTTTGCATTCAAACTTCATCATAAAAGCTTTCAAGCTCTCACTGTGCTTCAAATCAGGCCCTGTCTCCCTCCAGTCTGTAGCATCAACACATTTTTTCACAAACAAGCCTACCTCGGACCATCTGTGCCCTTCGGCCTTCGAGAGTGATAAGTGAGGAACAGTCTCTTCTGTCATCTGATACTGCCTAGACTGAGCTTCTGTTAAATAGGCTCATAACGCACACACACTTTCTGTCCAAAACATTTTGTCAAAACTCAAAGTTTCTGTCTCTTCTTTTGCAAACCAATCTTTTTCATAATGTTCATCTCTTTCCAGTGCAACATGTGACGTGCAATGCAAATCGTCGGGTGCCATTATTTCTGCTCCACAGCATTCTACACGCTCTTTTGCCATTTTGCACATCATCACAGCCCAATCATGATTTGTGATGCGCCATTCATAGACCCACTGAGGCTCTGCTTGCAAACAGCTCCACTGCTCACCTCCACTTCTCCACAATGAGCCTCAAATTCAGTTTGCACATCAGATCTCGTCCCAAAATCGGCACTGGGCATGTTTTTGAAAACAAGAATGCATGTTTTGACACCCTTCCCCCCTCAGCTTCGCAGTCCAAAGGCACTGTGAATCTGTCAGTAATGGCATGACCTGAGGCAGACAGAGACTCAGCTACCTGGTCTGTTAATGCTGGGTGGCACGGCAAGTCACATGGTCACACAGTTGATCTTGAGGCCCCCGAATCGGCCAAAAAAAATCAATTTCTACTCCCTGCACTAACAGCGAATATTTAGGCATTTTTCGAAATGCTTCACATTCATACATTGCCAGCTGTTTTTCAACAGCGTCATCATTCACACCATAAAGACATACAGAAAAGCAAGCTTTTTCTTCATTGCAGAGAGCAGTCAGTATATCAGTTTATGTGTATGCGTGTGTAATTAATTTATGTTAACTTCCTTTGTCTTGCGGCCGCTCGCCCTTCACTCCTTCCCCCTTCTGCTCTCCGTCCTCCTCCATTGAATCCGAACCGTCTTCGTCGTGCTTTTCTGTGCCGCCATTAGCCCAATGTCCATCTTTTTTTTTTACACAGTCTGCACTTTGTGCACTTTCTGACATCATGCTCATCAGTCTCGCATATCCGGCAGTTCCACTTTTGTGAAAGTCTCTCAGTCTTTCTTTGGCCTTTTCCTCCTTTTCCTTCCCCCCCCCTTTTCTGTTTGTCTCGGTGTGCTGCATAGCTCCCCGCTTCTGACACAGCCTTCATGAAAGCCAGCTGTATATCTTTGTCAGGCTTGTTATACCACGTCAGCGGCTAAGAGCTGACAATGTCACATTCCTGAGGGGTACCTTCTCAAGCACGATATATTACAAACAGCCGACAACTATTCACGGAAGTCGTAAATATCAAACCATTTCACAGTTTGTGACATAGAAGCATGATATATTATAAACAGATCATTTAACAGGATGTGACCGCATATCCGGTCATTAAAAGTTCAAAAGGTTAAATTCCTAGGGTCATATGACGTCAGAGGTCAAAGGTCAAAGCCATAAATCATAGAAGTCGGCAGGTGGTGCAGTATTATCACTACTTGTGATTTTGCTCAAGTTTGTTCTGCTGGTTTCATCAGTCAATGGAGCCTGAGTTTCAGAAGCTTTAAAAGCATCATCAAATAATGTCATGGAACTTCTGAAACTCAGGTTCCACTGACTGATGGTGTATGAACAGAAATATAAGATGTAAGATGCTCTTGTCACAGGGACCCCAGTAAAGACAGGTGGAGGTTGTCAACGGTCAGCTGGAGAATTGGCACAGCTGTGTTGAGATGGCAGTTTGTGGGTTCACCGCCTGTAGATACGATTGTCAGAATTTTATGTTTGAATAAAGCTTTATTCCATGTGTCGTCATTTATGGTCATGATTACTTTTATTTATTCTTTTACTCATTTATTCATATTTCCTGTTATGAATAACCCCGAAACCGCCTACTTAATGAGTAGGTGCTTAATTACAATAAGTACTTACTTCAAGCCCTAAAAGAGTACTTACTCAACAGTCAAATCTAGTTGAGTATGAATGTGATCTGCAGTGTTGACATTATCATGTGACCTATGACCTTACAACTCATATGAGCAACAGATTTAATTACCTAAGTACATTTTCTTCCATGTTTGCAATATCTGCACAAAGGTAACATCAATCAGCTGCTCAAAGATCTCGCCTTTGCAGAAGACTGATTTTACACTTGAAAAACGTCAGTGTTACTACTTTGACATTAAGATTACCTCAGGATGCATTGCTAGCCCACTCCAACACACGAACAATAATAATGATAAATTCTGACCAATAATTAAATTACATTTTTTAGTAAAACAAGAATGTTTTTTTTTCCATATTCCATCACTACGCATGTCAAGGTGAATACATATACATTTTCAATCAAGTAATGAATTAATGCATAATTACACATAGTGTAAAAACAAAGCTTTATTCAATCATATTGTTCTGACAATCATGTATGTACAGACAGTGAACCCACATACTGCCATCTCAACACAGTTGTGCCAGTTCTGCAGCTGACCAACGTTCCCACCATCACCTGTCTTTGCTGGGGTCCCTGTAACATCTTATATTTCTGTTCATACATCAGTCAATGAAGCCTGAGTTTCAGTAGTTTCATGACATCATTTGATGATGCGTTTGAAGCTTCTGAAACACAGGCTTCACTGACTGATGAAACCAGCAGAACAAACTTGACCAAAATCACATCCTCAGTGTTTTTTACTCTTTCTCTAGATGCTCTCGCTGGCTCTGAGCCCACTGAGGATGAAGAGGCTACAGCAACATCTGGTCCATATGAGGCAACAAGGGCAGGTGGAGTGATGGAGGGTCTCATCCATTGCACTATGCTATTTCCAGGATGCTGCTGTGGATTTCTCCTTTCTCACACCAGTCTGCAGACATTTCAGATCATACAAAGATGCACAAATATAATACAAAAGCTGTCATTTTAACAGCACAATGGCATTTGATGTCTGTATTAGAAGTAACAAAATAATCTTACTTTATATTTTGTTTCAGGTTTTCCTTTTTTCCCCACGAATGCTGCTGTCACATTTCCTTGCAGGTCCTGCTCCACCACAAAAGATCAGCAGCAAAGGCACATAAATCAAGAATCAGAAAAGTGCTGTAATAACTCTGTTTGAAATTACACCAATTAAAATAAACTACAACTTAAGATTTGAAAGATGTTATATTGATGTCTGTAGCATACTCACTCAAAGCTTTTGATGGCAGCATTTCTTCATCTGATAAACACACGTATCTCATCTGTCCCCCTCTAGACAGGATTGAGTTATGTGCTCAATGCTGCATTTACATGTTGAAGTAGTTGCTGATGTGTTAATTTGTTTTTAATCCAACATAAATGCTCCTGAATTTATCTACAGTATCAATAGACACATGAAATGGATAACTCATCTTTAGTTACCCTATGTACATGTGTTTATTTACATTACTTACATTCAACTAAAGCAGTGTTGACAACAGTGACTTCAACATAATAAACACACATAACGTACATCACTCACTCAGATGTCTGTTTTATGTTGTGATATTCTCATCTGCAATTCTCTTTTACTGTCAGTTGTTAAACAGACATTTAGTAATCGCCTTTACGATGCATATGGTTTATGTAAATCCACTTTGGAGACGTACATGTGCTACCTGGAGATACTGTTCGCTATACATAAAACGTATTTTTACAGCGACATCACAAATATAACGTTACTATCTAACATATTTACACCTATTTACGCCTACTGCTTTTCTCCTACTGTATAGTAGAGAAGTAGGCAGTTTCGGATGCAGCCATAATCGCATGTGAGAATGTTGCAGGTGCCGGATCGTTTATAGCCTTTTCTCACAGCAGCTGAAATAATTAAACATATTTTTTTGGTTGCGGATTGTAATTGTGTGTTTATGAAACACAAGTAACTGAAATTAAATTACTACAGTTTTAAATATGAGTCACAGCAGCAGGCCTTCATGAGTCTGGGCCGCGCCCCAGATATTACAGCAGCAAAACCTCACTCACTTCCTGCTTCGGCACAACCTTTCACCATGCCACAGGGTGGTATGCAGCCGGGCCTTCAGGTCTTGTAGTGGCGCAGGCTGCGTTGCAAATAAATTTTTAGTCAAAGTCAAAAAAAATAAATAAAAAGGACAGGCCGTTTGTTGCTGAAAGTATTAAACAACATCGCGGCATAAAAGGATGTTAATGTCATTTTGTAATCATGACGCGCGCAAAAAAAAGGATTAATTTTCACTAGCATTTTTCCATGTATTTCAAATTACTCATCTCACCCAAATAAGCTACTAGGAAATTCTTCAGTAAGAAACCCCTTCTAATCGATCCAACTCCATGTTTTCAGCCACAAATACCTCAAATCCTCTAGATGAATTCTCTCTCAGTAATAGGACATTGGTCATGCAACCAGTATGACAAAAAATCATGCAACCAATATGACAAAAATATGACAAATTAGCTCTCAGCTGGTAAAAGTTGTCATCACCTCAGCTTTCAAAGCTATGCCTATCCATCCAGATTCATGGCACTCATTGGGAGTATGCTGGCACAAGAATTCTGTTTCGTTGTACACTTAACCTTCGGATGCAAAAAAGCACCAAGATTCTCTGGTGTGTTATCAGAAGGAGCTCATTGGATTTGTCAAACCATTATCCAAAGTAATGGCTCATAGCATTTACCCTTTAAAACTCAAATTGCTCCGAGTATTGAACTCCCTGTCAGATGCTGTTTCTCTTTCGACTACCGGCAAGGCTCACCCATCAGATTCCATGAGTAATGAACTCTTGTCGAATGTTGCGAGAGCCTCTCGGTTGAGCAAACCTCATCTTTTCTGTCTGACTTCCGGTGAAGCTTACACGTCTGATTCCACAAGTACTGAACCCAACTACCGGCGATTGTTTACCCATCCATGCTGCGAGTATTGAACTCCCGTTGAATGCTACATCAGCCTTTCAGTCAAGCAAATCTTGGCCTTTCAGTCTGTGGCGAGGCATTCCTGTCTGATGCCATGAGCCTTGGTCTCCCATCGGATGCCCCAGGAGCCTCCTGGCCACTCAACTTCACTCCTCCATCCTTTGTTTAGTGGGTCCTTCCCGTCCGATGCTGTGAGCATTGGTCTCCTGTCAGATGCCGCGAGGGGACCCTGGTCAGACAAATTTTACCTTTCCAAAAGGGCTACCCGAGCGGCATACAATTCTTCCATAAGCTGAAATTCGGCGCACAAACCACTATTCCTCGATGAATCCAAAAAACCAGCCACTCGCTTCTGGTTCTGAAAACACTTCAGATCCATCCTGCAATCATCAGGCATTCCACCAATAAATAAATAAATTAATTAAATAATCCTGGCGAGGGTTACCCATTCAAGGCTCTGAGTCCTGATCTCCCCTCAGATGTCAGCGAGAGCCCTCCCAGTCGGGTTTTCCCTTTCCTCTCTCTGGCCGGCGAGGCTTACTAGTCCAATACCACAAGCCTTGGTCTCCCGTCGGACGCCTACTACGCTCCTCCTGCATCGGCCAGTAGGGCTCACCCGTTCCAAACGCCGCCAGCTCCTATTGAGTAACGGTTCGAGCCCTCTCGGCCGGGTGCCCCAAACCTCGTTATCTATTCCAGCGGCCGGTAGAGTCTACCAATCCGATACCACAAGCCTCTTACTACACCTATACATGATGAATGAAACAAACTATGTCAACAACAACATTCTGATTTTAAAAGTAGTATAAAACCATGATTGAACTACTGAACCATGAGAAGTGTAGCATGAAAAAATATGATTTAAAATGATGATTTGACACTTATGTGGAGACACATGTTGTTTCTTTTCTTTCCATAAGATCCAGATCCTGTGCTTACAATACTGTAGATAATTCAGAATAGATATTTCCAAACATAGTCCGTTAGGGATTCTAAATAGTTGCAATGTTCTCTGAACTTTTGCACACTGACTTGGTTTTAACGATAAGGGTTGTAAATTGAGAGAGCATATATGTTGTTTGAAAATAACTCAAATAGGATATGACTCAAATATGTCACTACAGAAAATGGTAATTAGCAGTAACTACTGGGATGTGATTTAAGTCAAGGTTTCTCCTCTTTAAATAATTGAATGATTTTTTTTTTTTAATTCCTAGTCCTGGATGTTGAATGACTGGTCGAATTGCGATGCTAAATGACAAAATATAGTAACAGCTGTGTTGCATACACTGAAAAAAATGGACATAACAGGTCTTTGAAATTACAAAAATGAATCATGTTTATTCAACACAATTCATTTATGTTTCTATTGTGAACATGATTTAATTAAGTAGATTTCAATTGTTCATTTTGAGTGGGACACTCCGGAGCAGATGGTGGTGCAATTTACACATAGCCATCTTGTTCAAAAGATCAAACTGAATCACTGAAGAAGACAATTACATTTTTAGGTTATCATGACAGTGGTCAGTGTTTGCTTTAGTTGGGCTCTGGACACTTGACTTTATAACATTAAATTTTGTTTGGCTCTTGTAACTCAGTTATATCAGCTAGACAATCCAAGAGATCAGATGATCAGGTGATGTTGATTATGTTTCATCATCTGACCTCAATTTCTAAGTTATCTTTTTGATTCTAGTCATTCTGTGTTTGGACAGTTTAAGATCGGGAAATATCAGCATATTCAGAAAAAAATGTAAAAAAAAAAAATATATATATATATATATATGTTTTGTTGAGGTACACACAGACATCAAGAACGAGTGTATGAATCTCAACAGTGGTGACAAATAGAATATTCAAAAAGACAATTCAGCTCACAATTTATTCATGTGGCAATGCGTGATGGGAACCATGGATGAGTTTTGATTGGCTACAACATGCTGATTTGATGATCACCGTTGTTGAGATTCATACAGTGGTTCTTGATGTCTCTACGTGCCTAAACAAGGTTTTTTTTTTTTTTTTTTTACATCAGAACTGCCAGAAAGAAATCATTTCAAAATGGATAGAAATTTCAGAATTGATTGCCGTTGGTTTACAAGGCTGTTATAGTCAGGAAATTAACTCAGAGATTAGACTGTAGATGAAAGTAGATGATAATGTTAAAACAAAATCATGAACGCCTGCAGACTGCTGTTCTTGGCTTGTTTGTCTGTTTTAACATCAATACAACAGCCAAACAAAATCTGATATCAAAGATATACGTGTTAAGATCCCAATTAATGCAAACACTCACCACTATAACGGTTGCTTAAAAATGTTGATTTTGTCTTTTGGTGATTCTGCTTGTTATTTGACTTGGATTTTGCTGTGTAGGTTTTTTTTTTATTGGGTTGTTTTTTGTCCAGTGAAACCAATATTTTATGTTTACATTTTACTTATTTTTACTGCAATTTTATTCATTTTGAATGGTTAATTTGTAAGATTCTCATTTGATTCATTTTAATTAATTCTTATGTGTTGACTTTAATTAATAATATTGCTTGGAACCTGTTGACACAATTTTATTGAGTTAATGTGGTGTATCACTTTCAGCAGTGTACAGCAGTTCTCATTCTTCTTCATTGATGCATTAGCGCCACCATCTGTTCCGGAGTGCCCCACTCTAATTGAACAATTGAAATCTACTTAATTAAATTATGTTCACAACAGAAACATAAATGAATTGTGTTGAATAAACATGATTCATTTTTGTAATATCAAAGACCTGTTATGTCCATTTTTTTCAGTGTATGACACTTGATAATCTTACCTCACTGACGGGCATTGATAGACTAACAATCTTTTCTTTCAGGAACTGTATTGCTTAGTAGAATAATGGCATTTGTGGCATTTGTAATATATTTGCCTATAACAAAATAATATTTTGTTAAGTTTATGTCCATAATATTTTAGTATGTTTTAATTCTAAGTAATATTAAGAATATATAATGACAGCCAAAGTTAAAGGCCCTTCAAAGCCTCTTGCCCATTCATTACAATTTTACATTTGACATTTTTTACATAGCATTACATTGAATATTGTGGTACTGGGTAACGCATTACAAGTGATGCAAGTAACATAATAATATTACTTTTTCCAAGTAACTAGTAAAGTAACACATTCATTTTAACTGACAAGAAAATATATTAGTTACTTTTCCAAATAAGTAACTCCAGTTACCCATGTTCCCATGTTAAAAGAAATTGGAATTAAGTTACTTTAGTTCTAGAATAAATGTGAACAAGCATTAATTAATTAATTAATTCAGTATTTCTCAAAATGAATAAAAACAGTGAAATTCAACTCAGAATATGATGCAAACCTGCAATAATTAAATATGTTAAATAATACAAATTTCCTTTATGTATCTAATACTATTTTAGTAACCACTGTCTTTGCAGCCGACCTTCGATGATCCAATTCATCCATACTAATAAGCAAAAATTACTCAATTTAATCTAACATTTGTTTTATTTATTTATTTATTTATTTATTTATATTGCTGAAGAGTTAAAAAAAAATCAGTAACACTTTCTGTGAAGCCCATATTTATAATACATTATAAGGGTATTATTAAGGCATTATAATGAAAGCATAATGCATTATAAAAAGATCTGCACAGTATCTTACCTAAGTGGTTAGGTGAGGAGTGATATTTGAGTGTTCCCTGTGAGGCTAATATTAATTTTGATGTGAGCTATCTAATCATTTCAACTTTAAAAAAATAAATAAATAAATAAAAAAAATAAATACATAAATTAAATGTTTATATGTTGGGTTACATTTTATTTTGATACTCCCCTTAGTCTACTGCCTATAAGAAACTTTGCAACTACATGTCAACTAACTCTCACTAGAGGTTAGGGTAGGTATAATGTTGATGAATGAAGTGTTAGCATATATTTAACAGACATGCTATACTAATACCCCAATGACTGCTAGTTGACATGTAGTGGCAGAGTTACTTATCAACAGTTGTTTAAAGGGTACCATCAAAATAATCAAACTGATATTACAATATAAATAGTTACAAATATGTCATATTACACATTCATCTGATCTGATATTTTGGTCTTTTGGCTGTTTCAGAAAAAATATTATTAGGGGCCAAGCACCTCTTGTGTTTGTTAGTGTTCCTATTATTATTAGGGGCCAAGCACCGAAGGTGCGAAAGCACCTATTGTGTTTGTTGGCGTTATTAGGGGCCAAACACCGAAGGTGCGAAGGCACCTATTGTGTTTGTTGGCGTTATTATTATTCTTCAGACTTCTTCTTCTTCTTCTGCCGCAAGTCTATGGCAGCCCATAGAACCGATTGCGGGAAAGTTGTTTTGATTTGGCAAACTGATAGAGGACAGCCTCAACATTAACTGTAGCAAATTTGGAGTCTCTGACTCAAACTCTCTAGCGCCACCACTTGTCCAAACTTTCACTATTTGTATGCTAATAACTTTTGAACCGTAAGGCACAGAAACAAAATTCTTGGCTCATGCCGAGTCGAATGGACACCAAAATTTAAAAATCGTAAGGTTTAGTTTTTTTTCTATTTTTAATAGTTCGTAAAACCTACTTTTTCGAACTCGTCCTAGACGGTTTGTCTGATTTTACCCAAATTGGCTCAGATCATCTTGAGACCATGCTAGCAAAAAGTTATGGAATTCAAGTTGATTCGACCAACTGTTTTCGAATAACACACGAACGAATTTTACAAAAAGCGTGCAAAAATGGACGTGAGGCTTATATCCCAATTTGGCCATTTTGGGCGTCGGCCATTCGAATTTAGTTGTAAATTGCTGTATCTTAAGAACGCATTACCGGATCGTTTCGACAATACTTGCAAAAATGTTCGGCACCATGCCCTGAATGTACACAAAAAATTTGGGAGCAAAGCCACCTTGTGGTCAAAAGTTATAACGAAATTTCATTTCATTTAATTTCGTTGTCCGCCATTTTGATTCGTGTTGAAAACCTACTTTTTCGAACTCCTCCTCAACCGTTGGTTCGATTTTCACCAAAATTGAATCATATCATCTTCAGACAAAAACTTATGGATTTCGTGTCAATAGACAAAACCGTTTTCGTACAGCGCCGCTACAAATGTTAGGCATGGTGACAAAATCAGTTTGAGGCTATATCTCTTTAAAGCTTTGACATAATTCAACCATCCTATTATGACATTTATTACTCGTTGCATTTGGTCTGATGTGCCATGCCATGCTTAGCTCCTCATTTTGCCGCTTGGATGGCAGCCCATAGAACCGATTGCGGGAATGTTGTGAAATTTGGTATTCTGATTGGAAAGACTGCATAGTCATCATAGCAAATTTGATGTCTTTAAGTCAATGTGTGTGTTAATGTTACATCACACAGAACTCACTACATCAATATGATAACAGTGCCACCTATTGGTCAAAAGTGATAAGCCATTAAATCATATTATTACAGGTTGTATTTATGATTTTTCCACCATTTTGTCTAAAATCATCCTAAAATGGCTTTAATTACTCATTGCTGCAGTTGGTCTCATGCTTCCCTTGCCTTGTGCTTGGCCCCGATAATGGCTGCTTGCAGCTATATTTAGGGGCCAAGCACCGAAGGTGCGAAGGCACCTATTGTGTTTGTTAGTGTTATTAGGGGCCAAGCACCGTAGGTGCAAAGGCACCTATTGTTTTTGTTAGCGTTATTTTTCATCCGCCGCGTTTCTATGGCAGCCCATAGAACCAATTGTGGGAAAGTTGTTTTGATTTGGCAAACTGATAGAGGACAGCCTCAACATCAGCTGTAGCAAATTTGGAGTCTCTGACTCAAACTCTCTAGCGCCACCACTTGTTCAAACTTTCACTATTTGTATGCTAATAACTTTTGAACCGTAAGCCACAGAAACAAAATTCTATTTTTCTCTGAATCCTTGGCTCATGCCGAGTCGAATGGACACAAACATTTGGTAACAGTAAGGTTTAGTTTTTTTTCTATTTTTAATAGTTTGTAAAACCTACTTTTTCGAACTCGTCCTAGACGGTTTGTCTGATTTTCACCAAAATTGGCTCAGATCATCTTCAGACCATGCTGGTAAAAAGTTATGGAATTCAAGTTGATTCGACCAACCGTTTTCGAATAACGCATGAACGAATTCTATGAAAAGCGCGCAAAAATGGATGTGAGGCTATATCTCCGCAACGGTTTGGCATATTGAGACCAAACTTGGTGTGTGTTATAACAAGCATGACCTGAGACTACCTGCAGTATTTCGGCACAGTGCCACCTAGTGGTCAGGAGATATGAAAAATGGCTAGTTTAGCTAATAACTTCTGAATGGTTTGTTCAAAAATCACATTGTCTTTCTGGTGTCTTTAGATTCAGCGCATCATGTCGAATCGAATGATATCCAATTTTCCCAATTCGGCCATTTTGGGTGTCGGCCATTTTGAGTTTAGATGTAAATTGCTGTATCTTAAGAACGCATTACCGGATCGTTTCGACAATAATTACAAAAATGTTCGGCACCATGCCCTGAATGTACACAAAAAATTTGGGAGCAAAGCCACCTTGTGGTCAAAAGTTATAACAAAATTTCATTTAATTTCATTTCGTTGTCCGCCATTTTGATTTGTGTTGAAAACCTACTTTTTCGAACTCCTCCTCAACCTTTGGTTTGATTTTCACCAAAATTGAATCATATCATCTGCAGACCATGCTTAAAAAAGTTATAGATTTCGTGTCGATAGACAAAACCGTTTTCGTACAGCGCCGCTACAAATGTTAGGCATGGTGCCAAAATCAGTTTGAGGCTATATCTCTTTAAAGCTTTGACATAATTATACCAAACTTTGTGTGTGCCATTGTCATCTCACACAGAACACAACAAAGTGATTTGATTACAGCGCCACCTTGTTGCCGAAAGCGATAAGCCGTTTAATCCTATTACTGAAAGCTGTATTAATGATTTTTCAGCCATTTCAACTACAACCATCCTATTATAGCATTTATTACTCATTGTTGAATTTGGTCTGATATGCCATGCTTAGCTCCTCATTTAGCCGCTTGGATGGCAGCCCATAGAACCGATTGCTGGAAAGTTGTGAAATTTGGCATTCTGAAAGACTGCACAGTCATCATAGCAAATTTGGTGTCTTTAAGTCAATGTGTGTGTTAATGTTACATCACACAGAACTCACTCATCACACACACCTCAACTGCATTAGCTCCTCATTAATAGGTATTATTATTAGGGGCCAAGCACCGAAGGTGCGGTGGCACCTATTGTTTTTGTTCTCGGTATTATTAGGGGCCAAGCACCGAAGGTGCGGAGGCACCTATTGTATTTGTTGGCGTTATTATTCTCCTTCTTCTTCTTCTTCTTCTTCTTCTTCATCCGCCGCGTTTCTATGGCAGCCCATAGAACCAATTGTGGGAAAGTTGTTTTGATTTGGCAAACTGATAGAGGACAGCCTCAACATCAGCTGTAGCAAATTTGGAGTCTCTGACTCAAACTCTCTAGCGCCACCACTTGTCCAAACTTTCACTATTTATATGCTAATAACTTTTGAACCGTAAGCCACAGAAACAAAATTCTATTTTTCTCTGAATCCTTGGCTCATGCCGAGTCGAATGGACACAAACATTTGGTAACAGTAAGGTTTAGTTTTTTTTCTATTTTTAATAGTTTGTAAAACCTACTTTTTCGAACTCGTCCTAGACGGTTTGTCTGATTTTCACCAAAATTGGCTCAGATCATCTTCAGACCATGCTGGTAAAAAGTTATGGAATTCAAGTTGATTCGACCAACCGTTTTCGAATAACGCATGAACGAATTCTATGAAAAGCGCGCAAAAATGGATGTGAGGCTATATCTCCGCAACGGTTTGGCATATTGAGACCAAACTTGGTGTGTGTTATAACAAGCATGACCTGAGACTACCTGCAGTATTTCGGCACAGTGCCACCTAGTGGTCAGGAGATATGAAAAATGGCTAGTTTAGCTAATAACTTCTGAATGGTTTGTTCAAAAATCACAAATCTGGTGTCTTTAGATTCAGCGCATCATGTCGAATCGAATGATATCCAATTTTCCCAATTCGGCCATTTTGGGTGTCGGCCATTTTGAGTTTAGATGTAAATTGCTGTATCTTAAGAACGCATTACCGGATCGTTTCGACAATAATTACAAAAATGTTCGGCACCATGCCCTGAATGTACACAAAAAATTTGGGAGCAAAGCCACCTTGTGGTCAAAAGTTATAACAAAATTTCATTTAATTTCATTTCGTTGTCCGCCATTTTGATTTGTGTTGAAAACCTACTTTTTCGAACTCCTCCTCAACCTTTGGTTTGATTTTCACCAAAATTGAATCATATCATCTGCAGACCATGCTTAAAAAAGTTATAGATTTCGTGTCGATAGACAAAACCGTTTTCGTACAGCGCCGCTACAAATGTTAGGCATGGTGCCAAAATCAGTTTGAGGCTATATCTCTTTAAAGCTTTGACATAATTATACCAAACTTTGTGTGTGCCATTGTCATCTCACACAGAACACAACAAAGTGATTTGATTACAGCGCCACCTTGTTGCCGAAAGCGATAAGCCGTTTAATCCTATTACTGAAAGCTGTATTAATGATTTTTCAGCCATTTCAACTACAACCATCCTATTATAGCATTTATTACTCATTGTTGAATTTGGTCTGATATGCCATGCTTAGCTCCTCATTTAGCCGCTTGGATGGCAGCCCATAGAACCGATTGCTGGAAAGTTGTGAAATTTGGCATTCTGAAAGACTGCACAGTCATCATAGCAAATTTGGTGTCTTTAAGTCAATGTGTGTGTTAATGTTACATCACACAGAACTCACTCATCACACACACCTCAACTGCATTTACATTTTTATCTGTTAACCCAGTATTGCTATTGTTGCCACAGTCTTCTTGTTTACATGAAGACTGTAAATCATGATGACTTTCATCTGACTCTTGGTGATCTGAATCACTTTTGGTGGTGGTCTGCTTACGACCCACCTTTTTAGTGAGACTGATCACTCGACTTTGCAACTGTTTGATCTGTTCTTTTAACTTAGCAATGCACTGATTTTGCTCTTGCGCTATCACTAAACTGAACTCTCTGTGGCAGCAGATAATACCTTTTAGGTTTTTCTTTCTGATACATGCCCCAAGTACTTTTTTGCATTCTTCAATTGACCATACTTTTTCTGGATCAATGCTAAATTTCTTTGTCAAATCCAATCTTACTGACTCAGTCACTATTGAGTTAATTTGTTCTCCTAACAATGATTTGAACTCATTGTCTGTCCACAATGGGGTAGCTAGTCCACCTTTCTCAGTTGTTGGAATTATCCTAGCATTTCTTCTCAACATTTTGTAATGTCTTTCTGACACAAACAGGAAGTGTTAAGTCTTCTCTGTCTGAACAAATATTAGCATGTGATGCTAAACTGCCTGACACATCTCTAAAACTATTTTTAGAGGATAACTTTAACCTTTTAGAAGTTAACCAAACCCTACAGCTGTTTGTTAACTCTTCTCTTCTCAGAGGATAGCAATTTTTACTGGTCTTTAGTGGTTCTTTGGATAGAGTAACACTCACCAAATTGTTGAGCTGAAAAAAGGTTCTGGAATTCAGTCTGGAATGAAGTCAGATCTTTTTGTTGAGCTGAAGTTTCAATCTAGTTTCAAGTGAAGAGCTCCATCCGGGTCACGGCACCATCTGTTGAAAACTTAATTTCTTCTTTAAGTAAAGATCCAGGAGGCTTGGGATATCTTGGGATATCGTTCTCGATGTTTCTGCGCAGATACCCGCAATCCTGAAGGACGAGAGCGTCGGCGCGATCGTCCTGCACGCGGGGGTGAACGACATCAGGCTGCGGCAGACGGAGGTCTTGAAGCGGGACTTCGGCAGCCTGATCGAGACGGTTCGCAGCACGGCGCCCGAGACGAGGATCATCGTGTCAGGACCGCTTCCCACGTATCGACGTGGGCACGAAAGGTTCAGTAGACTTTTTGCTCTAAATGAATGGTTATTGACATGGTGTAAAGAACAGAAACTGCTTTTTGTTAATAATTGGAATCTTTTCTGGGAGCGTCCTAGGCTTTTCCGTGCTGATGGCCTGCACCCCAGCAGAGTCGGCGCAGAACTGCTGTCGGACAACATCTCCAGGACGCTGCGCTCCATTTGACTAGTAAGCCGATTCCCACATAACTGCTATGATGGTTTTTGCTCTGAACACTTAAATGATAGCACTAGTGCTGTCCAATCTATAAATACTGTGTCTGTTCCTCGAATAGTGAGGTCAAAACATACAGTTAATGCAGGATCTAGAAAAAATCTGAT
Organism: Cirrhinus molitorella; assembly: GCA_033026305.1. Taxonomy (NCBI): domain Eukaryota; kingdom Metazoa; phylum Chordata; class Actinopteri; order Cypriniformes; family Cyprinidae; genus Cirrhinus; species Cirrhinus molitorella. The sequence continues at coordinate 15,814,009 of CM065133.1, read as the reverse complement.
CGTGATTAACCCGGAAAAATGCAAAATAAACGAACAAAAACCATTTTTAAAGTTTGGGCTTCTAAACATTAGATCACTCGCACCCAAAGCAGTTATTGTAAATGAAATGATCACAGATAATAGTTTTGATGTACTCTGCTTGACTGAAACCTGGCTAAAACCAAATGATTATATTGGTCTAAATGAGTCTACTCCACCAAGCTACTGTTATAAGCATGAGCCCCGTCAGATTGGTCGTGGCGGTGGTGTCGCAACAATATATAGTGATATTCTCAATGTAACTCAGAAAAAAGGATACAAGTTTAATTCCTTTGAAATACTTTTGCTTAAAGTTACTCTGTCAGATTTGCAAAAGAAATCTGTCTTATCTCTTATTTTAGCTACTGTGTATAGACCACCAGGGCCGTATACAGACTTTCTAAAAGAATTTTCAGATTTCCTTTCCGACCTGCTGGTTAATTTTGATAAAGCACTAATTGTCGGAGACTTTAACATTCACGTCGATAATACAAATGATGCCTTAGGGCTTGCGTTTACTGACCTATTAAATTCTTTTGGAGTCAAGCAAAATGTCACCGGGCCCACTCATCGTTTCAATCATACGCTAGATTTAATTATATCGCATGGAATTGATCTTACTGACATAGATATCGTACCTCAAAGCGATGATGTTACTGACCATTTCCTTGTATCATGCACGCTGCGTATGACTGATATTAACTATATCGCTCCGCGCTATCGTTTGGGCAGAACCATTGTTCCAGCCACCAAACATTTATTTACAAGTAACCTGCCCGATTTATCTCAACTGCTCTGTGCACCCAGTAATACACAGGATCTAGACAAATTAACTAGCAACATGGACACTATCTTCTCTAATACGTTAGAAGCTGTTGCCCCCATCAAATTGAAAAAAGTTAGAGAAAAATGTACTGCGCCATGGTACAACAGTACTACCCATTCTCTCAAGAAAGAAACTCGTAATCTTGAGCGCAAATGGAGAAAAACTAATTTGGAAGTTTTTAGAATTGCGTGGAAAAACAGCATGTCCAGCTATAGACAGGCTCTAAAAGCTGCCAGGGTCGAGCACATACGCAAACTCATAGAAAATAACCAAAACAATCCAAGGTTTTTATTTAGCACAGTGGCCAGATTAACAAATAATCAGATGCCGCCCGACCGAAATATTCCTTTACAGTTTAATAGTAATGACTTTATGAATTTTTTCACTGATAAAATAGATAACATCAGAAATACAATAACCAGCGTAGATTCTACAGCGTCTAATACGTCAATTTCCTTTGTCACACCCAAAGAAAACCTGCAGTGCTTTACCACTATAGGACAGGAAGAGCTAAATAAATTTATCAGTACGTCTAAACCAACAACATGCCTATTAGATCCTGTACCCACTAAATTACTGAAAGAGTTGTTACCTGTAGCAGAAGAACCGCTCCTCAATATTATTAACTCATCGTTATCTTTAGGTCATGTCCCAAAATCATTCAAGTTAGCGGTTATTAAGCCTCTTATTAAGAAACCACAACTAGACCCTAATGAACTAGGAAATTACAGACCCATTTCTAATCTTCCGTTTATGTCTAAAATTTTAGAAAAAGTTGTATCTGCTCAATTATGCTGCTTTTTGCAAAAAAATGATATCTATGAAGAATTTCAATCAGGTTTCAGGCCCCATCATAGCACAGAAACTGCACTTGTAAAAATCACTAATGACTTGCTTCTTGCATCAGACCAAGGCTGCATCTCATTGCTAGTTTTACTTGACCTTAGTGCTGCGTTTGACACTATAGACCATGACATACTAATAGATCGACTACAAAACTATGCAGGTATTCAAGGGCAGGCTTTAAGATGGTTTAGATCCTACCTGTCTGATCGCTACCACTTTGTTTACTTAAACGGGGAGTCTTCTCAATTATCACCAGTAAAGTATGGAGTGCCACAAGGATCTGTCCTAGGTCCTCTGCTTTTCTCAATATACATGTTGCCCCTTGGCAATATTATTAGGAATTATGGAATTAGTTTCCATTGTTATGCTGATGATACTCAACTATATATCTCAACAAGACCAGATGAAACTTCTAAATTATCAAAGTTAACAGAGTGTGTTAAAAATGTAAAAGACTGGATGACCAATAATTTTCTCCTATTAAATTCAGATAAGACAGAGATATTACTTATCGGACCAAAAATTAATACACAAAATCTCTTGGATTACAATTTGCAACTAGATGGATGTACTTCTGCTTCCTCTACAGTCAAAAGTCTGGGTGTTATATTAGACAGCAACTTGTCTTTTGAAAATCATATTTCCCATGTTACAAAAACAGCATTCTTCCATCTTAGAAACATTGCCAAGCTGCGAAACATGTTACCTGTTTCTGATGCAGAAAAGTTAGTTCATGCATTTATGACCTCTAGGCTGGACTATTGTAATGCATTGCTAGGTGGTTGTCCTGCATCTTCAATAAACAAGCTGCAGTTAGTCCAAAATGCAGCTGCTAGAGTCCTTACCAGGTCAAGAAAATATGACCATATTACCCCAATTTTAAAGTCTCTGCACTGGCTTCCTATTAGGTTCCGTATCAACTATAAAATACTACTTCTTACCTATAAGGCCCTAAATGGTTCAGCTCCTGCGTACCTAACTAGTCTTCTACCTCGCTACAATCCATCACGCTCCCTAAGGTCGCAAAACTCAGGACTCTTGGTAGTACCTAGAATAGCAAAGTCCACTAAAGGAGGTAGAGCTTTTTCACATTTGGCTCCCAAACTCTGGAATAGCCTTCCTGATAATGTTCGGGGTTCAGACACACTCTCTCTGTTTAAATCTAGATTAAAGACACATCTTTTTAGCCAAGCATTCACATAACGCATCTCATAATCTTTTACTGCAGTTATATCTGATCAATTGCACATTATGAATCCTTAGCTTTGGTTGAACAAATCCTTTTGCTTGGTTTGAACAGCAGCTACGCTAATTATGTTCCTATTGTTCTCTGTTTCTGCCACGGGATTGACATCCCGTGGTAACTAGGAATAACACAAGCTACAGTCTGGATCAGGAGCACCGAAGAAGAGATGATGATGCCAACCCCTTGGAGGACTTTAGATGATATCAGCCCTGAAACACCATACATCACTACCGATTTTTACTACAGTGATTTGATTGCAACATATAATCATTAATGTTAACATTATACAATTTGTACAAACTTTAATTATTGTACAAATTCTAATTTAACAAACGTTATTGTACAAACTTTAATTATTGTACAAACTTTTAATTTGCTGTTAAGCTGCTTTGAAACGATTTGTTTCGTGAAAAGCGCTATACAAATAAACTTGACTTGACTTGACTTGACTTTCAAGCAGAAGTTACTCTTTATTGAAGAACCTCGCTTGTGTGTTTGCTGTAGTCCATCCAAGTCTTGTCATCCAAGTCTGAATTAGGCAGTGGTACAAAGTAACTTATACCTTTCAAGGGGGAGGGATTACATATAGGTGGAGACAAATCTAAACAAAGCATGCAAATATAGTACAGGTTTCTGCCTGTTACCAGAATGTTCCCATCCCTGATCTCATCAGCATAACAGTGTCCTTCAAATGCATAAGTGCTAATCCAATCATCATATCTACTCAAAGACTGGGGCAGAGACACCAAAAGCCCTTACAAACAAAAGGTGTGAGTCTCAGTAGTTGGCTCATTTGATTTACAATAAGAGAACAGGAACTGGCAGGAACATCTTGCTACAAACATTGCTTAAGAGAATCATTTGTCTGCATATTGACCTTAAATGCTAAATACAATGTACTTCATCTTAGTTTTCCATATGATGTTACATCAGAACATAGGATCAGCATATCTTAAACAGATTCTTAAATTTATAATCCTACACTGTCAAACCACTGCAGTGCAGTTCTCTGGACTCTCCAGATCAATAATTATCAAAAAAATATCGAAAATTTGCATTTGGACAGCGATAACAGGGCCATTTAATAAAATGATTATGATCTACTGTACACAAAAGTCTTTAAATCTTAAAACAAAACAAACCTTCACAAAAGTAAAATTCATGCATCACATGATTGTAAATAAGCATATGTTTTATGAATTTAGAGAAAAAATGGCATTGTAATAGTTATAAATCTTAAAAACAGTTTATATCAATTTTTTTTTTAAATTAAATTGCAAAAATAACCACTAGATGGCATTAGAAGACCACAGAATGGCTCATTCATATCACTTGACAGTGCTTTCATAGTTTAAGGTTTTGAATTCATACTAAGACAATACTAAATCACTGTTCTAACATGTGAATTCACATTTAGTCAAAGTTTATCACTTAATTTATACAGATGTATCATATTTGACAATTCTGTAAGATTATGATTACAGTGAAACCTGAAAATGATATATATTGAAAACCTACTTTTTCAAACTCCTCCTCAACCTTTGGTTCGATTTTCACCAAAATTGAATCATATCATCTTCAGACCATGCTTATAAAAAGTTATGGATTTCGTGTCGATAGACAAAACTGTTTTCGTACAGCACCGCTACAAATGTTAGGCATGGTGCCAAAATGAGTTTGAGGCTATATCTCTTTAAAGCTTTGACATAATTATACCAAACTTTGTGTGTGCCATTGTCACCTCACACAGAACACAACAAAGTGATTTGATTACAGCGCCACCTTCTGACCGAAAGCGATAAGCCATTTAATCCTATTACTGAAAGCTGTATTAATGATTTTTCAGCCATTTCAACTACAACCATCCTATTATAGCATTTATTACTCGTTGAATTTGGTCTGATATGCCATGCTTAGCTCCTCATTAATAGGTATTATTATTAGGGGCCAAGCACCGAAGGTGCGGTGGCACCTATTGTTTTTGTTCTCGGTATTATTAGGGGCCAAGCACCGAAGGTGCGGAGGCACCTATTGTATTTGTTGGCGTTATTATTCTCCTTCTTCTTCTTCTTCTTCTTCTTCTTCTTCTTCCGCCGCAAGTCTATGGCAGCCCATATAACCGATTGCGGGAAAGTTGTTTTGATTTGGCAGACTGATAGAGGACAGCCTCAACATTAACTGTAGCAAATTTGGAGTCTCTGACTCAAACTCTCTAGCGCCACCACTTCTCCAAACTTTCACTTTTTGTATGCTAATAACTTTTGAACCGTAAGACACAGAAGCAAAATTCTATTTTTCTCTGAATCCTTGGCTCATGCCGAGTCGAATGGAGACCAAAATTTAAAAATCGTAAGGTTTAGTTTTTTTTCTATTTTTATTAGTTCGTAAAACCTACTTTTTCGAACTCGTCCTAGATGGTTTGTCTGATTTTCACCAAAATTGGCTCAGATCATCTTCCGGCCATGCTGGCAAAAAGTTATGGAATTCAAGTTGATTCAACCAACCGTTTTCGTATAACGCACAAACAAATTCTACGAAATGCACGCAAAAATGGATGTGAGGCTATATCTCCGCAATGGTTTGGTGTATTGAGACCAAACTTGGTGTGTGTTATAACAAGCATGACCTGAGACTACCTGCAGTGTTTCGGCACAGTGCCACCAAGTGGTCAGGAGATACAAAAAATGGCTATTTTAGTGGTGTCTTTAGATTCGGCGCATCATGCCGAGTCGAATGATATCCAATTTCCCTAATTTGGCCATTTTGGGCGTCGGCCATTTTGAATTTAGATGTAAATTGCTGTATCTTAAGAATGAATTACCGGATCGTTTCGACAATAATTACAAAAATGTTCTGCACCATGTCCTGAATGTACACAAAAATTTAGGAGCAGCGCCACCTTGTGGTCAAAAGTTATAACGAAATTTCAAAAAAAGGTTAATAACTTTTGCTCACATTAGCCTATTGTAATAAAACTGAGTTTGATATATTCCTTGGATCATGCCGAGAACACCGATACCAATTATGCCAATATTGGCTGAACTTCCTGTCCGCCATTTTGATTCATGTTGAAAACTTACTTTTTCGAACTCCTCCTAGACCGTTTGTCCGATTTTCACCAAATTTGGCCCAGATCATCTATGGACCACGCTGACAAAAAGTTATGGAATTTGTGTCGATACACGAAACGGTTTTCGCTTAACGCATCATCGAATTTGCCGGAAAGATGCCAAACTGCATCGGAGGCTGTATCTCTGCAAAGGTTGGAGATATTTACACCAAACTTTGTATGTGCTGTTGTCACCTCACAATGATCGCGCAACATCAATTTGGTAACAGCGCCACCTATTGGTCAAGAGTAATGAACCATTCATTAACCATGAATTATGCAACTTTCAAAAATGCTAATAACTTTTGATTGCATTAGCCTATTGTCATAAAAGTGGTCTCAAAATGTTCCTCGGGTCAATCAATATTGGCAATTATACCAATATTGGCTGAACTTCCTGTCCGCCATTTGGATTCATGTTGAAAACCTACTTTTTTGAACTCCTCCTTATCCCTTGGTTCGATTTTCACCAAAATTGAATCATAGCATCTTCAGACCATGCTTATAAAAAGTTATGGATTTCGTGTCGATAGACAAAACCGTTTTCGTACAGCGCCGCTACAAATGTTAGGCATGGTGACAAAATGAGTTTGATGCTATATCTCTTTAAGGCTTTGACATAATTATACCAAACTTTGTATGTGCCATTGTCATCTCACACAGAACACAACAAAGTGATTTGATTACAGCGCCACCTTCTGGCCGAAAGCAATAAGCCATTTAAGCCTATTACTGAAGGCTGTATTAATGATTTTTCATCCATTTCACTTACAACCACCCTGTCATGGCATTTATTACTCATTGTTGCATTTGGTCTTATATGCCATGCTTAGCTCCTCATTTTGCCGCTTGGATGGCAGCCCATAGAACCGATTGCGGGAAAGTTGTGAAATTTGGCATTCTGAAAGACTGCACAGTCATCATAGCAAATTTGTTGTCTTTAAGTCAATGTGTGTGTTAATGTTACATCACACAGAACTCACTACATCAATATAACAGCGCCACCTATTGGTCAAAAATGATAAGCCATTAAATCATATTACTACAGGTTGTATTTATGATTTTTCCAACATTTTGTCTAAAATGGCTTTAATTACTCATTGCTGCAGTTGGTCTTTAGATTCAGCGCATCATGTCGAATCGAATGATATCCAATTTTCCCAATTTGGCCATTTTGGGTGTCGGCCATTTTGAATTTACTTGTAAATTGCTGTATCTTAAGAACGCATTACCAGATCGTTTCGACAATTATAATTATAAATAATTATAAATAATTACAAAAATGTTCGGCACCATGTCCTGAATGTACACAAAAAATTTGGGAGCGGCGCCACCTTGTGGTCAAAAGTTATAACGAAATTTCGAAAAATGCTAATAACTTTTGCTCACATTAGCCTATTGTAATAAAACTGATTTTGATATATTCCTTGGATCATGCCGAGAACACCGATACCAATTATGCCAGTATTGGCTGAACTTCCTGTCCGCCATTTTGATTCATGTTGAAAACCTACTTTTTCGAACTCCTCCTAGACCGTTTGTCCGATTTTCACCAAATTTGGCTCAGATCATCTATGGACCACACTGACAAAAAGTTATGGAATTTGTGTCGATACACAAAACAGTTTTCGTTTAACGCATCATCGAATATGCTGGAACGATGCCAAACTGCATCGGAGGCTGTATCTCTGCAAAAGTTGGAGATATTTACACCAAATTTTGTATGTGCTGTTGTCACCTCACAATGACCGCGCAACATCAATTTGGTAACAGCGCCACCTATTGGTCAAGAGTAATGAACCATTCATAAACCATTAATTATGCAACTTTCAAAAATGCTAATAACTTTTGATTGCATTAGCCTATTGTCATAAAAGTGGTCTCAAAATTTTCCTTGGGTCATGCCGACAATGTAAATACCAATTATGCCAATATTGGCTGAACTTCCTGTCCGCCATTTGGATTCATGTTGAAAACCTACTTTTTCGAACTCCTCATCAACCCATCAATCGATTTTCACCAAAATTGAATCATATCATCTTCAGACCATGCTTATAAAAAGTTATGGATTTCGTGTCGATAGACCAAACCGTTTTCGTACAGCGCCGCTACAAATGTTAGGCATGGTGACAAAATCAGTTTGAGGCTATATCTCTTTAAAGCTTTGACATAATTTTACCAAACTTTGTGTGTGCCATTGTCACCTCACACAGAACACAACAAGGTGTTTTGATTACAGCGCCACCTTCTGGCCGAAAGCTATAAGCCATTTAATCCTATTACTGAAAGGTGTATTAATGATTTTTCAGCCATTTCAATTACAACCATCCTATTATGGCATTTATTACACATTGTTGCATTTGGTCTGATGTGCCATGCCACGCTTAGCTCCTCATTTTGCCGCTTGGATGGCAGCCATAGAACCTATTGCGGGAAAGTTGTGAAATTTGGCATTCTGATGGAGGAAATATTGCACAGTCATCATAGTAAATTTGGTGTCTCTAAGTCAATGTGTGTGTTATTGTTACCTCACACAGAGCACACAACATCAATATGACAACAGCGCCACCTATTGGTCAAAAGTGATAAGCCATTAAATCATATTACTACAGGTTGTATTTACGATTTTTCCACCATTTTTTCTAAAATCATCCTAAAATGGCTTTAATTACTCATTGCTGCAGTTGGTCTCATGCTTCCCTTACCTTGTGCTTGGCCCCGTAATTGCTGCTTGCAGCTATATTTATTCTTTTACTTCTTTTTCCGCCGCGTTTCTATGGCAGCCCATAGAGCTGATTGCGGGAAAGTTGTTTTGATTTGGCAAACTGATAAAGGACAGCCTCAACATTAACTGTAGCAAATTTGGAGTCTCTGACTCAAACTCTCTAGCGCCACCACTTGTCCAAACTTTCACTTTTTGTATGCTAATAACTTTTGAACTGTAAGGCACAGAAACAAAATTTTCAATTACAACCAATCTATTATGGCATTTATTACACATTGTTGCATTTGGTCTGATGTGCCATGCCACGCTTAGCTCCTCATTTTGCCGCTTGGATGGCAGCCCATAGAACTGATTGCGGGAAAGTTGTGAAATTTGGCATACTGATCATAGCAAATTTGGTGTCTTTAAGTCAATGTGTGTGTTAATGTTACATCATACAGAACTCACTACATCAATATGATAACAGCGCCACCTATTGGTCAAAAGTGATAAGCCATTAAATCATATTACTACAGGTTGTATTTATAATTTTTCCAACATTTTGTCTAAAATGGCTTTAATTACTCATTGCTGCAGTTGGTCTCATGCTTCCCTTGCCTTGTGCTTGGCCCCGTAATTGCTGCTTGCAGCTATATTTATTCTTTTACTTCTTCCGCCGCGTTTCTATGGCAGCCCATAGAGCCGTTTGCGGGAAAGTTGTTTTGATTTGGCAGACTGATAGAGGACAGCCTCAACATTAACTGTAGCAAATTTGGAGTCTCTAACTCAAACTCTCTAGCACCACCACTTGTCCAAACTTTCACTTTTTGTAGGCTAATAACTTTTGAAACGTAAGGCACAGAAACAAAATACTTTTTTTTCTCTGAATCCTTGGCTCATGCCGAGTCGAATGGACACCAAAATGTAAAAATCGTAAGGTTTTTTTTTTTTTTTCTATTTTTAATAGTTCGCAAAACCTACTTTTTCGAACTCGTCCTAGACGGTTTGTCTGATTTTCACCAAAATTGGCTCAGATCATCTTCAGACCATGCTGGCAAAAAGTTACGGAATTCAAGTTGATTCGTCCAACCGTTTTCGAATAACGTGCGAACGAATTCTTCGAAAAGTGCACAAACATGGATGTAAGGGCTATATCTCCGCAATGGTTTGCCGTATTGAGACCAAACTTGGTGTGTGTTGTAACAAGCATGACCTGAGAGTACCTGCAGTGTTTTGGTGCAGCCTAGTGGTCAGGAGATATGAAACATGGCTATTTTAGCTTATAACTAAACTGGTCTCACAAAACTCGTTCCGGCTATATGCTAATGCACAATTGCCAAAATATTGATAGTAAGTGCCATGAAAATGCAAACAAAGACAGCAGTCAGTCATTCTCATATATAAAACTGCCTATGACTGCATATAACTCCAAAACAAAATGAGATATTTTCACCAAATTTGACACACATATGTATGGACTCACTCTAATGACACAAAACATGAAATTGCCATTGACTACAATGGAGTATTATGATATAAAATGCTTCATTCTTACCAATGCATTGGTGTACCATTTTGAAACTTTTTATGTACCATGCTGACCTGCAGTCAGAATGTTTTGACACAGTGCCACCTTGTGGTCAAAAGTTATAATTAAATTTCAAATAAATGCTAATAGCCACCTATTGGTCAAAAGTGATAAACCATTAAATCATATTACTACAGGTTGTATTTATGATTTTTCCACCATTTTGTCTAAAATCATCCTAAAATGGCTTTAATTACTCATTTCTGCAGTAAAGCTTTAAGTAAAGTAGCATAAGAAAAATGGCAAGATATGAGACTTATAATACATTATAACTATGACAAATATAATCCATTGCAACTTAAGTGGATGCAACATGTTCATTGTGTGTTATAAATCATCATACTCTTAAAAGCTATAACCACAAATAAGTATTATAATACATTAAAACTGTTCTTATGAATATTCATAAGATGATATAACATATTATAAGGTTTTTTTTTTTATAATGCATTATGCATTCATTATAATGTCTTAAGAATACCCTTATAATGCATTATAAATATATGCTTCATAGAAAATGTTACCAAAACTTCTACTGTGGTCTGCTGTACAGACGTGAATTTACTTTTACAAAAAGAATTTACAAAAGTCTGAGGCTTTTGGTGTGAAAAGGCTTATACATTTGGCAAAAATGGAACTTTTTATATTAAAAACAAACAAGTAAGCCCTGCCCAGATTAAAAAAGTAACGTAATTAGTTACTTTTTTATGGGAGTAACTCAATATTGTAATGCATTACTTTTAAAAGTAACATTCCCCAACACTTTGGTCTTTCTCCCCAACAACAAGATTTTACACGAAAGAGAAGAAAATCAATCAAGGTAGACTAAAAGCTGTGTTTTTTTTTTACCTGATGCAATCAGTGAATTTCATCAGTTCCACTGCTGACGGGCAAGTCTTGGGGGTGTTTATGAAACAGCTTTTGCCTTTGGCCTGCCACACTGGCTGATGGAACTTTGGACCTGTCGCAACCCTTGTTTAAGTGAACTGAACAGATCTGAGTATAAAAGATGTAAGCCGGATGATCACTGTCAGTCTCCATCCAGAGGAAGACTCGCTGTAGTCTCAGGGCTTCTGAGCTTCTTCTGACCCAGCATGGGGAATATGAAGCTCTGCCTATTGTTGCTAGTTGGCACTTATGCTATAGCCCGTGAGTATAATGTTCTTTTACATCTTGGTGCATTATTGTTTCATTTGTGCATTTCAAAATATTTTATTTATTTTGCTTCCTCCTATATATCCTATCACCTATTTTATATTCATTTTTTTTTAAATTTAATCTTTGATTTACCTTTTAAAAATGTATATATATTTATGCATTTTCAGTTTTGTTTACATATTTTTTTCTATTTATAATTGCATTATGACTTTCTCACCAGAGCAAGAAACTAAGTCAAATTCTCATCCAGAATGTCTCTGTAAGTATTTTTCTTTATTTATTTCTTATCTTTTGATGAAATGTTATTTGTATTTGTGGTGTCTATAACTCACACATGTTGAAGCATCCCTTTAATTTATCCTTATCTTTTACCTATTGGACTGTACCTATTGTTGTTGTCACTTACTTTGAACCCTCAATAAATGACATCACCATTCTAAAGTGGCCATGTAGTCTTCTTTATCAACAACAGACAGTGATTGAGTCAGGATATCAGAGTCCAGATTTCTTATTGCTTTTTTTTTTAATAAATAAAACAATAAAACTTATTGAAATTTAAACAAAGTAATTTTAAAAAATGTAAATGAAAATTATTAAAACATTTTGCATTTTGTAGTGCAAAAAAACAAACAAAAAACTGCAAGTAATTAATTGAAAATACATTTTACTAAGATCATTTTTCAGTGTGGGATTATTTTTTATCATTTATATCATTTGTGAATTTTTTTTTTTAATTGACCTAGTGCTTATTTTGTTTACAGTATCTAAAAGATTTAAGGTCTACAAAAAGTATACATATCGTTATGAAGCTGAGATCCAGAACAGGGTAACTGGGACCTCCGCTCCCACGAATGGTCCCAAAATCTCTTGCAAGGTGCATTTAAAAAATCATATAACAACTCTGTTTCTCAATATGTATTTCGTGGTCTTTATTCTTTTGTCATTAACACCCTTCTATTAATAGGTTGAAATTGATGTGCCTGTGGCATGCAGCTTTGAGCTCCATACCAGTGAGTGCTCCCTAACTGAAGTGGTCACAACAGGCGCAAATGGGGCGCCCATCTATGCACCTGCTGCTGAGGCCCAAGCCTTTCAAGCAGCCATAGAAAAGTATGTCTCCATTATCTTTAGAGAAACTGGATCAAATGATAATGTTAGTCTGCAAATAATCAAAATGAGCACAGCCAACATTGCTAAAATATTCCAACAGCTAATGAAAAATAAAAACTACCTCTAAAAATATTAATTGCGAGACTGGTCTCCAGTTTATAATAAACTGATTTAAAAAAATGATCAGAAACTTTTCAACAAGTGATTCAACAGCTATTCCTCTCTTTGCACAGGAATGTATTGAAGTTTGTAGTTGAGGGAGAGACAGGTGTGACACTCTATCCTGAAGGAGATGAAACCAACATTCTGAACTTCAAGAGGGGTATCATCTCTGCTCTGATTGTCCCTGTCATGGAGATGGAGGAGAGAAAAGACATGGTACTTAAACATGTTTTCTTCTACTTTAAAGCCTAGATTAATTTAATGTAAGCAGTGCTGTTACAGACATCCACTTAACAACTAAGCAGATAAGATTTTAATCTTTTTTTCTGGAATAAAAAATTCCAAAGGGTACATGGTAATCTTGACTGAGGTAGAAGACTAGAAGACTAGAAGAAATAGAAGACTATTTCATGACATTCATAGTAATGCTTCTACATTCTTATAAACCTTATGATATGTTTGAAACAATTATTTCGGTACTATGATTTGTTGAAAAATACTAAGGCCAGCTTTTGCATTTTAGCTCAGTATTATTGTTATTTTTATAAATACAAATATTTATACATTTTTTTTATAATCAATATTCAAAATATACTTGCTCCAAATAAAACTATTATAAGTGATTGTAATTGAAAATATGGTTTTGGCCACACAATTTTGGCCACATGTGTCTAGTGTAAAATCCTACTGATTGAAAAGTAAATGGGGGTCCATTACCCCACCCCACCTCAGACCACCAAATAATTCACTAAAAATGCTGAAAATGTAAATATATTTTTAATAAAAACTTACAATGAAAAACACCTGCCGTTGTTTCATTTTCACCCGTTTACAGCGGACATGTGTGGTGCAATGCAACTAAAGGCAAATCTAAATCTAATCTAATCTTCTCCAACTATGCACTACTTATGACTTGAAGAAACAGTACCTGTGTGCCCCCAGCCCAGTGGGCATCCCACATTTTACACAATCTCTGCTGTACACAAACATTTATTGGCATTGATTTAGATTATCTTATTTGATCTAGGCCACTGTCCATGGAATCTGTGCCACTGATGTCAATGTCAACACCAAGGAGGATATTGCCACTGAAGTCACTCTCACTAGGGACCTGTCAGGATGTGATGCATTCGAAACCCAAAGAAGCCACACTAGCCCTCTTGCCATCATCACTGGTTTGGTGAGACAATAACTTTTTTTGTTGTTGTTGTAATCATACCCTCTGTAACTATTGCTTCTTAGTTTATTTTTATTTTAAAATACATTTAGTTAAATACTTTTTCATTAATCATCATCATCCTCAGTGCAATTTAATAAGTACTGAATGTTTAAATAATAATTTAGGTAATGATTAGGCAAGTAAAACACTGACCAATATTGAAAAAGCATGTTATCATACAGACTGAGCCAACAACAGATGAAAAAATAATTTTCAAGAAACAGAAAATGTATTTAAATTTATATTTGTTTGTCAACAGCAAAACCCTCTGTCCAAGCTGATTGGCAGTACCCAGTCCTGCAACTATAAGTTTGACAACCAGAAGAACCACATGACCTCTGCCACATGCACAGAGAAGCACATATTCATTCCTTTCTCTTACCAGTGAGTGACACTGACATCATATCACTTGCTGCTTTTTATAATAAAATGTGTGCATGAATGGAACATCATTCTAATTCATTCAAATGTATTTAATTTTCATTGCAGGAATAAATATGGTATCTCATCTCTTGTTAAACAAATCTTGACTCTTGAGGGAATCAGCAAGATTAATGACAGAGTTTTTGATTATCGTGAGTGTTCCCAGTTTTACTGTATATCTCAAATAGATTTGATATTTTTGGAGATTTGATTTGTCTGGTTAAAAATGATAGAACTGTTGGTAATATGCTTGCTTATTTTTTCCCTGGTTGTGACTATGTAGCCTTTAACTTGTATGTTGTCCTGCTCTCCAAAATACAGGTTCTACTTACCCCAAACACTTGGCTCTAGAGGCAATGGAGGATAAAGCTCCAGCCCAGAACTCTGAGGCTCTGCTATTCATCTTCAGGGACCTAAAATCCATGAACAAAAAAACTGATCGGCAGCTAAGGGCCAGCACTTTCCAGAGTTTGGTGTCTGAACTCCGTGGACTTCAGCATGAGGTTCTGCAGCAGACCATCAATCAGATGGTGGAGGAGGACAAGTTCTTAACCTGGCAGGCCTTAATTCAGTGTGGCACCTCAGAGTGTGGCAGCACCATATTCAGTATTCTAAAGACCTTTGATGCTGATGCCATTGAGGTAGATGCTGCCGTCTATGCTCTAGCAGTGATGCTCAGACCTACTGGCCTCTTGGTGAAAGACATACTGGAGATTGCACAAACCAAAAAGAGCAAGCCAATAATGTATTCTCTCAGCAATGTTGTAAGGAGGTACGCAAATTATTTTCCATTTCTAGACTGCTTAAGCACCACTTGCATTTCCTTGCTGAAAAGACCAGTATAGAACAGCATGAATTTTCAAGATTGTCCAGGCTGTTCATATTAGTTAAGTGCTACCAGCATCACCATGGTGTCAGATGCAAATCATAGTTGGTGAAGACTGTCACTTACATGGTCTTTCTAGTGAAGCTGATCCAATAGTGCTTTGTAAAACATAATCCATACACAATATATGCTAGTGATCAGTTATGCTATTATCATTTAGCTAAAGTGTTTGTCAGTATATCTCCACTGTAACTGAGCATTTACAATATATCTTTTCAGGCACTTCCAAGCTGAGGGACAGCTCACCTCTGAGATTCTTGAGGTGTATAACTTCATTACCTCCATTCTTGGAGCTGACTGTGCTGGCGAGAAAGATCTGACCTACTTGACATTAAGGGTGTGTGTTTTAACTTCTATATTTCCGGATATTTTCACACTGGGAAAACAACTTATTTTATTGTAATCTGCCTTGTTTAGGTGATTGGAAACATGGGTGAGGCTATGGAAGCAGCTGATCCCAAAATAAAGACCACTCTGCTTAAGTGTATGAGACAGCCTGCAACCACCCTGTCAATACAGATGTCTGCTATCCAGGCTTTCAGACGAATGTCTGTGACTCCTGATGTAAGTGTTTCAGGATTTGTACAACAATTTATATTTCTTCAGAATCAAATGTGTCTTATGCATGGAATTATCTTACTAAGAAAACCAACCTCACAATCCAATCTCTTTTTTATGTTCAGGTCCGTTCGAACATTCAGAAAGTGGCCCTTTATGCCAAAGGTGCTGTTCAGAAGAGACTGGCTGCATATCTTATCTTGATGAAAAAGCCAGAGGCAAGTGACCTGGAGGTTGTGAGGAAGATCCTTACCCAGGACCAGAATGTGCAAGTCAAGTCCTTTGTGGCTTCTCATGTCTACAACATTATTCATTCCAAGGATTCTGATATGAAAGAGTATGCTACTTAGTTTGACAGTTTCTCTAGACTGAATGCAAAACTGCATCAGCTACTGTCTACCATTTATTTTGGTCTTTATCCTCAACACTGTAACTTTTTTCTTCCCAGATTGGGGAAAACAATAGTCAAGGTCATGCAGGATGATGAGGTGCTTACCCACTCTAATTACACTCAGCTCTCTCGTAACTATAAGATGGATGTTTTTATGCCAGGCAAAGATGTCATGGGCTCCAATATGCAGGGAAGCATCATCTTTGATTCTAGCAGCCAGTTGCCCAGGGAGGTTATGCTGGAGACAACCCTGAAAGCTTTTGGTTACAACCTTGATTTCATGGAGGTAGGAATTTTCATGTGTTATGAACTTGTATTTAATTAGTTGTAAAACTCAATTGGTATATGATTCAATATATGATAACATATGCAGAACTAGGTAGATTACTTACAAATTGTAGCCTATTACTGATTCCAAATTACATCACAAATTGTAACATAATCCATTACATTACACATTTTAAGTAATGTGATCAGACTACTTTTAATTACTTTCAACCTTTTGTCATTTATTGATTTGCAGTGCTTTCTAAAAATATTTAGACCCCTTCACTTTTTTACTTTTTCTTATCTTGCAGCCTGATACTATAATTGTTTGAATTCATGTCAGTAAATTTATTAAAAAGAAAAATCTGAAATATCACATTTACATAAGTATTCAGACCCTTTACTCAGTACTTAGTTGAAGCATCTTTGGCAGCAATTACAGCCTCAAGCCTTTTTGGGTATGACGCAACAAGCTTAGGAGAGAACAATGCCATGGCATCTTGTTCTCTCCTAATGGAGTGACATCTCACACCTTCAGCACCTCTGCTTGTGGTGTTTACACATTGGTGTGCAGACCTTAAATTCATATTTATTATGTTGATACAGGTACGTATTGCGGCAGTTTAGACTTCAAATATCTGGGGACTGTTGCTAAAAGTTAATCCTCTATCATGTCGGAAATATGCTCTACACCAAACCCAACCCTAAACCTACCCGATAGTGTTAACAAATGCAAAACCGATATAAAAAACGCATTTGCTGACGCCATTTCAATCGTCCTTGTGTGTAGATTTGAACTCTTGTCAAACCATAGTTACACGGAATTCAAACCAGAGCTTTTTGCCTCTCAAAGAAAAAGTCTCACGAAAAAGTGCCCCCAGGTACGATTTTTTTTAATGAGACCAGGTAGAAATGAGCAGGAGTCACTGGCAAAGATTCATGCAGCTTGTTGTAAACATAAGTGACGGGTCTTGAATTTAGCACAGTGTCTAATTCAAGTTAAGATGGTTGTTAACCCTTCAAAATTTAATAAGGCTTTCCCTGAGATTCACTTAAGTCATGACTTTGTTGACCTCACCAGACATTCCCAGAAACCTCTCCACCATGCTGCTCGCTCAACTATGTACTTCTAGGTTATTCCTCTTGCAGCAAAGAAGATATTGAGATCAGGCTCTTTGATTGACTTCCAAAGTTCCCTTAGACCTTTATCTGCTCATTTGAAGGTCTTTGCACTATCCGAGTACATAAAGTCCCCTCCTTGCTATGAACCTCTTTAATGCTAAAAGGAAGTTCTCTGTACTTTGATTTGAGACTATTTCCCAAGTGCATGGCCCTAGTGACCGGATAAGTGAAGAGTGCTATGTTTTAGAATCAGAATCAGAATCAGAATGAGCTTTATTGCCAGGTATGTTTGCACATACTAGGAATTTGTTTTAGTGACAGAAGCTCTACAGTGTAACAGGGTGACAGTGACAAGAAAACACACAGATTATAAAAAGAACAATATACAAATATACAGACAATGTGCAAAATAGCAAAGACAATATACAAATTAAAATAAACAATTTACTATGTGCAGGTGCAATTTAGAAATGTAAATAAATATGTGTGTTAAATAATTGAATGTACAATAGTGTTGTGTTCCACGTTTATTTTCAAGTGTTCATGAGATGGATTGCCTGAAGGAAGAAACTGTTCCTTTGCCTGGTCGTTCTGGTGCTCAGGGCTCTGTAGCGTTGACCAGATGGCAACAGTTCAAAGAGCTAGAGTGCTGGATGTGAGGGGTTCAGAGTGATTTTACTAGTCCTTTTGTGCATTGGGTTGTACCAATGATTTGCTCAGCAGTCTGGACTATCCGACATAGTCTTCTGAGGTCAGAATTGGTAGCTGAGCTAAACCAGACTGAAGTGCATATGACGGATTCAATGATGGCAGAGTAGAACTGTTTCAGCAGTTCTTGTGGCAGGTTGAACTTCCTCATCTGCTTGCCAAGGAACCTGAATGACTCCACTGTTTTTACAGTGCTGTCCTTGAGTGTGAGTGGGGAAAGAGCAGGGGGCTTTCTCCTGAACTCCACGATCATCTCCACTGTTTTGCACGTATTGAGCTCCAGGTTGTATGACTGCACCAGACAGCCAGCTCTTTTACCTCCTGTCTGTAAGCATCGCCATCCTGAATGAGGCAGATAAGTGTGGTGTCGTCCGCAAACTTCAGGAGCTTGACAGAGGGGTCTTTAGAGATGCAGTCGTTGGTGTACAGGGAGAAGAGCAGTGGGGACAGGACACAACCTTGGAGGGCGCCAGTGCTGATGGTGCGGGTGCTGGAAGAGAATTTTCCCAGCCTCACTAGCTGCTGCCTGTCTGTCAGGAAGCTGGTGATCCACTGACAGACAGAGGTTGGCACAGAGAGCTGAGTTAGTTTGGGCAGGAGGAGGTTTGGTATGATAGTGTTAAAAGTCGACAAACAGGATCCTTACATAAGTCCTAAGATCCTTACATAAGCCTATGTAGGCTTTACTGGTACCATGACTCTCGGTAAGGGTGCGGTAGTCTGTTGTGCTGGTTTAACTTTAAACCTCTTGGACAGACTATCACTGAGTCTGTCCACATATGGAGATGGTTTTCTGATCTTTAAAACCTTTATCAAATTATCTGCTAGCCTGGCTCCTATCAAGGTTCCCATTAGCTCCAGTCGAGGAAGCATCATCTTCTTTAGTGGTGCAAGTCTGGACTTTGAGGCAACCAGAGTTGAAATCACTTCTGCAGTCTCACTCTTTCCTTGCAGATATGTAATACTTGGTTGCCACAGAATCGAGGTGTGGAGGTTCAATGTCTCTTGTCTCAGTACTGGCAGCTGCAAACTTCTCCCTAGCGTTTCATGAACAAAACTTTGTTGACTATTTCCGTCAATCATTTATGCACAATATTTCTCCCTCCTGGACCGCCAGTCCATACTTTCGATGTCTGCAGCAACACTGTTTTTGGTTCTCTTGATTTGATATTTACTGTACTTAATGCAGATGAAACAACAGTGTCAGTCTTTATGCTAGAAGTCTCTGGTTTTCATTCACTTTGTTCTCACACAAACTGAAGACAGCAACGACTGAAGAGTGGACAGGTAACTCCCTTAACTCTGCTGAATTTAGCTGAGTCTCGTACCAAGACAGCTGCCCATTTTTTTCAGTTTCTCTTAGTGTGCAGATACTGAATAATCAGGACAACACTCTGACTTATGGGTTGTGCTGTCACAAAATGCACAATTTGTTGGAACTGTAGAAGGCTACCATAAGAATCAGTGAATGCGAGCAGACTCTAAACTGCGAATCTGTATCTTACATTCATTATAGAGCTGTCTTAATGCTGTGAAATATGCGTCATATTTTTTTTTCACAGCAGTCAGATTCAGCAGTTTGGACATACAGTATCTCACAAAAGTGATTACACCCCTCACATTTTAGCAACCATTTTAGTATATCTTCTCAAGGGACAATACTATAGAAACGAAACTTGGGTATATTTTAGTTAGTTAATGTGCAGCTTGTACAGAAGTATAGATTTACTGTCCCCTGAAAATTACTCAACATACAGCCATTATTGTCAGAATAGCTGGCAACAAAAGTGAGTACACCCTAAGTGAACTTGTCCAAAGTGTCAATATTTTGTGTTAGCACCATTGTTATTTGGCACTGCCTTAATCATCCGGGCAATGAAATTGATCAGAGCTGCACAGGCTGTTGCTGGGATCCTCTTCCACTCCTCTGTAATGACATCACAGAGCTGCTGAATGTTAGACATATGGTGATTCTCCAGCTTTTGCTCGAGGATGCCCCACAGGTGCTTAATAGGGTTCAGGTCTGGAGACATACTTGGCCACCCTGTCACCTTCAGCTTCCTCAACAAGGCAGTTGTCATCTTGGTGGTGTTTTTTTGGGTCGTTATCATGTTGGAAAACTGCCATTCGGTCTTGTTTCTGGAGGGAAGGCATCATGTTCTGCTTCAGAATGTACAGTACATCATGGAATCCATGTTTCCCTCAATGAACTGCAGCTCCACAGTACCATGCAGCCCCAGACTATGATGCTACCACCACCATGCTTGACTCTAGGCAAGACACAGTTTTCTTGGTACTCCTCAGCAGGACATTGCCACACATGCTGGACACCATCTGAGCCAAACAAGTTTACCTTAAACTTATCAGACCACAGGACATGGTTCCAGTAATTCATGCTCTTGAACAGGTTGTCTTCAGCAAACTGTTTGCAGACTTTCTTGTGAGCCAGCTTTAGAAGAGGCTTCCCTCTGGGATGATGCCATGCAAACTGACTTGTTGCAGTGTGTGGTGTATGGTCTGAGAACTGACAAGCCGACTTTCTACTTATGCAACCTTTAAAGCAATGCTGGCAGCATTCATGCATCTGCTTTTTGAAGCCAGGTTCTGCACCTGACACACAGAACGAGTACTCAACTTAATTGATTGACCCTTGCAAGTCCTGTTCTGAATGGAACCCATCTTGGAAAACCTCTGTATGACCCTGACCACCATAGTGTAACTCGGTTTCAGGGTGTTACGGAACCTCTAATAACCTTGGCTATCTTGTGGAGAGCAACAGTTCTAATTTTCAAATCATCAGAGAGTTCTTTGCCATGAGGTACCATGTTGAATATCCAGTGGTCAGTATGAGAGAATTGTACTTAAAGCACCACATTTTAACTGCTCTAATGCAAGATGCACAACTTTGTATTGTCCTGTCAAGCAGACAAAAACACAAACATGATTAATAGGATGTGGCTTTGCATGGTTAAACAACATACTGATGTTATCACTTAGGATGTGCTCACTTTTGTTGCCAGCTAATTTGACACTAATGGTTGCATGTTGAGTTATTTTCGGAGGACAATAAATCTATACTGCTATACAAGCTGTGCATTGACTATTATAAAATATATCCAAGTTTAATTTCTATAGTATTGTCCCTTAAAATATATATATATACTAAAATGGTTGCTGAAATGTGAGGGGTGTACTCACTTTTATGATATACTGTATGTGCATTCACTACAAGGTCCTTTCTTCCAAATCTGTTGTTGAGCGATGTAATTGTAGCATCATAATTACTATCAATCACTGTAAGCCCTACCACCGCCTTAGCTGCAGCTCCAGTTAAGCAGGATGTCAAGTAGGTTAACTTTTCTCTCTTACACAGTGCATTGCAGTCTCATATTGGTTCCAAAGTTCTTGCCAAGCACTTATTTATCCATCAAATTTGTATAAACACTGACAATTTAATTTGACTTACTTTAAATTGTCTTGTTATTTACGTGTGATATTCTTGTAGTTCTGATAAGCTTTCCTCTCTCAAACTCAGCAATGACAACAGTTCATGAATTTCTCACAGTCCGTGTCATCCTTGTTGCTCTCCTCTTCTATATGAGTCAAAATCTTTGTAGTGGAAGCTGCTCATTGATAATGTAGTTTGTTTTAATATATTGTGAAGGTTAACAACAAATAACCAATAAAACAACTTTATATATATTTATATATAACTTATATTGATTATTATTCAATATTAATTAACTGCAACTAATAAACTGCAACAGAAGGTGAACAGTCTGCCAAGTCTGAGGTTCTGAATGTTCTGAACTAGGTTTTCATTAAGGTTATCTCAATATTTTGGTGCATTCAGCTTTTCTTCTACTCTGACGAGTCCCTCAGTCCCTGCCGCTGAAAAACAGCCCCACAGCATGAGGTTGTTACCAGCACACTTTACTTTTGGGATGGTGCTCTGCAGGTGATGAGCAGAGCTGGTTTCCTTCAATTCCTTAAATACAATCCTGTCTCTGAGCTCTGCAGGCAGTTTCTTTGACCTCATGACTTGGTTTTTGCTCTGATATGCATTATCAGCTGTGAGGCCTTTTATAGAGAGGCGTGTGCCTTTCCAAATCATGTCCAATCAATGTAATTTACCACAGGTGGACTCCAGTCAAGGTGTAGAAACATCTCAGCAATGATCAAGAGAAATGGGAGGCACCTGAGCTAAATTTGCTGCAAAAGGTCTGAATACTGATATTTGATACTGATACTGATATTTCAGTTTTTTCTTTTTAATAAATTTACAGACATTTCTAAAATTCTGTTTTCACTTTGTCATCATGAGGTACGGAGTGTAGATTAATGACAAATAACTAAAACAATTGTAGTGTCAGGCTGCAACATAAAAAAAAAAAAAAAAACAGAAAGTAAAGGGGTTTGAATACTTTCTGAATGCACTGTAAAATAGGATAATTAGGGGTGTAACGATTCACCCGTTTTCTCGATGCATTGATTACAAAACCTGATGATGCATCGATCTTGAAACATGGATTTTTGGATCGTGAATCGTTGATTTAAAACAATAAGAATAAAATGAATCGCTATTTCTATAGCGATTCAGTGCTTTAAAATATATACACATTAAATTACTACAAGCACAGATTAATAAAGACCTTGAAAAGCGTTGTTCGTTTCCTCACATCTCTCCTTCATGTGCTTCATTTACTGCCTTTCACGGGATTGCGTGCATGCTCTCACCGACACCTCATGGCCAGTACTGCTAGGCGTAGTTTTACTTTTAAAGTAGTTTTACTTTTCTGTAGTTTTTCAGTGGCTCTCAGTAATGCCATTGACATTTCCTGAGCAGTTAAAAGCTGCACGTTTGGAGCAAAAACAAAGTGTCTCAAAGAATATGCACAATTCCATTAAATGATGAGTGACTTTTAACCTAATGTCATTAAACCGAAAGTATGAAGGAAATGGTTAAAATAACCACAGCACTAACAACAACCTTAAAATAAGAGTGCAAGGTTTAACATTATCTGTCAATCAGATGAATGAAAGTTACGTTCGTTACTACATCATCAAAATCATCATTCGCCAATTCCAAGTAATAGTTTAAATGCTGTAGCATTTTATTTGATGAAAATGAGATAAAGAAGCTCACATCATGCAAAGGTGTGACATAAAATGTTACCCTATACATTTATAGTATGCTACACAATAGTTAACACCATAGCCTACTTTAAAGACTTTTTTAAATCTTGACTTACATAGGCTAATAAAAAATAAAGAGAAATACATTACCTTGCAATTGTACTTTTAGTAGCCTATACTAAACTGGCATAAAGTGTGCTAAATTGGAAGTATAGTGCTGAAGTTCAAAAAGATGAACTAAGGTACATTTGATGGTGCTAATGTGGAACAGTATATTTCAAGTACACTTTAAATATCTTGCATTTAAAGACCTTTATTATTCAAAGATAATACATTCCTCAGCAATAGTGACATTAAAACACATTTTAGGCTTAATATTAAGACATGTGCATTGTGCACATGTAGTAGGCTACTCCAAATAAAGTAAAATTATAATTTTTATATTAATAAGTCTCAAGGGAAAATGTAAATATGTTAATAGATTTGAACTACACTTAGTTTAAAATGAATGTATTTCAAATAAATTACTTTTCACTAGGGTACATTTCTACATTTGCTATATGTCATGGCATAGAACCATTAAACTAACATCTAACAGTGGACAAATGTGTTTTGTTTTTTTAATTATTCCGTAAATACACTTAAAGAATGCAAAATTGAATCGTTAATCAAATGTTATCAAATTGTATTGTTAATAGTCTTGAATCGTTCTGAATTTTCAAAAATTCTTGAAACAAATCTATTGATTACCCAAAGATTCACAGTCCTAAGGATAATCTTGTACTATATTGATATACAAATACAAAGATAAAAAAAAATATTCCATTCATTGTTATTAACAACATTACTTCATAAAATCAAATTAAAATCAAACATTCATTAAAAAAATTAAATGTTGTTTTTTTACCCGCATGTCATGTGATCTTAACCAATGTCAGAGAACCATGAACATACATACATAACCTACTTAGTGATAATTAAAATAAAAATAATGTGTTTATCAGTTGTTGATACAACACTGGCTACATAATAAAACAATTTTATGATTAAGGTGTTTACATGAGTTGCTTTTAGAATATTCCTTTCATGTTCCCATTTTACATGTAGTAGTACATAAATCAATTAATGACACACGTCGTTACGTCCCCATGTGACTCTGGCTGCATCTGACAGCTCTAAAATGCTGCCTTCGGAGGCAGCTTTTCAAGGCAGGAAGGTATCAAAGGCATGTCCGAATCCAAATTCTGCTTTATGCCCTGTCTCCGGAGGTGCCTTCTTCTGATCAAATTTTGAAGGTAGCACAGAAGTATCCTTCATTGCCTTTGATATCCCACAAACCTGTGCATTCCGTTCCGTGATGGTTCCGTGATATTTCTGACTAACTTTTTGCACTTTTGATGTTATTTCTAGTGAAAAATCAGTATTTAAATAAATAGTAATTACATATTTGTTTAGTTATCATCAAAACACTTTCTGTTTTGTTGTAGATCATTAAAACGTTTTGCTGCCTCAGAAAGCTGTCTGAAATCAGTTTCATGAAGTGCCTTTGTGCAAAAAACACTGTCTGCGAAGTCTTTGCCTGATAACGCAGCGAGGCAGCAAGTCAGCTGCCTAGGCTTTTGCTATCTAGACCTTAGGCTATCCTACGTTATCTCCAGAATTTCACGTATACAGTTCAGTCATTTTGAACACCCTCTTATCTTTGCTGTTTACCTCACGTTACGCTATGGAGGCTCTCTTTTATTTATTAATTTATTTTATGTATTCCTTAGTGTTTGCTAAATGTCCTGCAATTTATTAGTCGGCATATGTAATGTCATATCATATATGTCAGCATGTGATGTAGGCTATGCCATGCCTCGTTTTATTCGTTTTTGTTAATAAACGTTATGTAAGATAGTTTGTCATTCTTTTACTGTTGTTGTGCTTTTTAATTATAAATAACAATAAATCCATCTTTAAAGCATTTGTTTTAATCTTAAAATTCATAGGTGTAGCCTATAGATGTAAGCAAAACCAAGGTAACAAATTTGAAATTAAAAAGGAAAAGCGTCGTAAGACTGTAAAAGAGGAATTCCCATTGACAAAATTTTAATCACAAATAATGCTGATAAAAAAAAGAACAGATTGAATGTTAACCACGTTACCATATAACTATAAACTTTAATAAAAGAAAAGCTATTCATCAGCAATAAGCATTGATTAATCCCAAAAGCAGGGATTAAGGGCGGATTAAGGTAATCAAAAATCTCAGTTTACATGGTAGATTCTTAATCAGATTATTGCCTTAATCGTGTTAATATCTGAATATTTTTGTCCATGTAAACGTACTGAAACACTTCTTAAACCTTAAAGGATTTGTGTAAATCCAATGGTCAAATGTTGTGTCACCTCCTGACTAATGACTGGTAGACACTCTGAGTGTATATAAAGAGGTAGGCTAGAAAGAAAGAAAAAAGAAAGAAAGAAAGAAAGAAAAAGAAAGAAATTAGGGAGAATCAGTAAATTATGAATAATGTATTGCTATGTGTAAATAATATGTAATCATGCTATCCATAAAAAAGTAACTGTAGTCTGATTACAAGTGTTTTAAAATGTAATTTAATCTAAGTACTTCACTTTTGGAATCTGATTGTGTAATCCAAATGACATGTAATCAGTTTACCCAGCTCTGATGATATGATATGACTTATTGTTTGTGCTTATCCTTTATTTTTATGGACTTGTTACATTTGCATGTGACTTCTAGTATTTATTTATTTATTTGTTTGTTTGATTGTTTGTTTGTTTTGTGATCACCAAGTTTGGCATGGAGGGCAAAGGATTTGAACCGACTGTTGAGACTCTCTTTGGAAGCAATGGCTTTTTCCCTGATTCGATCTCCAAGGCAATGTACTGGGTTGGAGAAAAAATGCCAAACAAAATCAATGAAGTTCTGCAAGAATGGGTTGAACCCCTGATAACAGAAAAAACTAAAAGACAGGTACTGATATCCATTGTTTATTTCAAGCATAAAACTATGATTATTTATATGATTTAATTTTTCATGCATGTATTATTTCATGCAAGTCTAGCTAATATCAGAATCTTCTCTTTGACAGTTTCCTGAGAACATTATAAGGGAAATGGTGCAGAAATTTAACAAGCTTACAAAGGATCTCTATAACCAGGACTCCCCAGAGGCTATAGCCTACTTAAGGATCATGGGGAATGAGTTGGGATACATTAAAAGCACCAATGACTTGTCAGCTATTGTTGATAGGATGGCCACATATATTCAGGCCCTGAAGTACTCACCTGCTTGGGTATGTATATACAATATCCTGCATTATCCTGCATTTTATATGCGTTATATTTATATTTATATTTTATATATATATATAAGCTTTCTGATATATCGGACAACACTTTATATGGTTAATTTATATGGTATTTTCAAGATTTGATAAGAGTTGTTTTTGAGGCACTATAAATGCAAAAAAATCTACATATTCCTGTTTCAATAGATTACAAAGGCCTTGATGTCTGGAGACCAGAGCATCTTTGCTCACTACATCTTTATGGATAATGAGTTCTCCCTTCCAACTGCCTCTGGTTTTCCCCTTAAATTTGCTTTGTCTGGGACCTTTGCACCTGGTGTTGAGGGTGGTCTGCATATGGGGCCTGGCAGGGTATTGAATATTTTTCTTGATTGCTTTTTGCCCAGTATCCAGATGACTTATGTAGAAAAATGTATAGCAAATTATTTTTATTGTCATGTTTATTAGCATTACTAATATATCCCTATTTCTTTTCACAGGGTGAACTGTCTTTTTCACCATCCATGGCAGTAGAATTTGTTACACGTATGGGAGTCCACATCCCTAAATTTGTTGTATCTGCAGTGGAAATGCACACTAATATGTTCCATGAGAGCACTTTCAATGTCAAGATCACTAGGGGAGATGGCCAAATAAAGCTATCCATCCTGCCACCCAAGAGCACTACCGAACTCTTCAGAGTCAGGTAGCTTTTGTGCTATATGTCTGAAATTGTTTATTTTAAATGTATACTCTTTATATAATTAAGGAAAATGTGCAGAAAGAAATTGCATCAGCTTTACAACAAATATGGTCTACTCGGCTTGTTAATAGAGACATTTTGTCATTTATTCACAAACAGCAACAAACTAGTGATGGTGGCCAAAACCCTTGTCACAGTTGTTCCTGAGACAGGTGACAGAACTGCCATAGTGAACTGCAGTCCCCTTATTTCTGGAATCAATTACTGCACCACCATACTTGAGAGAAATCATCTCAATAGAGAGTCCAGGTAAGAAACAGAACTTTATCAGAACTTTAACATGTAAAAACATACTAAATCACGTTTCTATGTGTTGCACTAAAATTATTATGTGCTCACAGTTTTGTTTTAGGTATCCAACCCACCGGTGACATCTCTGAGTACACTGCAACATTTGCCTATGAACACTTAAATGAGGGCAAGGAAGGCCGCCAGAAGATTGATTCTCTGAAAATGATTTTGAAAGCAGAAGGCATGTATACTTAACAACAGTGAATTTGAAATCATGACCACTCTGTTATAATATAACCACATTCCTACAGTATTTGGTTTTGTGGGTTTTAGGGATATCTTTTAACTTTTTTCTTCTTTACTTACCATAAGGTACAAAGGCCACAGGGGCAACTGCCACTATAAAGTACAACAGGAACAAGAATATTCTCACGACCAGCATTGAGGTTCCTGACTATGATATTGAAGCCGGGATCAAAATTGGTGTCATTGACAGCCTTGCTAAGGGAAAAATGTTCACTATTGATTTTTCCAACAAAAACATTAACCAGTTTTCTCTCATTGGTCGTGCAAAGTAAGTAAATACGTTTTTGAAACACTTGCTAATGGTCTGGCTCTTTCATCTAAATACATGTTTCTTTTAATAACAGGCTTGAGACCATGAAAGACGGCTTGCTGGAAACTGAGTTGATTGTGCCGTCACTTAACACTGAGGCCACCCTTACTGCCACAATGGACTGTGCTGAAGATTTGACTCTGGAGCTCAAGAGTAACATCAAGCTCCCAGAGACCAACTCTGTGCAGAAGATTACCGTACAATATGGTATTGGGTACTTTTCTGTCACTGTTTGCACACTCTTTTTATTTTAAAATCTTTATTTATACAAGTCAATAAGGCCCGGTTTCATAGACAGGGCTTAGCCTAAACCAGGATTAGGCCATAGTTTAATTAAGATATTTAAGTAATTTTTAGAAATGTGCCTTAGAAAAAAACATCACTGGTGTGCAATTTGAGAGATAACAAAGACAATTGATATATTTTGATATATTTTAAAATCAGTCAGTGAAAGTTTCTTTCAGTTGAAACAGTTAAGGCTTAAATTTTAGTCTAGGACTAGGCTTAAGCCATGTCTGTGAAACCGGGGGAAAATCTTATTTTAAGTCTTAGAAAACTAAATAATTATTTTTGGACTCATATCAGCAGGCACCGGACGTTAATATAATGTCAGGTTGCCATTGGACCCCAACATTAAACAGCAATATAATTTGCAAGCAATTTGACGTTGGAATTTTGGAACTTTGAAATTTAGTTACACAACCTAAAAATCAGTTGTTGTCAGTATTGGATATCATATCAATATTGACAATAGACGTTGAACTGAAATTGAATTTTGGTCACCTGACGGTCGCAAACGAAATTTAACCAAATATCAAAGTCTTATGTTGTGTGCCTGCTGGGCATGTAAAATATAACAAGTGATAATTTGCTTTTAAAACAGCTAAAGATGAAATGAAGATTGAGATGAAGTCTGACATAGACTCCGAGATCCAGAAGCTGATTCCGAATGCAGAATCTCTTCAGAGTCACCTATATCAGGCCTTTGATGACATAATGGAATATAAAGTTGTCAAGACTGACATGAAACTTCGTCACGTTTACGCAAAACTCTGGGAGGTATAATAGTATAAAATGTAAAATAATTTATATTATAGATGTGAAAAAATATTTGGACCATAATCTATATGTTCATTGATATTATAGGCTTATCTCATTTGGATGAACAAGATTGCTTTTGATGTGCCCTACCTTCAGACACTAAGAGAGAGCATTTCAGAGCTTGTTATTCCATCTATGCCTGAGAGGGTGTTCATGAACATGTAAGATTAATGTTTTAAATCTTCATAACCCAAATATAAATGTGCTTATCCATTCAATAGCAAATGAAATTTATTCTATTTGCAGGGAGAGCATGTTCAAATACAGGTTCAACAAAGATCGTGTCACTTTCACCATTCCTTTGCCTTTTGGTGGAAAGACATCTGAGGACCTGAAACTCCCTCCCACCATGGACACCCTAGACCTAGCTATGACACAAATTGGTGTAATGCTGCCCTCTAAACAGTTCAAAATACCAACATTTTCCATTCCCTTTAGCTATGACCTATCAATGCCTCTTCTAGGAATGATAGAGGTATCAGCAAAAATGAACACTAACTTTTATGACATAGAGGCTGTTTTCTCTGGTGGCAACAACACTATCAATGAGCCCAGCTACATTACAAGCTACAAAGTTGTTGCCAACAGTCCTGTGGAACTTCTTGCTTTTACTGTGGAAGGTAAACATATGCATACACATAGTATGATACATAATTTTAGTTTTATTCATTGATATGGGTGGGATTATTTTTTCTAATTTCTAGAATTAATGACCATATTTGTTACATGCAGGATCTGCACAAATTGCTGACATTAGAGAGGACATCGCAAAGTTCGACATAATTTCTTCCCTGAAACATAAGCTCATAGATGCACATTTCAGTCTAATGGAAACAGCCCAAATCACAGATGTACTGGAAACAACAGGGAATTACAAAATTGAGGCCTTCAGCCCTCTGGGTATGGAGATATCACTGGTATACATAAACCAAGCTTCAGTTTCTTCTGAAATCACAGGGAATGGCAGTTTAGATGGATCACTAAAAGTAGGATCAATATCATCTAGAACTACTGCCACACAAACCTTTGTACTTCAACCCAAAACCAGAGAGGCAAGAGCTGAATCCACTTTCAGGTTAAACTGTCCCATTTTCCAAATCCTAAACAAGATGAAAGCTATAGCAACCAATGGAGAACTTTCATTTGAATTCAACACTGACATAGAGAATGACCCAGTCCACCACACCACCAAGTTCAACATAGAACTCAAGGAGGCTAAGTTTACCATTAAGTCTGATTGTGTCACCAGAGCTTATAAGACCAAGCTTCAAAACCAAGTAGATTTCTCTGCAACCCTGACAGAGGTCACTGTCAGGATTGAGTCCCAGGCTGATGACAACACAAACCGAGCTTTCTCCCAGCTTACTGGATCCCTAAACACTCAGGGACTGGAGCTCAACAGTGATGGTACAATCAACTTTGCTGCCAATCATGCTTCTACTAAAGGCACGCTGTCATTCACCAAAGATGGCCTGACTGCTAGCTGTACCACCAGTGCTCAGATCAGCTCTGTGATCTTTGAAAACATTTTCCATGGTGGAATTACAACTACAGGTGGCACAGTGTCTGTCTCCACTAAGGGAACAGTCAATGAGAACAGCGCTGAACTCAAAGTTGAAGGAAGACTTGCAAGTTCAGCAGTATACCTAAACAGTATGTACAAGGGTGATATTTTTAATGCCAACACTAGAAATATGATCACTTTCAAGCTGAATGAAGATGGTCTGAACCTCTCCAACAACTTGATTGCATCACTTCAAGAGATAAAAATAGAAAACACAGACTCACTGATACTTACCCTCAAATCTCTGGCCATCCACTCTAAATCTGATAGCTTCCTGAATGAGAACAACTTCTACAAGCACAACATTGTAGTGGACATACATGACTTTACAGCATCTTTAAATGCCAAAAATGATTTTAAAGCCATTGGTATCCTCTTCAGCAACGAGGCCCAGATCAAGGCAGAGCACTACAAGATGGAAGTTACTGGAACTCTGAAGGGGATATTTGGTGAAGAGGAACTGAGACATACATATGAAATTATGTATGTTGACCAAACAGCCACTGCAAAGTGCAGCACCACTGGAAAACTCTTGGGCAGCCAAATGACTCAGAGCTCTGAGCTTGAGATTGCTGGTTTTTCCACAAAGTTCAGCAATGAGGTGCGCTTCAACTCTCCCTCTCTTCGACTGGAAAGCAACATCCTAACTAAAACAGAACCTTTCAGTATGAATGTTGAGAGCTCCTTCAACTCTGATGGAGCATTTAACCTGTATGGGAAACACAGTGGCCAGGTAAAAGGCATGCTGTTCCTTCAAGCTGAACCTATGTCTTACTCATACAAGCATGAATGGAAGGCCTCAACCTCTCACCAGATGAATGAAAACTCCATCTCAACTAATTTCCAGCATAAAATAACCAGTGCTATCAACCCTCAGCAGCAAAAGTTTAACGTCAATATGGAGTCTACGCTGAATGACCATGCCTATGAGCACTCTCTGGAAATCTTCAATACTCCAAAAAACATGGGTATTGCACTAAAATGCACTGTGTCCACTAACCTTTTTAACGAAAGCAATGACAATCAAGAATTTGGTATCACAAGTGCTCTGAAATATGAGAAGAACAGCGATAGTCGTGTTATTTCCCTTCCTTTCATTGATAAGGTGCCTGTTCTCATAGAGAAGGTCAAGCTTGCAGTGATCACCATGAGAGATCGTAGCACTGACCTGCTAAAAGGGATTGATACTAAATATGACATTACAGTCATTTTTAAAAGCAAAGGAAATGAACTTTCACAGATAATTGACAGTTTTGATTTGGAGATGCTCTTGGATGATGTGAGACTTTTCGCCTCCGATGTTACAGGTGTAGTAATGGAAATTGGTAAAAAACTACAACCCATCAGGGACTTGATTGACAGTTTATGCCAAAAAACTGGCATTATCACCAAGATAAATAAAATTGTCAACAAAATTGATGAGGTTTTGGCAAAATATGAAATTGAAGCAATGGTTGAGAAAATAATTGATGATGCTGTGGATTTAATGAAACAATATAAGCTAAGAGAAACTATGCAATCACTTGCAAGTTACCTAATCTCTCTTGACATAAAACCAGTATTTGACAGAATCTTTCAAGAAATTAATGAGCTGACAAAACTACTAAATACCAAAGTCAATGAAATGATGGCTTATGATTTTGACACCTTGGCTGATGAAGTCAGGCAGATGGTCTCTGACCTTATCAGGGTCCCCTGCTTTGGAATTTTGCATGGTGAAATTGATATAAAATCCTTAGAGCACACTCTGAAAACCTGTGCTGAACTTAAAAACTCAACAAACAATTTCACAGCTAACCTGAATTCTCAGTTCCAGACTCCTATTGGTTTCTTGGCATACACCTTGGATGCCACTGCTCACCTTAGCATCCCCAGCATGAAAGAGCTGTCTCTGACTGAGACAGTGAAAGCAAATCACATGGCTTTCTCTCTTGATCATGAGGGATTAATGTCCATAAATGGCCCTATTGCCCTAGTATCTTCCAAGACCACAGCTAAGGCAACCACAGAACCATACACTGCTGACTTAGTGAACAATGTACTTCTGAGCACAGAGAATGGTTTATCAGGTACTTTGGAGATCTCTTACATCCACAGTGTGAACATGCCAGTGGCCAACATCTTCAGTGAAGTCACAATGACCCAAAAAGGTACTGCTCAGCTGGAATCTGGCATAATTACTCTCACCCTTGGAAATAACGGCAAAGGAAAATTATCTATCTTTGATTATTCTGATGAAGGAGCCCACAAGAGTAACTTGGAGATTTTGATGAATATGGAGTCCATAAAACTGACTTTTGATGGTGACACTGACAGCAGTCTTCTTAAGATGAAGCAGAAAGTTGATGCTGAAACTAGAGGTTTGACTCAGATCAGATTTAATGTACACGCAGAGACAGAAACTCTTTTCATAAAGAGAAGCATTGCAGCGGTAAAATGGCAGATTCGTTTGAAAGAACCTATGGTTGAGCTGAGTGGGTCTCATGATGCTGAACTGATTGGCAAATTTGAAGGCACCATTACCAACTCAGTTAACTTCAAGGCTGTGCCTTTTGAAATCATCTTTGACACCAAGAACAAGAAAAACACAAAAGTAACACTTCCCTTTAGGTTCTCCAGTAAAGTTGATTTGCAGAATGATATGGCATTAACTCTGAATCCCTCTGTGCAGCAGGCCAGCTGGACCAGTCTTGCTAGGTTCAATCAATATAAGTATTCTCATTACTTTAGTATGGCTAATGGTGATAAGGAAATTCTGTTCTCTGCATTAGTCAATGGTGAGGCTGACTTTAATGTGTTAACATTGCCAATTTACATTCCTAAATTGACTGTCCCATTCATTAACAAAGAAATACCATATGTAGAGAAATTTTCTTTATGGGAGGGCACAGGCCTTAAAACAATCTTGATCACACCTCAGCAGACCTTTGATATGGATGCAAAGCTTAAATATGTAAAGAATCCTGAGATGTTCAACATTCAACCAGTCCTCAATTCTATCATTAGTAAAATTAAAATACCCATTTTCGCAAATGCCAAAACCACATCTGATACATATGATTGTCCTTATTTTGCCAAGATCACTCTTCCTAGTATTAAGAAATCAATTATGATCCCTGTCATGGGAGACCTGACCTATGACTTCTCTGTGAAAACAGCTATAATCATTATGAATACCAAGGTTGCAATGCTTAATCAGGATGAAGTTGCTGCCCAGTTTGAAACTCAGTTTAGCTCTGAGTTTGGTGTGTTAAATGGCAAAACCAGTGGCTCTGCAACATTCAACATGAATTCAGGCATTAAATTGTTTACCAATCTAATTGTGGAGCATAAATATTTTGAGAACAACTATAATGGAGTTCTTGAGACCAACACAGAAGTCTCAAAGGCTGTTATTTCAAATGCTGCTAAAGTAGATCTTCCGGATGTGAAATTTATGCTTTATCACAAATTTACTGGAAATACAGAAGAAGGTCTTACTGTCTCTGTATCTTCCCCATCTGCTGGACTCCTTGGTCTTCAGCTTCACAGCAAGAGCTTATCCCACCATGCAGGAAGACTTTTTGGTGCAAACCCAGTAAGATTTATTTTTTTTTAATTTTAGAATATAACAAATTTATTATACATTTAGTGCATCTTACATATCAAACAATTTATTTATTATACATTTAGTCTATCTTACATATTAATTAATAGCTTAATATTTTTAATGTTTAATATACAAGTGGACATAATAATGACATTTTCTATTTTTATTACAGTCTGAGGATTACATGGACATTCTAAAGGCTGACATTGTAATAAAAAACTCAAACAGACTGAGCTTCCAGACACAGTGGAACAAGGAGCTCCCTAGTCAAATTCTTTTGTGGTTGAGGAAGAAAGTTACTTCATTTAAGGATTTGAAAGACACAGTAACATATTATGTCACTGCGCTTTACGATGACATCAGCAAGCAGTTCAAGAAGCTAGAAAGTACTAGTCATCACTTTCTGAAAGAACTGTCTGAAATCCTGAAATTAAGTGTGGAGAAAGCAGAGGAGCTCATCAATTCTATCAAGTTTCAAGGTCTGGACAAGCACTCATCCTGGATCAGTAAAGTTTTCTCTGATGCTGTCAACTCCAAAATTCTGAATGAAATAGCTGAGCAGGCTGAGAAGAACAGGAGAATTATTGAAAACTACTATAAAACTATTAAAACCAAAGCCCAGGACATTTTTGCTGAGATGACCCTTGAGCAACTAATTGAAGACATCCACACTTGGGTTGAATCTACTATGACCCGTTTGGAAGTTCTCATGAACCAAATTATTGAATCCCTCAAGGATGCCAAGAATATTCAGTCCTATGTGAGACTGAATGACACAGAAATCAACATTGACATTCCTATTCCATTCATATGTGATTTCTTTAGTAGAATGATTTCACTTCCATGTATCAAGACACTAAGCACCTAAACTTTGCCAAGTGAAATGATCAAGACTGCCTTATTAAAAGTGTTATGCCCACAAAATATTTGCCCAAACTGCTTTGGTTCCCTTATTATGTTTTGTAAGTAACTAATTTTAGAATAGTGTTCTTTAAAGAAAATACCTGAATGTTAAGATTTATCTTACTATTGTATTCAATAAACAATGACAGTAAAGTACCAAAAATAAATGCATATGTGCTCTGTGTCTTATACCCTTATTTTTAAGGAGCCAACTGTAATGTTGGGGTGAACTAAGACAGAATGCAAATTTAGCATGCATACAGAACATCCATTATCACTGTAAAAAATTAAAATAAATAAAATTAGCATGCATACAGAACATCCATTATCACTGTAAAAAATTGCTGTTAGTAACATACTGATATAATCTAGATAGAAAGCTAATCTATAAAGATATGGTGTGATTTTTTTTATTAGTTTCATGTTATTTACAATAGTGGTATGACACCTCAAGATGACAGAACAAATTATTATGAAAGGATTTTTAAAAACATCTTATGCAGAAAATCTTTAGAACTACAGCATAATTTAAACACACACAGACATCGAAATCAGCATATGAATCTCAACAATAGTGACAAAATGCTGTAAATATACAGAGACTGGGATGCCACCTGTAGGAGAAAAAAAAATCCACAATCCGAATGACAGAATTATCTCGTTAACTTCAACACTGCTTTAGTGTTACTTTAACACTCTGTAGTGTGGACACATTATAAGTGTTCATTTATGTAAAACTCAGGATTTTGCTGTGGGGTTTAAAAGGTTAAAGATATATATATATAAAAAAAACAGCATGAAATGTAATTTAACAGTAATAAACTGTAATTCATTTAGAAAACTGTAGAAAAATAGTTATTTACTGGCAACTGTGCTGCCAATAAGGAACAAGGAAAATACAGCAATATTCTGTAAAACGTAAGTCAAATTAAGTAAATGAAAAAAGTTATGCAAAGTCATGAACTAAACTGTAAGTGTCTTTGCACAATAGAGATCTGTTAATTTAGTTCCCTCTTGAGCTGTCTCGAGACACCGCGGAGCTACCGCTATGGAGAATCCCTTTCCTTCTAAACCTTTCTGAAATCTTATTGGCTCACGATGACTGGCCAATTGATGTGAAGCATGCATCATATGCAAATACTGGAGAGCTCGTGAAGCAGTATAAAAGGTGATACTCACGCCAATTGCATTAGAATCTTCTACTTCACCTGCTGAATTCATCATGGCAATTTTGTGTCGATTTGGGACCGCTATAGACGAGAGGAGGTCGACTTGTTTGCGACGAGTGAGAATGCGCACTGCCCACTGTTTTTCTATCTGTCTCACACTCCGCTGGAGTGGGATGCCCTGCATCGTACTGGCCAGCAGCCAGGATGTATGCGTTTCCTCCGATCAAGATATTGCCACTGGTGTTATGCAAGATCAGGGAGGAAAGGGCTTCGGTGATACTCATCGCCTCGAACTGGCTGAACCAGTCTTGGTTCCCAGACCTGACAGAGCTGCTGATGGCTCTGCCTTGGCCGATCCCCATCAGGAAAGACCTGCTGTCCCAAGTGAGCGGCTCAGTGTGGCATCCGAACCCAGAGTTATGGAGCCTCCATGCGTGGCTGCTTCAGGGATATCAGAGGAGCTGAATTCCGTGCATTCTCGCATGATCGAGATGCTCTCAGAGGCGCAGGTGCCCTCCACAAGGCGTTTGTATGCTCTAAAATGGGGGATTTAAATGCGTCTTCTGTGGGCTGCGACTGCGTTCGCTTCGGACCCGGGATACGTGCCTAAATCCCTATCTACTCCTTTCAGAGTGCAGACTGTTTCACTGTCTGCCCTGTCTTTTGAGTCATTTACCTCGTGTGATGCAGATGCTCAGACTTCAGTGTGCCCCGTTAGGGCTTTGAGGATTTACATTGATCGTTCTGCCAGTTTTCGGCAATCTGACCAGCTTTTCGTGTGCTATGGTGGTTGTGCAAAGGCCGGGCAGTATTAAAACAAAGTCTTTCCCACTGGATTGTGGATGCTATCGAGGCTGCTTATATGAGCCAAGGTTTGGAATGCCCTTTTCGCATTAGGGGCCACTCAACAAGATCTATCGCCTCTTCCTGGGTGTGGTTGAGAGGTATGTCTATTCAGGATATATGCCTTGCAGCCCGGCTGGTCTTCTCAGAATACCTTCGCCAGGTTTTACAAGCTAGATGTCTAGTCCTTAGCCTCCCAAGTGCTGTCAGTGATTGCTTGATTTACGGTAACTCTGTTCATGTGTGTTGCTGCCTCGCACAGTTATTACTCTGCGCAGCCCTGCA
Source organism: Cirrhinus molitorella (assembly GCA_033026305.1). NCBI lineage: Eukaryota > Metazoa > Chordata > Actinopteri > Cypriniformes > Cyprinidae > Cirrhinus > Cirrhinus molitorella. Next base: position 15,776,169 of record CM065133.1, on the reverse strand, counting down.
TGCTATTGTTTATGTCCGCCCTGTACTCAGTGCAGCTCCTGTTATTTAATGTGTATTCGATTCGTTACCATCATCATGTTGTGTATGCTTAACACTATCATATCTCTATACTGTTGTTGTTGCTTCTACCCTGTTCTCAGTGCAGGCTACATTATTATGCAAATTTAGTATACCTGGGTTTTAGACGTTCATTGGCTTGTCTCCACCTATCAGCTGAGAGCCCACCTACGAAGCATCACTGTTGGTTTAGGGAACTGTATGTGTTCTTTCTCGCTGAGTTATACTTGTTTAGGTAGCTTTGAAGAGCGGGAATGAGACACCGTGTCACCATGCCCAAGCAGCAATCAGTGTTCAGTGTCAGATTCTGATGCAATTGGCGCGAGCATCACCTTTTATACTGCCTTGTGAGCTCTCCAGTATTGGCATACACTGCACGCTTCGCATCAGTTGGCCAGTCAACTTGACTGGCGTGAGCCAATAAGACTTCAGAAAGGTTTAGAAGGAAGGGATTACGGGAAGGGAAGGTTACGACAATAACCGGAGACATTTGGTGGGTCATCATTGTGCTGGAGAGTAGAGCCTGTGCTTCAGTCAATGAGCCACAAAAAGGTTCTGCTGCTTTATTTAAAAAAAGTGACTGTGTAGTTGTTGATACAGTGATCTCTTTGTTAAGTACTTCAGTACATACATATATATGTGCAATAGCTAACAATGAACTGCAAGTTTGAGTTGAATTTATGTTAAAGTTATGTTTTTTGGTCATTTTAATATTACACATTAAGTGTTTGCAGTTTTATGCTAAATAAGAAATATTCCTTCTCAGTAGACCCAAATGAAATACATTCACAGTACTAACATCAATGGACTGTTTGAAGAATCGCAAGAGAGGTAATTTTCTGTTTTTTTTTTTTTTTTTGTTTGTTTGTTTGTTTGTTTTTTTTGGTCATTTATGGTAACATACTGTAAAAATGAAGAGCTGTAAATTAATGGTTGAGAGTAAATTAACAGCACTTTACTGGCAACCCTCTTATTTAACATTACAATTTTTACAGTGCACCAAAACAAGGACATGGGACCTTGGCTAAGCCACACATACACATAAAGCTACAAGAATAAAGAAGTCCAAGGGGGCAGTGGCAAAGGAGAGTGCTGGGAGAGGGAAAGCAGGTCAGGATTGTGATGTGGAAGAGCTCATAGAGGCCACGTGGTTGTTGATGGGGATAGAGACCACCACAATGGATGGCTGGTGGAGCTGTGACAGGTTGTGACTCCTTTGTTGTGACAGGGAACACAAAGAAGTCAGGGACGCCCTTCATGGCTGCAACAGTACAAAGCAGGCAAGAAAAGCAGGGTTAACTTACTGTCACAGCAACACACAATGCTTTAAAAGCCAGGGGGTGTAAACTTTTGATCAGGATGATGAAGTTTACATTTTTCTTACTTTGCTTACAGATTTTTTTTTCCATTTAGTATTGCACTTCAGAGACTACATAAGTGTTTACATGTCTCCCAGAAGGCATTATAAGTACAATTTACTACCCCAGGCTTTTCATCTTTTGTAATAGGTATGTAGGAGTTCCTCAACTGACCTGTGAAAAGATGGATCTCAAAATCATACATTCACTTTTGGAAAGGGGTTCAAATATGTAGAATCTGATGGAAAACCAAATAATTTTTCTGAAGAACAGCATGTAGCTGAACTGCTCAGGACAAACAAAGGACTCATGAACAACTATCACAAAACATAAAAACAGTCGTGGATCATCCAGGAAACAACACACAGTATTATGATTCAAGGGTGTGTAAACTTTTGAATGGAGTCATTTCTTTTTAAATTCAGTTATTATTTTGTCTTGTGGAGTATTATATAAACATATGTTTTGTGAAATAGCTTATTCAGGACAATACTAAATAAAAAATAACAATTGTCATGATCCCTCTTACAGTCATGGCCAAAAATATTGGCACTCTTGTAATTCTGCCAGAAAATGTAACCATTCTCTCAGAAAATTGTTGCAGTTGCAAATGTTTTGGTACTCACATTTTTATTTTATTTTTTGTTTGTTTGCACTGGAACAACAACAACAACAACAACAACAAAATTCAATTCAAACAATTCTGCACAGAACCCAAAAAATGCACTGGACAAAATTATTGGCACTGTCGTGAATTAGCTCAAAGTTATAATGCTCAAGTAAAATTAACTCGTTATAATTAATTATAATATTTGGATAATTCAAAAGAATTATCTTGATAGAACAAAATTCACATTACAATCAATTGACCCGTTAGTCCAGTGAACATTCAGGGTGAATTCATATGTATTCAAAGAAAGGATATTTTCTTGGCCACAGAAAATAACTTTCTTATATACTAATGCATAGAGCATGTAGCTTGAATCGGAAATCGCAAAGGGACGTTAATATTTTGCAAGGCAGAATCAGTTCAGTTCAGTTCAGTTCAATTTTATTTCTATAGCACTATTCCAGAAACATACAGAAAAACATCATCACATAAAACAGCATAAAACCATAAAAAACAAAGCTCAGCCTTCTTCCTTCGCAAAGGATATAGAAATAAAGTGTGTTTTTAAACGACTTTTAAAAGAGCATAACGTTGGAGCAGCTCTGATATAAAATGGTAAATTGTTCCATAACTTCGGGGCAGCTACCGCAAAAGCCCTATCACCCCTTCTCTTTAATTTCGTCCTCGGAACATGGAGGACCCCCTTCTCCGCAGACCTTAAAGGTCTCAGGGGCTTGTAGATCTGGAGGAGCTCCGATAGATACAATGGAGCCAATCAGAAACTCATGTAATTTGTGCACAATAATTTTATTAACTAAGGACTAAACACATGCTATGAAAGGAACTATGAACTATGAAAAGGACGAACTAAGGAACTGTGAAACTATGAAAGGAGTCACCTTTAGTGAAACCATCAGTGCCATTTTTTAATGGGTCTATAGCTTATACTAAACCTCTGGTTGTTTAGTTAAATATACGATACTTGTGATGCCTTGGTTGTGTCCGGATGCAGTTTTGTATGAAAGTCTTGATGGTTTCATCAAGTTTTGGATTTGCGATCACGTTCTTCCCGGTTTAAAGAGTGTCCTCCAAGATGTCCTGACTCTGTGGTGATTGGGAGTTTCTCTCTGGGGAGAGAGAGACCCAGTTGAAATCTGATGATCCTTTGGGAATGGAAAGACAAGGCCTGGCACAGACTTAAAAGGTCCAGAAGAGTTCTTAGCTCATCATCTTCTTAGGTTCTGAAAAGAACCTCCGACGGATCATGCTGGTGTGAGTCTTTTATCTACTAGAGTGGTCACACCTCTAGAAGTTCAGAGAGCCAATGGTGTCTTGTACCTTTGGAGGGAAAGTTTACGACTCTCTGTCCAGATCCATAGTATTTTGCATATGTAATTCGACTGGGTGTTGATGCAAATACTACTAAGAATTCTTAGAACACTAATCTGTTGCACAGGTATCAACAAATAATATCCACCATCTTTTAGATAATCAAAATACGAGGAGAAAGAGTCCAAACATGGCATATACTGTATGTTGTTACACTATATGGCAATCTATCATAACACATGCATAAAACAGTTATGAAAGTCATGGTTAGCTTAACATTCTTGCAACCTAAATTTCATTAAAGATAAAACGTCCTAAAAAAACAATTATTTGGAACATCACAAAGTATAGTTTATGTTATATTAAGATTAGCAAGATTATTGCAACATCCTCTTTCAACATTTCTACACAACATTCCAGATACAAGATTTAATTACATATGCATTTCAGGTATTTGAATTATTAAAACATGCACACTTTCAAAAAAACTCATTAACAAATGTCATGTAAAAAAGTTATATTTTTAGTTTAATATTTATGACAAGGAAATACAACTTTACAGGTAAATGGTAACTACCATATTAACATTTAATCAGTGAAAACTTCTATATGAATTGTGTTTGGGCTGTGGGTGCTGAAAAACTAGCACTGTGCAGAACTGTGGTCCATGGCCTGTCTCTTCACACTCCATCTGTAAAGTAAAAAGATTGGCTGATGTTACAAACTGTGTTGTTACAAAATGCTTATGAAGTAATTAGTGTGGCAATGCAAAACAATTTATTAGGACCTGTGTTGTGAGTTCTACAAATATTAAATCAGTCAAGAGTCAAAGGCAGTTTACAAAAAAAGTTATACAAATAGGATAGTTCAAGAAAACACTGTAAAGGAGTACACCCGAAAACGAACTCAGGAAAAAAGGTAAATGTTGTGTCAAAATGCTGTAGATGCCAAAGTCATTTGACTTTGCATACGCTAATTTTATTGACAAAACAGCAGCATTAAGAAAACACTGTCTGAAGCATCATTAGATTATTAAAAACATAAGCATTCAAATAAAACATTTTCATCACATCATTTCTAAAAACAAAAATGTACCTAATTTATTCATCTTGATTGGAATACACATGCACACAACTGGAAATAGGGTAGTTAAGTCAACTGCAGTTTCCATTTTATACCAACTTTAAACAGGAAAAATCCCTAAAAATATTAACATTTAATTAATATGCAAATGTTGCCTTGTTACATGTTATTAGCTGATAAACTATCACTTGACCTCAATCAGGGAAGCAAATTCTGAGATAAAATGGGAAAGATAAGTAGGCAAGTTATAGTATGTGTTTCTGGGTAGGGATTGACCCATTAACTAAAAAAAATGCTGCATGGATTTAAAACAATACAAAATCTGCAGGGTCAAAATGGCATTAAGAGAGGAAAAAAAGATAAGACTTTAGAATAATGGTCCATTAGTTAACATTAGTTGACTATTAGTTAACATGAAATAAGAATGAACAATAATTCTACAGCATTTATTAATGTTAGTTCATGTTAATTTTAACATTTACTAATGCATAATTAAAATCAGAAGTTCTGCTTGATAACATTAGTTAGTAATGCAATGAACTAACATGAACTAACAATGAACAACTGTATTTACACTAACAAACACTAACAAAGAATAATAAATACTGTAATGTTTTGTTCATTATTCATTCATGTTAGTTAATACATTAATGTTAACTAATTGACCATTATTATAAAGTGTTACCGAAAAACAAAGCTGTTTGTTAGCTAATCCTTTAAAATGTATCAGTATTCATAATCAAGATAAATAGCGAATATAAGCAGCTATAAAAATACAATACAAAGTTATTTACACAATTACAAATTAAAACAAATTATAATGACATTTACTATAAATTACAAATAAATATCTAGCAAAATGAATTTACTTAAAACAAAGTGAAATCTACATCTCTGTCATGAACTGTGCCGTTGTGGCTCCCTCCCTTCACCATCAGAGGGAGCCTCCATTTCACCGTGGACCATTTTTCACTTCACTACCCATAACCCCATTCTCATGAACTTCCTGTTTCCTTTCACCTCTCACCCCAGTCGGCCATCTTGCTCACAATGCTTAAATAGCCCGGTTCATTCACCATTTCCTTGCAAAGTCTTGATCAGTTAACTGTCATTTCTGACACCGCTGTTCTTCCAGAGTCAAGCCAAGTCGTTGCAGTCGCTATTCCAGAGTCAACACCCGTCATGGCCGCCCATCTTGCATCAAGTCAAGTCACAGCCGTCCCTGAACCAAGCCATGGCACAGCGACACTCGACCAGCTGGAGGACATCCTCGCTTCACTCCGCAAGCTACAACAAGCCGCAGCTGTCCTGCTTCCCGAATCAAGCGTTTTCGCCGCAGCTGCTCAGCCTCCAGAGTCAAGCATCTTTGCCGCAGCTGCTCAGCCTCCAGAGTCAAGCGTCTTCGCCGCAGCTGCTCAGCCTCCAGCTGCTCCTCCCTCTGAGTCAAGTCATGTCGTCGCAGCTGCTCCGCCTCCAGAGTCAGGCGTCGTCACCGCAGCTGCTCCAGCGCCAAGCGTCGTCTTCGCAGCTGCTCCTCCCCCAGAGTCAAGCGTCGTCGTCGCAGCTGCTCCGTCCACTGAGTCAAGCGTCGTCGTCGCAGCTGCTCCGTCCACTGAGTCAAGCGTCGTCGTCGCAGCTGCTCCATCCACTGAGTCAAGCGTCGTCGTCGCAACTGCTCCGTCCACCGAGTCAAGCGTCGTCGTCGCAGCTGCTCCATCCACTGAGTCAAACCCCGTCGTCGCAGCTGCTCCGCCTCCAGTGTCAAGCGTCCTCATCACAGGTGCTCCTCCCTCTGAGCCAAGTCACGTCGTCGCCGCAGCTCCTCCTTCTGAGTCAAGCCTCGACGCTGCCACTCCTCCAGCGTCAAGCCTCGTCGCTGCTGTTTCTGAACCCTGTCTCAACACAGCTGCACACACACCCAGCCTAGCCAGAGCCACTGTTCCAGTACCAAGCCAAGTCACAGCAATTGTTCCTGAGCCCAGCCCCATCATTGGCACCACTCCTGTGCTGGCCTTCACTGAGGCCGTGCTCCTCCTGAGAACTGCTCTTTGGGTTGTCTGGGCCGCGTATGCCACCACCGAGTCCTCAGAGATGGCGGCTCACCCCGCAGAACCTCTGAGGGTGGCCTCCCCCGAGGAGGTGGCCGAGGCCACGGATCCTCAAGCCGAGGGGGAGGTCGCACCTGCTCCCTGCACGGTGGTAGCGCCCAGCAACCCACACCACTCTGAGCTCTTGCCTAGTCCCAATTCAGCCGCTGAGGCCCCCTATACGCTGGGTATCCAGCCTAACCTGGCCAGGAGCTTGGGCTCCGAGCTTTCTCTCTCTCTGTGTGTGTGTCTGTCTATGTTCTATGTTACAGACCCGTCTGCTCTGCCCTGGGGGGATCCCGTTCCGCCCTGGAGGGCTCCTGTCCTGTCTGCTCTGCCCTCGGGGAGTCCCGTTCTGCCCTGGAGGGTTCCTGTCCTGTCTGCTCCGCCCTCGGGGAGTCCCGTTCTGCCCTGGAGGGCTCCTGTCCTGTCTGTTCTACCCTGGGGGGCTTTCGTGCCACCCTGGAGGGTTCTAGTCCCGCCTGATCCACCCTGGAGGGTGTCTGACCCGCCTGATCCGCCCTGGAGGGCGTCTGACTCGCCTGATCCGCTCTGGAGGGTGTCTGACTCGCCTGATCCGCCCTGGAGAGCATCTGATTCGTCTGCTCCGCCCTGGAGGGTGCCTGCTCTGCCTGATCCGCCCTGGAGGGAATCTGTTTCGTCTACCCTGCCCTGGAGGCTGTCTACTCCATCTTCGTGGTCTTCTATGCATCCTTGGCAGCTCTGTTGCTTGGCTGCCATTCCGGCAGCTCCTGGACCTTTTGCCCTGCCTATCTCTGTCAGCCTGCATGGACCTGGTCCTCCCCTTTGTACTCTGTCCCACCCCCCCTCCCTTTGGTGTTATTGGACTGTGTCGAGCGTCTGGAAGCCGCTCGAAGGGGGGGGCTCTGTCATGAACTGTGCCGTTGTGGCTCCCTCCCTTCACCATCAGAGGGAGCCTCCATTTCACCGTGGACCATTTTTCACTTTACTACCCATAACCCCATTCTCATGAACTTCCTGTTTCCTTTCACCTCTCACCCCAGTCGGCCATCTTGCTCACAATACTTAAATAGCCCGGTTCATTCACCATTTCCTTGCGAAGTCTTGATCAGTTAACTGTCATTTCTGAGCGTTTTCCGTGTTTGTTTCTCCCGTGTCGACCCCCCTTGTTCCCTGGCTCCTGTGATTGTTCTCCGCCCGCCTTTTTGACCCTTGCTCGTTTCTGGACTATCCCATTGATCGCTGCCCGCCCCGACTATCTGCCTGGACTATCGTTTGCTCTACTGGATTACCTGTGTTGTACCCGTCTGCTGTTTTGACCACGCCTGTCGACCATGAGTTTGTTTAATAAAGTTTTGCACTTGGATCCACCCGCCTATGACTCCTTTGTGACAATCTCTCATTATTGGCAAGTGCAGTGAGTCGATGATCACACTAACAGACACAGAGTGTACAACTGACGGTAAAATTAAACTATGTCTGAAAGTATCAAGTATACCTAATATTACCTAGTTTAGCTGGTTCAGGTGTGTTTGATTAGGGTTGGAGCTAAACTTTAAAGAACACTGGCCCTCCAAGACAGAGTTTGGTGAACCCTGCTGCAAAGAGTCTACTTTTATTTGTGTACACCCACAATTAAAAAACAAACATTGTGCCTTTGTAAAATAAAGAAAGCAAACAGGAAGTACTTTATCTCGGTTTCTGTAGCATGGTCTTGAAAATGAAACGAAATATGTTATGTATATAATGTATACTTGTCATGCAGTTTTTTTTTTTTTTTTTTTCCTTGGGATTTGTTAATGTGTTATTCAAAGAAATATTTGTGTAGAACTATTTATTTTATTACTTGTGTCATGATTCTGGGGTGTGACTCACACAAGGTCTTCGGAGGGGATCTGTCTCTGGGCTCACTGACATGGTCTCTCCTGACATTCAGGGCTGTAGTGGTTGTCTCTAGGTGCTGGATACAGACTGGATCCGGGGAACTGCAGTGACCATCTGATCTGGATACAGTCTGGATCTTGTCGCTACGGTGACCTCAGAATAAGAAAAAAAAAAAAAAAGACTAATATTAGTGTAGATGTCTTTCGTCTAACAATGTAACAAGTATATTATGTGTTATTAGGTGTTATGGGAAGCGTTCCCAGTTCCGGTTGACCATAAGCAATACAGCCTAACAATCCTTTGAATTATAGAAATGTGTAAGTGTATTATGTGTAAACCAGGTTAAAGAGATTGGTTTTTAAATCTAGATTTAAACGGACAAGATTCAAAGTATCAAACGGTGAGAATTGATAATACCTAGAATATCAAAATCAACAGTGGGCAGCAGATCCATTTCCTATTTAGCTTCCAAACTCTGAAATAATCTACCTAACACTGTTTGGGAGGCAGACACAGTCTGATACTATATGAACACATACATTCTGAATTTTTTGTAAAATTGTAAAAAAACAGTCAGTCTTAATGAAAAATAGGTCTTTAAACAAACAGAAACAAATTCACAATTCCAAGTGATACTGATCTCTCTCTGCATTGATGTTGGACTCCTCCTACCAAAAATGAATGCATTTTTTACTTTTTTTATAAGGAGATCAGACACTTTATTACTATTGTTCAATAATCAAAAAATTAAGCATGACAATCAAAAATCTTAAAATATGCAGTTGTGGCTTACCCAGGTCTCTGGTATGTGTCCTAACAAAGCTCTTCACATCCCACTTAACAATTGGTGGCTTCACACTCTTCAAACTCTCCTTTTGATTTTTATGTTAATCCAGCGTGAACCATCTGTAACAATATTAAAAGAATAGTTAACTTAAAATTTTAATTCCAAAACCACTTTTGCTGAACACAAAACACACTTTAATGCTTAAAAAAAAAAAATAAAGTGTCTAAAGTAGTTTATGGGACTCATGTGCCTTATTCAAAGTCTTGTGAGTGCACAAAATCTATCTGACTGATGAACAGTTTAACTCACTCAGTATAGAGAGTTTGAGAATATTTAAAGTTATTTTCAAGTTAATTAAATGAAAACAGCACTCAAATCCAATATAGTAACATCAACAACATAAAACATAAAACAACATTAAAAAATGCTTAATGAAATCACAAAATTTGGTCACAATACACACAAGAACCAATGACAGATATTGCCTTTTAAATTAGAGTAAATAACATCATAAATTACCTACAACACTTCTAATCTTTCCATGTTAAAAGCATGTTCAATTTAAATGCATCTGTGAGAAACGGTTAGGCATGCACAGTATTTAATTATCATCATTTAGCAATATTACATTATAAAATACATATTGTAAATGAAGTAAAACACTTACTTTCAGTGTTTCCCTTGATAAAACCAACTTCCCTGTCTGGTCCGCATTGTGAGTTAAAGAAAATATCTCTGTGAGAAAAAGTTTAGGAGAGCACAGCACATAAATATCGCTATAAATCAATATGATGTTATAAAATACCTATTTTAAATGAAGTAAAACACTTGGCGTTTTCCTATTAAAAGCGACCTCAGCATACCGCGGTCAAGTGAGCCGCCATCTGCGAAGACCCAGTCAAGCCAGCCGCCACCTAAATTTTACTGCACGTCTATTAGTGGAGTTACTGTACAGATACCAGGAGCAGCCAAAAAGCTCACGAAGAATAAGATTTTTAAGACAAATTAATTCAACCTATGAAGGAATTTTAATAATGTCTGTATAAAAATGAATGGCCAATTACAGTGTATTGTGATAGACTTTAACCTTAATTTTCTCCCAAAACTGTACAAGAAAACGCAATAAAATGTGACACAGGCAAAGTCACAGTCATCCTAAATAAGATTTTGAAGACAAATTAATTCGACCTATGAAGGAATTTTAACAAAATATATTATAAAATATATCCTTAATGTATTAATAAAACTGATACATTAGAATAACTCCTTACAGTGAAATGTATTCGATGGTAATATAACTATACATTGTATATCGTTCAATAATAATATTTTTGTAATGTTTCTTTTTTGTTTCTGTGTACAACGAATTAATAATCGCTGATATATGCGTCTTCGTGAGCTTTTTGGCTGCTCCTGGTATCTGTACCGTCATTCCACTAACAGACGCGCAGTGAAATTTAGGTGGCGGCTGGCTTGACTGGGTGTTCGCAGATGGCGGCTCACTTGACCGCGGTCTCAGCATCTGCACTGCATAGCAATTCAAACCTGTGAGAAACGTTTGGGTGCATACAGCATATACATTTCTTAATAAAGTAATACTATCTAATGTAATACATATTGTAAATGAGGTAACGTTAAAGCACTTACTTTAGGTGTTTTCCTTGATAAAACCATCTTCCCGGTCTGCTCTGCATCGTGAGTGAAAGAAAATAGCTCTGATAAAAAGTTTAGGAGAGTACAACTCATAAATATCGCTATTAATTATTATGATATTATAAAATACGTATCTTAAATGAGGTAAAACGCTTACTTCTTATATTTCCCTGTTAAAAGCGACTTCCACGTCAGCACTGCATTACAATTCAAATCTGCCAGAAACGTTTAGGCGCGCACAGCATAACGTTATAAATATCGTCATAAAGTAATATTATCTTATAAAATACATGTCACAACTGAGGTAAAACACTTACTTTCGGCGTTTTTCTTGATAAAACCCACTTCCATGTTTGTTCCGCCTCGCAAGTGAAAGAAAATATCTCGGAGAAAGAGCACCTTACACAGCACTCTGGTCTGTTCCGCATCGCGAGTGGAAAAATGTCTTTGAGAAAAGTTTAGCCGCAGACAGCACCATAAATACCGTTATAAAACGATGTGATATTACAAAACACATTTTGCGAGAAAGTTTAAACACTTTATTTCGCCGTTTGCCGTCATCATATACTCCGCATCCAAGCAAAGAAAATGGCGTTGTCTGTGAAAAATATTTCAGACGGTCAGGCGCGCACACGTTCAAATGTCCCGGATGTGACTAATAACACTCTCTCCGTATTACACTGCATTAATCCTCTAAAATTCAAAATTTTCCATCTTCTTAGGACACAAATAATACAATTTCATTATTATTATTATTATTATTATTATTATTTAAATATGATTTTTTTTTTTTTATCTCCCAGGACACGTCACCCCTTTTGGGGTATACATTCACTGTACAAAAAATGGTTGTTTGGAAATGCTTATTACAATATTTATTTTTTAAAACATTCATTCTTAAATTAAACATTCTTTCTAAAATTCTGTTAAACAATAAGTAAATTGCCTATTTATGAATAAATTAGCCTACTGTATCACAAATTTCTAGCTCCTATAAATTTAAGATTTTTACATTTTGTACCTGTGAGATTATATATATATATATATATATATAAACAATAGTTAATGCGAACAACATATGTACATATTTGTCATGATAAAGAACATGTACAAACATGTGGATGATTTTTTTTTTACTTACTTTTTACACAGTTCTGAAACTATTTGATTGTCATTTAAAATTTTATATATATGTATATATGGGGACATATCACATTTCTATATGGGATTAAAGGGACTTTGATCAAGTGCAGAATCTTTCTCACACCACAGTAACATAACTAGGACAGTGTTTGTATTTATTTTTATATTTTATATTATTTTTATTATTGTAATGAGTGGTCATTTTAATATTACATCCTTTATATTAATATTAAATCAAGACTTTAATTTATCTATTTATTTATGTTATGTGCATTTACACGTTTAATCTTCCAGCTTCAAATGCAATTAATAACTTTTTTCAGTTTGGTTTCATTTGTTACTGTTGTGTCATTTAAAAAAAATAAATAAATGGAGATTGTGATAAAATTATCACCTGAATTTAAATAAATAAATAAGGATGGGTGTAAAAAAGTACTTGTGTGAGATCTTGTTTTTTTGTATTATAGAATAACTGATCAAAATCACAAGCAAGACTGTTGTTTATAATGAGCACAATTAATAATATATATATAGGCTATGACATTCACTATATATAATTATTTATTATCATTTACAATTAGGTGTATATTAATAATATTACAGGAACTTTCTAAGAACGTTTTCTGTCAACATTACAAGAATGTTCATAAATTACTAATAACGTCCTAAAGATGTTCCAAGAACGTTGTTGTAAGAACGTTTTCTAACAACAAGAACAAGAACGTTCATAAATTACTAATAATGTCCTAAAGACGTTCCAAGAACGTTGTTGTAAGAATGTTTTCTGTCAACATTACGAGAACTTTCATTAAATACAAGTAACGTCCTAAAGACGTTCCCAGAACATTGTTGTAAGAACATTTTCTAGCAACATTATAAGAACGTTCATAAATTACTAATAACGTCCTAAAGACGTTCCCAGAACGTTGTTGTAAGAACGTTTTCTAACAACATTACAAGAACGTTCATAAATTACTAATAACGTCCTAAAGATGTTCCAAGAGCGTTGTTATAAGAATGTTTTCTGTCAACATTACGAGAACTTTCATTAAATACAAGTAACGTCCTAAAGACGTTCTCAGAACATTGTTGTAAGAACGTTTTCTAGCAACATTACAAGAACGTTCATAAATTACTAATAACGTCCTAAAGACGTTCCCAGAACGTTGTTGTAAGAACGTTTTCTAGCAACATTACAAGAACATTCATAAATTACTAATAACGTCCTAAAGACGTTCCCAGAACATTGATCTAAGAACGTTTTGTCTCAATGTTACAAGAACGTTAACAAAGTTATAAGAACGTTCCAAAAACATTATTTTAATAACGTTTTCTACTAACATTTACACAATTTTTAAAGAACGTTGGTGAATGTTCTGGGAACGTTCCCTGTTATTCCGTGTTCGTGTCATTTGAACGTCTTGTCTTTAAAACCGAAAGTAAACGAGTTCACCTGGCAGAAACTCGTTACAAATGCGCTAATAATTTTCTTGTTTGATAACTTACTTATCTGGTAAATAGCCATGTAAGTGGGTCAATGGAATATAGTAAGTGGGTACTATAGCGAAATAAGCCCCTTCAAGACCATCCGCTTAACATCCTGACTACACGGGCTTAATCTGCAATAAAAACCTGTTGACATATTCCTTACCTAATATGCATAATAGCCTATTACATTTTCACTCAAACAAAACAGAACTCCAGATAAACTTAAACCTAAACATACCTTTGAACATGAAACAGCCAGGTGCTTGGTAACCTTAAGCTGGTCGCATCAGAAAGGGTAAATCCAATGAACCATTGTCTGATTGGTCCATACCCTACAGCACCCTTAACTTAATATTTGGTAACACCCCCTTTGGAAAAAAACAACTGAAATCAATCACTTCCTGTAACCATGAATGAGTTTCTTACACCTCTCTAGTGGAATTTTGGACCACTCTTCTTTTGCAAACTGCTCCAGGCCATTCAGATTTGAAGGATGCCTTCTCCCAACTGCTGTTTTAAGATCTCTCCACAGGTGTTCTATGGGATTCAGGCCTGGACTCATTGCTGGCCAAGTCAGAACTATCCAGTGCATTGTTTGTAACCATTTCTCTGGTGGAGTCGCAGCTTTCTGACACTGGCCACTACGTTGTGCCCCAAAATTCTTTGGTAATCATCAGATTTCATTCATACCGTTCATACAGTTAAGACATCCAGTGCCTGAAGCAGCAAAGCAACCCCAAAACATCTTTGAACCTCTTTGATTGTAGGGACTGTGTTCTTTTCTTTGAAGGCCTCATTTCTTTTTCCTTTACCAAAAAGCTCTACTTTTGTCTCATCTGTCCACAGTACGTTCTCCCAGAAGGAATGTGGTTTTGTCACATAAGTAGTGCGAGCTGACACTGTTGTACCCTGTGTCTGCAGATCACCTTGAATTTGTTTGGAAGTTAATCTGAGTTCTTTATCCACCATTCCAGCAATCCATTTTTAATTTTGCTCTTCTGTCCACATCCAGGGTGGTTAGCTACACTGCCATGGGCTGTAAACCTCTTGATGATATTGCACACAGTGGACACAGGAATAGTAGGATCTCTGGAGATGGACTTGTAGCCTTGAGTTTGTCCATGTTTTTCTAAAGTTTTTTCTCTCAAAACCACAGACAACTTTTTACACTTCTTTCTTTTCTCCATGCTCAGTGTGACACACAACACAAAGATTGAGTCAACTTTTCTCCATTTTAACTGGTTGAAAAAAAAAAAGTATAATTGTAGTATAAGTTGTATTGAACATTAATGGATTAACAGATTTTGTGTTCAAATAAATCATTCAAGTTGTTTATTTTGTTTAAAAATTGTATAAATGTATGAGGTGGCAAGGGGGGCCTTTTACCCCACACACAGGGTAAAAGGCTTACCAGCATGAGGTAAAAGGCACATGGTATTGATACAAATACCACATTGATACAAATATCACTTTAGCAATGTTTGTACTATTTTCTTATTTTGAAAAATAAAATACAGTTTTATGCTATAAATATACTGTCATTTAAATATTTTTATATGAAAATAAATGTTAAAATACAAGCTTACCAAGGACCAGCTTGAGACCAACATATGACCAGCTAAGGGCCAGCATAAACCAGCTTAGGACCAGCGAAAACCATGCATCCCAGCATTTTGGCTCACATTTAACAAAAAACCCACCAATTCTCAACACATTAGAATACTTCATAAGAACAATAAAAAACAATTTTAGTGAATTGGTGGCTGTTACGACCCTGTTTAGGGACCACCATAAGGCCATTTTAAAACCAACAAACAAAACAGTGGCCAGGACAAAAAGTTAAAAGTTTTATTGTAATGGGTAAAAGAACCTGGCCAAAACAGAAGAACAGAAAGGAATGTATTTAAACTTAAATAAATCAAAAATAAGGACTGGTGAGCTAACTAATTTAAACTACAACTTACTGAAGAGCTAAGAAAACTTCCTATCTCCCGAAGAAGAAATTAAACACAACAAAAGTCTTCCGGGTCAGCTCACTTACCTATGCTTTCTATGTAGTCTGTAATAACTAAACAAACAATCACTCACCATCCTTAAAACATAAGAAAATAAAGAAGCCACCACTGAAGTGCCATCAGCAGCTCTTAAATAGGCAGAGGCTTCAGGTGTTCATACTAGTCTCCCCATCCAATTAGCAGCTGCACATAGAGAAAGAAAACATAGAAAAAAAGAGCAGGGGCTCGTAACATTGGCCTTCTGGAAAGTATGTTCATTTACTGTACATGTACTCAATACTTGGTAGGGGCTCCTTTTGCTTTAATTACTGCCTCAATTCAGTGGGGCATGGAGGTGATCAGTCTGTGACACTGCTGAGGTGGTATAGAAGCCCAAGTGTCTTTGACAGTGGTCTTCAGCTCATCTGCATTTTTGGTCTCTTGTTTCTCATTTTCCTCTTGACAATACCCCATAGATTCTCTATGGGGTTCAGATCTGATGAGTTTGCTGGCCAGTCAAGCACACCAGCACCATGGTCATTTAACCGACTTTTTGTGCTTTTGGCAGTGTGGGCAGGTGCCAAATCCCACTGGAAAATTAAATCAGCATCTTTAAAAAGCTGGTCAGCAGAAGGAAGCATGAAGTGCTCTAAAATTCCTTGGCAAACAGATGCAGTGACTTTGGTTTTAAAAAACACAGTGGACCAACACTAGCAGATGATATTGCACCCCAAATCATCACAGACTGTGGAAACTTAACACTGGACTTCAAGCAACATGGGCTATGAGCTTCTCCACCCTTCCTCCTGACTCTAGAAAGAGAGAGAGTCAAGTTGACTACATGACAAAATTTTTGATTTATTGCCCCTCATAAAAATACCTTCCCAACTGGACACCTGTTTGGACACCTGTTTGTACACCTTCCTCACCCCACCCCAACCGGACATCTGTTTGTACATCTGTTTATTCACCTCTGTAATTCAAAGGAATTTATGACCGCTCTTTTATTGTTTGGGAATGTGTTTTGAAGCGGGACATTCAAAACTGTTCAAAACTATGTGCTTTTAAACTTTAAAATGTGTAACAGTGATATAGATTGGTAAAACGGGATCAAGGGGAGTTTTTGTTAAAGTTTTTCACATTCTAGAAACACTGTGACAACAGTGTGATTTCCAGAAAACGGGGAAAACAAAGTCAAGACAAGCATTTATGTATGCTATTGTTAAACAATGAAAAGTGGTGGTGTATTTAAAACAAAAATCTATCAGACACGACTGTGTAATACAAAAAGCATAGAATACTTGACAAAATTTTGTAGCATTACAATTTTAAAAAGGTTAGAGTTTGTACCAGATTCAAGAGATAAAGTAAAAAGAAAAGAAGCCAAACAACCTTACACTATGCAGTATACAGTAATACATCCTCTCTCTTTGCTGTCTAAACTATAAATGACCGACAGACTTCGCTCCGGGGCGAGTGGAGACTTCACCCTCAGATGGTTCAGCTGATTTGGAGTCTTTTCGGTCAGGCCCAGATCGACCTGTTTGCCTCGATAGAAACCACTCACTGCCAGTTGTGGTACGGTCTGTCCGAGGCGCCCCTTGGCACCGATGCACTGGCATACAGCTGGCCCCAGGGCCTACTCAAGTATGCGTTTCCACCAGTGAGCCTGATTGCACAAACCCTGTGCAAAGTCAGGGAGGACAGAGAGCAGATCTTGTTGGTAGCCCCCTACTGGCCCAGCAGGGTTTGGTTCTCGGAGCTGGTGCTCCTCTCCCCCATTCCTCCCTGGCGCATTCCCCTGAGGAAGGACCTCCTTTCACAGGGGAAGGGCACAATATGGCACCCGTGCCCAGATCTCTGGAACCTTCACGTATGGAGGATTTCAGAGATCTCCCACTGGCAGTGGTAAACACTCTGTTGCAGTCGAGAGCTCCCTCCACGAGTCGGCTGTACGACCTCAGATGACGCAAATTCACAAACTGGTGTTCTTCCCAGGGGGAGAACCCGCAGAGATGTGGCATCCGAGCAGTGCTTTCCTTCCTCCAAGGAGGACTGGATAGGCACCTTTCTGCTTCAACACTTAAGGTTCAGGTAGCCTCTATCGCCACTAACCACGACCTGGTGGAAGGCAGATCGGTTGGGAAGCATGACTTGGTTATACGATTCCTTAAAGGTGCCCAGTAGGCTGAACCCTGTCAGACCGCACCTTGTCCCCTCTTGGGATCTATCTGTGATCCCCCAGGGGCTACAGTTAGATCCCTTTGAGCCTCTTCAGTCGGTCGAACTCAGTGCTCTCTCCCTAAAGACGGCTCTCCTGACTGCACTCACATCGATCAAAAGAGTGGGGGACCTCCAAGCCCTCTCCATCAGTGACTCGTGCCTCGAATTCGGGCCGGTCAACTCTCACGCTACCCTAAGACCCCGGCCCGGTTACGTGCCCAAAGTGCCCACCACTCCCTTCAGGGACCAGGTGGTCACTTTGCAAGCTATCCCTTCTCAGGAAGGTGACCCCAACCTCTCCTTGTTATGCCCAGTCCGTGCCCTGAGCATTTACTTGGAACCTACTGAAAGCTTCAGACGGTCGAATCAGCTCTTTGTCTGTTTTGGAGGACAGCAGAAGGGAAAGGCTTTCTCCAAACGAAGAATTTCCCATTGGATTATGGATGCGATTCGTTTGGCCTACCAGGCCAGGGGTGTGCCCTGCCCGCTGGGGGTGCACGCCCACTCCACCAGGGGCATCGCAGCGTCTGCAGCGCAAGCGAACGGGACCTCTTTAACAGACATTTGCAGAGCTGCAGGTTGAGCTACACCTAACACGTTTGCCAGGTTCTACAATCTGCGTGTAGAACCAGTCTCTTCAGGAGTCCTGAATGCAAGCCCGGTGGCTCCTGAAGCCGGCAGCGTTGTTCCCTATGGGCGATGACGATCTCCCAGTTCAGTAAGTTTCCTGGCGTGAACCCTGAACGACACTTCCATCATGTTGCACCCACAACGTAGCTATGTTCAGCAGAGGAACTAGCTATCAGAATCTAATATGAGATTAGGTTGCCTCTCTTGAACTCTCATATTAGGTTGGTGCTCCACATGTAGTGGCTCCTAATGTGGCCCCATGTGTGTAATTCCACCTATATTCCCAGAGATGCTGTGTTTCTCTTAAAGACAAACTTGTCTCCGATCCTGAGTCCAGCAGTCTCTCCTCATGCGGAGCCTGCCTCAGGATCCTCCCTTTGTAGTGCTCCCCTAGTGTGAGCCCTCAGGTGTATTCTCCACACGACGACCTCCCTCCGGGCAGGGTGTGGTCTCCGTACTGGCCCAATGTTCTCCAAGATGTTCAACCAAATGGTGAGGAAAGGCTGGCTGAAGCTCTTGGGCATTGGAAGGTCACGCAGAGGTGAGTTGCATTTATTTAACACGTAGACCTGTTATTATTTGCACTCCATGCACTCGTGACCCAGTCCGCTGGTTGTGGCGTTTTCAACTGGGACCCCTAGTGTCCTTCACGTCGACACAACGTTGAACATAAACGACAGACGGGGAACATCTTGGTTACGTATGGTAACTCTTGTTCCCTGATGGAGGGTACAGAGACGTTGTGTCCCCCCTGCCACAACCCCGGACTGCTTCTGAGTGTAGCTGAGTGGCTATTCGGCTCCTCAGATCAGAACAATGTGTAGCGCCTAGCCACCTCCTCTTATACCCGGATGGCCGGGGCGGAGCTGGCTATGCAAATACTGCACACCAATTATCATTGGCCTTTTCTCAAAGCTGTCAGAGGTGTTTGGGCTCCCTAGAGCGACCCCAAATGTCCTTCATGTCGACACAACGTCCCCGTTCCCTCCATCTGATAGAGGAAAGGCTGCACAGTCATCATAGCAAATTTGGTGTCTTTAAAAAATCATCCTAAAATGGCTTTAATTACTCACTGCTGAAGTTGGTCTCATGGTTCCCTTGCCTTGTGCTTGGCCCCGTAATTGCTGCTTGCAGCTATATTTTCATATATTATTTGAACTGAACTGAGCTGGATGATGACATCACTGAATTCAGTGATGAACTGCCTTTAACTAAAAAATTGTTTGTTTACTGTTGTTTTGCATTATTGACACACTTCTGTCCTATTTAATACTGTGAAGTTACTTTGACACAACCTGTATTGTTAAAAGTGCTATATAAATAAAGGTGACTTGACTTAACTCGTAGACAGGAGAGGCCTCTGGGGCAGACTCGTAAATAGGAGTGGCCTCTGGAGTGCAGTGTGCAGCCCACACACTCAGTGGTGGATCTGACTGCTAATCAGCCTTTTCAGTCTTGGCTCAAGTTCTGCATCAGCAGATAGCACAAATCACAAAAATCTTCCACATAGTCCTCAACAGAGCATTTACCTTGACGGAGGCAAACCAGGTGATCTGCTGGATTCATTTTCTTTGGTTGTGTATTCTGTAATGAAAATCCACTAAATGGCTGAAGATGAATCCAAGTGCAGCTTTATTATAATATCTAAAGTGAAACCCAAAAGACAAAACAATGAACAAAGACTTGACTTGACTTCAGACATGAAACAACTAACTAAACAGCGGTAAATACGAGACAATGTTAACATGAGGGCAACTAGCAAACAATGAGGGTTGACAAGGGATCTTCCAGCCACAATGCCGATGGAGACTGGCAGACCCGTGTAGAGCTCATCACCCTAATAGAAGGCTGTGGGTAAATGGAGGGGCTGACATTTGTGACGGTCCAGGCTCTTGAGAACAGAAACTCTCTTTTGGGCTCAATGTAGGAACAGGAGCTCTCTCTGGGCTCTCTCTGGGCTGGGCTCTCTCTGTGATCTGGAATGACGTCACTTGCAGCTCCGGCTCCGTGTCGATCCGTTGCTTTGTTGCTTTGTACGTCAATGGGTCGTTGTCCATGGTGAGCTCGGGCTCTCCATCAGCGATGGGCTCGGGCATGAGCTCTGCGCAGCAGGAAGTTGGTGGGCTAGGCACTGGGTCTGGCTGTGTCCCGGATCAGAGATAGACACTCTCCAGACACTGGATGATCGCTTCCCTCCAGTTTAATCCAGTGGTGTCTGGGAAGTTGACGGGGCAGTGGTAATTCGCTCTTGATCCATAACAGTGAGACAGCAGGACAGCATCGTCAAACGCTGTTAAAATGGCGGGCTGGCTGAACTCAAACGCATACTCCAACAAGGGAAGGTCTTTTTGCGGGCAAGGGAGGTAAACTTTGCGGTGAGGGGATCCATGAGGGGAACACTATGTGAAAGCGAGAAAAAAAAATGGAAGGTAGACACGGAGGTAACTATGTTGGCCAGTTCTTTTGTCACATTACGCTGTTCAGGAAGCACACAGGGGGCAAAAATAAACTGTTTATCAGAGTTTAATTCACGAAACACAGGGTAAATCCACAATGGAACACGAGAACAAACACACACACTAACTGGTAGACCTGACAGAGACAAAATGCAAGGACAGAAACTTAAATACACAGGGTAATTGGGAAACATAGGTGCATGGGATTCATAATCAGATTAGGACAGGAACATGACCAAATAAAGAAAACCAGGAACAGAGACAGGGGAAAAACAAGACAAAGCAGGTCCATGATCCTGACACCCTTGCTCTTTTTAGTATAAGCTGTATTCTCAGGATAGCAATGGTGACAGCAATGGTAACAAAAAACAGTAATTATTTACTAATATTTACTTTTAATTTTACATACAGCCTGCAATGTACCGCGTAATTAAACAGAATTTACAGTGTACCTATTTGTAACTATAGAGTACCTCCACAGTACCTACTCATAGGAATAAGGGAACAAAATGCAACGTTTACGGAATAAGAGGGTAATAACCTTTAAAATTCTAAAGCATTTATAATGAAAAAACCTGCATATGCTGGTTAGGTAGGTTTTGATGCTGGTATGCTGGTTTTTGCTGGTTTAAGCTGGTCCTTTGCTGGTTTATGCTGGTCCTTAGCTGGTTTATGCTGGTCCTTTGCTGGTTTATGCTGGTCCTTAGCTGGTTTTTGCTGGTCCTTTTGCTGGTTTATGCTGGTGCAGGACCAGCACAGGACCAGCATTAACCAGCTAAAGACCAGCATAAACCAGCAAAGGACCAGCTTAAACCAGCATACCAGCACCAAAACCTACCTAACCAGCATATGCTGTTTTTTTCAGCAGGGTTACTGTGTTAGGCAACAATTAGGCTATTTACAACAAGTTGCCTTATTGTAACACATTAAACACAAAATATATGATACAGTATATTTTTACACTATGTACTGGGTACTTATTGTATTAATACAACGTATTGTATTCGCAGTGGTGTTCATCACAGCACCAAATACTTTAATATTTAGACTCAATAAGCTATTTATTTGAACACTTTTTACATTTTAATCTGGACTACAACATGCCCTAGATATTGTTTGAAAGTGTATTGATTCTTTATTGATTGGTCACATCTTACTTTAGGCTTCATTAGTTAACATTACTTAATTCATTAGTTAACATAAACTCCCAATGAAAATCTAAACATTCATTAATCTTACATAATTCCAATATTGTCACAAACTGTACCGCTGTGGCTCCCTCTACTGTCCGCTAGAGGGAGCCTTCATTTCTCATGGACTATTTACTCAATCCATTGCCCATAACCCCTTTCTCATGAACTTCCTGTTAGCCCGGTTTGTTTACCATTTACCATTGTTTACCCTGTGGATGTACTCGGATGCTGTGTTTTCGTCCCTGCTTGTTGACCACGATTTCTGCTGTTAATAAAAGCTTGCATATGGATCCCCTCGCCTCTGCCTCGCTCATGACAAATATAATAATAATAATAACAACACATTGTTAAAATTTTAAAGTAAAAGTTATAAAATTATAAAATTTTATAAAAGTTATAAAATTATTATTTTTTTAATAAACCCAAGCTAACATGAACTAAAAGTTATTTTTAACAAAGATTAATAACCTGTAGCAAATGTAGCTTTTGTTCACTGATCATGTTAATGCATTAACTAAGTTGCTCCCAGCTGCTCCCATAATATAACATATAAATATATCATAATATACTTTGCAAACATACACCCTTGTTATATGTAATTATTGTGTAAGTGTAACATCTGCGGGCGTAATTTAAAAGTGATCCCTTGTTACCCTCCTGTTACCTGTAGTTACTGTGTAAGTGTAACAGCCACTTAAGTTAAAGACATATTTTATTTATTTAACAGAACCTTTCCAACAACAGAATGCAGAAAAAAAACTAATTTACTACCATTAAAAATAGTCTTATACTAAGAACAGTAAAAACAAACAAACACACACACAAATCATGTTCTACATTTATTTTTAGGCATGCTGCCCATTTTTCCTTTCAGCTGTGGGCAGGAGTCAATGAATTTCTGGAGATCTTCTGCATATGCTTGCAAAGTTGTCCTTGCAATATATGAGGGAGCAGAAAAGTCATCCTCCTCTGATGCAATTTTCACCTGTGTTCACAATTAGAGAAGAAAAAAAACTGTTAATTCATGTCCAACCAAATGTAAAAATATTAATAATATTAATGACATCTGTAAGGACTCACAGCAATGTTTCAAGGCAAATCTGTTGCCAATTCTGGTAAAGCAATAAATAATAAAATAATGAAGGACTACAAAACTTACACAGGTAGCTAGAAAAACAACAACAAAAAAAAAAAAAAACAAGAACTTAATAGTAAAACACAATTGAGAACATGCAACCGTCAACTCCACTCTCCTG
Source organism: Cirrhinus molitorella (assembly GCA_033026305.1). NCBI lineage: Eukaryota > Metazoa > Chordata > Actinopteri > Cypriniformes > Cyprinidae > Cirrhinus > Cirrhinus molitorella. Next base: position 15,752,956 of record CM065133.1, on the reverse strand, counting down.
GTTCCAACTCACCTTTACCCCTATACATTACGAAAATTAAACATGTTTATACCGTAGTTAAAAACAAACAAACAAAAAAACATTGTTACTATAGTTAAAAAGTAGTCTCTATGTACAAAAAAAAAAAAAACTACATTTTAACACATGGTGTTGTTTTATTGTACTTGTTCGTAATTTGTTTATAACACAAATGGAAAAAAATCCTGATAAGTTACTCACCCCATGTCATCCAAAATGTTCATGTTTTTCTTTCTTCAGTCGCAAAGAAATTATTATTAGAAGAACAACATTCCAGGATTTTACATTTACATTTAGTCATTTGGCAGACGATTTTATCCAAAGCGACTTACAATAGAAGCAATCAGAGCAACAAGAGAGCGACAGTGTATAAGTGCTGAGGCAAATTTCAGCTAGATAAACATGATAAGTCTTGCAAGGTTTTTTTTTTTTTTTTTTAAATAAGTATATAGAAAAACTGAAAGGAGTAGGAAAGTGCTAGTGTCAATTGGTCAAGTGCTGGCGAAAAAGATGGGTTTTCAGACGTTTTTTGAAGATGGCCAATGACTCAGCTGATTGAATTGAGATGGGTAGGTCATTCCACCAGCTGGGAACAGTCCACAAAAAGGTCCGTGAAAGTGATTTTGAGCCTCTTTGGGATGGCCCCACAAGGCGTCGTTCATTTGCAGAACGCAAGCTTCTGGAGGGGACATAAGGTTGGATTAGACAGTTTAGGTATTCTGGTGCAGTGCCAGTGGTTGTCTTGTAGGCAAGCACCAGTACCTTGAATTTGATGCGAGCAGCTACTGGCAGCCAGTGCAGTCTGATGAGGAGAGGTGTGACATGAGCTTTCTTTGGCTCATTAAAGACCACTCTTGCTGCTGCATTCTGAATCATCTGCAAAGGCTTGGAAGTGCATGCAGGAAGGCCCGCCAAGAGTGCATTACAATAGTCCAGTCTGGATAGGACAAGAGCTTGGACAAGAAGTTGTGTAGCCTGCTCTGATAGGAAGGATCTGATCTTCCTAATGTTGTACAAGGCAAATCTGCAGGATCGAGCTGTAGCAGCAATATGGTCTGTGAAGGTTAACTGGTCATCCATCACAACTCCAAGATTCCTAGCTGTCCTAGAGGAAGTTATGGTTGATGAATTTAGCTGTATAGAGAAGTTGTGATGAAGTGCAGGGTTGGCTGAGATCACAATCAGTTCAGTCTTAGCAAGGTTGAGCTGAAGATGGTGTTCTTTCATCCAGCCAGAGATGTCGGTCAGACAAGCTGCGATGCGAGCAGGGACCGTGGGGTCATCTGGATGGAAGGAGAAGTAGAGTTGCGTGTCATCAGCATAGCAGTGATAGGAAAAAGCATGCTTCCGAATGACAGAACCTAACGATGACATGTAGATGGAGAAGAGCAGTGGTCCAAGCACTGAGCCCTGAGGAACTTCAGTAGCAAGAAGTTGTGACTCAGAGACTTCACTTCTCCAATCCACCTTGAAGGACCTACCTGAGAGGTAAGACTTGAACCATTGGAGTGCGGTTCCTGAGACGCCCATCTTCATGAGGGTGAACAGGAGGATCTGGTGGTTGACTGTGTCAAAAGCAGCAGACAGATCCAGCAAAATGAGTACTGAGGATTTGGATGCTGCTCTTGCCAATCTTAGGGCTTCAGTGACTGAGAGCAGGGCAGTCTCAGTTGAGTGGCCACTTTTGAAGCCAGACTGGTTTATGTCCAGGAGATGGTTCTGTGCAAGAAAGACAGAGAGTTGGTTGAATACAACTCGTTCAAGTGTCTTAGCGATGAATGGGAGAAGGGATACTGGTCTGTAGTTTTCTAAAAGAGCTGGATTTAGAGCGGGTTTCTTGAGCAGTGGTATGACCCGAGTCTGCTTAAATGCTGTAGGAAATGTGCCAGTGTGGAGCGAGGTGTTGATGACGTGACTAAGTGCTGGTATAATGGAGGCAGAAATGGCTTGGAGAATGTGAGTGGGGATAGGATCAAGCGGACAGGTAGTAGGATGATTGGAAAGAATAAGTTTGGAGACGTCGGTCTCCATGAGTGGAGAGAAAGTGGAGAGAGAGTGAGTAGTTGTTGTGAAATTTGCATCAGTACGTGGTGTGGAAGAAATCCAAGAAATTACCAAGTTGACCTGGTGGACGATAAACAACTACAAGGTGGATTGTAACAGGGTGGGTAATTTGGGATGGGATTCAAATGATGTGCTGTTGGTGAAAGATGATAGAGGACTGAATTTCCAATCATTTGAAATGAGTAGACCAGTACCTCCACCCCTCCCAGTTTGGCGAGGGGTGTGTGAAAAAGTGTACATATTGGAGAGGGCAGCCGGAGTGGCTGTGTCCTCAGGTTTAATCCAAGTCTCAATTAGGGCCAAAAGGTTGAGACATGAATGATTAGCAATTGAGGAAATAAAATCAGCTTTATTTACTGCAGACTGGCAGTTCCAGAGCCCAATTGAAACAGAGATTGAATTAGATGTAGAGGATATAGAGACATTGCGCAGATGATTAGGGTTGCGCTGCCTCCAGTGTAAAGTGCGTGAGTTGCGACTGTTAGTAGTAATAGTAGGGATTTGTAAACACATAGTGAGTATAAAAGATTTAATCAGTTATAAGAAAGAGTTGACTGTATAAAAGTAAAGAAAGGGAAAGTGATACTCAAGTGCCTTGTCGGTGTTCTTGCTCGGTGGAGTCGTGCAAGGTAGAGTCGAAGGTCTTTACACTCGTCGGTCTTCACACGAGGAGGAGTCACACGAGGGCTGCCGCGACCGCTGCCGCGGTGTAATACCCGTTTGTATATTCTACTTGCAAATCGGTAACTAAGTACTCCAGCTGGCTTGGCCACGCCTTGCTAGTTGGCTAACCGAAACTACAAAACTGCACGAGACCGAACGCGACTTAAGCGAGTGGTTCACACGGTAAACAAAGTAAGCAAAACAAATATCTCCTAGCAACGACAATCGCGTTAAAATCTAATGACAAAAAGAGACAAAACACTTACAGACTGCTGTTCTCTTCTGCGGTTCTGTTGCTATGACTGATTCTACTTGCAAATCGGTAACTAAGTACTCCAGCTGGCTTTGGCCACGCCTTGCTAGTTGGCTAACCGAAACTACAAAACTGCACGAGACCGAACGCGACTTAAGCGAGTGGTTCACACGGTAAACAAAGTAAGCAAAACAAATATCTCCTAGCAACGACAATCGCGTTAAAATCTAATGACAAAAAGAGACAAAACACTTACAGACTGCTGTTCTCTTCTGCTGTCAGGCAGAGCAGGAGCCCTCCAGGGTAGATCGGAATCCCCCCAAGGCAGAGCAGACAGGAGTCCTCCAGGGTGGAACGGAATCCCCCGGGGCGGAACAGACAGGACAGGGACCCTCCAGGGCGGATCGGATGCCCACCAGGATGGAGCAGACAGGACAGGAATCCCCCCAGGGCGGAACAGGCAGGCCTGGAACACAGAACATAGACAAACAAACACAGAGAGAGAGGGGGCTTGGAGCCCAAGTTCTTAGCCTGGTCAAGCTGGGCCCCCAGCTTACAGAAGACCTCAGTGGCCAAATCGGGACTGGGTAAGGGCTCTTTGGAGTGGCGTGGGTTGCTGGGCGTTACTTCCATGCAGGGAGCAGGTGCAGCACTGCCAACAGCGACCCCCCCGTTACCCAAGGAGAACCCGAAGTAGGCAGTGCTGCCCCCAGGGGTTCTGCAGGGTGAGCTGCCACCCCTGGGGACTCAGTGGAGGTGCACGCGGTCCAGACAACCCACAGCACAACTCCCATGAGGAGTGTGGCTTCTGTGAGGGCCAGTTCAGAAACAATGGCTGTGTTGAGACAGGGATCAGGCGGAGCAGCTGCGACGGGGCTTGACTCAGGAGGCGGAGCAGCGGCGGCTGCGACGTCACTTGACTCAGGAGCAGCGGCAGCTGCGACGTCACTTGACTCAGGAGCAGCGGGCTCTGGACAACGCTCTGGAGCAGCGGGCTCTGGAGGGAGTGCTCTGGAGCAGCTGCGACGGGGCTGGACTCGGGAACGACGGGTGCTGACTCTGGAAGGGCGGCCATGTCGGGTGCTGACTCTGGAAGGGCGGCCATGTTGGGTGCTGACTCAGGAACAGCCAACACTGGTGGACTCTCGGCATCTCTGGACACTTGTGCAGGCACTGGAGGGCTCGACGGAACCAGCGGAGACAATGGAGACTCAGGGGTGCTGGACGGGACCAGCAGAGACGAAGGAGATTCAGGAGAGAGGATAGGGGTGTCGAACTCCAGTGGGAGTGCCAGGTCCAAAAGGTCTACTGACTCCATCTTGGCCGGGAACTCAGACGAGGTGTCCATCTTGGCCGGGAACTCTGAAGGGCTACTGTGTGTGGAGGGTTTAGTAGCAGGCTTGGGGTGAGTTGGAGTACTCAGTAGTTTATGAGATGGGACTGGGTGAGTGGCCTCCTCAACAACAAAACCAGAACCATTGAGCCAGAGAATTAAATTAATAGATTCAGCGAAGGGTAAACTATGATTTGAGGATAAGAACCGGATAACTCCCTCATCCAGTCCCATCTGAAAACAAACACTGAGCATGCGTTCACTCCAACTCACCAGATGGGAGAATTCCACAAATTCCTCCACATATTGCTCCAGAGGCCGGCCATCTTGACGGATTGTAGATAAATATTCCTGGGCCTAGCCCATCTTCTTTTGAGGTCTGCTGTTATTACTTGAAAAGAAAATCTTCTTCTTTCTGTTGGCCGGATCTTCTGTTAGACTTGGAGAGATGAGGACACAGGTAAGTATATTTCTCACAGTTTTTATTCAACATAAAGGAAACTTCCAAACGAGGCAGAAGAATGAGGTCAGTTCAAATGTGGAAGTTCAACATCAATATGAAGGAGTAAATGTTCATCAAAGTACTTTCCTATTGTTGCAGGTATTTCAGGCACGAAATGGCAGACGGACTGGAGAGGTAACGGAGGAATCATCATCGAGGTAAGTGACCTTGAGCTCCAGCAGAGAGTGATTGGTGTGCTGGGTTTTTATGTGTGCAGGTGATTGGAGTCAGGTGAGTGTGTGATCATTAGTCCGGATGATTGAGAACGTGAGCAGGTAGGCGTGGCAGGTAACGGTGTGACAATACTCTTCTCTCCTTTGTCTCAGTCTGGAGCTTGATGTCCTCCCTGAGTAGCTCTACAAGCTCACCACTCACTCCCTCAGTTGTCCCAGGACACTTGCAATCCTAAGGCAGAGCAAATAAACCATGCCTGTTAACAACAACAGCACAATGCATTTAAGCACAAATATAAGCACTTGCTTACTTTATATTTTTCCTCAGCAGGCTCATTTTCTCACAATAGTCATAAAACAAGAGAAAATGGAAACACTTAAGAAAGGTTTGCAATCTTAACATTTGAAAATAGCAGGACACCCAACATACTTAAGTGCTAACATTTGTAGACATATCTTTCATGACAGCACTACAAAAACACAACAAAGGGAAAGACTGTTGTCTTGTATAGTGGTTGTCTTATTGTTTGTGGGCTTTTTTAACTGAATTTTAACACTCATTTCGCTAGGTATTTGAGTAAATGAAAACACAATACTTACATTTCAATACAAATTCCCCAACAGAACTCTCATGCTCCATGTTCTTTGAGTATAAATTACATCGTCATCTGCGCGCAAGTGATTCTGGGATATGGTAGGGTGCAAAGTGTCCACAGATGTACACTTCATTTTCCTGGTAAACGGAGACCGCATTTCAAGTCGCTTTGGACTTACGGCAGCCTTCGGCGCACCGTGGTGACACAATGGGCCTTGAAATGCGCACTTCGAAGTGCGTGTTCTGGATTGGGAGTTTTTTTTTTTTTCTCTGTCAGTAACACAGATAACACACAGAGAGAACAAAAACAGATAATCTGCTTCCATACCTGCTGACAAAAAGAGAAAACAACAAAAGACACAACAGCAAAGAAACAGTAAATATTTAGTATTTACTGTTTAGTATCTACTGTAACTTTTGTTAAAAGTTATTGCGCAGCACACATAACTAATATTACAAAATATGTTTTGAAGCAACAGCAGTTTAGGACAATGTGTGTCTATGAGCACCTGTTTTTACACCAACGTGAATGCTTGTGTGTACACCTGTGTGCACACCTGTATGTGTGAGCGCGCTTGTATTCTTAAGGTTCCTCCATGTAAATGCTTGATAGTGTATGTGGGGAACCACAGCCCCTCCCCGCAAGACATGAAGCAGACATGGAGGAGACCCGGGCCCCAAACATCCGGAGGCCCCCCAGGGCACGGGAGTCCCATGAGAACCACCGCAGGGACAACTGCGGCCCCCACCCAGAAAAGGGCAGAGGAGAGCCCGGAGTGGGTCATCCGGCAGCCACAATGCAGATGCCCCAGGGGGCCACGGCGGCAAGCCCGCAGGCTCCGCCGGCAGCCGGCCACACCAGGGCAGACCTTGCCCTGGGCCCAGAGATCCAAGGGCCCCCCACCCCCCAGCTGGGGCCCAGCAAAGCCAGGCCCTACCAAGCGACCGCCGAGAGCGGGCCAGCGCCCACCCGAGCATCCCGCCCCGGAGTCAGAAACCACCAACGAACCGGCGGCCGGGGGTATCCTCCACCGGCAGGGCATGGTGGTGGAGTGGGGGGCCTGAGATGATGAGTGAGGTGGAGTTTAAGGCCCAACCTGACATATGGACAAAGACAAACATGGCACACATATACACAAGCATATATTCCCACCCTCATGTACACAAACAAATATTCACACACCCCACATGTAGACACATAAAAAAGACACGGTACCCACGCTCACACTCCCCATTTATACTCTATACTCCTGGGTCCAGGCACCACTACCCCCAGAAGGGCGGTCAGTGCCAGTCCCCGGAGCTGAATCCCCTTCACTCCGGTGCGGAGACAGGAAGACCACCCCGGTCCCCGCAGCAGCAGAGAAGACCACCAGCCCTGACCCCGACCGGACGGCCAGCTCAACCTCACAGCCCCCAGCCCCGGACAGAGAACAGAGAACAGGGGTGTGAGAAAAAAAAAAAAAAAAAGGGACCCCATGCTTCACCTCCCCTGCTCAAATGTAGTGTTGGTGTGTGTTGTTCTAAAGTGCTTTAAAACGGGAGGGGCAAGACACTAACCACCCTCCGTCAGCTCGTGTCAGCTCGGCCCCTCCCAAGAGCCCTCAATGTCTATGTGCAACTTAAAATTGAGAAGTGGGCATCGGCACCAGAGGGAAGGCTGAATGAACAGACCGCCCTCTGGACACCGTTCAATATGCCCACCCTCAAGGCCCTATATGTATGTGTCATGTGACAGTAAGTAATGAGAGTGTCTAAGTTATGATGTATGATTGAGATGCAGGAGGTCACGAGGAGACAGTGGAGTCCCACCTCCCCTGCATTCCAGCGACATACCCGCACCCCAAAACCCTACCTGTATGTTGGTGTGATGGGGCGGGAGAAGGGAAGCATTAGGGATGGGGAGGAAAGCATCGGAGGGGGCAAAGTACCCATCCTGGGGGCAAACCCATCCTGAACATCCGATGACCTGTGTAGTGCACTCTATGCAGGATTTTGTATTGTATTAATTGTAAACCGGGATTTCTAATCAGTTCAAAGGTTTTTAAACATATCTGAGACCAGAAATTATGGTCCCAGCTGACTGATAGATCTGGCTCCCATTTTGCAATAGGAAGTGATACTGATTCATCTATTTTAGAAAGTGTCCTGTATATTTTAGACAGTAATTTGGGCGTTTTGAGATTAAGAAATTCTGCTACACTTGGTGGTATTTGTAATTTAATATGATTAGACTTAAATTTCTTTTTTACTATAGATTTAATTTGTTGATATTCTAAAAATCTGTTCTTGTAATCCCATATTTTTTGACTAATATGTCAAAGGGAATAAAGTCTGTCCCTTCGAATATATGTTCCAGGTATTTAATACCTTTACTACTCCAATCTGTGAATTTTAACATATTATTGTTTATTAATATGTCAGGGTTGTTACAGATGGGAGTACGTTTGCATGGGATTAGTGAAGATTCAGTCATTTTTAGAAATTCCCACCATGCTGTCAGAGAAGAGCTGATACTGATGCTTTTGAAGCATACGTGTCGTTTGATGATCGAGCTAATGAATGGCAGATCCTAAATTTCTATATTATTGCATAATGCCTGTTCTACATCTAGCCAAGGTTCATCGAAGAGGGTGTGTTTTAACCACCCTAAAATGTGTTGAAGCCTGTTGGCTAAGAAATAGTGGTGAAAGTTAGGCAGATCTAGTCCTCCTTTATCCTTGGTCTTTTGCAGCGTTTTTAAGCTAATACGCGGGGGTTTACCTTTCCAAAGGAATTTAGAGATGGAGGAGTCCAGAGATCTAAACCAGTCAGGTGATGGTTTGCTCGGGATCATTGCAAATAAATAATTAATTCTTGGCAAAACCATAATTTTTATTGAGGCGACTCTTCCCATGAGTGATATGGGTAGAGACTTCCATCTAGCTAGATCATCTTCTACCATCTTTAAAAGTGGGATATGATTTAATTTAATTAAATCTGCCAGCCTAGGTGAAACATTAATACCTAAATATTTAATATTTCCAGATTGCAGTGGAGTGGAAGAGTTCTGGAAGGAGCAATTAATTGGAAGAATTGTAGATTTTAACCAGTTTATTGAATAATTTGAGACTCTTGCGAAAGAGTTTATTAATGTGATTACCTCAGAGAGAGTGGTTTGTGAATGCTGAAGAAAAAAATTGGATTGGGACAGTTTGCGTCGTGACGCTGTGACGCAATCGCACTTCGAAGTGCGTGCACTCAACTTTGGGACACAGCTTATGGCTTTTCCACACATTACGTAATCCTAAAGGTCACGCGCGATTATTTATTTATTTTGTCATTGTAGTTCGGTTAAAAACGTGTCTAAATTAAATATCGTCAGACATTGTTTTTGCCTTTTTGGTAAAGGGCATTTGAGTTTCTTTGCATATTGGCTTTGTTTTTAGTTTTTTTTTTTTTGTTTGTTTTTAGAGCTTTTTTGTTTTTAGACAGCTGGATCAATGAAATGTATTGCTCAGATTCTTTCATAAAAACATAATAGAGAGGTCTGGAGTTTGAGTATTTGCATCTATGGATGTGGAATTTAGCAAGAAGCAAGATCAAATTCACAACATATAATTGTTTTCTTTTAGACTGATCATATTAAAAAAAAACAAGCACTACATCCTTCCAAAACAACATTCATTATAAATTGTACTCCTAATTAAACTTAAAACATCATTCCAAAATGTTTTTGTAAATGGACAATTACAAAAAAAGATGAACAACAGTTTCAAAAGAGTCACCACAAAAAGAGAAGCTGGAGGAAATATCACTTTTGAATTTCTTCATGTAATGATGGGCAGGATAGAACTTATGAATTATTTTGTAAGAAATCTCCTTTACTTTGTTAGTTAATAAATAAGTATGAGGAAGCATCCACACTTTTTTCAGCAGATGTTACCCACTGCATTATTCCAGTAAGCCGTCACAGATGGCATGGTAACAATATTCTGCTGAAACAAAGACCGGATTATTCTATTATTATTTTTGCAGGGAGAAGCAAAACATAATATACCAACAAATGTTTCGACCAAATTAAAAGTAATCGGTGACAAAGAATGAGCATTTCTCAACAAAGCAACAACACCTTAAGGGATAGACCCCATAGCTATGGAAAACTCTTTTGGAGAAACAGGAAATTGAAAATGATCTAAAAATTCTTTATATGAGAATAATAATCTTTGAGAGTTAATTAATTGACTGATCAACAGAATGTTTTTATCAAACCAATTTTTAAAGAATATGGATTTGGTTTTATATAAGACAATGCAGTTATTCCAAATAAAAAAAATCTGAAAATTGTGCTTGAATATCAGTGACCAAGCCAAAAGGACCTCCCTATGAAAAGCAGATAATATAGCTGGTAGTTTATCAATTTTATAATTACACACAAGAAGAAAATCAAGTCCACCAAATTGAGAAAAAACATAATTGGGAATAAAATTCCACAAAGACACAAAGTTCTTTCTAAACTGTTTAAGCCAAATTATCTTAAATGTATGATTTAAAGTACTAAAATCCAAAAAATGTAAACCATCTTTTTCACATGTGTTCATTACAATAGATTTTCTAACATAATGTATTGAATGCTTCCATAAAAAGTTAAAGAGTAACTGGTCAATATTTTTACATAAGTTTGGGTCCAAAGGAACAGACTGAGCAGCATAAATAAGTCTTCTGCCTTTGCAAGAAACACCCTACCTCTTAAAGACAGTAACCTTTGTAACCATTGGTTAAATATTTTCTGTGTTTTATTAATAAGGGGTTGGTAATTAAGACTACATCTTTCTTTCTGATCCTTAACAACTAAAACACCTAAATAACAAATTTTATCTTTCACTGGGATATTATGGACAAAGGATTTGTTACAGTCTTTAAAGGCAAAAAGTTCACATTTCTGAATATTTAAGCATAAACCAGAGGCCTTAGAAAATGAATCAATAATATTTATTGCAATAATATTTACTGCCTATCATCTTTAAGAAAAAGGGTTGGGTCGTCAGTGAGCTGACTGATAACCACCTCTCTTTCTGCAATAGTCACCGCTTTGAAACCACTCGCCTTTATATGAGAAAAAAGGTAATGGTAAACAGGGCAGCCCTGCCTAATGCCCCTCAGTAATTCAAAACGACGAGTTGTGCCATGTTTTAAAATAACTGAACTACTACCATTCATATATAAAGTTTTAATGGCAATACTAAAAAAAATCTCCAAATCCAAACATTTCGAGACACTGAAAATTAATTTATGTTCTAATGTGTCGAATGCTTTATAGAAATCCAAAAAGAGAAGAAAGCTATCATCATTAATCAAATCGGAGTAATCTAAGATATCAAAAACTAAACGCATATTATTTGAAATATGTCTGTTATTCAGAATACCAGATTGTGTCTCATCTATTATAGAATTTAAAACATTTTTTATTCTTTTAGATAATATAAGATCCAGAATTTTATAATCGTTATTTAATAAACTTATTGGGCGCCAATTTTCAATCAAAAGTAAATCTTTTTTTTTGGTTTGGGGGCAAGAGATATTATGCCTTGAGGTAAACTAGTGGGAAGTTCAGAGTTTTTGATACTCTCAATAAAAAACTTCAAAAGAAAAGGGGCAAGAATATCTGAGAATTGTTTATAAAACTCTGCAATGCCGTCATTGCCAGGTGATTTGTTACATTTAAGATTAGGGATGGGCGATATATATCGATCTATATATTCATGCACATCTCATCAGTAAAGCCGGTTCTTTGATTAGCGGTAAATCTCCATCACCTGTTTTCAAATGGTGCGCCAGTTAATGCACAGAGCCGTAGATCACTGAAAAGCTGCTCCAATGAATCACCCGCGAAACTGAACCCGATATTGCGTCGCTTGTCAGTGATCTACGGCTCTGTTTTTCACTGGCGCTCCATTTGAAAAGAGGTGATGGAGATTTACCGCTAATCAAAGAACCGGCTTTACTGATGAGATGCGCATAATATATCGATATATATATCGCCCATCCCTATTTAAGATGTTTGATAGCATCAACGACTTTTTCTAAGACTATACCCAGACAGCAGCTGACTCTGTGCCAGATTCCTTTTCAAACCGGCAAATTTGCGTTACAGTCACATCCGTTTCAGTGCTGTATCACCTTCTTAGACGGATCCGGCCCGGGCCTGGTTTCAGTGGGCGCGGACCACTGCCGCAGAGCGGATCCGGGCCAAATCTGGTACGGAGCTGGCCCAGTGCTGGTCCAGATGAGGGAAAACCAGATGTGTGCCGGTATTGGCCCGTTGTGCCAAAAGACACTGGCCCAAGTCCGTTTTGCGGATTTGCAGAGGTATGGGCCGGATCTGGACCAGATGATTTTTGCTGTCTGGGTATCTTGATCACAAGATACTGGGGGCATTAATTGTATTAACATTTTTAAGAGAGTCAAGAAAAGAAGTAGCAGAATCAACACAGTAACTGCATGTTGGCTTTGTATACACTGAGCCGGTACTTCCGCCTACGTCACACTTGACGTTTCCAACATCACGGAATGAAGAGGCGCAGGCGCATCGCAGAGGGAGCAGGGAGCTGTTATTAATATTTGAGGCATTGATACCGCTTCTAAATGCACGATTGATTTTTACTTTCACTTTTGAGATTGGTGATCATACTCTTTGCATACTAAAGCAGCAGTTCTTGCACATTTTAAGTTTAGATGCTTGTCAGTGGAGCTTAGGATCTGCACATCATTCGCCATCGTCCTCATCTCTCCTGTTTATGTGGTAAGTGAAATGTAATGTAACATATGTAACATGCAACCTTTAGCGGCTTACCATGTTCTTTTAGTAGCTGGCATTATTTGTTAGAACCCGTTATTTGTTTGCCATGCTTTTCTGAATACAGATTTACGACTCTGCACCATGGTTTAACTATAGTAAGTGCTGTTGTTGTTGTTGTTGTTGTTTTTTACTACGGTATAAACATGTTTCATTTGCATAAGGTATGGAGGGGTTAAGGTGAGTGGGAGTTTTTTTTTTTTTTGTTATTTTCCAGTTACCTGTGTAAGTTTTGTACTCCTTTGCTATTTTATTGTTTACAGATTTGTCTTGAAACATTGTTCTGACAGAAGACCTTATTTTTTTATATATTTGGTTGAATATAAGCTTTGTGCAACACTTCTTTACATTATGCAAACTAGACATGTATTAACATTAAGTTTTTTTTTCTCTCTAATTTTGATCACAGGTGAAAAATGCATCAGAGGGGGATGACTTTTCTGCTTCCTCATATACTGCAGAGACAACTTTGCAAGCATATGCAAAAGATCTCCAGAAATTTGTGGACTCCTGCCAAAGCTGAAGGGAAAAATTGACAGTATGCTATTAAAAATAAATTTAGAACATGATTTGTTTTTGTTTGTTAGTTTTTACTGTTCTTCATACTTTGTGTGGTTGTAAATAAGTTCCCTGTCTCTCGTTCACGTTCGACGTTGTGTCGACATGAAGGACATTAGGGGTCGCTCTAGGGAGCCAGAACACCTCTGACAGCTTTGAGAAAAGGCTGAGAATTGGTGTGCAGTATTTCCATAGCCAGCTCCGCCCCGGCCATCCGGGTCTAAGGCACTACTCGCTGTTCTATTTCTTCAGAGCCAAATGCAGCATCTCTTTGTTGAGAAGCAGCGTTACTCACCTCTTCGCCGTAGGTTCTACGGCACGGGCAGCGGTCTCTTCCTTCTCAGACGCGGCAGCAGTGAGAGTCCCCTGGGTGCTTCGACGGCAAATCTTGAAAAGCAGATTTCCTCTTATTAAAAACTAAAAGAGCAAATTTCTCTAAAAGAGTCAGACACGGTTGGTCCTTCTGGTTGCGGCTTCTATCTCTCCCAGAGCAATCGGCACAAGCTCTGTCTTCAGTGTTTGGGTCGTGAGCATGCTGAAGCAGCGTTCGCTGAAGGGGGATGTTCTGCTTGCGAGGACATGCTTGCTTCTGGACAAGCTGCATCCGCCCTTCACGCTATGGCTGTTCTGCAGGTCTATCAGGCCAAGGTCCTTAGCGAGTTGCACGAGGGTGTTCCCAAACCAGAGCTATTGCAGGATCTGTGCTCAGCGACTGACTATGCTCTCCGGGCTACGAAAGTCATAGCGCAGGCTCTGGGGAGGAGCGCCACCTTTGGCTGAATCTGGCAGAGATGAAGGACGCTGAGAAAGTTTGCTTTCTTGACGTCTCCATTTCTCAGGCTGGCCTTTTCGGCGACACTGTTGAGGAATTTGCACAGCAGTTCTCCACAGTGAAGAAGCAGACGGAGGCCATCAAACAAATCCTGCCTCGTTGGGTGCTGGCTCCCAGTTCCGCTCCCCCGAAGCAGCAGCCGCAGCCTGCTCCACGCTAAGGACGGCTGCCTTCCAGACCGGCTCAGGGTCCGCCCCAGGCTGGTCCTGAACCTAAACCAGTCTTGTGGTCGAGTTCTCGCAAGAAGATGGCGCGGTCAGCTTGTCCCCAGGCCACTAAGAACCCTCATCAGGCTTCGAAACGCTCCTGAAATGAGCAGCCCGGAGGAGAGAGACCTGCTGACCTGTCTGGATCCACACTCGGAGAGGGGACGAGTGTGGGCTTCGGCTCCACCCCGGCTGCCTGCCTCACGGCGGACGGCCACCACATGGTCAATAAATGAGCAATTTCCTTCTTCTCTGGGCGTAATTCCCAGCGTGACTGGGTCCCTCAGGGGTACCCAGCCGCTCAAACACATGCTCAACCTTGCCTGTCTGTTATGACGATCGGTATTCCTAACGTAACTGGGTCCCTCAGGGGTACCCAGCCACTGAAACACATCAAAGCATGCTCAACCGCACACGCTGCGTTTCTGCATACTTGAGCAACAAATCAAGTGCATCCCTCAGTCAATCCCCTGAGCTCAGGCGATCCTCTGTTGGATCCTTGCTTGTCGGTTAGGACGATCAAAGCACCTTGTGTCCTCCGGGACAGCACTCCTCCGAACAAAGGGCTTTTCTTACCACTCAGTCACACTGTACCCACCCGAGGTACGTCGGTGGTCCCCCTGAGACCATTAGCAGAGAGTCTTACAGCTTGGCTCGAGTTACCCAACCTCTCTCGCTGGCTTCTCAGAACCATCCGACTTGCCTATGCTATCCAATTCGCACAGAACCCGCCCAAGTTCAGGAGTATCCTCTCTTACCGCGATTTCGGGACGAGAGTGCCACTGTTCTTCGGGCAGAAATCGCGACCCTTCTGGCGAAGGACGCGATAGAGCCGGTCCCCTCAGCTGACATGAGGAAAGGGTTTTACAGCCCCTACTTCATTGTACCCAAGAAAGGTGGCGGTCCAATCCTGGATTTGAGGATTCTGAATCGGGCCCTTCACAAGCTCCCCTTCAGAATGCTAACCCTCAAACACATTGTCACGTGCATCAGATTCCAGGATTGGTTTGTGGCGATGGACCTGAAAGACGCGTACTTTCAACATTCGATTCCAAGGCACAGACCCTTCCTACGGTTCGCCTTCGAAGGTCGGGCATTTCAGTACATAGTCCTTCCATTTGGGCTCTCCCTGTCTCCCCGCGTCTTTACGAAAGTTGCAGAGGCTGCCCTTGCCCCTCTCTCTGGGAGGTGGGCATCCGCATCCTCAACTACCTCGACGACTGGCTGGTCATAGCACACTCTCAGGAGTTAGTATGCAAACACAGGGACACGGTCCTCAACAATTT
Organism: Cirrhinus molitorella; assembly: GCA_033026305.1. NCBI lineage: Eukaryota > Metazoa > Chordata > Actinopteri > Cypriniformes > Cyprinidae > Cirrhinus > Cirrhinus molitorella. Next base: position 15,737,638 of record CM065133.1, on the reverse strand, counting down.
GGCCCATTTGGGTTTTCGGGTCAACTGGGAAAAGAGCAAGCTCTCCCCTGTACGGAGCATCTATTTTCTTGGTGTTCAACTAGATTTGGTCGCTATGAACGCACGGCTTTTCCCGGAGCGTGTACAGTCAGTGCTGAGCTGCATCCAGAAGCTCTCACGCAGCCCAATGGACCCCCTCAAACAATTTCAGAGGCTCCTGGGTCACACGGCATCCTCAGCCACCGTCATGCCGCTGGGCCAGATGCACATGAGACCGTTACAGCACTGGCTGCATACCCGAACAGATCCTGTTGGCGGCCCCCTACTGGCCCAAAAGGGTTTGGTTTTCAGAGCTGGTGCTCCTCTCCCCCATTCCTCCCTTGCGCATTCCCCTGAGGAAAGGACCTCCTTTCACAGGGGAAGTGCACAATATGGCACCCGTGCCCAAATCTCTGGAACCTCCACGTATGGTCCCAGGACGCGACCAGGAGCATTCAGAGATCTCCCACTGGCAGTGGTAAACACTCTGTTGCAGTCGAGAGCTCCCTCCACGAGGCAGCTGTACGACCTCAGATGGCGCAAATTCACAAACTGGTGTTCTTCCCAGGGGGAGAACCCACAGAGATGTGGCATCCGAGCAGTGCTTTCCTTCCTCCAAGGAGGACTGGATAGGCACCTTTCTGCTTCAACACTTAAGGTTCAGCTAGCCGCTATCGCCGCTAACCACGACCTGGTGGAAGGCAGATCGGTTGGGAAGCATGGCTTGGTTATACGATTCCCTAAAGGTGCCTGTAGGCTGAACCCCGTCAGACCACACCTTGTCCCCTCTTGGGATTTATCTGTGGTCCTCCGGGGCCTACATTTAGATCCCTTTGAGCCTCTTCAGTCGGTCGAACTCAGTGCTCTTTCCCAAAAGACGGCTCTCCTGACTGCGCTCACCTCTATCAAAAGAGTGGGAGACCTCCAAGCCCTCTCCGTCAGTGACTCATGCCTCAATGCCCGGTTACGTGCCCAAAGTGCCCACCACTTCCACTCAGGAAGTCGACTCCAACCTTTCCTTGTTATGTCCAGTCTGTGCCCTGAGCATTTACTTGGAACGTACTGAAAGCTTCAGACGGTCGAATCAGCTCTTTGTCTGTTTTGGAGGACAGCAGAAGGGAAAAGCTGTCTCCAAACGGCTGTCTCTTCTGCGTGTAGAACCAGTCTCTTCAGGAGTCCTGAACGCAAGCCTGGCGGCTCCTGAAGCTGACACAGTGTAGAAGCTTGCCGCAGCGTTGTCCCCTACGGGCGATGACACTTCCCCCAGTTCAGTAAGTTTCCTGGCGTGAACCCTGAACGACACTTCCATCATGTTGCACCCACAACGTAGCTATGTTCGGCGGAGGAACTAGCTATCAGAATCTAATATGAGGTTAGGTTGCCTCTTGTGAACTCTCATATTAGGTTGGTGCTCCACATGTAGTGGCTCCTAATGTGGCCCCATGTGTGTATTTCCACCTAAATTCCCAGAGATTCTGTGTTTCCCTTAAAGAAAAACTTCGATCCTGAGTCCAGCAGTCTCTCCTCACATGGAGCCTGCCTCAGGATCCTCCCTTTGTAGTGCTCTTCTAGTGCAATCTTGGACTGCCTCTGAGCATAGCCGAGGGGCTATTCGGCTCTTCAGATCAGAACAATGAGTAGTGCCTAGCAACCTCCTCTTATACCCGGATGGCCGGGGCGGAGCTGGCTATGCAAATACTGGCCACCAATTCTCATTGGCCTTTTCTCAAAGCTTGTCAGAGGTGCTCGGGCTCCCTAGAGCGACCCCTAGTGTCCTTCACATCGACATTCCCTCCATCAGGGAACGAGGGTTACCATACGTAACAGACGTTTTTTTTTCTGCTCTCTGTTCTTGGAAAAGTTCTGTCAAAATCTTGTTAAATAATACAAATATTTGGTAACACTTTATTTTAAGGTGTCCATAATACAGAGTAATTACCTAATTAAGTACTTAGTAGTAGCCACAACAGACTGCGTCTGTTAAACAGATACTTGTACACTTAAGTACAATCTTGATACACTTTATTTTAAGTAGCTTATGTATGGAGATAGAATTGTTGCAATATTCTAAATAAATAGGTTATGATCCACAAATAAATGTAAAATGTAAACATTGATAAATAAATAGAATAAGATCCACAAATAAATCTTACAGTTTCACAAACACGAATTAAATTTACACAAAAAATATCCCACCCACCATTTACTCAAGCCAATCAGATAACAATCTCACTTCGCTGACCAATCATAGCACATTCTCGCTATAACCAATCACGTTTCGCTTTACAATCAGGGCGGTTTCTTCCTGAAATAGCTTTATGGAAGCGTTATGGAAGCATCATGTCATTCAAGATTGAAAGAAAAAACATCAATAAGTAACTGACTAATAAATAACCGGATTCAACTTCATGATAAACATTCGAGTTTGTATAATACTCAAAACTGCCGTCACACAACAGTTAACAGCGTTTCCCAGTTTTTCAGGCATGCGTTTCTCACTTTAACCGCTAGAGGTCGCTGTATACCTAAAAATGCCAGCGGGTAAAATTTACATTTTTTAATTGTTGTTAAAATAAATAAATAAATAATTAGTAAAAATAAATGTATTAATTTTTGTTTAGCAATGTTGTATCATTTATTATTCACTACTGTTGCTATTTATTTTAGTCTGCCCATTTCCTGAAAAAATAAAAAAAACACAAAATCCGAACTATGATGTAATGTATGTAATTTTTTATGATTAGCCCAAGTTTATTAATGTTGTTCTCTTATTCAAATTATAAATTATATAACTAACAAATTAATAATTAATCAGGTGAAACTAGTGGTTCAAGTGTTAAACAACTTGCCTAAAAAACTGGGAACCGCTTTTAACTGTTGTGTGACGGCAGTTTTAGGTATTATACAAACTCGTTTGTTCATCATGAGGTTGAATCCAGTTATTTATTAGTCAGTTACTTACTGATGCTTTTCTTTCATTTTTGAATGGCATGACGCTTCCATAACTCCTTTGTGTCTCGGGCATCTTTAGAAACACGTAAAATATAATATTGTGGCTTGGCTTACTATGCAGTATACAATTTTAAACATTTTTTACTGTACCACTTTTTATGGCCCTTATCTTTCCTATTTGAGCCGATGCCGATGAATGAAGCTATTTCAGGAAGAAACCGGCCTCATTGTAAAGCGAAATGTGATTGGATATAGCGAGAATGTGCTATGATTGGTCAACGAAGTGAGGCTGTTATTTGATTGGCTTGAGTAGATCATGGGCGGAGTCCACACATTTGTAACTCGCTGCTGAGATGACCATATGCAATTTAACTAAAATATAGGAAATTTCTAAACCAAATCATAACAGAAACTCATTACATCATTTCCCCCATAGTTTCAGCTGTGTTGTTCAGTAATCTCCATGATCACACATAAAGAAACACTAATAAATAATATAGCACATATTTTTAAGTAAACTGATACAATTTTATTAAGACTATGGTGGTTTTTAACCTTACTATAGGCTAATTACTAAATTGTAATACAGTATACTACAGTTTACTGTTTGTATCAATGTCATGTAAGATATATGTAATATTGTAATAATACAATAAGTACTCAGTACATAGTGTAAAGATATCCTGCATCATATATTATGTTTCATGTGTTATGATAAGGCAACTTGTTGTAAATCATAGCCTAAATGTTGACCAGTAAGTCATGCATACCACATAAACGTAGAATAGTGACACCTTACTTATGAAATACTAACAGTATAAATACATCTAATTTTCCAAGTTATTACCCCTTATCCCCCAAACGTTGCACACTGTTTCCGTTTACCTACATGTACGTTCAGCTGTAAGTTATGCTTACGCGGAAACCTAAAGTCTGTAAGTCACACATACCACGTTATTTCAGAATAGGTACCCTTTAGTTATACAATACTTACAGTATAAATGCTTTAGAATTTTGCAGGTTATTACCCCCTTATTCCCCAAACGTTGCATATTATTCCCTTATACCTACGAGTAGGTACTGTAGTTACAAATAGGTATGCTGCAAATTCCGTTTAATTACGCGGTACATTGCCGGCTGTAATTTAAAGCGTTACCAAATATTTCTGGTTTTTTTTTCTTTACATTTTTTGTTACTATCAATAATAGCAATGTGTGATCTGCATTTATTTATAATTATTGTTATTATTACTACTACTGTTATTATTACTTGTTTAAAAACTTTTCTTCTCACGTATAAGAAGGCTGGGGAGTACTGTTGCATTACACATTCCGTGTTTGTCCATTTGTTTGTCTTTGGTTTTGGTGTATTTCTTTTGTTTTTCTACTGTCTTCTGTTATGTCTCATTTTAATAAATAAAAAAAAAAATAAATAAATAAATAAATCAAGTTTATATGAGCCAAGGCAAACATCCGCTGTCAAAAATTCAAATCTAAACACGTTTAGATTTGCGTAGAACTAAGGCGTTTTATATGCAGAAGAGTCGGTCTAGCTAAATATCATTGTCTTTCTCAGCTGAAGCCAACATAATAAAGAGAATGAGTATTTTTTTACAGGCAGTGTAAAAAAGACTGCCTGTGCTCAGTGAAAACTGTCCTGACATCATGTGGAAAGCGAGTGAGATCAGAGATACTCCCTCACATTGATTGGACTGCTATATAAAGAACTAACAGAGCGCTTATAAAGTCCGTACTGACACATCCGGTGTAATCTTTAACACTGCTGCCATACGCAATTGTACGCGTTATACTGCTGCTTTCAACTCTACTTTCACTTGATGGCGAGTATTCGTAAAAAGCTGGTGGTGGTTGGGGACGGAGCATGTGGGAAGACTTGTCTGTTAATCGTTTTCAGCAAAGATGAATTTCCAGAGGTTTACGTGCCCACCGTTTTTGAAAACTATGTCGCGGACATTGAAGTAGACTCCAAACGAGTTCAGCTAGCTCTATGGGACACGGCGGGGCAGGAGGACTATGACCGACTGAGACCTCTGTCCTATCCAGACACTGATATCATCCTCATGTGCTTCTCCGTGGACAGCCCGGACTCTCTAGAAAACATTCCAGAAAAATGGGTGCCGGAAGTGAACCATTTCTGCCCTAATGTGCCCGTCATTTTGGTGGCAAATAAGAAAGATTTGCGGAGCGATGACAATGTAAGAAGTGAGTTGTCGAGAATGAAACAGCAGCCCGTGAGAACGGAGGATGGGCGCGCCATGGCTGCTCGCATTGGAGCGCACGACTACATGGAGTGCTCTGCCAAAACCAAAGAGGGGGTTCGGGAAGTGTTTGAAACCGCTACTCGAGCATCCTTACAAAAGAGACCAAGACCATCTACTGGCTGTTTGAATTGTTGCCGACTGATGTGAAAAACTTAACAAACATCTGACACAAAGGTGTAAGGGTTTCCCCAAGAACTTTATATATACCAATAGCCTTCAAACCTTAAGTTTGAAGACTTGGCACATGTTTGTTTTTGTGAGCATGCTTGCTAAATATTATTATTATTATTATTATTATTTACTTACAGTGTTTGGGATGTATAAAGAGATTTCTATCATAATGTAGAACCTATCCTAAAATATTATATGATATAAAAATAATTCTCTGAAAATAAATAAATAAATAACAAGTGAAAATCACATTAATCCAAATGATTTTTACGTATTTTTTAGTTATCTTTTAAGTTCTTCATTGTACATTATACACATATTCAGTGTATTACATTGTATGATCTTACTTGAGTAGAGGTTTCTTATTTGATTCTTTTAGAACATGGACCACATTATGCTGAATTACATGATAAGAGATCACAATTTAGAATAATACTTTTTTGTGTGATGTACTGTCTGTTGATGGATTAAAATACACTGGCATGTACTTTCTTAAAACATTAGTTCACATAGTTCAACAACTGTTTTAGGTGTAATAGAGGTGTTAGTGTACAGTTGAATGTGCAGTAGTCAACATTTGAAGTGAATCAAAACCTTTCATTAAAGTTGTGCTAAAACCAAAACAATACCGTTCTTGTCTTAGGACAACTTTGATGAACTTTTGATCCACTTCAAATGTTGACTACTGTAGTTGCTTTCTTTTAATGTTTAAATATTACACCATAAAATTATTAATGTTGCAGAGAATGAATAAGAATGACTAATGTGACTGGTTCATTTTTTATGTTTATTTTATAGACACAAATTGCCGTACAAATTCCTGTATTCAGTTTATGAAATGTATTGAATAGGCCTCATTTAAACCATTTTAAATATACTTTGGGCAAGCTATTTTGCCTTCATTTCTGTGAATTTGTTGCTTTCAGTGGAAATATTTAAATACATAAGGGTGTTTTTACTTGCAAATGACTCATAAATGGAGATATAAAAGTGGCTGATAGAGATTTATTGACTTAATTTCTGTCATACATTTACAAAAGGTCTTACTGAGAGGTTTAGATGTTGATGTCTGTTTGAAAGTAATAGTTTGGTTTTATGTCATTATGATGAGAAGCATTTGCTTTAGTTGGGCATTTTGACTCTTGGCTTTTGTATGTTTTTCTTTTGTTGCTGTAAATATATTTGTTATGGCAAAAAAAAAAAAACAACAACAACAAGATAAATTATCATCAGATGATGTTGGGTACATGCTGGTGGTTCAGATATCATCATATAGTTATCTGAGTTTGTTCAGTCTAATCTATGATGTTAGTTGTCATCTAGTAGATGTTAGAAACATTTCTAACTGGGTGACTACTGTATGGTTCTCAGCTGGTCTGTTTCAGTGAGGCACAAATATAGTGACCCAACTTTAATACCTGAAAGTATCCCAGACAGCAGCTGACTCTGTGCCGGATTCGTTTTCAAACCGGCAAATCCGCGTTACAGTCACATCCGTTTCAGTGCTGTATCACCGTCTTAGACGGATCCGGCCCGGGCCTGGTTTCAGTGGGCGCGGACTACTGCCGCAGAGCGGATCCGGGCCGAGTCTGGTACGGAGCTGGTCCAGATGAGGGAAAACCAGATGTGTGCCGGTATTGGCCCATTGTGCCAAAAGACACTGGCCCAAGTCTGGATTTGCAGAGGTATGGGCCGGATCTGGACCAGATGATTTTTGCTGTCTGGGTAGTGACCTAGAAAAAAAAAAGACACTGTAGTTTTGACTCCAGAGTGTTGATTTGCACACAAACTGGCTAGATTCATTGTCTGCAGAAATTATTGTGATTTATTCATTTATTTATTTATTATTAAAGGTGAACTCCTTCATCATGAAAGGTAGTAAGCTCTTTGATATTCACATTTTTATTTCTAACTTGATCAATAAATGTAAACAAATATAATACGACAGTACTTGTATTATGTGTTAATGCAGTTGACAAATTAAATGTAAAGAATACATTTTACAAAATATTTCTTGTAATGTGGTTAAAAATTGCTGGCCTACTTTGAATGTGCTAGATAAAGTGGGTCATAGGTTTCATGTAGAGAATAAAAGCTGTAAAATACGGTCACAATTAAAGTTCATTTAAAGGGTTTATAGAAAACATACAGTGTTCTACAAGATTAAAGTTAAATGGTTTCTTGTTCTGCTTTTTGTTAACCTATTTGTTGTTGCATGTGTCACATTTTAATATGATGTAGGGTACATTTTAATCAATGTTCTGTTAGTTTTCACATTATGTTATTTTACAGATTTTTCCCAGATTTCCAATTTTTTAAAGTGAAGGCTATATAGTTTTGATTGTTAAATATGCTGCTAAATATGTTTGTTTGACAACATTTGTTAATAAACAATAAAAATAAAATAAATGTGTTTTTATAATTTCTATTTATTAATGAGAGATTGCCCATATACAGTTTACAAAGGTAATAAAGAAAAGAAAAAAAAAGCAAGTCAAGAACCACTGACTTAGTCTTCTGTTAGATCTCAGAGACATTTGTGAATGATTTGGAACACTTAAGTGGGACATACCCACCCCCAGCTAAATCTAATTTGCAATGCTATATTTTATGGGCAAGTGTGTCATTTGAATTAAATAAGTCACATCACTTCCTACTTAATTAGTAGATATATGTTTCACACATGTTCATAATGACTTTGGATGGATTTTCACTCTGTCATTAAACTTTCTGATAGTGCTGCTCTCACCTTTTTTAGGTATCTTAAATGTAAATACTTCTATGCCTCATGTTTATAGTTTCAGCAGTAGATTAGATATTAAATTAGCAGTCTCATGTTCCCTTCATTCCCTGCTATGTGACCAAAATATGAGAAAGTTTATTTCATGATATCTAAATACATATGTGTTGTTTTGTTATATAAAAATAAAGAAGCAAATTACAAACCATAAGACAAATAAGATGGAGATATAAATTAAATATTAAATAAATATATATTTTTAAGACAGTAGGTTTATTTAACATGTATACATTGATTTAACATCTTTTGTTGTTTGATTAACATTAGTGAGACAGACAGGTATTTAATTAGGCTGCTGTCCCTTTAAGACCGAATAAATGTAATATACTGACACATTTTTTTTCATCCAGTTTTCACCATTTATGTTCACCTAAGTCATAACCGACTGTATTTACGTGAGATACTCCACACGCTGGACATTTTTACAACTGTGTGCTAGCGCAAGGAGGACTGATCACAGAACTGGGATTGCGCAGAAGAAAAAAGAGGCACTTCTGTTGTGTGTCATTCAGCACGATTCACCCGCCTTCACTAACTGCAAGTTAAACCCTGGTCACACTAGACTTTGATCATGCAAAATTCCTTCGGATGCTGCTAAGGTCGTGATATGAAGTCATGCTCGTACAGCTTCTTTTTAAAAAGTTAAATTCAACACATGACAAATAATAATAAATCTAAAAACATACAATCTACACATTCCCGTAGTGCTGCAGTTTTACATTTAAACCCTCAGGGAGCTAGGGTCTGACTACATCCCTTAAAGTAATCTCCTTCTGATTCCAAGCCTGAGCCCTACCTTAAGGTCAGGTTTCGAGTAGCCTTGCCCTTGCAGGTAAGTCTAGGTACGCGGCTCAGGCCTTTGACTGAAGGGATTAAGTCACTGACAGCCATGTGGACATCACTGGGGCAGCTCCCTCACCTCGAGTGGAGCTGGCACTTAGTGGTTGCCTAGATGTTTAGCCTGCACTACCCTCAGAATGGCAGTGTGGGTATACCGTTCCCCATAGCAATCCCCTAGAGGACGCAGTTCAAATGTAACCATGGTTCCCTGAGAAGGGAATGAGACACTGCGTCCTCTAGGACTTGACGCCGTGCTTCGTCATTAGCTTCAGATGAAGAAGCGGACAATGTGTTTGACCGCACCCATTTATACTATGCGGTCGCACAAATTATGGGTTTGGTTAGTTGTGGGTTTAGGTTATTTTGCTGTTTTAGGCTGTAAGGACCTTTGAAATAACTGAAATTGTGTGGCGAAGTGATATAGACATGTAATGCGGCCAAGACCTGCCTGGAACTATGTTCGCTGTGCCTTGTAGTTGTGTGTGTGGGCGTTGTGAAATGCTGTTAACTGTGAAAATGAAGTCTCAAAATCCAAATGAACTGAACAAGATTGACTAGAACAAAACGTTAATAAATGCACGTGTGTCACCTGATCCACAAATGCACGCAATCCTTTTTGCATGAGCAATTTATGATATATTAATGCAGAACAGAACATTTTTATTCACAAACATGTCTGTATTTGTACAAATCACTGCAGAGTCATTCAATTGTTTAATCATTTAATTTAATATGGGGGCAGTCGTGGTCTAATGATGAGGGATTGTTGGACCTGGGGGAAGTGAGCGGAGTGAATAATCAGCACTCTCTCCACCCTCAATACTACGACTGAGATGAGAACCTTGAGCAAGGCACCAAACCCCCAAACTGCTGTCCGGGCGCCACAGCGATAGTAATATGGCTGTTCACTACTGTGTGTGTGCACTTGGATGGGTTAAATGCAGAGCGCAAATTCCGAGTATGGGTCACCATACTTGGCCACATGTCACATCCTTACCTTTCCTTTCCTTAATCCCGAATTCCACGGACTCAAATTGAAAGGCATTTGTTTGTGGTTAGTAAGATACATGCACAAAATTTATGCAGTACATGGATAATTGTGCGTGAATCTATTAATCAAGTCTAAAACCATCCCATACAAAAAACACATATACAAAATACATAATATTTATGTATTTTCAATCATATATGTTATGTATGTCCTACATATGACTAAAGTCTTATATATTTTTATGATGTTATAACAGAGAAAGAATGCTAATTTATTATTAATGTCCACCACAAAAAAAAAAGCCTGGAATGGGCTATAAGACCATTTCCAAGCAGCTTGGTGAGAAGGTGACAACAGTTGGTAAAGAATCTCCCTTTGTCTGGGGCTCCATGCAAGATCTCACTTTGTGGGGTTTCAATGATCATGAGAACGGTGTAGAATCAGTGTGGAATGCTGCCTATGACCCCAAGAACACCATCCCCACCGTCAAACATGGAGGTGGAAACATTATGCTTTGGGGGTGTTTTTCTGCTAAGGGGGCAGGACAACTGCACCGCATCAAATAGACGGGGTCATGTACCATAAAATCTTAGGTGAGAACCTCCTTCCCTCATTGAAAAGGGTCGTGGATGACGATGCCAATGACCTAAAACACACGGCAAAGGCAGCAAATGAGTGGCTCAAGAAGAAGCACATTAAGGTCCTGGAGTGGCCTAGCCAGTCTCCAGACCTTAATCCCATAGTAATCTGTGGAGGGAGCTGAAGGTTTAATTGCCGAACATCAGCCTCGAAACTTTAATGACTTGGAGAGGATCTGCGGAGAGGAGTGGGACAAAATCCTCCTGAGATGTGTGCAAACCTGGTGGCCAACTACAAGAAAAAGTAGGTTTTCAACATGAATCCAAATGGCAGACATGAAATTCAGCTTACTATGGCATAATTGGTATTTATGTTGTCGGCATGACCCAAGGAACATTTTGAGAACAGTTTTATGACAACAGGCTAATGCAATCAAAAGTTATTAGCATTTTTGAAAGTTGAATAATTAATGGTTAATGAATGTTTCATTACTCTTGACCAATAGGTGGCGCTGTTACCAAATTGATGTTGCGCGGTCATTATGAGGTGACAACAGCACATACAAAGTTTGGTGTAAATATCTCCAACCTTTGCAGAGATACAGCCTCCGATGCAGTTTGGCATCTTTCTGGCAAATTCGATGATGTGTTAAACGAAAACCGTTTCGTGTTTCGACACAAATTCCATAACTTTTTGTCAGCGTGGTCCATAGATGATCTGAGCCAAATTTGGTGAAAATCGGACAAACGGTCTAGGAGGAGTTCGAAAAAGTAGGTTTTCAACATGAATCAAAATGGCTGACAGGAAGTTCAGCCAATATTGGCATAATTGGTATTGGTGTTCTCTGCATGATCCAAGGAATATATCAAACTCAGTTTTATTACAATAGGCTAATGTGAGCAAAAGTTATTAGCATTTTTACAAATTTCGTTATAACTTTTGACCACAAGATGGCGCTGCTCCCAAATTTTTTGTGTACATTCAGGGCATGGTGCCGAACATTTTTGTAATTATTGTCGAAACGATCTGGAAATTTGTTCTTAAGATACAGCAATTTACAACTAAATTCAAAATGGCCGACGCCCAAAATGGCCGAATTGGTAAAATTGGATATCATTCGACTCGGCATGATGCGCCGAATCTAAAGACACCAGTTTTGTGATTTTTGAACAAACCATTCAGAAGTTATTAGCTAAAATAGCCATTTTTCATATCTCCTGACCACTAGGTGGCAGTGCACCGAAACAATGCAGGTACTCTCAAGTCATGCTTGTTATAACACACACCAAGTTTGGTCTCAATACGCCAAACCGTTGCAGAGATATAGCCTCACATCCGTTTTTGCGTGCTTTTTGTAGAATTTGTTCGTGCGTTATTCGTAAGCGGTTGGTCGAATCAACTTGAATTCCATAACTTTTTGCCAGCATGGTCTGAAGATGATCTGAGCCAATTTTGGTGAAAATCAGACAAACCGTCTAGGACGAGTTTGAAAAAGTAGGTTTTACGAACTATTAAAAATAGAATTTAAATTTCGGTGTCCATTCGACTTGGCATGAGCCAAGGATTCAGAGAAAAATAGAATTTTGTTTCTGTGCCTTACGGTTTAAAAGTTATTAGCATACAAAAAGTGAAAGTTTGGACAAGTGGTGGCGCTAGAGAGTTTGAGTCAGAGACTCCAAATTTGCTACAGTTAATGTTGAGGCTGTCCTCTATCAGTTTGCCATATCAAAACAACTTTCCCGCAATCGGTTCTATGGGCTGCCATAGAAACACGGCGGAAGAAGTAAAAGAATAATAACACTAACAAACACAATAGGTGCCTTCACACCTTCGGTGCTTGGCCCCTAAATATAGCTGCAAGCAGCAATTACGGGGCCAAGCACAAGGCAAGGGAAGCAAGGGAAGCTAAGCATGGCATGGCAAATCAGACCAAATGCAACAATGAGTAACAATAAGTGAAATTGCTGAAAAATCATTAATACAGCTTTCAGTAATAGGATTAAATGGCTTATAGCTTTCGGACAGAAGGTGGCGCTGTAATCAAATCACTTTGTTGTGTTCTGTGTGAGGTGACAATGGCACACACAAAGTTTGGTATAATTATGTCAAAGCCTTAAAGAGATATAGCCTCAAACTGATTTTGTCACCATGACTAACATTTGTAGCGGCGCTGTACGAAAACGGTTTTGTCTATTGACACGAAATCCATAACTTTTTATAAACATGGTCTGAAGATGATATGATTAAATTTTGGTGAAAATCGAACCAAAAGGTTGAGGAGGAGTTCGAAAAAGTAGGTTTTCAACATGAATCAAAATGGCGGACAAGAAGTTCAGCCAATACTGGCATAATTGGTATCGGTGTTCTCGGCATGATCCAAGGAATATATCAAAATCAGTTTTATTACAATAGGCTAATGTGAGCAAAAGTTATTAGCATTTTTCAAAATTTCGTTATAACTTTTGACCACAAGGTGGCGCTGGTCCCAAATTTGTTGTGTACATTTAGGGCATGGTGCCGAACATTTTTGTAATTATTGTCGAAACGATCCGGTAATGCGTTCTTAAGATACAGCAATTTACAACTAAATTCAAAATGGCAGACGCCCAAAATGGCCGAATTGGAAAAATTGGATATCATTCGACTCGACATGATGCACCGAATCTAAAGACACCAGTTTTGTGATTTTTGAACAAACCATTCAGAAGTTATTAGCTAAACTAGCCATTTTTCATATCTTCTGACCACTAGGTGGCATTGTGCCGAAACACTGCAGGTAGTCTCAGGTCATGCTTGTTATAACACACACTAAGTTTGGTCTCAATACGCCAAACCGTTGCGGAGATATAGCCTCACATCCATTTTTGCGCGCTTTTCATAGAATTCGTTTGTGCGTTATTCGAAAACGGTTGGTCGAATCAACTTGAATTCCATAACTTTTTGCCAGCATGGTCTGAAGATGATTTGAGCCAATTTTGGTGAAATTCAGGCAAACCGTCTAGGACGAGTTCGAAAATGTAGGTTTTACGAACTATTAAAAATAGAAAAAAAACTAAACCTTACGATTTTTTAATTTTGGTGTCCATTCGACTCGGCATGAGCCAAGGATTCAGAGAAAATTGAATTTTGTTTCTGTGGCTTACGGTTCAAAAGTTATTAGCATACAAAAAGTGAAAGTTTGGATAAGTGGCGGCGCTAGAGAGTTTGAGTCAGAGACTCCAAATTTGTTACAGTTAATGTTGAGGCTGTCCTCTATCAGTCTGCCAAATCAAAACAACTTTCTCGCAATCGGTTCTATGGGCTGCCATAGACTTGCGGCGGAAGAAAAGGAATAATAATAATACAGAGAACAAAAACAATAGGTGCCATCGCACCTTCGGTGCTTGGCCCCTAATAATAACGCCAACAAACACAATAGGTGCCTTCGCACCTACGGTGCTTGGCCCCTAATAACACTAACAAACACAATAGGTGCCTTCGCACCTTCGGTGCTTGGCCCCTAAAATCAATAGGTGCCTTTGCACCTTCGGTACTTGGCCCCTAATAACACTAACAAACACAATAGGTGCTTGGCCCCTAATAATAACGCCAACAAACACAATAGGTGCCTTCGCACCTACGGTGCTTGGCCCCTAATAATAACGCCAACAAATACAATAGGTGCCTCCGCACCTTCGGTGCTTGGCCCCTAAAGATGAATAATAACGGCAACAAACACAATAGGAGCCTTCGCACCTACGGTGCTTGGCCCCTAATAATAACGCCAACAAAAAACACAATAGGTGCTTGGCCCCTAATAACACCAACAAACACTAGTGTCCCCAACTAAGCAGGCCAGAAAACTAAACTATCGCCTTACTTTAGCCCGATTCACAACGGTTAGCTTATAATAATGTTTTAAAATTGAGTGGTACTGGTAGGTTTTCGCAGGAAATCCAAGCATGCCACTGCGTTATTATGTGACGTCTGTAAACATAAAGAAGGCGTCCCGGCTAGTATCATAATCGCATGTGAGAGTGCTACAGATGCAGGATATTTTATAGCCTTTTCACAGCGGCTGAAATAATTACACTTATTTTTTTAGTTGCGGATTGTGATCCAGAAAGTTTATGTGTTTATGAAACAAAAGTGACTGAAATTAGATTACTCCAGTTTTAAATATGCTTTTGTTTCCAGATAGCCTATGTGGGATTACACACGTTTTGTATTTTAAAGAACACCGGTCCTAAGGAAGAATGATTTGCTTTTTTGGCTAAAAGAATTTCTTGATATGAAATTTGAATTTTTATGTCAATCAGAGATTAGACTGTACAGAAACAGGAACGCTAATAGGCCTACACACTTCATACACGTAGTTACGCAATGCTGATGTTGTTAACATGAACAAATTGAGAACAACGTATAACAGTAATAATATCTTGCTAGTTTGATGTTTGAAGATAATTCCGCATTTAGCTGCAATTGCAGGTTTTGAGACAGAGATGTCGACAAAGAGGCAAAACTTACGGACTGCAGCTTTAAATAATTTTTATATTGAACCAATATCATACTAAGTCAGTGCTCTCTCAGTGATCAATAAAACTGTCAGAAGTTAAGCAGACAGACAGGCCTAGTAGTTCAGTTTAATTGTTTATTCAACAATGAGCATGAGTATTAAAAAAAATTTTTGCTGTCGGCCTGAAACCTTCTATTGATGGTTGGTATTGTGGCTTTATTGCATATAGATATAAATGTTAACACTTCACAATAAGTTTTATTAGTTAACTAGCGTAGTTAACATGAACTAAGAATAAACAATACTTCTGCAGCATTTAGTCGCCTTAGAATTTGTAACGTGGGTGTTTGGGTTTTGTTTTGGGGTTTTTCACGTTCTTGTTTCATGTTCATGTTTTCATGTCTTTTATTTTAAAGTCTAGTCTTGGTTCTTGTCTTGTATTGCTTCCCTTGTTTCCTCTTGTTCTCATGTGTCATGTTCTCATTGGTTCATGTTTTGTCATGGTGTTCCTGTTTTCTCATTGGTTGCTATGTAGTTTTCATTGGTTGGTTTTGTCATGTGACCCTGTCTGTTGAGTATAAGTTGCCCTCATGTTCCACTTTTTTTCTTGTTGTGTATTAATGTTGTAATCTGCTGTTGGTGAGTTCTGTCCATGCCTGTTTCTATGTTTATTTCCATGCCACGCCTGTTTAATCAAGTCAAGTCTGTTCAAGTCAAGTCTGTTTCATAGTCACGTCAAGTCAAGTCTGTTTATGTCAAGTCATCATTTGGATTTATGTTTGGATATTCACGTTTGTAAATAAACTGCACTTGAGTTCATCCTTCATCTCGCCTCAGTGGACTGATCCGTTACAGAATTATAAGGTTCTATCGGCATTCTGAGTTTCAAAGTTTTTGCATTCCATAGATATCTCTAGATATAACCATTTTTGTTTTCTAAAAAAAAGGCCCAAAATGTACACAGCTTACAAAAGAAACATCACATAATGTAAATAATCACAGAATAAGAATATGTGAATAACTAAATTTTGACAAAAATGTAAGATAGAACCTTATAATTCTAAGGCGACGATTTATTAATGTTAATTTCAACATTTATGCATTATTAAAATCAAAAGTTGTGTTTGTTTGTAGTTAATACACTGTGAACTAACATAAAATACCAATGAACATTAAGTAATGAAATCTTATTGCATAGTGTTACCATATAGATGTATAGGCCTACAGAAAACTTTGTTAATTTGCATCGTTGCATGTGTCATTATATTATTAACATTTAACCAAAAACAAGTTCAAATATGAAGTTTTTGACCAGCAAATGTTTTTTCGTCATTACCACAAATGTGCTGTCCTACAGAGAACATTTAATATTTAGTTTAATTTAAAGATTATAGTTAGGCGCCCTCTTCTGTTCAAGTTGAGTACTGCAAGTAACGTGGTAGAGTTATATGACGACCTCATAATCATGATTCAGATCTCCAGCAGCAGCAGAGAAGACCATGCGGTTTGGCTGCTATTCAATCCCTGATTTAAGTTGATCCGAAGGCACATTCGGTATGAAAACATTTCTATATTATGCACTGTATGTTTAGTTAATTCCTTATACTTTATATGCCGGATGTTAACCTTGCTAATTGTTAATCCATGCTAATTGTGCGATCTGTTTCTGAGCATGGGAACTAGTCATTTTCTGTATTAAGAGCTTTGTGATCACATCATTGATTTACGTACTTCTATTTCTGTATTTTGTATGTTTACAGTTTTACGTTATTCCAAGACCAATAGTAAATCTGGAGAAAAGATTACTCGTGTCTGTGGTTATTGGAAGGCGTTATCTGTCTGCCAGATCAAGCAGGGCGTTTGATAAGAGGGCAGAACAGTAAAACGAATCTCTTCAGTGACCAACTTCTAGTTCTGATTCCACGGCGGGGAGCCAGGTAATCTTTTTTCTACAATGTCAGAATTAAATTCCAAGTCTGGATCTCAGAGGCAGGCATCAAATGCATCATGTTCGTCACGTCACTCACATGGCTCATCAGCTGTAACCACTGCTGCCGCCATGACTAGAGCAGAGGCAGAAGCAGCTAAGGTAGAAATAGCATTTGCTAAGAGAGAAAGTGAACTGAAAATCCAACAAGCACAGCTTGAAGCATCATTAGAGACTTTAAGGCTAGAAAAGAAAGCTGCTGCCATACAAGCAAAGGCGGAGGCCTTAGAAATGGCTGCAGAACTAGAAGGCAGAGGGAAATCGAGTGAAATAGAGTTACCAATAGAGGATGCAACAAAACGCACACAGGCCTACATATCAGAACAGACAGCTAGTGTCCTGGATTCTCAAATGCCAGTACTGGATGGGCCATTTTATGATGTCGGAGACACAAGCGTTTCAGGAGGGCAACAAACACAGGCACCTGCATCCCACTTGCAGAAGGCAGGGCAGTCTACCATTTATGCCACACCACAGAAGTCTCAGGCTATCAATGCAGGGAGTGTGCAGCACTCTGCCATTTCTCAATCCACAGATGAACACTTAACACTTCCGGTTCAGCGCGAGGTGTACTCCCAGTTACCTTAAGACATACATCACCCTCAGTCGGCGGCGTTTTGAGGCATCAAGGAAAGGTGCAGTGACAGACGGGTGACGCTTGACTGTTCTCAGATGCAGACAGCCATTCCCTTAAGAGCTGGATCATATCAAAGTGATCTGAATGCAGATAATCAAATGTCCGATGTTGTTAAGTTTATTGCAAAATGTGAATTAGTGTCTACCGGTCTTACGCAGTTTAACGATCAACCAGAGACCTTTAGAGCATGGAGGGCAACCTTCATAAATGCCACTAAGAACCTCAACCTTTCACCTAGTGAGGAGATGGACTTGCTAGTAAAATGGCTTGGGTGTGAGTCAGTTGAGCATGCAAAGCGGATCAGAGCTGTCCACATTAACCATCCTGCACAAGGGCTCCGTCTGATCTAGGACAGACTCTATGAAACATATGGCTCACCAGAAATGGTAGAGAATTCTCTTTTCAGAAAATTGGAGAGCTTTCCCAAAATATCGAACAGAGACAATCGCAGACTGCGTGAACTGGGAGATTTGCTCATGGAGATCCAAGCAGCTAAGCAGGATGGCAATCTCATGGGTCTTTCCTATCTAGACACACACCACGCGGGGTTAACCCAATAGTACAGAAATTGCCATTCAGCTTGCAAGAAAAGTGGCTCACAGTGGGATCTAAATACAAAGAGGACAACAGGGTTTCTTTTCCACCCTTCAAGTTCCTAGTTGACTTTGCTTGTCAGCAAGCTAAAATGCGTAATGATCCAAGTTTTTCTCTTACAGTGGTACAGGAAGAGCCTCGCAGACCAAATAAACCTGCCTTTTCTAGAGCTGTTGTGACACACAAGACTCAGGTCTCTTCTGAAAATCCATCAGCTGCAAAAACAAAGTAAAACCAGCAAAAACCTCACCCTCTGTCCAGATGTAGAGGATTCAGGATGAAACCTATGGAAGAGAGAAAATCACTGCTCAAACAACAAGGCATATGTTTCAAATGTTGCAGCTCTGTTTTACACATGGCGAAGAACTGTGATCAGGCCATCAGGTGTTCAGAATGTGGCAACATTACCCATATAGCAGCGCTCCATCCAGGCCCAGCACCTTGGACGTTTGATCCAAAACCCTCTACATTGGAGGTTCAGAGTGAAGATGTGCTTGTAGAATCAGAGGTTTCCTCGGCTTGTACAGAGGTATGTGGAGACAGTCAACTCCCACGCTCGTGCTCCAAGATATGTCTGGTGAAGGTGTTTCCTAAAAATCACCCAGAGAAAGCGGTCAAAGCATACGTAATACTAGACGATCAAAGCAACAGATCGCTCGCAAGATCAGATTTCTGTTTGGCATTACAGAATGCAACGTAGCCTGTACTCTCAGAACATGTGCAGGCACAGTTGAAACGGAAGGAAGGCTAGCACATGGCTTTCAAGTGGAATCCCTTGATGGAAGCTTAGTCTTACCCTTACCAGTACTTCTTGAGTGCAACGAAATTCCAGACAATCGTGCAGAAATCCCCACTCCAGAAGTGATTAGTAAACACAGGCACTTAGAACATCTTGCGAGATACATTCCAGAGCCTGATCATCACGCACCCATTCTCCTACTGTTAGGCAGAGATATTATCCGAGTCCACAAAGCCCATAAGCAAGTGAATGGGCCACCAAATGCCCCCTTTGCACAAAAGTTGGATTTAGGATGGGTAATTATTGGGGACATGTGCCTCGGGAAAGTTCATAAACCTACATTTGTCCAAACTTATCACACCAGTATACTGGAAAATGGCCAGTCTACATACTTTCACCCATGCCCCAACAATTACAGCGTAAAGGAGAGATCCCAAAGCATGTCGATCACCAAGTCTCTTATCAAGGAGAGCTCTCAAAGACAAGCAGAAGGGGACATATTTCAGAGAACAACTGATGATGAGAGAACAGCTCTGTCTATCGAAGACAAACTTTTCCTGCAGATCATGAACAGAGAAGTCTATAAAGATGAGGAAAATTCATGGGTTGCTCCACTCCCATTTAAGCAGCCAAGACAATATCTTCCAAACAATCGCCCACAAGCAGTAGAACGCCTAAATTCACTTCAACGATCTTTCAGAAGGAAGCCAGAGATGAAAAAGGACTTTGTATCCTTTATGGAGAAGCTATTCCAAAATGATCATGCTGAAAAAGCTCCTCCAGTTAGTCCCAATGAAGAGTGTTGGTACCTACCTTCTTTCGGCGTATACCATCCAAAAAAGCCATCCCAGATTCGAGTAGTCTTTGATTCGAGCGCTCCATGTGAAGGTGTATCTCTCAACGAAGTTCTCTTGTCAGGTCCTGACCTCAATAACAGTCTCCTCGGAGTCCTTATTCGTTTTCGCAAAGAGCCTGTAGCCTTCACGGTAGATATACAACAAATGTTCCACTGCTTTAAGGTTCGGCCTGCAGACAGGAACTCCTTTGGTTTCATGAAAATAACCCAGAGAATGAGGTCACAGAATACCGTATGAAGGTACATGTATTTGGGAACAGTCCTTCTCCGGCTGTAGCCATTTACTGTCTTCGTTGTGCAGCTCAAGAAAGAGAAGAGGAATTTGGAAAAGATGCCCGACAATTTGTGGAGGAAGACTTTTATATGGATGATGGATTGAAATCCTTACCTTCCCCAGAGATGGCAATTGACTTGCTAAAAAGGACTCAGGACATGTTGGCTGGATCTAATTTGAAGTTACACAAGTTGGCTTCAAACAGCAAGGAAGTCATGAGAGCGTTCCCATCCGAGGATTATGCCAATGCATTGAAAGAACTGGATCTAGGTGTCAGTTCACTTCCTATGCAGCGCAGACTTGGTCTACTTTGGAATTTGGACACAGACTGTTTCAGCTTCCATGTTCAAAATGATAGAAAGCCATACACTAGGCGCGGACTGCTATCAGTAATAAACAGTTTGTATGATCCACTAGGATTTGTGGTTCCTATCACAGTTCAAGGCAAAGTACTGCTGAGGGAGCTGACTGAGAATGCTGCTGACTGGGATTCTCCCTTACCTGCGAAGAATCAATAGCTGTGGGAGATATGGAGAGATTCTTTGCAAGATCTACAACATGTACAAGTTCCAAGAAGCTACGGGCCCATATCACTGACAGGTGCTAAGTTCAAAGAGCTCTCTGTGTTTTCTGATGCTTCTGAGAAAGTGATTGCAGCGGTCGCTTACCTAAAAACAGTTGACTCATATGGAAATTGTAATGCTGGGTTCATCACAGGCAAAGCAAAGCTGGCGCCTCAACCCAAGCTCACTATACCTTGTCTGGAACTCTGTGCGGCGGTGTTGGCTGTGAACATAATGGAAACCATCACAGCAGAGATTGCTGTCAAATTTGATGAGATAAACTTCTATACAGATAGCCGTGTGGTTCTTGGTTATATCTGCAATGAGAAACGTAGATTTCATGTCTACGTTAGCAACCGAGTACAGAGAATTCAGAAAATAACTAATCCAGATCAGTGGCATTATGTAAGCTCGGAGCATAACCCTGCAACACTTCGAAGCACAGAAGTTGTCATACAAGCAATACAACAGGAAACATACGCTAACGAGTTAAACTGCCTCAGAACCAACCACTCTCTAAAACTAGTACACTTCGAAAACTAGACCCCTTTATTGATCAAAGTGGACTGTTGAGGGTCGGAGGTCACCTGGTCTAAGCAGATTTAAGTTTAGAAGAAAAGAGGCCTCTCATCATACCTGGTTAGAGCCATGTAGCATTACTTCTAATACGACACTTTCATGAGCAAACACATCACCAGGGTCGCCACTTCACAGAGGGAGCTATAAGATCTGCCAGCTATTGGATAATAGGAGGCAAAAGACGTGTGAGCAGTCTTATCCATTCCTGTGTTGTATGCCGCAGACTTAGAAGGGACTGTGAAACTCAAAAGATGGCAGATCTGCCCACAGACAGACTCAGTGCAGAACCTCCCTTCACACACGTGAGATTGGATGTGTTTGGCCCCTGGTCAGTATCTGCTCGTAAGACGAGAGGCGGCTATGCAGAAAGTAAAAGATGGGCAGTGCTATTCACATGTCTAAATATCAGAGCCATTCATATAGAAGTGATTGAGTCCCTAAGTACCTCCAGCTTCATTAATGCCTTAAGGAGGTTTTTGGCGATCCGAGGTCCTGTAAAACAGATTCGCTCTGATAGAGGCACCAATTTCATTGGAGCTTGTAAAGACTTACAGATCCCCTCTAACATGGATGTAAAAGCGGTAAACCAATTCCTGTCGAATCATGGCTGCATATGGACATTCAATCCTCCTCATTCGTCGCACATGGGTGGTGCGTGGGAAAGGATGATTGGGCTTACCTGCAGGATCTTGGATTCTATGCTTCTTCAGACAACATCCTCCAAACTCATGCATGAGGTACTTGTCACCTTTATGGCTGAAGTTACCGCTATTGTAAATAACAGACCATTGATTCCTGTGTCAACCAATCCAGCAGATCCTTTCATCCTAACACCTGCCACACTACTTACCCAAAAGACTGGCACTAGCTCAGTTCCACCTGGAGACTTTGGGAAGCCTGACCTGTACAAACAACAGTGGTGTATGGTGCAAAGCCTTGCAAGTACTTTTTGGGATAGATGGCGTAAACAGTACCTCGCAACTCTACAGCATAGACGAAAATGGCAACGTCAACAACCCAACATTTCCAAAGGATGCATAGTTCTGCTCAAAGACTCTCAATCCAAACGGAACGACTGGCCCCTGGGCATCGTAACAGAGACTTACCCCAGTCAAGATGGGTGAATCCGAAAAGTTCAAGTTAAAATCATTGGATTTTAAACTGGACCCAAACTGTTTCTTAGACCTATTAACGAGATTGTACTCCTCCTCCGTGAAGATTCTGGATAGACTATTCAGGATTAACTTCGAATAAGAAGGTTTGGCATTCCCCGAATACCAGACGGGGAGTGTGCTGTCCTACAGAGAACATTTAATATTTAGTTTAATTTAAAGATTATAGTTAGGCGCCCTCTTCTGTTCAAGTTGAGTACTGCAAGTAACGTGGTAGAGTTATATGACGACCTCATAATCATGATTCAGATCTCCAGCAGCAGCAGAGAAGACCATGCGGTTTGGCTGCTATTCAATCCCTGATTTAAGTTGATCCGAAGGCACATTCGGTATGAAAACATTTCTATATTATGCACTGTATGTTTAGTTAATTCCTTATACTTTATATGCCGGATGTTAACCTTGTTAATTGTTAATCCATGCTAATTGTGCGATCTGTTTCTGAGCATGGGAACTAGTCATTTTCTGTATTAAGAGCTTTGTGATCACATCATTGATTTACGTACTTCTATTTCTGTATTTTGTATGTTTACAGTTTTACGTTATTCCAAGACCAATAGTAAATCTGGAGAAAAGATTACTCATGTCTGTGGTTATTGGAAGGCGTTATCTGTCTGCCAGATCAAGCAGGGCGTTTGATAAGAGGGCAGAACAACAAAGGCAGTATGTGCATCGCATTTATGTTTTCTTGAACTTGCAGGTTATACAGTTTTCTGTTGCTCAGTTTTTTCTGTTATTTGGCTAGAATATCATATTATAAAAGATTTAGCGCTTTGCACAAGCTAAGGTTACTGTATTTGACTTAACAACAAATGCTAGACTAAGACACTCTCACATTAGCCTTTATAAATGTAGTGTTTCTTGAGTAATGGAAACCCTGTACTTATTCAATCAACAGCTTTTTATTTACCAAGTTCAGACTACAAACCACCTGAGATGAAACTGGGCGCTGCACTACATTCACGAGAGAGGCGGGAGGAATAATCAGGTTTGACTGACAGTTTGAGGAGCCAATGGTGTTACAAGGTTTAGTGGTGGTGGCGTCACTTTTACTGATCCAGGATCAGTGATCCTTAGTGGTTATATTTCATTTGAGCTTGAGCTTTAGAAATGCTTGGGATAATGTAGCGTTAGCTTTTGTTGACATTACCACACTACTTGATCAAAAATAGAGCTTAGCTACTAAAAAGCTATTTCATTCAGAAAACAGCAAAGCTACCACCACACTAGTCACCTTTATTTAGTCATCTTTATATATATAGCGCTTTTTTACAATACAGATTGTGTCAAAGCAGCTTTACATTATCAAATAGGAAGGTAGTTTGTCAATAATTCAAAAGAAACAATTACCATTTTTCAGTTAAAGGGAGGTAATCATTGAATTCAGTGATGTTACCATCCAGCTCAGTTCAAATAGTATACAATATTGCTGGAAATTAAGTGCCCCCAACTGAGCAAGACAGAGGTGACAGCGGCAAGGAACCAAAACTCCATCTGTGACAGAAATGGAGAAAAAAACCTTGGGAGAAACCAGGCTCAGTCAGGGGGGTCAGTTCTCCTCTGACCAACAAACAAGCAATTTGTACCTGTAGAGGTCATCTATAGGTGCTGATCCACCATCCGGATACAGACAGGATCAGCGGACTGCAGTGACCATCTGATCAGGATACAGACTGGATCTGAGTGGCAACGATGACCTCGGAATAAGCAAGAGACAGACTAATATTAGCGTAGATGCCATTCTTCTTATGATGCAACGAGTACATCAGGTCTTATGGGAAGTGTTCCCAGTTCTGGTTGACATAATTAATGAGGCCTAACAATCCTTTAACAAATTTGAATTATAGAAATGTGTTATGTGTAAGCCAGGTTAAAGAGATGGGTCTTTAGTCTAGATTTAAACTGACAGAGTGACAGATTGTTCCAGAGTTTGGGTGCTAAATAAGAAAATGATTTGCCGCCCACAGTTAATTTTGATATTATCAGAATGCCAGAGTTTTGAGAACACAGCAGATGTGAGGGACTATAATGTGATAAGAGCTCGCTCAAGTACTGAGGAGCTAAACCATTGAGGGCTTTATAAGTAATTAGTAAGATATTAAAACCTATACGATATTTAATAGGGAGCCAGTGCAGTGTTGACAGAACCGGGCTAATATGATCATACTTTCTGGTTCTAGTAAGAACTGTAGCTGCTGCATTTTGGACCAGCTGGAGTTTGTTTATTAAGTGTGCGAACAACCACCCAATAAAGCATTACAATAATCTATCCTGGAGGTGATGAATGCATGAATTTACACTTCTGCATTTGACTTTGAGAGCATAGGTCATAATTTCGATATGTTTTTGAGATGGAAAAATGCTGTTTTGCAAATGCTAGAAATGTGGTTTTCGAAGGAAAGATCAAATAGCACAACTAGGTTCCTAACTGATGACAACGAATTTACAGAGCAGCCATTAAGTATTAGACTGTGTTTTAAGTTATTACTTGCTGAAGTGTTAGGCCCAATAATTAACACCTCAGTTTTTTCAGAATTTAGCAGCAAGAAATTACTTGTCATAAAGTTTTTTTTATATCAACTATGCATTCCATCAGTTTTTCAAATTTGTATGATTTGCTGTTATCATCAGCATAACAGTAAAAGCTAACACCATGTTTCCTGATGATATCTCCTAAGGGTAACATGTAAAGCGTAAAAAGTAATGGCCCTAGTACTGAGCTTTGAGGTACTCCATACTGCACTTGTGATCGATATGATACCTCTTCATTTATTGCCACGAATTGATGGCGGTCAGATAAGTACGATTTAAACCATGCTAATGCACTATCACTAACGCCAACTTAATTTTTTAGTCTATTCAGAAGAATGTTGTAGTCAATAGTATCAAACGCAGCACTAAGATCCAGTAGCACTAATAGAGAGATACAACCATGGTCGGATGATAAGAGCAGGTCATTTGTTACTCTAATGAGAGCAGTTTCAGTACTATGATACGGTCTAAATCCTGACTGGAAATCCTCACAGATACCACCTTTTCTCTAAAAAGGAACGTAATTGTGAGGATACTACCTTTTCTAATAATTTTGACAGAAAAGGGAGATTTGAGATCGGTCTGTAATTAATTAGTTAATTAATAATTAATTAATTAATAGAGCAGTTTCAGTAACATGATACGGTCTAAATCCTGACTGGAAATCCTCACAGATACTACACTGCTGAAAAACTAGTAGTGTCACTACTTGTAGTGATGCTACTGCCCAACACTGAAAACAAACGTAGCGCTAAGATCCAGTAGCACTAATAGAGAGATACAACCAAGATCAGATGATAAGATCAGCTCTTTTGTCTCGGTACTATGGTACGTTCTAAATCCTGACTGGAAATCCTCACAGATACCACAGAGAAATTACTCGTCATCCAATATTTTTATATCAACTATGCATTCTATTAGTTTGTTGTGGTCAATGTGTCAAACACAGCGCTAAGATATAGTAGTACAATCATGATCGGAATTTAAGAGCAGGTCATTTGTAAATCTAATAAGAGCAGTCTCAGTACTATGGTACGTTCTAAATCCTGACTGGAAATCCTCACAGAGAAGGAACTGTGAGAAGGAACATTATTGTGAGGGTACTACCTTTTCTAGTATCTTTGACAGATAAGGGAGATTTGAGATTGGTCTATAATTAGATCTAGAGCACATATATCTGATGTGATACTGTATCTGACAGTTGCATTGTTACAATTTTATCTCTAATAGTATAGCTCTTGGAAGTAAAGTAGTTCATAAAGTTATTACTGCTGTGCTGATGGGAAAAGTCAACGCCTGTTGGTGCTTTATTTTTCGTTAATTTAGCCACTGTGTTGAACCTAGGGTTTTGTTTGTTTTCTTCTAAAAGAGACAAAAAGTAATCAGATATAGCAGTTTTGAATGTGTTTCTATAGGATAGGGTACATTCATGCCAGGCAGCACGAAATACCTTTAGTTTTGTTTTCCCCAGCTGCGCTCCGTTTTCCAGGCTGCTCTCTTTGGGGCATGAGTGTGCTCATTATACCATGGTGTCAGTCTGTTTTCCTTAATTTTCCTAAAGTGTAAAGGAGCAACCGTATCTAATGTGCTAGAAAAGAGAGAGACCATAGTTGTGTACTCACAGTGATCATATAATTTACAAAAAGTGCTTTAGTTGAAAGGGACCTGATATTTAATATTATAATTTGTTTCTGTGTATTATGTAAAAAAAAAATATTTATAACATCAATTAAATTGTTACTCTTAAATTGGTTTGGACGGGTTTTTTTGTATCTTCTAAGTCGGGGAACAGACACAGTCTCTATAGTATAATATCTAGGCAAAAGGGTCTCTATGTGCTGAGAATGAACTGATTTCTGTGATGTGAGGCAGCTAGCAGACATGTTCATGTCATGTTCAAGTGGTCTGTCCATGTCTCTGCTCTGCCTTCACTACCATGGCTTCCTGCTCTTCCATCCCTCCTCCCTATTCTCCCTATTTATACTCTGACCCATCACCCTCCTGGACTTTTTAGCTTGTGTCTTGGGTGGTTTGTTAGGGCGTCTGGTGCCACTCTTAGAGGGGGGACATATAAAGTGGGGTTTGTGTTTTGTTTCTTGGTCATGTTTTTCATGTTTTTTTTATTGTGAAGCCCTTGTCTTGTGATTCTCTTGTTTCTCATGTGTTCCTGCTATTGGTTCCTTGTTCAATGTGTCATGTTCTCATTGGTTGCTCTAGTCATGTGTCTTGTTCCCCATTGGTTGTTTTATGTCATGTGACCCTCATTGTTTGCTATTACTAGCCCTCACATTGCTATTAGGTAGGGCTGCTTGATTAATCGAAGGCAATTGTCATGCGCATTTTGTCAGTAAAGCCGGTTGCATATCAGTAGTAAATCTCCAGCACCTGTGTTCAGTACTTCACAGAAAAGCTGCGTTTAATCGCGTTCATTATTGCAAACGATTTATTTGGCCGATTATGAAATCGAAGGAAATCGTTTGCGATAATGACAGCTGTTTATGTAGCTTCTCAGTGAACTACGGCCCTGTGTAGACATGCTGCTACAACTGAACGCACGTGGAAATATCACTATAATATA